>JAPDOI010000116.1:0-732500 GCA_029168955.1 Aplectana chamaeleonis | reverse complement strand
GTGGGCAGGACCCGAGCGGGAATGTGCAGAACGTCATAGAAAGTGTGCAGGACTCCTGTGGAAGTGTGCAGGACGTCATAGAAAGTGTGCAGGACCGAAACGGGAGTATGCAGGAAGTCACAGAAAGTGTGCAGGACCCAAGTGGGAGTGTGCATGACGTCATAGAAAGTGTGCCGGACCCAAATGGGAGTGTGTAGGACGTCATAGAATGTGTGCAGGACCGCAAGGATAGTGTGCGCAACGTCACCAAGAATGTAGAATTTTGAAGAAAAAAGATATCGAAAATTTTTCCATGCCAAATCTCAGCCTTTTTGTAGCAAAGAAATATAAGAGAACACGTATCTCGAGAACCGTGCTACGCGTTCTGAGGCGACCGCAGAACTCCGCAGACTTTTCCTTGCCAATCTGGGGAAGCAAGCAATAGCTTCCCCTTCACACCTCTGTTCGTCGCTCTTTACAACCGCTCAGTCAGTCATTTCGATTTACTAACTCCCCAAAACCAGATATATATGTTGAAAGTCTGAGCTTATCAAAATCTGCTTGATAAAACATCTACGTGCATAATTCATTTATCGAGAACAAGAGCATGGTGTTGGTCATCTAGGGAAACAGCACCTAAAATGCGAGTGCGTTTTTCCTTATCATGACAGAAATGATAAAGCAAGAATAATCGCTTGGGAATTTCGCAACTCGGAAGGGCAGAGGGTTGCGACATAAAGGAAGGAGGGACGGCAGAGTTCGTAAATTTGGTGCCGGTAGCAACCAATCTACCGCTGGCTCCTTATGTTTTGCGGTTTGATCAGACATTTATGCTAGGTTTGGGAGAGTCCATCCGGGCAGCAACTTTTGGGTAGACGGAAGTCAGTTGACACCGTTATGGCAAACTAATCTGCGTCAGGAAGTTGGTGCACGTTGAAGTTTTCTTGAGCGAAAACATCGCTAGGTCTCGCTAGTAGAATTCTTATTTTTGGAAGGTGTAACACCAAAAGAAATTCACGAACGAATGTTAAAAGTGTACAGTTGTACACCTACATTTGTACACCTACAATTAGAACAGTAGAAAGATGGGTTGCGGAATTTAAACATGGTCGTACAAGCCTTGAAGACGATTCACGTGAAGGACGTTCAAAAAGCGCATCAACACCAGAAATCATAGCCAAAATACAGGATATGGTTTTGGAAGGTCGTCGATTGACTTAGAGAGATTTGGTAGAGACTTTATACATCTCATTAGGCAGTGCGGGCCATATTTGTGTGAAATTTTGGGTTTTAGAAAGCTGTGTGCACAATGGCTAGCAATGGAACAAAAACACATTCGAATGCGACTTTCTCAGCAACATTTGGAGCGTTTTGAAAAGGATAAAGTGGGTTTTGTGCGTCGATTCATCTTTATGGATGAGACCTGGGTCTATCTATCACCATGATCCTCAATCAAAACAAGAGGCTAAAGAGTGGTGTGAACCTGGTTGTTCGGCTTCGAAACGAGTTCGTGTCCGGAAATCGGCCGAGAAGGTTATGGCATCAGTTTGTTTGGGATGCGAAAGGAATTTTGTTTGTGGATTACTTGCAAACTTGTGAAACAATCAATTCTGAATACTATTGCAAACTTTTGGACCAGTTGAATTAGAAAAATCGTGAAAAAAGACCCGGTTTGCAGAAGAAAACAATCCTTTTCCATCAGGACAACGCACTGTGTCACAAGAGGATTTTGACAATGGCTAAAATCCATGAATTAAAGTTCGAATTGTTGGAGCATCCACCGTATTGACCAGATTTGGCCCTAAGCGACTTCCATTTGTTTCCAGAACTCAAAAAATTTATACGTGGCAAGCGTTTTTCATCAAATGAAGAGGTCATACCGGGTGTTGAAGCGTATTTTGCAGACCTTCCGGATTCTCACTTCAGGGATGGCATCCACAGATTGGAGGATCGTTGGAGCAAGTGTATTAATGCGCAGGGGGATTATACTGAATAAAAAAGTGTACTGTGCTTATCTGGGCCAAATTCCGGTCCGCAATTGCGTTTCGACACGCTTTGCAGCCGCACGCGCTCGAGTCAGTCGGGTTTCCAGCGCCAAAGCCGACTCCATGTGGCTTTTTTTAACATTTTTTTCCAATTTTTCGTAGTTTCCAGTTTCCAAAACCACCTAGAGTCAGCAGATCGTCGGCTGCGGCGCTGGAAATCCTTCAGACGTGCGGCCGCAAAGCGTGCCTAGACGCAATTGCGGACCGGAATTTGGCCCAGATAAGCACAGTATTTTGAACCATAAAATTGTCTTTTTCTTATCGAACGACAAAACTTATTGAACAACCTGGTATAACGCTTGCTTTATGCGACGTATACTAAAAAATAAATTAGGTCATACTACTAGACAGATTAATTAAAGGGTATAATATATAATAAGTAGTAGTAAAGCAAGCAAAAGTCATGCTGATAGGAAGTGAAAAATAGTAATTTAAAAATATATATATATATATATATATATATATATATATATATATATATATATATATATATATATATATATATATATATATATATATATATATATATATATATATATATATATATATATATATATATATATATATATATATATATATATCATCTCACTGCCAATCATATTATGGTCATAGGTTCGGGATAGTAATTGTTGTGTTAGCTACGGATTCAAGAGTTGTTTATTTTTGTTCATTATTCACTCTTATTTACTTATCGATGTAATCGTTTATTTACTTATGTAATTATTTATTTAATTTTAAACTTATTCCATCAGTTTGATTTCTGAATTAGGCAATCAGTCAATTAACTTCTTTGTTCATTCATTTATACTCTGTTTATCTTGAATTGCACAAAACACGGTCCGCCAATAGTCCTCTAATTGGCCCGCTAGTACCGTAGTGTACGTCCACGACGCGTTCTCGGCAGACCCGGGTGTGCACCCGATGTACAGAGCAATCGATTCGTCAATGCCGTCACTCGGCCACCCACCCTGCCACCCGGGTCTGCCGAGAACGCGTCGTGGACATACACTACGGTACTAGCGGGCCAATTAGAGGACTATTGGCGGACCGTGTTTTGTGCAATTCAAGATAAACAGAGTATATTTACCTATTACTATATATATATATAAATTATACGTACTTCAATATCATTAGTCCACTGAATATTTGATTAATCAATCAAAACAATATTTATCCGATAAATTCTATGTACTCATTTCTTTGTCTAATTCGTTTACTTTTTCTTGCGAACTTGTTCCTTTGGTATCAGATTAGCCTAACATTTCCCGTCTATAGGAAAGTTGAAAAGGTTTGATTGAGTATGTTGTGAAGAGAGTATTGTGTTTATCATTGTCGATGGTGCACCAAGAGTGCGATATATAATAAATATATAAATATAAAATATATGCTAATGTACAATTTCCGCTACGCAACCGCTCGCATTGAATTTCGGCATGATTTGGAATAATTTAGATAGGTGTTTAATGATTACCGAAACATTCGAACCCTGGGGCATGTAGATCTTTCTGTTAGATTGAACCACCTCTTCCCTCGCTTTTTCGTTTCTGACTTTTGCCACGATTCCAGACTAAAAGGATACATTTTCAGTGTGCAATATGGCCCAATGGACGGATCCGTCACGAACGTTTCTCATCCAGGAAGTACGAGGCCGTCGGGTAAGTGGAGGGGAGCCTCTTGTATTGATGTTGACAACTGATAAGGAAGCTGGACGATATTTACCCCTGCGAACTGGCCAAGAACCATGATGAAGGGGAACTGAGTAAACAGGAAAGTAAAACAGACTTTTGACTACGGAATGTAGCCGGATTTTGAACTTTTCAAAGAAAGTTGAATTTCGGACTTTTCGGATGTCCGCTCCTCAACGAATCGAGTATAAGAGTAAAGTAAAGAACGTTCCGGATTGATTCGAACATCCGAATTATTCGATTCGGTCCCAAATCTGACGCACACATACAAATATACATATTTCAGGTGCTCTGGGACACCACCGTCAATGATTCGAATATCAAAGGTGCAAAAGCGGCTGCTTTCAATGAAATTGCCAACGTCATGAATGAGGCTTTCCCGTCCAGCACAAAGTACACAGGTCTGCCCTGATTCTCAGCTCTACAGTTATTCATGTACTTTTGCCCATCTCCATCTGAAAAAAAAAGATTTCCGAATTTTTATTGCCTTGAAGGGTCTATCTTAAAGGCACAGTACACCCTCAGATATGAATTTTGAGATTTTCATGTAATTGTGAAGAAGACCCCTCCTGTACAACACGTGCCAAATGCGAGATCTCAATTCCTCCAAATAAGCGAGATATAAGCGACCACCACAGGCCCGACCCCCTTCGCTCACCACCACAGGCCCGACCCCCTAACAGATTTTCGAACTCGATAGCGGCTCGATGGATGGATGAATTCCAACAAGTCGTCGTTCTTCAGTCCATTACCGGACTGTCTCCTTACCCTGGCTTTCTCTCACGCAACGATTGCGAGTGAAGAGAAATACAGGCCTGGGACAACTCGTCCACCGAATTGTCACCCTCAAAATCTAGGCATCTTCGAAGAACCATACCTCTGTTCAATGGGGGTCCAGGACGATTTTAGAGATACCGTTGTGATCAGCAGGTGACTCTCTCCAAGATAAGTATGAAATCCAAAAATTAATTCTTTGGCTGTCCTGTGCCTTTAAAGGCATCATACGCGCAGAAAATCTTAGATAAAGTTCTCATGTTTTTGTGTAGTCTGGCCTCTATGGTAAAGGAAAATGTGGGAAGGGCTCACGAAAAACCTTGATTTTTGAAGGTAAGTCAGTCTGAACACACTATAAAATTGGATTTAAATTTCGCGCAAAAATCGTTTTTGAAGTTTTTTTACATTTGGAGGCCTCGTAACTGTCATTTTCGAAGTATTTCTGCTTGTGAAGTTTGTGCCGTAAGTGATATGCACGTTTTTTGACGGTCGCCTCAACATTCTGAGAGAAAGTGTGGCGGATCTTCATCTTTAAAGGCATCGTACGCACTGAAATCCACTTTCCATTTTTTATGCTCAATCCCTTCCTCGGGCCCCTGTGAGAACGTACAACGAGCTTGGCTGCTCAAAAACGTACCATTGTGAGCATAGAGGAAGTGGAAAGTAAGGAATTCCGTCAAAAGGGGCCGGCCCTTCCGTCAGTCGTTTGGCACTTTCGCAATATTTGAGCAGAACGTCGCGTCGCTAAGTACAGGGCATGCCACTGTACGCTGACGCACCGTCAAATCGAAAGTGGCATTATCGACTGGAAATTTCTCGTCACACAACGAGCGAGGACGATGTGCAGGGCCCAGGTGAGTATTTTTGTTAGTCAGTGCAAGTCAGTGCAGTCAGTGCATTGTAGTCGTCGGCGAATTGTTTCCAACGCTGCGCCAATGGACAAATCGTAGAACTGCTCCTTGCGCCATCCGCGTAACTATCCCAAGTCGATGCCGGCGCGAATTTCAAATGATTGGCGGAAGGTTTTTAAAACGGTTCTTTCTTGAAAAGTTAACGTTTTCGAGGGGGCTTCTCGCTAACTGTAGTTACTATAGGGGTTTAACAACTCAAAAACGCTCAAAAACGAGACATCAGCGCGTACGATGCCTTTAAAGTCACAGTCCAACCTCAGAATCGATTTTTCGTTTTACTGCTTATCTTGGAGAAAATTTAACGATGATCACAACGGTGCTTCTAGAATCGCTCAGAACTCACTATGAACTGAGTAACGGCTCCTCAAAAGTTTAGAATTTGAACTGGTAGAAGTTCGCGGACGAGTTGTCTCGAGCCTGCATTTTCTCGTTATTCGCAGTCATCATTCTGAAGTAGGTCACAATATAAAGCCAGACCGAAAACAGAAGGAAGAACATAGATTTTGAATGAAATCAATCAAAATCACGTCTCTTCCCTATTGAGGTCGGAAACCTGCCAGTGGGCGTTGTCCATTTTTTCTTTCAAGGGGGCGTGGCCGACTTTTTCCTAGCTTTTTCTCGCTTATTTGAGCGAAATGAGATTTCGCGCTTGGCAGGGTTGCTATAGGCGGCGACCGGACCATAATATCAAAAATTACCTCTGAGGTTGGACTGTGCCTCTAACCCCTTCCCACCTCATAACCCTACGTTTTTGACGTGCCCACCTTTACCGGTGTGGTCTACCGGGCTCGGTCATGAAAGTGAGCCTGAAAAAAAGAGAATGGTTTCCAGCGCGAACGATTCCTTCATCTTATATTTTGCTCTCAGCGCCTTCGATTTCGATTCTTATAGAGCGCGAAATACCTCTCCGAAAGTGCACCAGCTCGAGCGGGTAAAAAAGTGGTGCCAATTCCAGTATCATGCTGAACGATCTAAAGGTTTCAATAAAATTGAGAATGCGAAAATTGGAAAATCTCGAGATTCGTTATTTGGATGTAAGGCTTATCTCTCGCCGATTCGTTTGTTTGAAGTTGACACTGAAAACGGAAAACTAAATGCACAAATTCAGATAATCATTATTTCTTATTGCCTTAATGGGAAAAACTTTCGCGATGACCCCACAATAGTGCCGCGGCTGCTCCGCGATAATGCCGCAGCGGCACCCGCAGGCGCCGACCAATCGTGCGATAGCGGTTTTATCAGTGCAACTTCTCCCAGACCTACATGTCCTTGAGAACAATTTGGTTTCTAGTCGCGAGTGGAGTCGAGTAACAAATCCTTCCATCCTTTCAGCGACTTGTTAGCAGATATTTTTTGGGAACTTTTTTGATGTTGGTCAAAGGAGCAGTTCCTTGTCAACACTGTCTAATTTTCATCTAGCAGAGTTGATTAATGGGAATTTTGATTTTTCTTAATCGAAATGTCAGCTTCGGCCAGAAAATGTCATTAATTTCTATCCCGACAGCGTTCTGTTAACAGAGTGAATCTTTGCAAAACAGTTCTGTCTTCAAATTGTGGTGCGCGCGAAGCGCGCACCAGATTTGGTTTTGAATCGGCCACGCGCGCAACCGCTTTTTCGAAATCTCAGTTCAGAGTGAACGCAGAAATTAGAGCTAAGTTGCATTGAAAAGAGCGTAAAAAGTTGGGTATATACCCCAAGAATGGTTTGGAACGGCTTACTGGTTTTCGAGAAAAAATTGAAAACCCGCTCGTTTTTGTTGTTAATCTCCTTTTTTTCAGACGGCGTTCACGATCTTGCGGGTACACTTAAAATTGAGCTAGGAAGCTCATTTTTGGACTGGAGACTGGAAATGGGTGCAGGTCGCTCCTATTCCATTTTGAACGTGATACCTTAACTTTGAAGGGTACCTCAAAATCGTGGGTTTAGATACTAAATTAGCCGTGGAGCACGAAAACTGCTTGGACATGATACGGCTGTGGAGACCAAGGTGTGGGGCGGATCTGCAGCCAGCTAACACAGGTCGACGGAGGTAAGTACGGAACTTGTCAGAATTCGTACTCGTGACACGAAATTGATCGATAATCAATATTATCGATTTTCGAGCTTTTTGCACAAAATGCGGCCGTGGAGTGGTGATTGCTGATGGGATTGGTTTTCTTGGTTGGGAAATTTTGCTCATCAGTCATTATCGATAAATAACAATCAATAATATTGATTTTTTTCGCCTGTTACTGTTACTGATTTTTGATTGTTGATGGCTTTAAGTCACTTGTTCGGGAAATTCTTCTCACCATGCAAGATCAAATATTAATTATCAATAATATCGAGTTATCACATGTTGCTCGAAATGCAGCAATGAGTGGTATTTTTTATGGTTTTGGGTCATAAGTTACAAAAATTGTACTCATACGACAATATCGGTTGTCAGATGTTTCATCATTCCAAAATGGAAATCGTGGAGCAAAATTGGAGTCAGAAAGAAAACCTTCGGGAAAAATATGTGAAATTTCTGAAAATTTAGCTTCCTGGCAAAAGTAACGATTTGGTAATGATAAAAAAAAAGTTTTAAAAATGTCTTGAAATATCTTAAAAAAGAGATTTGGCGTAAAATAGCCTGGAAAATAAAAAAGCTAGGAAATGAAGTGAAATAACCAAAAATGTGATTTGGTGGTCGATCATTTCACAAGCTTCTCCGTTAAACTTATCAAAACAAAATCAAGCGCGCAACGGAAACATTAAGCCATTTTTGAAAGCTGTAATAAGGAAATCAGCATAGATCAAGCTAGGTGAACGCAAGGCTCCTTTCCATATCGTGCTTGATTTCGTTTTGATAAGTTTAACGGAGAAGCCTGTGAAATGATCGACCCCCAAATCACATTTTTGGTTATTTCACTTCATTTCCTAACTTTTTTATTTTCCAGGCTATTTTACGCCAAATCTCTTTTTTAAGATATTTCAAGACATTTTTAAAACTTTTTTTTATCATTACCAAATCGTTACTTTTGCCAGGAAGCTAAATTTTCAGAATTTATGCATACGTTTTTGCTTAATTCGTTTACTTTCATCAAAACGCGGTTAATTTTTGTTGAATGCAGTGTTTAGATAAAAAAAACCGTGTTATAGTTCTCGATGTGCTTGATTAGGCAAGTCCTCAAAGTTAACGATAATAGGGCGAAACCCAGCAAAACTAGCGAATATCAGAGAAAAAACTTCAAAGAAAACCTCTAAAATAGTTTATTATGCTTGCTGGTGTGTTTTGGGGACCTGAGGACTTAGCACAATTCAGAAGTCGGAAATGGTTTCCCGTTCCTAAATTCTCTGATAGGTGAATTTGTTTTCTATTTCTTGTACCGAAAAATCAATCTTTGAAAATAAGATGGGCTAATGCACATGCTTGTATGTCAGAATCTTCCGGTATACAGAGTATTTGAAAATTCGACAACTGTTCCTTCAGTGAAACGAACGCAGGACAATTGATATTTGACGTGGGCGGGGTGATCCAACGGGCTGGCTGGTCCACGGGATTTTCACCAGCTTCCTGGTTCTTTTTGGTAATACTTCCGGCCGTAGTCTTCTTAGGGGTACCCAAAGCTTACGTGTCCGCAAAAAAAACTGGTAACTTTTCAATTGTGAACACTGCCTTCAACATGATTACTACATGTGATAATCATTTGGTTGGCCAACGTGAGGCTTTTATAAATGAGCGGTGTTTAAAGGCAGTGTTCACGATGATTTTCGTTCCCGAGTTTTCCACATAAAACAATGCAATGGCCTCCAGGTGTACCAAAAACTACGAAGAAACGGCGAGAAACGCATTAAAATGTCGTATTTCAGCGACATTATTCTCACGCCTGGACTAGTTGTCCGTTTGGATGAACATGTTCACCTGTGGAAAATTGGGTCAATCGAAAATAGAACAATATTTCATGCAAAGCAGGATCAGTTAGGGTCCTAAGGAAAGAACGGAGCAATAGAGAGTAGAGAATTGCAAAAGACGGGTCCAAAAAAGATCTCATTGTCACAACAAACACTTCCTGTAATACTTCAGGGGCGGGCTGATACTTAGAGGCACATTCCAGCCACATAATCGTTTTCTGATTTTCTTGCTTATTTTGGGAAGAATTTCGGGCTGATCACAATAGTGTCTCCAGAATCGCTCAGAACCCTCTACGAACGGAGTTATGACCACTCAAAGATTGTGAATTCGGACGGTGAGAAATTTGTGGACGAGTTGTCTCGGGCCTGATTTTCCACGTTTTTCGCAGTCATCGCGCCGGAGCAGATCACAATGTGTAGCTAGACCGATAACTAATGGAAGAACGTAGATTTGGATCAAAATCTATGGCGCTTATCATCGCTATTCAGACCGGAAGCCTTAAAGTGGGCGGAGCCAATTGGTGCCGATTTGGGAGGCGGAGAGAGTGGGTGCTCAATTTTTGTCGCTTTTTCTGAAGAGTTGAGATTCCGCGTTTGGCAGGGTTGCTACACACAGCGGCCGGGCCATAATATCAAATTTTACCCACGAGCTTGGACTGTGCCTTTAAAGGCACAGTCCAAGCTCAGGAACAAAATTTGGAATTCCCACATAATTGTGAAGGAGACCCACCCTGGGTACCACTTGCCAAGTGCGAGCTCTCAATTCCTTCGAATAAGCGAGATATAGGAGGAAGCCACCCTGGGGCGCCCACCTCGGGAAGCCACTTTGGCACGCCCTTTTTACGATCTTTCGAGCTCAACAGTGGCGAGATGAGCGATTTTTTCCGAGAAATATACCTGTTCTTCCCTTCATTCTCAGCCTCTCTCTCTATTCAGGTCGGCTCGCATGTAGCGGTTGCAAATGTCGGAAGTTACAAGCCCCGGACAACTCGTCCACCATGTTTCCGCAGCTCAATCTTTGAGGGGCCATAACTCCGTTCCCAGGGGGTCTTGAACGAATCGAGAGACATCATTGGAATCAGCGTAAGACCGTTCTCAAGATAGATAGGAAAACCGAAAACCGCTTCTGAGGTTGGACTGTGCCTTTAAGGATTTCGTGTACTTCTGGTGCGTTTTTGTCATTTTCTGCGTCACTTTAGTTCTACCCTGGGGCCATTTAATCAATATAGCGAATAATCTCAAAATTGAAGATTATCGTGAACACTGCCTTTAAAGGCACAGTCCAAGCTCGTGGGTAAACTTTGATATTATTATCCGGCCGCTGTGAGTAGCAACACTGCCAAACGCGGAATCTCAACCCTTCAGAATAAGCGAGGAAAATCGAGCACCAATTTTCTCCACCCCCAAATCAACACCCATGCGCTCCGCCCACTTCAGGGCCTCTGCTCTTAATCGGGACGAGTCGCGCCATGGATTTTAATCAAAATCTACGTTCTTCCATTTGTTGTCGGTCTAGCTTAGTAACGTGATCTGCTCTTGTGCGATGTCTGCGAACGACAGGGAAAAACAGGTCCGAGACAACTCGTCCACGAATTTTTCAACATTCATATTCATAACCTCTGAGAGACTCCGTTCGTAGTGGGTTCTGAGCGATTCTAGAGGCACCGTTGTGATCAGCACAAGATTCTCTCCACGATTATCAGAAGAACTGGAAAACCATTCTGATTGTGAGGTTGGACTGTGCCTTTTATAGAATAGAATAGAAGGAGATTAGCACTATTAGGGGTGTTGTTTTAGAGTTCTTCTTAGGAGTATTTCCGGGGTTTTCCTTACCTATACATACGCTTTATCCGATTCATGACCGTATGACCTACCGGTGGCTGTAGCTTTTCGCACGATTGCATTCTAAAGTTTCAGCTGAGGACATTCGATCACAATGGAAAAACCTCAAAGACACCTTCGTGCGGAAACTACGATGGGTCTGCGAGGGAAAGTAGGTTCCTTGAAAGGTTAATTCAATGTAAAATCTCTAATTTTTATTGATTTAGGTACACAGATGACCCTCTAAAAGAGCCCACATGGAAGTTCTACCGGATGTTGTCGTTTCTGGATGACAAAGGCCTGAAACGGCTCTCCAATGATCATCCTATATTCGACATCGCCGCTTTACAAAGGGATCACGGGTAGGTCATAGGCTGTCCCAAGCAGGGATGTGCGGCAATTGCGGTTTGCCGTTTGTCGTTTGCCGGCCATTTTTGGGACTTTTTGCCGTTTGTCTTTTGCCGAAATTTTCGTCATTTTTCCGGCAAAACATTGGAAGCGAACCCGTCTATGCTCGCGGCTATGTGAGCACTAGGGATACTCCGATTATCCGTTGTTCGCTCAACCGTTATCCGGGGTTTTGAGTTATCTGGGGTGGTAGTAAATCGGTTTGAAAACGCGAGTTAACTCGCGGTAAGTTCGCGGTGGACTGCAGCTAAACGCGAGCTTTTTATTTGAAGATTCCCAGGAAAGGAACTCGCATGCCACATTATGAGACACTAGATACGCATAGTGTGAAAAATGATTCATTCTGTCTTTTCTGGAAAAAATATTGATTTTGAAAAAAATTTCTGAAGATTTTCTGAACTTTTCTCAGCTCGCCGTAAGTTTGCGCAAAACTTCAAATTAACGCGAGCTGACAGAAAAATTGGAACTAGGGTGTGAATTAGGAGAAAGATGGATAGTTTTCAAATAAGTCCCTCGGAGAACTTTTTCTAAAGCTATCCATCTTTTTCTCCATTCATAATCCATTTCCATTTCCTCTGTCAGCTCGCGTTATGTTGCAGTTTTGCGCAAACTTCACGCGAGATCACCACACAGTTGTATTATGACTCATTTCATACGAGTTACTCGCAGTCGTTTCTAGTTTTGTCAGAGCGCGGCTACCGATCGCGGAGCCGCGGCTGCACCACCGCGGAGCCGCAGCGGCACTACCTCGGAGCCGCTGCGACTCCGCGATAGTGCCGCTTCGGTGCCTGTAGGAGCCGAAGCCGCAGCGGCGATTTCTTCGATTTCCATGAGCTCCCTCTATGTCTTGTTTTTGTTCATCTGGGCTGGAATTCACGAAACGCTAACCACGTTTTAACCATGATTAGCGCCCCCGTTGTTAAAGGCACTGTTCGCGATAAACTTCATCCTTGAATTTTTCATGACAAATGCTTCTCGTCGCTCTAAGAAGGAGAACAGCGTCGAAAAAACGGGACTTAGAAAAGTGGGCGAACCCCGCTGCTGTGGGCAAGTCCCGCCACTTTCCGCCCCTCGATGTGAACAAAGGAACACTCGAAATCGTGAGTTGAGCGATTGTTTCCAATCAAAAGCCCCGTTCTTCCCTTCATTCTCAACTTCTCTCTTTACTCAGGTCAGCTCGCATACATTGGCTGCAAAAGACGGAAGTTACAAGCCTCGGACAACTCGTCCACCATGCTTCTCTAGCTCAATTTTTGAGAGACCATAACTCCATTCCCAGAAGGTCTTGTACGATTCCAGAAGCATCATTGGAATCGAAATGGGACCGTTTTCAAGATAGGCAAAAAACAGAAGAGCAATTTTTATCGCGAACAGTGCCTTTAAAAGCACAGGACACCCAAAAAATTAATTTTCAGATTTCATGCTTATCTTAGAGAGAGTCACACGCTGATCACAGAGGTATCTCCAAAATCGTCCAAGACCCCCTTTGAACAGAGTTATGGCTCTTCAAAGATGCCTAGATTTTGAGGGTGAAAAATTGGTGGACGAGTTGTCTCAGGCCTGTATTTCTCTTCATTCGCAATCGTTGCGTAAGAGAAAGCCAGGATAAGGAGACAGTCCGGTAGTGGACTGAAGAACGGTGATTCGTTAAGAATTGATCCATCCATCCAGTCGATATCAAAGTAGAAAATTCGGAAGGGGGTCGGGCCTGTGGTGGTCGCTTATATCTCGCTTATTTGGAGGAATTGAGATCTCGCATCTGGCTCGTGCTATATAGGAGGGATCTTTTACACAATTACATGAAAATCTCAAAATTCATATGAGGGTGTACTGTGCCTTTAAGCACTTTGGGTGCAAATCGACCGACCGCAAATCATGGCTAGAGCGTGGTTACCGTTTCGTGAATTCCAGCCCTGATGTCTTGAGATGAAACTACTCAATTGAATTAGATTTATCAGAATGTTGACATAAGTATTGAAAAAAAAAGAAAAAAAGTAGAGCGGCACATGTGAATAACTTTTGGGTCAATCTAAGGGATAAGGTTTTTTGCCGTTTGCCGAAGTCTCAAAATCGTTTGCCGCACATCCCTGGTCCCAACTGTCCCTAACGCTGGCAAAAAGGTGTAAACTTCCAGATTGGACCTAGTCAAGAATGAACTACACCATATCCAATATGACGGCAGCAACCAGAGTGCAGCTTCCAGTGAAGAGCAAATGTTGTCATTATTCACACAGGTATTAATTATCGATTAACAGACAGACGGTGGCCGCGTAGCTGCCTTTGAGAGTATAAATATTCTTTTATTTAGTCCTACACGGCCGCGGAGAAGCCGCCACCACAGCTAGACTCGCCGCCGTCGCCCGCGCTACCGCCTGTCTCCAGTGCGGATACGGCCACTGCGGAAGTCATTGTGACGAAGAACAATGCCACTCCCTACACGCATTCTATGGACGAGGAGGATGAGCCAAGACGGAAACGGGTGAGAAACCAATAAAAATCCATATTGCGTTGTATTACTGCCATCCTAGTTACACTGGAGGAGGAACAGTTGTCCTAGCCTGATCTCCCTTTAGGCGTCGTTTATACTTCCGCCGCCGAGCGGCGCGACGAAGTGCAATCCTAGCATATCGATCGTGCCGTGCCGCGTCATCAATATTACAGAATTGCACTGTGCCGCGCCACTCGGCGGCAGGAGCATAAACGACCCCTTATGATAGTTATTGCCTGTAGATCAAATGGCAGCTTCTAAAAATTAAGACGGAACATACATATAACGTTGGCGTGGATCGTGAAGAGGCTTCGCGTTCACTGTTGAAGGTTGGCGCAAACTCGGTGCCATATATAACATAGGTGCACCGAGTTTGCGCCAACCTTCAATAGTGAACGCGAAGTCTCTTCACGATCCATGCCTGATTTTCTGGATTGGACGAGTTTCTCCCGGTATTATTTTCCACTTGCTCACAGGTTTCTTTGTAAAGAAGTTAGACACACGGAAAACTCGTCCAGGAGGGCGGGGCGTCACCCATTTAATTACATGAAAATGTGCTTGGCTGATTTTAGCGAACTTCGGCAACATTTGAAGATTTTATCTGGTTGGAGCTAGATAGCTTTGATCCCGCTACTCCTTTAGAGTTTGATCTTTGAAAGTCGTCTGGATGGGTAGAGCCTTGGGTGGGCGTGGTCAGAATAACTCATTATTAAATTCGGACGAGTTCACCCGGAAGATAATTGGGAAGCGTTGAAGATAGCTACCAACGAATCTTGTGATTTTCAACAAGGAACTCGACAAACGGTACCATTACAGTCACAAATAATTTTTTTGCAAAAAGGGGCGTGGCGAGGCTCAACTCATTCACCACTGCATTCGGAAGAATTTCTATTAATCGTTTTTTGGAAGGCATCGTCAGTAGACGTTTTTGGAAAGGAAATATGGAATTTTGTCCCAGCACGGGAAACTCGTCCGAATAGGCGGAGCTACGAATTTGTTCTTGAGCTATAATCGAATCTATTGTCATTATTGGGCCACAAACTCGTCCAAATAGGTGGAGCCATGGCTTGACCAACGTCATTCATGTTTTTACACAGAAATGGGCGTGGCCGAGGCTAACACTTCGCCAGACTCGGACGAGTTTCCTCATACGATTTTTCCGTAAACTTTCCTGTGGATATTTCTTCGTGAAATTGAGCTTTGGCAAGAAATTTGTTATAATATTTTTGGAGCTCCAGTCCGCCAGATTTTTTTCTTCTTTGAATTGGACGAGTTTTGCCTGCTGTAGACAAAGCATTTTGAAACGGGGGCGTGGCTTGTGTCAACGAACAACTGCTTTCGGGAGAATTTCCATAGATAATTTTCGTAAGGCTTAGTCAGTAGACATTTTTTCCTGAAAAGTATGAAATCTCGCACCCACGCGGAAAACTCGTCCGAATAGGCGGAGCACAAGTTCGACGACTTTCAATGAGAGTGCGTTTGAACGCTTCCTGCAACCGTTGTAGCGGGCTAGGACGATTTTGTTATTGGGCCATGAAAATCGCAAATAAATTTTGTTAGCAGAAAGGGGCGTGACTGGGGACAAAAAGGGGCGTGGCTAGGGCGGAAACACTTTCAGCCAGTCATAACAAGTATGTTCTTGGGCTATGCTCCAATCTATGCTCATCATTGGCCCACAAACTTGTTCAAATAGGTGGAGCCACTGCTTGACAGACGCCATTGAAGTTTTCTCACAAAAATGGGCGTGGCCAAGGCCAACACTTCACAAAACTCGGACGAGTCTCCTCGAACGATTTTTTTGGTAAGTTTCCCGCTGGACATTTCGTCCTAAGAAATGAGCTTCGTTCGGCGAAAAACTCGTATAAATGGTCGGAGCACCAGTCCGCCAAATTTTCTCCTCCCGCGGATTGGACGAGTTTTGCTCGCCGTAGACAAAGTATCTGCAACAATTGAAAAAAGGGCGTGGCTAGAGTCAACGCACCACTGCTCTTGGTAGAATTTCCATATATAATTTCCGTAAGGCTTAGTCAGTAGACATTTCTTCCTGAAAAGTATGAAATCTCGCACCCACGCGGAAAACTCGTCCGAATAGGCGGAGCACAAGTTTGACGGCTTCCAATGAGAGTGTGTTCCAACGCTTTCCGTAACCGTGGGGGCTGGCCAGGACAATCTTGTTCTTGGGCAAAGATGCAACCTGTGATCAATATTGGTCCACAAACTCGTCCAGATGGGTGGGGCCACGGTTTGACAGACGCCATTTAAGTTTTCTCACAGGAATGGGCGTGGCCGAGGCTAACACCACACAAGACTCGGACGAGTTTACTCACACGATTTCAGCGTGAATTTCCACCAATTCGACAGTTTTTTCTGGATTGGACGAGTTTTTCTGTTTTAGTTCAAAATTATATCCAGCCGATCCCTCCCCCCTCCCCCCAGAAGAAATTCCAGTTAAGTACATATTGATGGTTGCGATACAAATTTAGTTACAAAGTGGGCGTGTCTAGAAAACGATTTTATTTTTGAGGCTGAATCTACCTCTCCTACGCTGGGGGTAGGTGGATAGGTCCCACAGCTATCTTCATCATTTAGTCATGAAAGTGGGCGTGGCCAAGGTCGAGACTCGGTATTGAAACTTTGACGAGTTTTTCTCGCGATTTTGAGGTCATCCAATGAGATAGCTACGTACATATCTCAATGGATAGGGATGCCTTCCGAAAACGTAACCTTCTATGGAGAACTCGTCCAAATGGGCCGAGCACACAGTTTGCCGGTTTTCATGACTTTATCCGAACGCTTTAGGAATGAACAACAGGCTTTAGCAGGTCGGACGAGTTTATCCCGTCGAATCACATTCTATTATTCTCAATTTCTTACAGTGGTCATTTGTCGGGAACTCGTCCAAGTGGGCGGAGCTTCCTTCACTACTGTCACAAGTAAATTTGGTGAAGAAAAAAGGTTAAGTTATAAAAACGTGGAGTTGAAAAAAATGAATTCAATTTTTCTCATATCTCTCTAGTGATGGAGGCGGGGTCTATGTAACTAATGTCCAGGATTATCGATTTTTATCTCTTTATTTTCTAGCTGCGCTCACCTTTCAATGTCTGATTTAAGGCCTATCATCGCCGGCACCAGCTGAGCACCCCCGGTCAACAGGATGAGTTCGAGTTGTTCGGCGCCATCGTTGCCGCTCAGTTACGCAGGTTAGTTACGACCCCGTCAGTGGGCGTGGCCATTAAAATCTCACGCTTTTGCAGGGTCTCGGATGAGTACTCGCGTGCCGCCTCGCTGCGACTTCAGAAAAAGCTGAACGACGTGATATTCGAGTCACAAATGGAGCTACTCGAAAACGGGAACTAGTCATAAAAAATCGATCGATATCAATCAATACTTAACGATATACAGAGACATAGATCAGCATTGTTTTATTAATATTGTTTTATATCATCATTAACATCATCATCATCATTACATCATCATCGAAAATCATCAAACGCGTATACATTCGGAGGAAATGACGCCGACGTCGGCGTCATTCGAAAATTTGTTCATATTGAGCAATTATGGTATTAAGGCTGCTGAAAATGAAGATATAATGAGCAAAATGTGTACTTTCAAAAAGAAAAAGGACTGAGAAGGAGAATATTACGGTAAAGTATGTACCGTATCACATACGGTACCTATAGGGTGACCACAAGTCTTTTGCCAGCACTATTTCAGAGGACCTACCGCGACGTCACAATTTCGTTGCTCCGCGAATACTGCAACATGGCAGCGCTAAAATGACGCCATCGCGACGCCAACACAGCGTCGCGAGAGGCGGTGACGACGCCACATTGAGTGCCGCGCGCGACGTCGCGGTAGGTTCTCTATTCAGATCGGACCGAATCTTACTTGTACAGAGAAGCTTCCTCGACGTCGCAGCGATGGGGAATGCGGCCAAGGCTGGTTACGATTCTGGAAAGACGCCACGGTGACGCCGACACCGCGCGGCGAGAGGTCGTAGCGACGCCGCTTTGATCGCCGCGAGCGATTTACTGCGACGTCGCGGTGCGTCCTCTTATCAGATCGGATTCTATGCATAGTCTGGCGGCAAAAGTCGCGCCGCAATGGTGGGGATTTGAGGACAGGCAAGAAACTGCGTAGCTGCCCGCTATCCTTCATCGAGGAGGCACGACTTGTAGCAGGACTATGCAGAGGTCTTGAGTCGTTCGTGTCTAGAGAAGCTACCGCGAAGTCCCAAACACATGTTCGCGCGATCGACGCAGGACCAGCAGTCGCAATTTTGAACTGACGCCATGGTGACGCCGACACTGCGCGACGAGAAGGTGTAGCGACGCCGCATTTACCGCCGCGAGCGATTTCCTGCGACGTCGCGATAGGTTCTACATCTAGATCGGACCGAATCTTACTGGTCCAGAGAAGCTACCACGAAGTCGCAGCGATGGGTCATGAGGCGAAGGCGGGATCAACAGTTGCGATTCTGAAAAGAGGCCATTGTGACGCCGACACCGCGTCGGGAAAGGCCATAACGATGCCGCATTGACCGCCGCGATCGATTCCCTGCGACGTCGCGGTAGGTTCTTTAATCATGTCGGATTAAAGGTATATGCATAGTCTGGCGGGAAAAGTCGAGCCGCAATAGTGAGGACTGAGGGGCAGGCACGATGCTGCGTAGCTGCCCTCTATCCTTCATCGAGGCGGCGCGACTTCTGCTGCTCGACTATGCAGAGGTATTAAGTCGTGCGTGTCTAAAGAAGCTACCACGACGTCACAAGACGGATTCGCACAACCAACGCGGGCCAACAGTCGTGTATTTGTAGCGACGCCACGACCACGCTGACACCGCACGGCGAGAAGCTGTAGCGACGCCGCGTTGACCGCCGCGACCGATTTCCTGCGACGGCGCGGTAGGTTCTCGAATCAGACCGGATTAAAGGCCTATGCATAGTCTGGCGGCAAAAGTCGCGCCGCAACGGTGGAGATTGAAGGACAGGCACAAAGCTGCGTAGCTGCCCTCTATCCTTCATCGAGGAAGCGCGACTTATGCTGCTCGACTATGCAGAGGTGTTAGGCCGTCCGCGTCTACAGAAGCTACCACGACGTCACAGCGATGGGTTCATGCGGTAGAGGCGGGATCAACAGTCGGGATTCTGGAAAGACGCCATGATGACGCCCACACTGCGTCACGAGAAGCTGTAGCGACGCCGCGTCGACCACCGCGATCCCTGCGGCGTCACGGTAAGTTCTGGAATCAGATCGAATCAAAGGGCTATGCATAGTCTGGCGGCAAAAGTCGCGCCGCAATGGTGGGGGATAAGGGGCAGGCGCGAAGTTGCGTAGCTGCCCTCTCTCCTTCGGCGAGGCAGCGCGACTTTTGCCACTCGAGTATGCAGATGTCTTAAGTCGTCCCTGTCTAGAGAAGCTACCACGACGTCGCAGGACGGATTCGCCCAACCAAAGCGGGCCAACAGTCGTGCATTTGTAGCGACGCCACGACCACGCTGACACCGCGTGGCGAGAAGTTGTAGCGACGCCGCGTTGACCGCCGCGTGCGATTTCCTGCGACGTAGCTGTAGGTTCTCGAATCAGATCGGAACAGAGATCTATGCATAGTCTGGCGGCAAAAGTTGCGTCGCAATGGTGAGGGTTGTGGGGCAGGCACAATGCTGCGTAGCTGCCCTCTATCCCTCATCCAGGCGGCGCGACATTTGCCGCTCGACTATGCAGAGGCCTTAATTCGGCCGTGTCCAAAGAAGCTACTAGGACGTCACAAACACAATTCAGCGCGATCGACGCGAACCAACCAACACCACGCAACGCCGCATTGACCGCCACCGACGGACTCCTGCGATGTCGCGGTAGGTCTCGTAAACTAGTGCCATAATTTGGCTCCGAATCGTAGACTTCCTGCTCACCCTGTCGTTTTATACCTAAGGCCGAGATCATACTCCCAGCGACGTGCGACGCGACACACTGTTTACCGTGAGTATTGACCGAAAATCGATATGCCTGATATGCACTGTCGCGGTCGCCGGTCGCGCCAAGTATGATCCCGGCCTAAAGCAAAGCGAGGTGTCCTAACTACCCGAGATCGAGGACCGTCGCAACTCCAAAAGCCTACAAACTTCACAAATATTAGTATTATATACTAGTCTAATCGAATCGTAGTTTGACTATACTGTATGCATACTGCAGCTATACAGCCCGCACACTGGCGAATAAGATCTTTCTGTTGAAATTGACTAGATTAGTCGGCAAGCTGCTCCTCATCGTCTTCCGCCGTCTCCATGAGTGTGTCCTCATTCGGCTCAAAAACAGGGTTCTCCACTCCACCGCTGCTGCCGCTGTCGGCAGCCACAATATTCAGTGGGTAACGCTCCTGACCTTGTGATTCCCATGAGGGATTCTGCAGCGATGCCGGCGCGAGGATGTAGGACCTGCAAAGATGTTTATCTTGAGAAACACTTATTTAGGCAATCTACCACAAAGTCGCGCGGCGGTCCACGCGACGTCGTCCAGTGCCCACAATTTTGACCCTTACCGACTCCTATGGAAGAATAGCACCATCAGAGCAGCGGTGATCAGCAGCGCGATGGCAATATTCCGAATCGATGCGAAATCTGAAAATGGGACAACTCGTCCAAACTGATCGCATGCGCGTTGGCGTCCATCGACATACCCGTGTCATGTTGGCTAACCGATCGCTGAGCTAGGTAGACACATTCACCGTTGTCGTAGCGCATACCGTCGCGACACAGGCATTGGTAACCTTCTGAAATGCATAGCATGAGCCGCTATTCAGTCATGGTGATATGTCCAGAGCAAGGCGTGTGGAAGCATCACGACAGTCTCTGACCATGCACCCGACAGCGTACAACTCGGCGTAATTTAAGATGGGAGAGCTCCGCAAATTCTCACAGGGTCGCACGGTCACCAGGGGTGTCATGGATACAGACCAGAAGGATCGCTTCCCCACCAGGAACCGCTTATTCATGTCACACACTGTCGGAAATTCACCAAGGTGGTCGCTGATACAGGTCAAAGGATCACATACTCACCAGGAGTTTTGCTAATGCAGACTCTGACGGCTGCGCCTTCACTCGGGGGTGTCGCTTCTAAAAGTCACAGGTGGTGGCACTTTACCCACCAGTTTTGCAAAAACAAGTCAGAGGGGTCGCACATTTCTGGGAGGTGTCAAATCTGCACGACAGAGTCGTCACAACAGGAGAGGGATAATGAATATGCACTCCAAAGAGTGTCGTGCTTCTACCGCAGGTGTCGCATTACAAATGAGAGGGGTCGCTAATCAAGCAGCGGCGTTAAACGTGCAAGCCAGAAGGGGTCGCAACTCTACCGAGGAGGCTGCATCTCAGGCGATTATCGGCCCCAAGCCGCCTGACAGTTCGGCTCGTTTTTCCAATCTGCGAGTCGGCTCCTGTTGCTGTCCGGGCCACTGCTGCTGCTTTCCGTGCCACTGCTGTTACTGACCGGGCTATTCCGGTTGGCCCGAACAGCAACAGCAGTAGCCCGGAGATCGGGGAGAACGAGCCGAACTGTCAGGCGGCTCCGATTCCTATTCGGTGCGGCTCGGGGCCGAGAATCGCCTGAGTATAGAACTAACAAGGGACGACCCCCCAGGGGAGGTGACGTCCTGAAAAAAGTTCTTCTAAAAATTGTGGGGGGGAGGATATAGTAACATTACTGTATGTTGGGTTTTACCTAAGGACCATCCGGTAGAGCGAAAAATTGGAAAAACATGTTCACAAGCGAAAATTGGCTGGCTACTATATCTAACACCCATCTACCTCAATCTGCTTCATTTGGATCAATATGGAGAGAATTATTTTTCGACTTTTTTTTTCGCCATATGCTCACTCATTCACCTTCGAACTCGATAAGTTAATCGAAAAAAAAATTCTGCGTGATCGATCCAAGTTTAGTAGTTTTCGATTAAGGGTCAGCAGATGTATTGGGCAACCGATTGTCGATTTCTGAAAAAGAAAACTGCAGCCATGATGATAATTTTAAGGAAATGGTTCATCGCTTTGCTTCTTACAATGGTAATGCTTTTTTCCACGATGATTCGCAAACGACTTTTATGTGTTCAAGAAAGGTGTTCTCTTTTACTCAAGCAAAGTTATGCAAAGTTAGAAGATGCTCACCAGGGCTGTGCGGAACTGTTCCGTTTCCGATTCCGTTTCCGTGTTTCCGGCACATTTTGAGCTGTTCCGTTCCGTTTCCGTTTCCGGATTTTTGGGCCCGGAAACGGAAGAAAACAGTACTACAATTTGAATGGTCACGCTTCTCCTGCGCACCAAACCGCAGTACCTCTGCGATCATCACAGCGTGAGTCTAATCCTGATTGCTTGGATCGGTGTCCCGCTCCTTCCAACCGCCACACGATATACGCCCCCCCCCCTCCACCAACGCACAGAACGACCCCAACGTGGGCTTAACCTTGGTGGCTACAGAGGGCATACTTTAGGCACTGTTGCACTGGTGAGTAAGTGGTGTTATCTTGCAGTCGAACGGTGGTTATCAGTCTCATCTCAGTTGAAAACCATTACAGTTTGCCTTTACAACTCTTTATGAAAAATTTTTCAAAGCGCTGACTATTAGCTGGCCATCACCCTTTCATGCATCAATACCATACTTATAACAATCGAGTCCTCCGATTGAGGGACCAGAGAGGTAGAAACCTTACCTCATCGTCTCTCCAGCTACTCACGCACTCGCGGGGTTCAACTTCAGCGCCTTAGAATTTGCTAGCCATAGCCCCCAGCTCGTCGTGTTCAGCAGCACGTGCTGCTAACGCACTTCTCCTCGGCAGTTTGTGCTGCAGCTAGCAGCACATGCTGCTGACGACGAGAGGTTCAACTCGATGTCGGCCCGGAGTGCGACCCCTCATTACATGTGTTGCTAGCAGCAGCACGTTATTCAAATGAACAATCTTTGAGCCACCACCTGTTCCTATCGGAGCTAAAGTCGCGATCCTTGTAATGGCCCGCAGCAAGGACGCCAACCTCGCCAAGGTACCCAACAAAGGCATCATCCTCCCCTCGGTACACTATAAGAAATCTTTCCTCATGATGCGCAATAAGGACCACCCTTTCGGCGTCCGAAATTGATATCCGAAAAATTGAGTACTTAAGATCACCTTCTGGGATCGGCCTCAAACGGACAACTGCTCTCTCAACAATGGTGGGTGCCATATGTATGTACCCGCAGCCGTCGTAGAACACCGATCCCACTGAAAAAATCAGTCAAAGGTCGAAACTCGACATCAGAGAGATCAGCAGCACTGTAGAAGAGGAGTTGCTCGAGCAGACCTATTTGCAGCTCACTAGGAGAACCTGCAGCAGCAGCACGGCATGCGCCAAATCTATTTGTACTCGGCTCGCTTGCAGTTTTAGACCGTAGCCCCTCTGGTGCTTGAGGGAATAGATTGAGATCACAAGCTACAGAAGTATATCGGCATGCCATGAGCAGCGACGAAACCTACCATTTGATCATACTGTAATTTTTAGTTCACTTCCGTTTCCGGATTTCCGTTTCCGGCGATTTTCAGCCATTTTTCTTCCGTTTCCGTTTCCGAAAATCTTGAAAATGATTTCCGCACAGCCCTGATGCTCACATTACAATATTTAGCAATGAACCCGAAATGCCAGCACAAGAAGAAGAGAAGGATAATTTTTTGAATAAGTAGAGGAAATGTTCATATATTACAGAGATTCGCGCGATAGAAATTGTAAATCCAGCCAGATTGAAAAAAGCAAATTAAAATGTGAATGAGAAACGTCGTGGATAAACAATCGAACAAATGCAAAACGATTTTTCCGGAAGCTGCATTGCGGGAATCGAACCCGCGACCCTTCCTAGTTTATCATTCCCCATCGTTATCCTCTCGACCATTCCTGCATGGTGGATTGGGCAACTTCGATCAAGTGATACGAGGAATGGAATGCACAGTGAGCTCGGAAACAGCTTATATGTCACGAGTGGGCCAGAATCAAACCGTCAAACCTTGTGTAGGGCAATTTTGTTGTAACTTAATGTGTGCCGAGCATATGAACTCACTCCAGCTGCTGCAAGAAAGAGGTTACAGGTAGTTTCAAATAGTTTTCTCCTTTTTTTTCTGGAATATCAGAAAGCCCTTAGGTAAAACCCAACATACAGTAATGTAACTATATCCTCCCCCCACAACTTTTAGAAGAACTTTTTTCAGGACGTCACCTCCCCCCGGGGGTCGTCCCTTGTAAGAGGGGTCGGACATTCACTACTGGTGATGCACACACTAAACAGAGGGGTCGCATCTCTAAGGGTGCCGCACACATAAATCAGAGGGGTCGCACATTCACCAGACGTGTCTGAATGCGAGCCAGAGGGGTCGCATAACAATCAGCGGTGTAGCTAGCACATGCATGTTAGAGGGTGTCGCAGACACAAGGCAGAAGGGCTCGCACCCCGCAGGTGCCCCCACATATCAATCCTACGGAAAAGAAGTTCAACCATACCCTACCGTAAGGACAAGTCTGAGGGGTCGGGACCTCTACCGTGGGCGTCGCACATAGGTCACAGGGAGTAGCAATTTAACCAGGATGCCGCATTTACCAGGCGGGAGTAGCACATTCATCAGAGATGTCTTAATGAGAGTCAGAGAAGTCGCAGTTTCTTCAAAGATGTCGTACATATATGACACATGCATACCAAAGAAGGTCACATCTCTAACAGGAGTGTCACAAGACAGGGGAGTCACGCAAATTGAAGGGTGTCGCACATACGATTCAAAAGGGGTCGCACATTAGGCGCTGGTATTGCACATACTAGACAGGGGGTCGCATTCCTATCAAAGGTGCCGCTTAAACAAGATAGAGGGCCGCACATCCACCAGAAGCGTCCTAATGCAAGTCAGAGAGGCCACGCCTACATCAGTATAGTCGTACAGGCATGTCAAAGGAGGTCACGCCTCCAGTAGGGGTGCCACACGAACAAGTCAAAGGGGTCGCGCCATTAGGAGGGTGTCGTACATACAAGTCAAAAAGATCCGCACCTTCACCAGTGCTGTCGCACATACAATGAAAAAGGGGTCCGACCTTCGCAAGGAGCGTCGCACTTGCAAGTCAGAGAGGCCGCACAGCGGGGAGGGGGGCGTTTCACATGCAAGCTAGGGGGTCACATCAATAGAAGGGTGTCGCGTACTAGAGAGAGGTGTCGCATGAAGAGAGGGGATGCTGCAAGTGCGAGTTAGAGGTGGTCACACCGTCACCAGGGATGTCCCAAAAGGGTTTGCTTAGCCAAAAGTGGTGTCGCATATGCTAGTCTGAGGGCATTGCACATACAAGTTGAGGGAGGGTCGCATGGATGGGAAGGTGCGAAGATGATGTCGTGGTAGGTTCTCTCGACCAATGTTCACAAAAACTTACGCCTAGTGTTCGATGGGACACACAGCTGAACACAGGTGCTGTTATTCTCACAAGGATTTCCAGCTCCTTTCTTGGGCCACTTTTCAGGATGTGCCACCTGAAATATCACAGTGGTTTTCATAAAAAGGAGGCGAAATTAGAGAAATTCATTCACCTGAATGCCCTTCGGATGGCTGAGTCCGGCAATCACAATGGTTCTGTTGCCTCCGGTGATTTTATGCACTCTTTCTATTGTTCCTTTGTTGAAGTCAGAAAAATAAAGGTAGTCCGCAAACACGTCCAAACCGTAAAGTCCTCGGCCCATCTTCTGACCCAGCACATGACGTTGTGAGCCATCGTAGTTGCAGAACCCTGAACTGATTAGGATCAGCTTCTGGGTGGTGGGTCAACTCAAGTTGCCACTAAATTTATCCTACCTAGGTAGGTCAGAGCCTGATCCACCCAGTAGAGTCGACGCGTGAACGGATCCACAGCCAGGGCTGTCGGTCGGATAAGTGACGAGTCCAAAATCACGTCGACACCTCGATCGTCAGCGATGATAGACATGCGATTCAGGCTCGGCTTCTTTCCTATGTCACTCCAGAAGATTGTCCTTAACGCAGATGAGGTGAACGAACGTTGCATTGGTCAGGCTATTAGATCCTTATAGAATCTTCGGCTCACCTGTGTGAAGAGTCTATAGCCAGCGCATATGGCAGTACTCTGGGACCACGACGGTATACCGTTTTGGTAAATTGATTCTCACTGTCGGACATCTGGAATCCAGCATGTTGCTCTCCGCGACTACCCAGTTTGCAATCCGAAACTCACCATAATAGCATTTCTCGACTTGGAAGTCCAGTAAATGTTGCCGGAAAACTCGTCCACAGCTATGCTATCCGGATCGTACAGCGTCACATCTCGAAGGTACTGCAAAAAGCAGATCAAATTTCAAAAACTAGCCGGGAAGCCACGGTTAGCGACGTGGCTTCCTTGTTTCTATCACATGTTTCGTTACGACTACCATCATTTTTAACTTGCTAGTCGAACGTTTGTATGACTCTTTGAATGCCTAAAGGGGTCTGCAGAGTTGCATCGACAGCAAGTGGTCGCCGAGCGTCAGCCTTGACGCGGCGACAAAAATGTTCCCAAACATTATCGTGGCGGCGTCGGCTGCTGCTCGCTGGCAGTGATGCAGGGTCGTCGCAGCGTCACAACACTGCGGTGCCCCCTCGTCGCCCGATGTAATCGATATTGCATCACCCAGCGCTCTTCGTCGCTGCGAGCAACGCTGCGACTTCATATTTGTGGACCCGTTAATGTTTCAAGGAATTCTGGCTTCCGCCTCGCCTTTAGTCGTGCTCTACCGCAAGAAAGTACTGTCGAGATTTCGCTCCAATCTTGCATGTAGGAGTAATCTAGGGTGCTTAACACGAATCTGAAGTCCGCTAGTCGAAATTCTGAAGTTTACTTTAGGTTATGGCAGGTGCAATGCCATCTAGGGGACAAAATCCACCCCAATAATCCAAAAATCGACAAATGGACATCAAAATCGTATTTGGCGACCCGATTAACCCCCGCATAGAAATATTGAGTCAAATCTGAGACTCTGACCCT
This sequence comes from Aplectana chamaeleonis, assembly GCA_029168955.1. Taxonomy (NCBI): domain Eukaryota; kingdom Metazoa; phylum Nematoda; class Chromadorea; order Rhabditida; family Cosmocercidae; genus Aplectana; species Aplectana chamaeleonis. Next base: position 705,493 of record JAPDOI010000116.1, on the reverse strand, counting down.
ATACCAACCGTAATCGCCGTAAGCTGCCGAAAATCGATAGACGGATCTCGCATCAGTGTTAAAAGCTCCAATGAACCCCCAGAGAACAACTCAAGCCACATTATTGTAGCTTTTCGCAAATCTTCACAAGTCGCGTTTTCCCCTCACTAGAGAGTGACCGCAGCGCTAACCGCTTCAGAGGCCGAGTTCGTGGACGATTATACCCCGGTTATACGGGCGCATCGCAGTCAGAGATGTGCGGCAAACGATTTTGAAAAATCGGCAAACGGAAATCGACAAATTTTGTCAAAAAATGGCCGGAAAACGGCAATCGGCAATCGACAAACGGCAAAATAAAAAAATCTCGTACAAGAACAATGCAAATGTGCTAAAAGTAGCAGCAAAAATACTTCTTCCTTACGCACAAATCGTATTTCGATAGCCAGATAAGAAATGGTTTCTGAATAGTGTATGGCCGACTGTCCTTGAACCTCGGCATTTTGTTCTCGTTCAATAACACCACGAGGGTTTCCAATAATACCACAAGAAATTTAGCCTCTTACTTTGGTACAAAACCTGATATAAAAAGCAGCACCCGAATGGGCATTCTATTGAACACTGGTGATGGGAATGTTGTGGTGAAAGGATAGTAATTTTTCGCGGTTCTCTAATATCAACCCTTTTCGGGATATGTAGTAGTCATGCAATTGCTTCGTGTTTAAAATTTATCGCACGAAATTCAGAGTATCGCGTATCAATCCAATTTAAGGGGATGAGCATTCGAAAGTAGTTTTAAAAAAAGGAAGAGGTCAGTGTGTCCCTACTTGACTTGATTATTTTTTAACGAGCGTGGTAGCCCTTCTCTTGCGGAAATCGCCGCTGCGACTCCGCGATAAAGCCATGCCGGCTCCGCGAAAGGTACCAGAACGGCTCCGCGAAAATGCCGCTGCGGCACCGCGATGGGTGGCTGCGCCTTTACAAAATAGGACCAACTGAGAGTAACTCATATAAAATTAATCGTGAGCCATACTACAACTGGGCGGGGCCTACGAACAGAAATGTGCATCTACGGTTGTTAGGTCCTTTATCTGATAAGGAAACTTTCTCAGAGTTCGCGGCGTACTCGTTTCGTGCCTCACGGTGTGTTTACTGTTTAACCGGAATTTAGATCAAAGATAATCACGTGAAAAAATACAACTAAAAAGCACGTTTCCGAACAGCCTTGGAAAAGTTGCCGAGAAACGGCTAAATATTCGGCATCTCTCCCCCTGCGACCTTTGAACTCCGACTTCTGAACTGCGCGCTAATGACTCAAATACATTGAGGGTTGAATGGGGTAGTTTTTCAAGTTTTCCACCAATACGACTCCTAAAAACCGCGGTTTGCTCAAACCACCTCCTTCCCAAACTGTGCGCCACCCCTTGTTCCCAACACCGTCGACTCCGTCAATCCAGTTTCTAGTCAGGCAGCGAATTTAACCGAAACGAATGTTCCCCACGACGTGTACATCCTCCGCCACCCTTTTAACTCAGAACTCCAACTTTCAACTTGGTAGCAAGTTTCTCAGCGTAATTGTGAGCATAATAGGAGATGGCGAAAAGCATTACCCCACAAACTGCCAGTGAAGTCCAACGTCCTCCACACGACGCTTTGAAAAATGTCTGAAAGAAATTGAGCTCTGAAACCTTTGTGCCCTCTCCTGAAAACGTTTAGGGTGTTATTTCTTGTCCCGATGAACCCTACATTTATTGATCAAGCGTCAGCAAGGAGAGTGTGGTGAATTCGGTACTCTTCGAGACAAGGGGACCCACACGAGCATGACACTACAATACTAGCAATTGCTTTGACATGACCGCACAGTAGATAACATCAACTGACTTGAAGTTTTGAAGTACGTGTAGCCTATCTCCCTACTTTCGAGCCGGTCGCTGCAAGGCTTATGGGATTTACCATGCGCGTCCTAATCGCGGCGTTTGTTATCTATTGCGCACTTGTTTGCCGAATTTTGCCGAAAATTGAGAGGAAAAACGGCAAACGACAATCGACAAAAATCGTCCGAAAACGGCCGGCAAACGGCAATCGGCAAACGGCAATTGCCGCACATCCCTGATCGCAGTATAATCGTTCGCATGCCCCCGGAAAATGTGATGCATCAATAATTATACCCTGCCGATCCGAGGTGTAAGTTGAAGTTCATTATTCCCTGCTCTGGAGCTGGGGTACATCGTACACCACGGGTCTTATACTTCACGAAAACGTGACCCATGGTTAATTCGCCTGCGCCATTCAACCGAATCAGCTGACCAACAATATTCGCTAAGCCGTAAAAAATTGTTTTTCGCCTAATTTTTTGTTTTCCGTTCCGCTACAGGATACGTCGTCTCTATATTCATACAATTCATCTACACAATGCCTTTCAGTCCGCAAAGTGCACGCTGATTGCGAAAGCGTGCTGCGGCGCGGTTGCGAGCATCCTTAGACAGGGAAGTGGGATCACCCCGGCGGTTTTCGCCTTTGGTGCGGTTTCGCAATCAGCATGCACTTTGCGGACTGAACGGCATTGCGTTACTGAACTTTTATGACCTTTTTCCATATCTTGACCCTTTTTTATATAGTTTCTCTTTTTCTCCGTTTATTCTTGCAAATCCACTGTTCTGAAAGTGACGATTTTGCCCTTCGATAAACAGCATATCTCGCTTGTAGTTTCCCATGTTTATTTCCATGCCCAAACCATTATTTCAAAATTCTATGAGCTTTCAACTCAAATTAATATTTATTGGATGTTGTGCACATGTACGAGTAGGAAAAACAAAGCATATAAAAAAGTAGGAAGAAATCAGGTTCATAAAAAAAGATGAACACTGATGTATAATTATCGACTCTGTTGCAGTGTCCTGAGCCTCGACATCGCTGCGATAGTACAACAGCGGCTCCGCGTTAAAACCGCGCCGGCTCCACGAGGATGCAGCAACAAGCCCGCGTGAAGTACGATGCACTGTCCTGTGTGGAAACTGTCGCCGGTTCAATTACTCAAGTTTGAGGTACATTCCATACTTCCTTGGGCGCATAAACGGCGATAACCTCTACCCTTATCAGACAGAGGACGTAACAACCGAAGGTGCGTATTTTTTTGTTTTTAGCCCCCTAGCTGTATTATAATTCTTAAAAAAATAATTTTAGATACTCTCCGGGAGCCGCGGCGGAACTGCCGGGTCGCCGCTGTGGCGCCGCGGTAGTGCAGGTAGTGCCGCCGCGGCAATTTTTCTCAGAGGTCTTGAATATTCCATCCCAGCTGGGTCACTTTAGACCATAAGGTTATCACTTCTTCTACGCCTAAGGTTCTATGTTGCTTCGTTCCCTTCTTCGAAGCCATAATTGGAGTTAAACGAAGTGAACTTCCCTCCAAATTTTTGTGGATAAGAAAGAATGTACTGACAAGGGAAGTGTTTAGAGTGGTAAGCGCATCTGCCAAAACGACTAGTATCGTTAGTATCTCTAGTGGCTCAATAGTAAAAATGCACAGTATCGAGCCCCGAGCTGCAGGTTCCAAGAAGTTACAAGCTTAAAAATGTCGTTTTTTGTGCTTTTTGTACCCTCCAAAAAGAGCATTAATCTTTCGAAAATTTGGAAGCGGACCCCATAAATAAGTTCAGCGCCCAAAACTACCCCCCCCCCTGAGCAGAATTTGGGTGAAGACGCATTCTCCATACTTTGTCCAAACTGACAGCGTTTTGAACTTGTACGGATTTTCGGTTGGGCGAATATTAATACCTATTAGACGGTTCTGGCTTGTGGTCAAAGACTCCATGAACTCCCTAGGTACGGATCCTAAGGTGTTATGGACCAGAGGCCTTGGAGTGCCGGACGGCGACAAATGAAAAATGAAGAATGGAAAGGCTGGTGCAGATGACAACATCACTGCTGAAATGCTGAAAGCTCTTCCTCCGTCTGGGATTCGTGAAATGACCAACACCATCCGTGCTATATGGATGAGCGAAAGGATACCCGATTCGTGGAGACATGCGATCATCGTACCTCTTCACAAGAAGCTATCCGTCACGGATCCTAAGAACTACAGAGGAATCTCTCTACTTCGTGTCATGTACAAGGTTTTAGAACGTATCATTCTCGAGCGACTTATCAAACATCGTGAAAGAACGACCAGAGATGAGCAAGCCGGTTTCCGACCTGGAAGATCGACCATCGACCAAGTGTTCGTCGTGAGAAGAGTAATTGAATCGTGGCAGCGGTTTTCGAAGCCATTACAGCTTGCTTTTTTGGACTTTGAAGCCGCGTTCGACTCTCCTAATCGTGATCGATTGCTCAATGCTCTGCGAGCAGATGGAGTCCCGGAAAAGTATGTTCGGTTAATCGAGGACATGAACAAAGGAACAACAGCAGCGGTTCGTACACCTGTCGGATTTACGTCAGCTTTCGAGGTGAAAACAGGAGTAAGGCAAGGAGCCGTTGCAGGACCTTTTCTTTTCAACTTCGCCGTTGATGACATCATGCGTAGAGTTGCAGAACAGTTTCCTGTGGATGTGATCCTAACACCACCTGGGCGTAGGCGAAAGTTCTGGACGGATGTGGTTAAAGAGGATTTAAAGTCACTCGGCATCGAAAGACAGTTAAGGCGCGATGTTTCGTTTCGCAGGAAATGGAATAGTGACAGCTGGATGGAATGTGTTCAAATTGTGGCTGAAGACCGTGAAAAATGGACACGGCTGACTACTAGGACGGCACACCTCGGTGAAGATGCGGAATGACCGCGTCAGGCGAAAGCCAACCGATTAAGTCAAAGTAAGTAAGTCAAGAGGGCTCTGGAAGCGTTTTAGAAAAATGTTCCAGATTTGACTAGAATTTCTCTCAGGGGGGTTTTTGGGGCGCTGATTACGAATCTGTAGTTTGTTGATCCATCTTTCAAAGTTTTCGGCTAATTTCGTTCAAACCTTCCTAACCGGGGGAAATTTCGAGGGAAAAACGCCACTTTCGAGATTTTCGAAGTGCTACGGTAGATATTGCCCAAATTATCACTCTGGGGGTTATTTGGAGTGCTGAACACGAATCTGGAGTCCGTTTATCGATTTTTCGCTAATTACGGTAGATTACGGTGGGTATACGGCAATCTGGTCAAAATCTCAGATTTTGATCAAAATTTGTATACGGGGGTTATTCGGGGTGTAGAATACGATATTAACGTCCGTTTGTCGATTTTCAAAATACCAAGGTGGCTTTCGCCCCCTAAATGACATGTTACCTACCGTAACCTAGAGTAAACATCGGATCTTCGACAAATGGACTCCAGATTCGTGTTCACCACCCTAGATTACCCCTACATGCAAGTTTTGGGCTGAACCCCAAAAACTTTTTTGAAACACCAGAAAAAAAATTGCCTCGCTTCTCTTCCCCTGCTTTCCTTGCTTTTCGCGAAGCTTGAAAAATGCTCATAATTTTTTTGAACCTGCAGCTCGGGGCGGGATACTGCGCATTTTTACTATTGAGCCAGAAGAGATACTAACGATAGATGAGTTTACCACTCTAAACACTTCCCTAGTGAGATCTTTTGGAAAAGTCTCGGATTTCCATGATTGATATAAGGAAAACGCGAAGTGTCAGGAAAACTCCATATGGAGCAGCCTAGTGCGCCTATAAAGAAAACGTCCGAATTCTGCGCCAAAATTATGCATTGAGTTGGCAAATAAGTAATTGCGGATTTTTTTTGAAAATAAAAGACTTTTTTTCATGGAACGATAATACTTTATTCTGTAATGTATTGCCCATGTTGAGCAATGTCCTTTTGCCATCTTTCAGGCAGCATCATAAATCCACGTTCATATAAAACTTCTGGTCCTTATCAGCAAAAAAAACTGAACAAAGGCACGATTTGACATCACTATCATTATTGAAATTTTTACCATTAAAAGAGTTTTCCAAAGATCGAAATAAAAAGTGATCAGATAGTGCAAGGTCAGCACTATGTGGCGGATCTGGCAAAACATGCCAACCAAGCTTCAATAATTTTTGTCGATTGACTAAAAATGTGTGGCCTTGCATTGTCATGATGAAATACAACACCTTTTCGGTTTGCCTATTCGTCGCTTGTTTGGGTTGTTTCGCCACATCCACCATATAGTCCTGACCTTGCACTATCTGATTACTTTTTATTTCGATTTTTGCAAAACTCCTTGAATGGTAAAAATTTCAATAATGATAATGATGTCGGATCGTACCTTGTTCAGTTTTTTTTTCTTTGCTTATAAGAACCAGAAGTTTTATGGACGTGAATTTATGACGCTGTCTGAAAGATGGAAAAAGGTCATTGCTCAAAATGGGCAATACATGACAGAGTAAAGTTATTTCGTTTCATGAAAAAAATTTCTTTCATTTTCTAAAAAAATCCGCAATTACTTAGTTGCCAACCCAATAGTTGTAGACATGTATAGTTCGTCCGGAATGGCCATTTAGTCGAATTTTGTTTTCCATTTGGGATGCAGTACATATATTTGAAGGATTTCTGTTTTTTTTAAATCTTGTGTGGTTGCAAATCTTCTTTTTGTATCGCCATCAAAAAGCGTTATGTAAGACCTATTCTAGAGTCTGGAACTACAGTTTTCTCTCCGTATGAAAGGAAGGATATAAATTATCTCGAGAGTGAGCAAAGCAACTTTACGCGAAAGCTTGCTATGCGTTGTTCTGGTCTCGGTTACGAGTTTATCCGTAATGCTGTGGAATGACGCCAGCTTTATGCTCTTCCTAGTCTAATCAGTCGGAGGAGGAAAAACGATCTTGTCATAGCTTTTAAAAATCTTACAGGTAGGGCAAGAGTCAACTCGTCTCAATTCTTTTCAACTGTCCATTCTAGATTTAGCGGTGCGAGCACAAAAATGAAGCTTCCGTTACCTAAATCTCAAATTAGGTCGCAGTTCTTTTGTATTAGAGTAGTACCTTTGCTGAATAAGGTTTTTGATCAGGATATGATGCACTTGTCTCTGACTACGTTCAGACGTCTAGCAACCCATTTACTAAAAACGGAGGATTTTAACGAAGTCGATTGATCATTTATTACAGCTTTCTTCATTATTTTTTCACTGTTGGCTGTTCCAAACACTTGCTTGGTTTTAATTATTAATGATTTGTGCTATTATTTCTATTTTTATCACGTGGGTGTTAATCTGCGTCAATAAAGAAGAAGAAGAAGAAGAAGAAGCGTTCGGCAAAAGACAATAATGTGCGTTGCCGTGTGTGTGCGCACAACCATATACCAGTGGTACCAGGCCGTCCAATAATTCCGAAAATTTTCAAAATTCTATAATTTTCCTTAGAAGTGTTATAATATCAGGCAAGTGTAAGAACCTTCTAGAAGGTTCTCCAAAGTTCTACGCTAGGGGTATATAAGGCGCAGTCGCCGCGTCTAGCTACCAGTACAAGCTAAAATGGACCAAGGTCGAATTCGTACGTTCGTGTACTACGAGTGGCTGCTGGGCAACGACACAGGCACCGCGGTCGCCAACATCTGCAGAGCGTGCAAGGAGGATGCAGTGTCCCAACGCACAGTCAGCCGCTGGTTCAATCGTTTCGAGAGCGTCGACACGAGCCTCGAGGACAGGGAGCACAGCGGGAGGCCTTCTACGGTGGATGATGACGAAGTCCGTCGCTGTATCAAGGAGAAGCCGGAAGGCACCACCCGTGAACTGGCGACGACGCTCGGCTGCAGCAAGTCCACCATCCACAATCGACCCAACTTACTCGGCTACCACAAAGTTGTGGCCCGTTGGATCCCCCACCGTCTGACGGACGCCAACAAGCAGAGCCGCGTGGCCGTCTGCCAGTCCCTCCTCCTTCGTCCGCACCGCAAGGAGTTTCTCGAGGACCTGGTCGCTGGTAATGAGAGCTGGGTCCTCTACGACAACGTCGCCCGCTGTGCGGTCTGTATCCCGCGCGGAGAAGAGCCGCCGACGACGACGAAAGCCGACCTGCACCCGCTGAAGATCATGCTCTGCTGCTGATGGGACATCAAGGGGGGGGCATGCTCTATTTCGAGCTGCTCCCGCAAGGCAGGACGGTCACCGCCTCCATCTACACCGATCAGCTCGATAAACTAGCCGCCACCGTCCGAGAAAAGCGTCCCCGACGGGCCTCGGTCCACCTGCTGCACGACAACGCGCGCCCCCACGTGGCGAAGGAGACCCAGCAGAAGTTGGCGACGCTAGGCTGGGAGACGGCCGCCCATCCGCCGTATTCTCCGGACCTCGCCCCCTCCGACTACCACTTGTTCCGCCCGCTGAAGCACCATTTGGCCGGAAGAAAATTCAACGACTACGAACAACCTCAAATCCGACATCGCGGACTTCTTCGAGTCGCAGCCCCCGGAGTTCTGGGCGAAGGGCATCGGCGACCTGCCCAATCGATGGGCCACTGTTGTGGATAACTGTGGTGATTATATTGTTGATTAGACTTGTTTTTCAATAAAGTTGAAAAAATTAAAAAGGGTGAATTTTTCGGACAAGAATTATTGGACAACCTGGTATATAGCATTACGGCTGCTCATCATGTTGTGAATCACGCGATGGGAGCCCTATACCCTGGGGTGTAATTGGTGATTCCGGATATCTGGTCTCAGATAATTTCCGAACCATCATGATCCTCACCGTATTGGTCCCGTTCGTGAAAACTCGTCCAACGGTTTCGTTGTCATCTATCCAGTAGATGGCGGACGCTCTATAAAAATCTCATGAAAATCTCGTGAGTTTAGCAGGAGGGCAAATATTGAACTCCTCATGCTTACTCCTACCGTGTACTGAAAGCCACAACCCGTCCGGTTGACGTATTTATCGACAAGGTTCTATACGAGTCTCTAAACGAACTGATCCGCACGCCATCCCTTGTCACCGAAATCATCATTGGGGGAATCACTGTAATACGCACAGTATGACCCAGCACTCACACAATCGCCACATTCAATGCGTGTCTAATATGCATTCAACTCGAAGACAAAGTGGTTTCGAGCACAGTAATTGGACGTGCTGCTAGGAGAGCACGTGCTCCTGTTGTGTGTCAAATTACAGCTCATGCTCCATCAAATAAGACGTCAAATGCGTGCATGATACACATTCAACTCAAAGACAAAACGATTTTTCAAAAAAGGAAGGCATACGACGCACTCTTGAGGAGGGTTGTGATGCCGATAGCCTCGCCGGTTTAATTACCCAAGTTTGGGGTACTCTGGTACACCCAGCCGCTGAAGACCTCATCCAACCGCTGGCAACCCCAGATGGTGCTCAGCGAGTAGGCCGCGTCGCCTGTGGGTGTTCCGACCGCGTCGCGAGACGGTGTGCAGCTACGACAGCGCCGGGCTATCCTGCAGTACGTGACCTGCTATAAACTTTCGCAGCACGTGCTCCTGCGGTGAAGTTTCGCAGCACGTGCTGCTGTCTGGAGCAAGTGCGCCTGCGAAAAAGCTTTTAGATGGGTGTGGTCACTCAAGTTGAATGCATGTTCGACACGCAGTGGATGCGGCGGTTTTCTGAGCAGTTGGAACTGACTGAAGTATACTTACCTTTAGATTTCAGCTTACATCCATGGCTGTCATTCTCAAGCATGTAAGCACTACCACAAGCACACTCATAGCTACCACTGCCTTTTTCAATACAGAACTGTGAGCAGTTAGACGATGAGCAGCGATCACCCACTGGAAAGGTTGTGATATGATGTACTGTGCTTATCTGGGCCAAATTCCGGTCCGCAATTGCGTCTCGACACGCTTTGCGGCCGCACGCGCTCGAGTTGGTCGGGTTTCCAACGCCAAAGCCGACTCGATGTGGCTGTTTTATAGAATTTTCTCTAATTTTTATTAGTTTCCAGTTTCCAAAACACACCTAGAGTCAGCAGATCGGCGGCTGCGGCGCTGGGAGCTCTTCTGACTTGGGAGCGTGCAGCCGCAAAGCGTGTCGAGACGCAACTGCGGACCGGAATTTGGCCCAGATAAGCACAGTAGACACCTATGACATGCTGCTTGATTGTTAGGGACTCACTGATGCATCTAGCCGGATTCTTCGGATCGACCACTTTCGGCGGGCGACATTCACAACGATAGGCGAATGGAAGGTCAACACACTGCTCTTCGCACAAGTCGAACTTGCACTCATTCACTCCACACATAGTCTCCGCAAAGTATTTCAGGCTGCAAAGCATCATACTACTTCAAAGAGCTATCCAAGGTGTACGAGGTACACGCTACACAATGGGACCATCAAGTGGGAAAGTTAGCTCACTTCTCGCATTGATGACTCTGGTTGCAGATCAGTTCCTGTGATACGCAGGTGGTCCGCTCGCCTTTGACGCAGTTAACCTCATCGGGGCCACACTCGGTCGAATGTGAGGTGCACATCTGAAAGTTCGACATTCAGAAGGTCTTTCACTGTTAGCCTCGATTCTAACCTGCTTCTCCTCGTCGCTCTTGTCCGCGCAGTCTGTGATCTCATTGCAGATCCATGCGTTTGGAATACACTGACCGTTTCTGCATCGAAAAGAGTACTCATCACATCGATCAGGCCTTGCTAAAACACAAGATGATCTTATCCACAACGCATGGCTAGAAGTAATTCACACAGACTTACCACATTCAGTTCGATTCTCATCGCTGCCATCGACACAGTCTGGTACGCCATCACACTGATGCACTTTAGGGAGGCAGCTACGGTAACTCGTACTCACCACTCGGCAAGAAAACTCTTCCGAGGTGCATGTCGGCGTCATATCTGAAGAAGGTCGCTGTCGCGCTCGGCTGGAATCGCCCATCGTCCCAAGACAAGCACAACTCTCCCACCTGTGCAGTTGCTCTCGTCGCTGCTCAGTTCTTCCGTGCTTGCATCAGAACAGTCATCAGTTCCATCACATACCCATCCTAGGCTTATACAGCGTCCATTCCGACATTGGAAGGACTTGGTGTCGCATTCCCTAAAGGTTGACACGAGTATCACAACTGACCTAGAGTGACCCATAGAAAAATTGTTAGTCTCCTCAAGCGTCTCCAGGCACAGCCAATACCTACTTATCACATGGCTTAAACATCCGGGTGGTGATTTCAGCTCGTATCATATACGATACAGAACAACTTGTTCTTTTGATCAAAGTATGTGTATCAAAGGAAGCTCAGCGGAACCTACTGAGACAGAAGCACGCTGTATATTGGGACGATTACTCAGAAAAATCAAAACAAGTTACTTGTAATATAAACGTAACTTACTTGAATGTCTCAAGTAACTTACATTTATATTACATGTAACATACATTTATATTACATGTAACTTGAATTTATATTGCATGTAAGTTACACTTATGTTACATGTAACTTACATTTATATTTTCACTATGGGTGGCCATCACGTGACGCAGACGACACGCGACGCAGAGCGCGCGTCTCAGACCACACACTAAGCAAAAAAAATGTTGTGCGGGGCCTTCCCTGCTGGTTTGAGGTCAAGTACCTCAAACTTGGGTAATTGAACCAACAGCAACGCCAGTCGTAAGCCTGACCCACCGTGTGCGTCGTATATCCCCCTTGTAAATATCTTCTCGGCCGATTCGAGTTACTTGCGATTTATTTTAAGTCATTTAAGTTACATGTAACATATCGGATGCGCACTGCACGCAGAATCTTTTCAGAAATCGGAAACAAGTTACTTGTAACATATCTGAGCCGATGTAAGTTACTTGTAACTTATCTCAGGCCATTCAAGATACATGTAACATATCGGAGGCGCACCGCACGCAATATCCCGCCGATATGTTACATGTAACTTAAATGACCTGAGATAAGTCGCAAATAACTTACATCGGCTCAGATATGTTACAAGTAACTTGTTTTCGGCCTTTTAAGTTACAAGTAACTTGTTTTCATTTTTCTGAGAGAGGCAGTCTCCTGACTTTGTGAGTTCACCAGGGGAAGGGTTATACGAGTACTAGAGTACTACTTTCCTCAGTCGTGTGAGGCGGCTTCTTCGGCTCCTATCAAAAGAAGTGCGTCCTCACTGAAGCGCCCTGTACTTCACGAAGTTTCGCTGGCCTCAGAAAACGCCTCAAAGGAGGGCCTATGCCACTAAAAAGCGGCTGAAGAGCGTGTCAGGTACAGCGGTGATCCGGGACGGATTTGTCCACACAAGTAGAAGAGACAAGATGGATTATTATACGCTCTGCGATGGAAGACGCGACGCAGGTTTTGTCACCCACTCTGGCCGGAAATCGACATGCCTCCTATGCACTGACGATTTCACGCGTCATAGCAAGTATAGTCGGCACGGACTGCATTGATACTTTGCGTTCCTTGATGTGCGTTGGCGTAACCTCGGTGCGGTGCATGTATGTTGCAAGACATGAGCACCGAGTTTTTGCGCCAATGTGAATTAACTCAGAAAACCGCCGCATTCAATGCGTGTCGAATATGCATTCAACTCGAGTGACCACACCGATCGAAAGGCTTCATGACAGGGGCACGTGCTAAAAACAGCAGCACGTGCTGCACATTTCATAGCAGGAGCGTGTGCCGCAAAATTCAATTGCAGGAATACGTGCTGCAAGGTAGTCCAGCACACAGACGCGGCTCGGCTGGCACACCGACGTGCGACGCGGCCAGCTCGCCGAGCACCATCTGGGGCCATCAGCGATTGGACGAGGCTTCCAACGGCTAAGCGGGTAAAGTACCGCAAACTTGGGTAATTCAACCGGCAAAGCTGCCGACCTCTCAGTTCCGTCTAAGGAGTGCATCGTATACTTTCCTATTTGGATAATCGTTTTTTCATCGAGTTGAATATGTATCATGCACGCATTGGACGGCTTATTTGTTGGGGCACGTGCTGTAATTTGAAACACAATAGGAGCACGTGCTCCTCTAGCAGCACGTTTCCTGACTATGCTCGAAACCACCTTGTCTTCGAGTTGAATGCATATTTGACACGCATTGAATGCGGCGATTGCCTGAGAAGGAACGCAAAGCGTTACTGCGATACGTGCCGATTGCATAAGCGCGACTTATAAGAAAAGGAACATACTCGTGCGTCTGCGTCTTGACACAATCAGTCTCGTCACTGCCATCAATACAATCCTTCTTGCCATTGCACCTCTCCTCTATGTGTACGCATTCGCCAGAACGGCAAGTGAACTCGGCTCCAGCCTTACATGTCGTTACTGAAACCAGCCATCACGCCAGGAGCATAATTGTGAGTTGACAATCTGGTGAATCCCTACCACAATCCAGCTCATCGCTGCCGTCCGCGCAGTCTTTTTGTCCGTCACAGACCCATGCACGCGGCAAGCACGATCTCGTCCGTCCACATGTGAACTCGTCAGCGGAACACTCACGTGTTCCAGGTAACAATGGCATTACAATTTCTAGAATTGTGTTTTTTAGTATATGCTTTCAGAAAAACGCTTTCTGCTCTAACCTGCGCAATCCTTCTCGTCCGAGTTATTCCAGCAGTCATTCGACCCATCACACCGCCACTGTGGAAGTATGCATTGCGTCGTGCCGACACAATTCACCAGTCCAGGAATGTCAAAGTCGGCTGTATTGGAGCAGTTCCGTGGTGCTAAATTTGGGATTTCGTCGATAGGTGAGATCTATGCGGCTCAATGAATAAACTCACGGCAATTCTTTTCATCACTAGCATCGTTGCAGTCGGGTTTCATATCGCATGTGGCATTTTTCGGTATACATACTCCAGAATCGCATCTATATACATTATGTAGACAGTTGTTATCGAGATCGCTCTTTGCTATCGAAATACTTCATTTGTTATCAAATCCTTCTCTTAAAGGCAGCATACACGCTCGTAAACGTGATTGAGATAACGACGGAAATGGAATGGTATGGCCCGGATTACAACGCCTACGCATTTTGAAGTGTCAAAAACGACCCACAATGCCGCTACACGAGTTAGAAGTTGGCCCCGCCCTGTATTTTCACGACCCCAGTATTTGACCTTTTCCTGCAACGCAAGGTTGCTGGGTCATATTCGCCGTCGGTACTGCTGGTAGGTTGTCTAAAAAGTGAACCACACACGTCACTGACGGCGAAGACGACCCAGCAACCCTGCTTTGGAGCAAAGAGCAAATACAGGGGGCGTGAAAATCCAGGGCGGGGCTAACTTCTAACTTATGTAGCGGCATTTTGGGTCATTTTTGACACTTCAAAATGCGTAGGCATTACGTTGTAAGCCATGCGGTTCGATTCATATTGTTATCCCAATCACGTTTACGAGCGTGAATGCTGCCTTTAATCCATCTGTTGACTCATCATGTGCCGTATCGCACTCACATATTTCGTAGTCAACACGATGCGCCGCGAAAGTGCACATGAGCTTTCCCCATTCGAATTGTGAGCCCGGTCGCGACTGTATATCGTCAGTCTGGTGGCTCTTATATAGTTGTTGTATACGATTCCTCGTGCCACTATCTCTGACTCTTCCTCTCTGAGGACGCAGTGAAATCACTCTATGCTTCGCCTCCGCCCAGGGTAGCGGCGTGACTGTTCCCACCGCACACCCCTTCCACTCGCCTCTATATTCATTCTCTCACAATAGGGTTCCGACTAGGCCACGATAATGCCGTACATAGGCTCGGGTCACGGCCTATTTACGGCAAAATGAGCGTTTCCGAGGCGGAGACTTACCTTCCTAGGCCAGGGTCGACATCCGCAACACCTTGCCTTGCTAGGCCAGAGTCCAATCACAGGTCACTCCACCTTGCTAGGCACGATTAAAACCGTACGTTTGTAGGCCTTGCTAGGACTGTGTAAGATCGCACGCCATCTAACCTTTCAAGACCATACGCTGTCCTTCACCGGGATGCAGGAAGCTGTATGGCTCACCAATCCCGCGGGCAAGCAGGCAGTAATAACGATAGGGAAGGTTTCCTCATGATCGGTAGATTTGGCCATCACCTTGTGATTAAGTGGGGCTGTCCATGTACCTAACTTTGAGTTTTTTGCCTATAACTTTTCCCTTTCTTTCACATCAGTCGTGGTTAAATATGTACTTCATGAGGAAGCCCAACGAACCGTTTTTATCGCTCATTGGGCTTCACGAGCCCCTTGCAAAGTTAACTCGCAACATTCGCGCAACCTCTATTCGGCGCGGGACCTGCTGCTGTAAAAATGTTTCCGCCCTTTACTTCCGTGTCGGATACGTTGTTTGATTGATTTCATTGATTTATGACTGAATGACAGGTTTTTGTGCTACCTCATGTGTCGTAAAGAAAGTTCAAATCACGCTCCGTGATACGATACGACTACATCGTCTACGGATTCGCTAACATCGAAGCTTTTCTATTGAAACACGCTTTGAAGGCGTTGAAAAACAAGAGTATATTTGGGATTTAAAAATACAACTCATGGGAATCAGATTGTTCGAAAAAAGTAATTTGACGGAATCACACCCGCATTTTAACACTACATACAAGTGGTTTGGGTCGAGTCACTTCATTGTGAGAAATTTCGGCGAACCATCAACTTTAGTTGAGACAAAGTAATGAGAGTTGGCCCACCGGAAGTTGGTGCAAAAATTTCATTGCAAATAACGAGACAGGGGCTCACATTAGAGAAACGGAAGGAGTACGCATTAAAAAACATACAGTTTTCGAGTAGCCATCAGCAGCACTTAGGCCCTAGTTATACATCGGCGATTTGGTGTCGCTGGTTCTTGCGGGACGTCTGCGATTGATCAGATTTCGAAACTGATCAATAGCAGACATGCCGCGGAAGCCAGCGGCGGCGGAATGCTGGTGTATAACTAGGGCCTTAGGAAGTGCGACGTGCAGCACGGGTGGCTTGAAATGGACGCCATGAAGCAGCGTAGCATTTCTCGACGAAGTAGAACGCGTTGTCTCTGCTCGGTTACTAGGCCGAGCGGAGAGCAACCAATCAGGTACAGGATCTGACGAGAGTTGGACAGCCAGGGTGGTTTTTCTTCTTAGCTAGGCTACAGGAACGTGATTGGGTCGCTACGCCTTTTTCCCGATTGACCAATAGGAAAACCGCCCCGTAACTAGGCCGCACTTGTTCTCTACAGAAAGGAACGGGGGGAAATGAGGCAGAAAACGCTTTCTACGGCCTAGCCAGTACCCGTTTGTCAGAGCTGATTATTCCTGCGTGCATTTTTATTCCTAGCCTGTGGGCCGTTCGTCCTGTTATGAGGTAATCTTGTTACTGCTATAGTTTGTATCGCATTACAATAAACTTTAGTAATCAACTCTAGCGCTACAATAACACCTTTTAGCGTTACAAATAGGCCAGAAATACATTTCTTCGAATTGTCGGCGACATCAAGCCACTCACTTGAATTCGTCCTTATTGCATTCACAGTCGATCTCGTCAGCAAAGTTCAAACAGTCGTTGTTCCGATCGCACTTCTTCGACAACGCCACACACAGTCCGCTGCCACAGTTGAAGTAGCCGGGGCGACACGTTCGTTTGCCTTGAAAGAAGAAGTTCGTCACTGAACCATAGCCCACTGCCGCTACGCAGTCGTAAATCTGCGGTGGTGGCTGGTTTTGAGCATATCCAATCTTTTAAAAGCAGTGTTCACGATGGAAAAAGTGTTTGGAATTCCTCTAGGAATAGGTAGTGGAGGGACACTCTGTAACGATAAGGTCGAAAGAGCGCATGAAAACGAGTCAGGAAGAGCTCCAAAAGAGCCCGATGTTGCCACTTTGAGCGCAAGGCAAACCCTAAAAGCGCATTGCCCGCCCACCGACGTGAACGAATGAAAGCTTGAAATTGTGACATGAGCAATGGTCTCCAATTATTGGCCCCGTTCTTTCCTTCATTCTCGACTTCTCTCTTTACTCAGGTCAGCTCGCATACATCGACGGCAGAAGACGGAAGTTACAAGCCTCGGAAAACTCGTCCACCATGGTTCTCTAGCTCAATTTTTGAGGGACCATAATTCCGTTCCTAGGAGGCCGCATACGATTTTAGAGACATCGTTGGAATCAGCATGGGACCGTTTTCAAGATAGGCTCAAAAACAGAAAAACGATTTTTATCGTGGACACTGCCTTTAAGTTGCAAGCAGTTCCTCTCTTGCCTGTATGTGACCAATTACGCCCTTAGTCAATAGTCGCCACCTATCGCCAGCCCCTTCATTTACAGGGTTGCAGCCTCGGAGTCTTTCAAACCTGTCTGTAATCGTCTGTCGCCAACTGCCGCCAGCCCCTTTATCCTCTCAGTTTGGCCCCGTAGTAATAGTCGCCAACAGTCGCTACCCTATAACACCCGATTACTGAACTCGCCCACTGTGGCCTGTCATTCATACCTCCGCTGAGTGTCGCCAGCTGCAGCTATCCTTACTAATTCCCAAGGTTGAGCACTGCTGCGACCCGGCGCAACAAGGGAGTCTTGAAATTTTGGAATTTTTCGAAAAAAAAAGGAAAATTTAGGAGGAAGCTCGCAGAATTTTTTCAAAAAATAAAACGGGATTGCTCTCCGAATCACTTGGTAAGTAAAATGAGACGAAATGTGCGGAAATGGTACTCACGTTAACGACGCTGCCGACGGGAAAGGCTGTGCAGCATACACGTTAGTTTAAACAATTTGCTTATAAATAAACAAATCACTGACTCTGATCCCGCGTTTCATGACGCTACAACGCCTGTAAGCACAGTCAAACCGGCATTTACACTCCCATCTCGCCCTTTTCTAAACAGGAAAAAATGGCGCAATATGAAAAAAAACTCGGCAAGTTGGAAAATTTTCAAATTCTAAAAATGATTTGGAATCTACATGAATTCTCTTCAAAACTGTCTCATAATTCCTCATAACTCTCCACCTTCGCGGAGTTATTCCTTTCTGGGCCCGATTCCCATTGTGCCCATCGTTGCGTCGAAGTGGGGATAGGAGCTCTCTACACACAGAGGGAGGATTTGTCCTGTATTTGCAGTTCGACAAGTTACGCTACTCAATTCAATCAAAGTGGTCCCGATTGGAAAAAGAGCAGCAGAAGGCGAGACAACTCCTCCCTCAGTGTGTAGAGAGCCTCTATCTCTTCTACATACATGCGCCCTTATCTAGTGTTTGCTTGATGCTTGATGTATCAGGGGTCCTGTGTAACCGTCAACTCTGAATTTTATTAAACGAGGCGTATTGGTCATTTCAACATTTGTTTTTGTACTTGTTTTTCGCTGATATCGTTGATACTCTGATATTTGTTATTTTTTCATACACCTCATTAATGGAATCTCCAATCGGTTACTGTTTCTATCTCGGTTACTGTTTTTTTTTCCTACGGTGCTACGTGTTATGGAGAATCTCGTTATTGTGCATTTATGACAATTTTTGTGCAATTATTTGTTCTTCCAAATTATGAATGAAATCTGTAGAAATAATTTTGCTGGCAGGCGTAGACAGCAGTACAGTGGACCTGAAAAACTGAAAAGTTCCTTAGCGGTCGTAGATTAAACAAAATAAAAGAGAAAAATTGAAAAAAACATTAAAATTCAAGTGGGGGCGGGTCCTTAGGCATAATTAAGTGGGCGGGGCTTGTAGTGGGCTGGGTGGTCTTCTATATTCGTGGGCTCGACGCCCAGTGCATAAAATTCGAAGGGGCTCGTCGCCCAGGCTTATCAGAATCAGCGACTTGTCTTAAAGGCAGTGTTCACGATAATCTTCGATTTTGAGATTAATCGCTAAATCGATTGTTTGGCCCCCGAGTAGAACTGAAATGACGAAGAAACCGAGAAAAACGCACCAGAAGGGCGCGAAATCCTTAAGTATCAGCCCGCCTCTTAAGTATCAATGGAACTGTTCGTTGTGACAATGACATCTTTTATGGACCCGTCTTTTGCAATTCTCCATTCTATATTGCTCCGTTCTCTCCTTCGGGCCCTAACTAATACTGTTTCGCCCAAAATATTCTTCCATTTTCGATTAGTCCCATTTTTGACCGGTGACAACCACCGTGAACATGTTCATCCAACCAGACAACTAGTCCAGGCCATAGAATAATGTCACTAAAATAAGACGAATTAGTGCGTTTCTCGCCGTTTCTTCATGATTTTGGCAACACTTGGTTGCCAACGCATTGTTTTGAGTGGAAAACTTGGAAACGAGAATCATCGTGAACACTGCCTTTAAGAGCGGCTTGTTACCCAGGCGCGAAGCAGCTGCTCGCCCACTACAGTCACTACCGCGCCCGCAGTAGCCACTACCGCGGGCGACAAAACTTCAAATTTTGGGCTCCACGGCCACTATCCCGCTGGCGACGCCGGCTTTTCGGCGGGGCGTGGAGCGGGTTTTTGTATGAGTTGAAGCCCTATACAGTTCACCTCCTCACTGCCGTTCAGTCCACAAAGTGCACGCTGATTGCGAAAGCATGCTGCGGAGCGGTTGCGAGTATCCTCACAAGGGAAGTATAAGAAGCGTAGGTCTGAACGGTAGAAATCTAATGTCATAAGGGAATGTTCACGCATTACATGGTGAAATAGTGTTGGGTACCCGCCGCGAATGATAGATCTGAAGGAATTATGAGCGCCGAAAGTTTGCCGAACCATCGACCTCCTCCTAGTCTATGAATTGTTAAGCGGTTAAGCCAACAGCATCGACGGCGCAAAGGAGGGAAGGGGCAGTGGTGGGCATCTGACCAGGGTTCGAATCTCCCACAGGGCTGCTTTTTTCGCAAATTCACGGAACTTTCATATTTTGATCGAAAATTATATCACAAATGTCATCTTATCCTTTTGCTGCGCGATATAGCCATATCGACAGTGAAATAGACTCGGGTACAAGGTATTCAAGGTTTTGTTCCCCATCAAGGATTTCCATTGTTTTGGAGAACTTATATGATTTAGAAGTATTAACATCACATATTTTTAACAACCTTATCACTTTATGGGACGCAAAATACATAACCATTTCTTTCACCAATGGTAATTAGGCACATAATGCATCACACATAAGCAAATTCCGCAATAGGGACAGCGAATGAACGCGATAGGCCCCTGACAACCTATCTCTTCGCAGGGGCTGAGCGCTACTGGGAATTCGAGATCAGTTGGAGTTTCGAAAAGACCCGGACGTATAAGAACGTAGCCGGCCTTAAAGGCATCGTACGCGCTGAAAACCATGTTTCGTTTTAAGCGTTTTTGAGTTGTTTTCCCCCTATAGTGACTAAAGGTAACGAAAAGCCCGCTCAAAAACGTTAACTTTTCAAGAAAAAACGTTCTAAAAAAACTTCTGAAAATCATTTGAAATTCGCGCCGGCATCGACTCGGGATAGTTACGCGGAGGGCGCAAGGAACAGTTCCACAATTCGTCCATTGGCGCGGCGTTGGAGGCAATCGCTGTGTGACGAGAAATTTTCAGTCGATAATGCCACTTTCATCCGACGGTGCGTCAGCGTACAGTGGCATGCCCTGTACTTAGCGACATGACGTTCTGCTCAAATATTGCGAAAGTGCCAAATGACTGACGGAAGGCCGGCCCCTTTTGACGGAATCCCTTACTTTCCACTTCCTCTATGCTCACAATGGTACGTTTTTGAGCAGCCAAGCTCGTTGTACGTTCTCACAGGGGCCCGAGGAAGGGATTGAGCATAAAAAATGGAAAGTGGATTTCAGCGCGTACGATGCCTTTAAAGGCATCGTCCACGCCGGAAACCATATGTTTTTTCAAATGACCTAAAATTTCAAACATTTGAAGAGCAATAGTAGAGTGAAATCGGTTGAGCAGTGCTTTCGAATAGCTGGAAAACCCGATGTTTGCCAGCTGAACCAAGCTTGTTACGCCAGGCGGTCAAAATCTGCAAGTTTTCCCCGCCGGCACAAGAGCCTGTATCGCGCTTCGATTGGAAAAATCACTCCTTTGGTCGATAAAGAGAACACAATTCTCCGGCATTTGCTGGATGAAAACATTCTCGAAAAATGCAAGTGTTGCTAACGTCGTCATGATATGGGATATTCCGCTGACGACGTAGAGCTTCTTCGTCTTGAATACACCCTTCAATGGGAAGCGTCCACCCGGCTCTAGTAATTGGACAAAGAGCATTTCTCCGACCTATCCCGATGGGAAAATGAGGGGCATGACGGTCAGACTACGGGTGGTCGCAGAAGCCGACTGCACCAAGCGCACCGTCTTCTGTTACTTATTTGTTCTCGTAACTTGTTCAAAATATGTGGGGTGATACTTCCCAATCATACATATAAGCTCTCCAAAACAATGGGAAAGCTTTTATGGGAAACAAAACCTTGAATCCCTTGTACCCAAGTCTATTTCACTGTCTATATGGCTATATCGCACAGCAAAAGGATAACATGACATTTGTGATATAATTTTTTATCAAAATATGAAAGCTCCGTGAATTTGCAAAAAGATAATTCTGGGGGAGATTCGAACCCTGGTCACATGCCCACCACTGCCCCTTCCTCCCTTGGCGCCGTCGTTGCTGTTGGCTCAACCGCTTAACAATTCATTGACTAGGAGGAGGTCGTTGGTCGGCAAACTTTCGCAGCTTATAACTCCTTCAGATCTATCTCTCGCGGCGGGTACCCAACACTATTTCACCATGTTATGCGTGAACATTCCCACATGACATTATATTTCTACCGTTCAGACCTACGCTTCTTATACTTCCCTTGTCAGACAGGGATGTGGGGTCACCCGGGCGGTGTGATTACCCGGGCACCAAAGGCAAAAACCGCCCGGGTGATCCCATATCACTGTCTGAGGATACTCTCAACCGCGCCGCAGCATGCTTTCGCAATCAACGTGCACTTTGCGGACTGAACGGCAGTGCGGAGGTGAACTGTACATCCCTGAGAGAGTTATTGATGCGCCATAACGCGCTTTCATGCGCGAACGCATCATTTCGAAAATATTTAGTGGTTCTTCTTTGCTTTTTTTTTTGGGGGGGGGCATGATTCTTCTTTGGGCTAGGGGCATCTCTTACAATCTTTTTTTGATGGGTATCAAGCAATTTACTATACTTTGACTCCATTTCCATCCTCATCTTCGCTGGAAATCGTCCATTTTTTGCATTTTTTTAGCGTCATTTTCTCCAGACATTCTTAACGCTATGATGCTCGTAAATTCTTTCGCGTTCTCCTTTTTTTAATGGTCAGTCGCAACCGAGCTTCATCCTAAATGAAACAAATTGAAAATTGTATTTTATTACCACAAACCAAATTTTTTCACACTTGCCACACAAAAAGCCTAAACATTGCTTCATACCAGGAGGATTGTGAGAATTTCGGACGGCCGCAGACGAACTCTAGTCGTCTGCACCTCATAATAGTTGTTATTGTACTTTTACAATTCCAGATTTTCTCGAACATTCGACTTTTCAAATAATTCGTGATTCCCAGCTTTTCGAATATTCGGTTTTCCGGATTGATCGGAAATTGGCACTTTTTAAATTATTCGTAGTCGACTTTTTCAGTCGAATGAATATTCAAATCATTCGATTCGTTCAAAGTACGGTTGTTATGACCAAAAAGTGGGTTAAAGGCACCAAATACCCAAAAAAATTGATTTTCAGATTTCATGCTTATCTTGGAGAGAGTTCAACGGTGATCACAGTGGTATCTCTGAAATCGTCTAAGACCCCCTTTAAACAGAGTTTTGGCTCTTCAAAAATGCCTAGATTTTGAGGTAAAAAATTGGTGGACGAGTTGTCTCATGCCTGTAACCCTCTTCATTCGTAATCGTTGCGCGAGAGCGAGCCACGATAAGGAGACAGTCCGGCAATGGACTCAAGAACGACGACTTGATAAGATTCATTCATCCATCAAGCAGCTATCGAGTCCGGAAACCTGTTAGGGGGCCGCGCCTGTGGTGCTGAACGAAGGGGGTCGGGCCTATGGTGGTAGCTTATATCTCGCTTATTTGAAGGAATTGAGATCTCGCCTTTGACACATGTTATACAAGAGGGGTCTTCTACACAATTACCTGAAAAACTCAAAATTCATATCTGAGGGTGTACTGTGCCTTTAAACGTTCTTGCACACATTCATTCACATGACGAATCAATTCTGCCCGTACAGGCTATAAAACGGCGAAATTCACATAGTTCCTACGCGTGCTGGTGCGGAGCGGAGGTGAGAGACAGTGAGAGAGCGTAGGGCAGACGGAGGCCGAGGCGTTGCGCGCGCCGCTCGCGCCTCGAATGATGTGAATTACGACGTTTTATAGAGGGTATCTATCCAATGACTCCTTGAGTCGTTAGTCGCTAACTGTCGCCAGCTCTACCTCACCAGCTCACAGTCGCAGAAAATCTCAAAGCTGTCTGTAACCGTCTGCAGCCATCAGGGCTGGAATTCATGAATTCAAACCAGGGGCCGCGTATGGGTTTACCTCCAATAACTGCATGCTATTTTTCGACCAAACTTAACTGTAGCCCATGGTTTGCCGTTCATGAATCCCAGCCCAGATAACTCCCAATATGTTAGTTTTTGATAGCGCTCAATTCGTACTCACTGCACATATCCTCATCCTCATCCTCAGCATGAGCACAGTCTGGATATCTGTCACAAGTCTCCTCATATGGAATACATTTGTCACCAAGACGACATAGAAACTCATTCTCCGCACATGTCTTTGTCGCGTACTCTGAACAGGAACTCAATAAATAGGTTCAAAAAATATACCACGGTCAATTTTACACATCTTCACCACTTCCACTGCATGTGACATTGTCCGCGTTGAGTTTGCGCTCGCCGCGACACGCGCAGTGCGGTTCACCTCGCGCATTGAGGCGACACTCGTCGCCACACTTCAGCGTAGCGCACGCGTCCAAATCGCCTGAAAATTTGAACACACCTGAAGACATCACCATGCAGTTTAAATTTTATGTGAAGTAGAAGAGCTCACATCGCTGCGAATTCGCCATCGATACGGTTATACTCTGAACTGGCGTGGGAGTCTCCACGATCAGTCTCTCGCCTAAGCCATCGATCTTGTCGGCAATCACGAGTTCCCTGAGAATGAACAGACGATGATGTCGCGAGCATGGTGAGTGTTGTATAATGAGGGGAGACTGACAGTTTTGGAACATACGATCCAATATTGCTGTAGACCAGCTGATCGCCCACTATCGCCAGTGAGTATGGACGCCGTAGAAGCGTCGTCCGATTTTCCGTGCCAGGAATCACGATCTGAAACATCTAATCTATGACTTTGCCTTAGGCGACATTCATACTTCGAACGCAAAGCAGCGAGAAAAGCTCGGCGGTTGAGGCATGAACGACGCATGAGACAGCCAGTGACCATTTCCTGTAAACTACGGGAGCTTCCCGGAAGGGTCCCTGCGCACCGCATACTTCTGCTGGTTTCAAAAATCTCCCCGGGATGGTCTAGTGGTTTCTTGAATACGGACGCAGATGTTAAAACATTCTCACATCAGTGTTGCGTCCGTCGAAGTCCGTACGATAAATCTTCGCTGAGGTGATTTCAGCAAAGTATAATTTCTCAGCGGAGAAATCTATGGATATCCTCGTTTCTCCAATGACTTCATCCTCCACAATTCGTTCCTGTAGGTAGGGTATAACCTCTATCTTCGATTGTATGTGGCAGATAATAACCCACAACCTACCCTTTTATACCCACTGTAGTACATACGCTCAATCGACGGAACACTTCCAGAGTTGGTAAAGAAGATCATCCTGAGAGCATTTTCATTTATTTATGTATTTGTACGCCGTCACCAGCGTGCACAATATGACTCAAAATCAACAGAACAAAATGTGATGCTGAAAACAAAACAACGATTAGAAAACTCTATCAATGGCATGGATGGACTAAAACGCGATTGTTGACTTTAGCGGTCGCCGCAACTGTGTGACACCTACGCAGACCGCGCTGTCTAAAGGGGTCCGCAGAGTTGAAGTCGCGGCGTTTCTCGCAGCGACAAACAGCACTGGGTGATGCAATATCGATTACATTGGCGACGATGACGACTGACGCGGCGTGAAGGGCGAGGAGGGGCACCGCAGAGTGTATTGACGCCGCGACGGCCCTACATCACTGCCAGAGAGCGGCAACCGACGCCGCGACGATAGCGTTTCGAAATATTTTTGTCGCCGCGTCAAGGCAGACGCTCAGCGACCACTCGCCGGTCTCTGCAACTCTGCAGACCCCTTAACACTAACCCATTAGAAGACTCCGTCACAGACAATTATGTAATCTTCAGAGGCCGGATTCATCAAAGCATTTTCGGTGGTAAGTTAGCGTTATCGGCTAACCGCAACCGTTATCAGTTTTTCACACGCTAACTGACCGGTTGGAAAAAGCGGTTAGTTGAAAGCACAGCGTCCGGGCCATAATATCAAATTTTGCCCACGAGCTCGGACTGTGCCTTTAATGCCACCTTCTTTAGTGATGTAGCAGTAAGCTTCAAACTTGGTGCTCGCTTCGTGGTGCTGGCGTAAGCGCGTGAGAGCGAGCGCGAGCGAGAAGGAGCGTCTGTGAGCGGCTAGCGAATCGTGTGAACACGATGACCATCTCAGACGATCACTGCATTCGATGCGTGTCGAATATGCATTCGACTCGAAGACAAGGTGGTTTCGAGCACAGTCAAGGAACGTGCTGCTAGGGAAGCACGTGCTCTTAATGTGTTTCAGATTACAGCACGTGCCCCAACAAATAAGCCGTCCAATGCGCGCATGATACACATTCAACTCGATGACAAAACGATTATCCAAAAAAGAAAAGTATACGATGCACTCTTGAGAAGGAGCTAAGAGTTCGGCAGCTTCGCCGGTTTATTTACCCAAGCTTGCGGTACTTTACCCGCTCGACCGCTGGAGGCCTCGTCCAACCGCTGACGGCCCCAGATGGTGCTCGGCGAGCTGGCCGCGTCGCACGTTAGTGTGTGCTACTACGATAACGCTGGAATATCTTGCAGCACGGTCCTCCTGCGATTGAATTTTATGGCACATGCTCCTGCTATGTAATTTCGCAGCACGTGCTGCCATTTGGAGCACGTGCCCCTGTGATAGAGCCTTTCGATGGGTGTGGTCACTCGAGTTGAATGCATGTTCGACATGCATTGAATGCGGCGGTTTTCTGAGATAGATTTTTCGCAATCGCGCCCCTCGCCACCTATGGACGGAGCCTAAGAGAGATCAGCCGTGAGCGAGGCTGTTGAGACGTCTCCTCGGCTGAACGCATTGGGTAACCCCAAACAATCACGTTGAGTGATTCGCTAATCTTTGGGCGCTATTCATGTCTCATAACGATACCGCGTTACGCGCGTAACGCGCAGGCGTAGGTTGGAGTACGAATGCCTTGAACCGCGCCACCCGCTTGCAGATACTATGAATGCTACAGCTGCGACGCTACAGCTGAGTTGATTTAAGTGGGTCTAAACTTTGCCGTCATGGCAAAATATGTACACGCTATAGTTGTTCACGAACGGAATTTTCGAAAATTTTTCGAAAGATTTTCGAAATTTTTGCCGATCGTTTTCGTTCGTTCGAAATTTCGTCGAACGAAATTTTTTCAAATTTCGTTTGTTCGACATTTTTTTCGAAATTGTACAACTATAGTACACGCGTTCAACTTCGTGGTAGCAGAGGATAGTAGTGGAATTGATCATTGTGAAACGGAATGAAACTAAGAATTGGTTAATAATGAAATCTCAAAAAAGTCGCTACAGCCGTGGCGAAACGGGCGCCCGCGCGTAAAGCGAGGTCCTGGCGTCAGGTCATTGATGCTGCAACGCCACGCCCCGCAAGTCTCTCGGTGTTGAGGAATATAAATATAGTCACGCTTCTGAAGGCCAGCGCGGCTTAGGGCGTTGGAGTATGAATAGCCTGACGTCACGCCTGTGCTCACTTCCGCTCACCCATGGCGACAACGCCCATACCGGTTTTCATATCGCTTTGTCATCACTCATGCATTAACTTCATTACGAGTCATCATACCATGGCGAAAAACTCACCCCTAGTCCCTCTACGCGCAGCATGCGTAGAAAGTGTTCAAACTACTAGGCCACGCCTGCGCGTGACGCGCAGGCGTTTAAAAGTAGGAATTGCCCCTGATTGTGCCGCTACAACATTTCGTTTGCCTGAAAAAACCTTTTCTTTTTTTCTAAGTGACCCTAGCGATGAAGTGTAAAATAGGCGAATCTGTTGCCTACATCTGTACAATGCAAAATCACTACACTTTTTTGTTAAGCAACTGAACTCAGGATCATTTTGAGCAAAGCCCATTCCGTTAAAAAATTTGGCCCTGAATGCGGATGTTACGACACCCCGTAAAACCGTGCTGACTCAATCAGTTTCATGCCTGCCTAATCGGGCCGAAGATCGTCGAAAGTGCGATTCCAAACATGAGCACAGCTTCTATTAATTACAAACATGCACGCAACACGTTCAAATTCGACCGCTCACTCTCATTTTGCTATAAGATACTAACATACCTATCTCCGATTGATATCAACAGATTCTGGTTGATAACACTATATCTTATCTTAAAATCTCGTTGGTGAATCGCAGTTAGGCTTAACCGCAGCGAAACTAGGTGGTTAAGCTCCGGTTTCGCTAACCGCGGTTACTCACTAACCGCGGTAAGGTTGATGAATCCGGCCTCAGATTCATTGTCTAATTCGCTCGGTCAGTCAGTCAGTCAGCCAGGCAGTTAACAGATTCTGGTTGATAACACTATATCTTATCTTAAAATCTCGTTGGTGAATCGCTCCAGCCGCGAAGCGGCTGGAGAGGTTTGGTTTTGCCTAGGCCTTGTGATCACTTAGAATTTTATAAAATAGTTTATAGAATCTTTGAAACAAAATTTCTGAAGATTTCCATCTGGATATAAGCGAAGGGGTCCAGAAGACACCTGCTATCCGAATTTCAGCAAAATCGCTTCACAAATAACAAAGTTGTGAGCCCGAAAGCTTAAGAAAATTTCATGGTGTGCGCCGTAGGCCGTGAGCCGTAGGCCGTCACGCTTTTCAGTCCTCACTGCTAATAGCCACTGCCAATGGTCTCAGACAATCAACTTGGCAGACAGGTAAGTTGGTAGGAGGTACGTAGGCTGGTAATTAACCGATTTGTAGGTGAGGGGGGATTCTGATGACGTCATCGGGACGTCGTGAGAGTGCTTCGGGCTTCTGATGAGGTCATGGGGACGTCGTGAAAAGTGCTTCAGGCTTCTGATGACGTCATCGGGACGTCGTGAAAAGTGCTTCGGGCTTCTGATGACGTCATCGGGACGTCGTGAAAAGTGCTTCGGGCTTCTGATGACGTCATCGGGACGTCGTGAGAGTGCTTCGGGCTTCTGATGACGTCATTCGCAGTTAGGCTTAACCGCAGCGAAACTAGGTGGTTAAGCTCCGGTTTCGCTAACCGCGGTTACTCACTAACCGCGGTAAGATTGATGAATCCGGCCTCAGATTCATTGGCTAATTCGCTCGGTCAGTCAGTCAGTTAGCCAGGCAGTTAGTCGGCCGATCGATCAGTCGATCGGCCGGTATTTGATTCATTCATTCAAATTTCGATCGATTCATATTAACAAACACTACGTAAATGTGACGAATCGGGAAAGGCTGCTATATATGACAATCCTGCCAATAGCATATACTCACATTATGCACGGATGCACAGCAATGTCTTTCGGCTTGTTTCCCTGTCCAAGTAACGCCACTCTGGTCGGCACCACCGGATAGCTCGCTGGATCGTCAGCTGACATACTCAGTCGCCAAATCGAAGGCGGGCTTAGGCGTGTGTAGTATAGTTCACGATTCGGTGCGTCAAGAGAGATACCTTCGACTTCGCCAACATCTGAAAGTGGTTGTCGTTTTAGATGAACCTCACAGGACAAGTGCGACACATTGCATAGGGTTGATTTCTGAAAACTTAGCTTCCTGGCAAAAGCGACGATTTGGTAATGATAAAAAAGTTTTAAAAATGTCTTGGAATATGTAAAAAAAAGAATTGGCGTAAAATAGCCTGGAAAATAAAAAAGCTAGAAATGAAGTGAAATAACCAAAAATGTGATTTTGTGGTCGATCATTTCACAATCTTCTCCGTTACACTTATCAAAACGAAATCAAGCACGATATGGAATGGAACGTTGCGTTCACCTAGCTTGACCTATGCTGATTCCCTTATTACAGCTTTCAAAAATGGCTTAAAGTGTCCGTTGCGCCCTTGATTTCGTTTTGATAAGTTTAACGGAGAAGCTTGTGAAATAATCGACCACAAAATCACATGATTGGTTATTTCACTTCATTTCCTAGCTTAATTTCCATTTCGGAATGATGAAACATCTAACAACGAGATTGTCGAATGAGTTCAATTTTCGAAACTTATTACCCAAACCGTAAAAAATACCACTCATTGCCGCATTTTGTGCAACATGGGAAAAATCGATATCATTGATCGATAATTTTCGGTTTCGCATGAATTTCTCAAACAAGTGAGTTATTGTTAGAGCCATCAACAATCGAAAATCATTGCAGTAATTTGTGCAAAAGGCTAAAAAATCGATATTATTGATTGGTATTTATCGATAATGACTGATGAGCTAAATTCCCCAACCTGGAAAACCACTCCCATCAACAATCACCACTCCTAGCCGTATTTTGTGCAAAAAGCGCGAAAATCGATAGTATTGATTATCGATCGATGACGTGTCATGAGTACGAATTCTGACAAGTTCAGTACTTACCTTCACCGACCTGTATTGATTGGCTGCAGATTCACCCACACACCCCGGTCTCCACAGCCGTAGCAGAAAAAAGCAGTTTCCGTGCTCCACGGCTAATTTAGTATATAAACCCACGATTTTCAGGTACCCTTCAAAGTTAAGGTATCAAGTTCAAATTGGAATAGAAGCGACCTGCATCCATTTTCAGCCTCCTGTCCAAAAATGAGCTCCCTAGCTCAATTTTAAGTGTACCAACAAGATCGTGTACGCCGTCTGAAAAAAAGGAGATTAAAGGCATCGTACGCGCTGAAATCCACTTTCCATTTTTTATGCTCAATCCCTTCCTCGGGCCCCTGTGAGCACGTACAACGAGCTTGGCTGCTCAAAAACGTACCATTGTGACCATAGAGGAGGTGGAAAGTAAGGAATTCCGTCAAAAGGGGCCGGCCGGCCCTTCCGTCAGTCATTTGGCACTTTCGCAATATTTGAGCAGAACGTCGCGTCGCTACGTACAGGGCATGCCACTGTACGCTGACGCACCGTCGGACGAAAGTGGCATTATCGACTGGAAATGTCTCGTCACACAACGAGCGCGGACAATTTGCAGGGCCCAGGTGAGTATTTTTGTTAGTCAGTGCAAGTCAGTGCAGTCAGTGCACTGTAGTCGTCGGCGAATTGTTTCCGACGCTGCGCCAATGGACAGATTGTAGAACTGCTCCTTGCGCCATCCGCGTAACTATCCCGAGTCGATGCCGAGCGAATTTCAAATGATTCGCAGAAGGCTTTTAAAACGGTTCTTCCTTTAAAAATTAACGTTTTCGAGGAGGCTTTTCGCTAACTTTAGATACTATAGGGGTGTAGCAACTCAAAAACGCTCAAAAACCAGACTTGGTTTTCAGCGCGTTCGATGCCTTTAGGGGTCTGCAGAGTCCAAGTTGCGGCGTTGCTCGCAGTGACGAGCAACGCTGGGGGATGCAATATCGATCACTTTCAGCGACGAGGGCGACCGGCGCGGCGTAAACGGCGACGAGGGTGGCACCGCAGAGTGTATTGACGCAGCGACGGCCCCACATCACTGCCAACGAGCGGCAACCGACGCCGCGCCGATAATGTTTCGAAACATTTTTGTCGCCGTGTCAAGGCTGACGCTCGGCGACCACTCGCCGGTCTCTGCAACTCTGCAGACCCCTTTTAACAACAAAAACGCGCCGTATTTCGATTTTTACTCGAAAACCAGAGAACCGTTCTACACCATTTTTGGGTACATATGCCAACCTTTTGCGCTCTTTTTAATGCAATTTAGCTCTGATTTCTACGTTCACTCTCAACTGAGATTTCGAAAAAGGGGTTGCGCGATTGAGGCCGATTCAAAACCAAATCTGGTGCGCGCTTCGCGCGCACCACAGTTCAGAGAGTACACTACGACTCTGCGCTGACCACCCGACAATGCGTTGAAAGATCGCCGTCCTTGACGTCTTGGTAGGTCCTTCGAATCAGTTCAGCCACACAAACTCACCATCAGCTACCGCGTACCAGTCATTAGTGGTGAAGCGGAACACAATAATGCGATTCGATGCTCTATCCACCAGAATCAGCTGATTTCTGTCAGGATCTGCCTCCACCACGGTGACTCCTCTGTAACAAATACCTTTGGGAACTCATAGGTTGCAACTCACACAACTGACCTGGGAATCTCCGGGAAGCGAAGTGACCAGCGAGGCACGGTGGTGTTCGGTGAGATGCTGACAAAGTCCACCACACCACTATGTGAATAGGAGAGGAAGGCAGGATTTACTGAAAATTCACTAGTGTCATGTTATTGGTCGAGTGAAAGTAGAAAGAGCGGAAAACCCCTACCGGCACAGGTTCCATCTGGCTTCATCAACGAATAGGCACACAAACATCGAGATCGGCTATCAGAATAGATGCAGAGATGTGAACAACCACCATTTGACTTCGCACATGTATTCAGCGGTTCTGAAAATAGGGAGCTAGGCATGACTTCGTTCTTCGAGAACGATTCCAACAGGTAGTTCTTAATAGCAGAGGTCTAGCAAACATTTTCTTTAGTTTCGCTCACGTGAAAAGAACCTTACCTTCTGTAGTTGTTCTATAGACAGCCGCAGCTCGGAATCTTAGCGTAACCGTAGAATTGTAGGTAGAAGTCTTCGTGAAGTTCCCGGTGCTCCCTCGTTTCAGCTCTGTCACCATCAGAGCATTTGACGATACTCGTTTTCTACAAAAAACATACAATTTTGGAAATTAATTGTTTCACATTGAAGACATCACCCTGTCTTTCTGAGAGTGTCACATCGAGAAATCTTCATACACACAAACCTCTGGATAATGTAAAGGTTCCTGTCTCCTATAACAATCTCGGACTGAACCACATCCACTACCGAGAACATGGCAACAGTCTGAAACAACAACATAACTTTCCTTCTAAGAAGAACAACAGTTATAGAATATCGAAGCTCGCACAGCCTCCCTTATTAGGTATTGGCTACATTAGAGACAACCTGAGTGAAAGCGAGCGGTCGCGCTGCAACACCACTAGCAAGGGGATAGCAAAAACTATGGCAGTCAGGGCTCAATCCTGCAAGATCTTGACGAGAAGCCTCAAGTCTTCACACAATTTGACGACTCCGACGGTGATTGGCTCATTTCTCTTCGTTTGTGTCGATCTGAGGGTGACTAGTTGAGCGTCTCGACTCACAGTCCAAGTTTCCGATGAGGGCGAAAACGCCGAAACGTTAGCCGAAAAACTGTACTATACTCGGTTGGCAAGCTACAGAAGGATATTGTACTATTACATCGACAGTTGCGATGTCGAGATTTATGCAAAGTCGTACATGAACTCCGATGCATTATTTTTCATTTGTTTACACCTCTGATGGCCACTACAGATATCGAGTTAGCTGAGATCACACCTGGCTGTTGGCCCCGTCGTAGTCGACACATCGAATCTCTCCAGATTTCTCTAAGTAGCATAATCGCGACGTAAACGGATCCAGTGTGAACTGAGTTGTGGTTGCATTCACCAAACACGTGACATTCGTTCCATCATAGTTCGCCTTCTTGATACAACCTCGAGCCCAAAAAATCAATCTGGAAAGAGAGAACTTGGAATTTTCCTCTGAAAAATTATCTGGTGGCTGAATGGCGATGCAGCACTCAGGCGATTATCGGCCCCGAGCCGCCTGACAGTTCGGCTCGTTCTCCCAATCTGCGCGTCGGCTTCTGTTGCTGTCCGGGCCACTGCTGGTGCTTTACGGGCCACCGCTGTTGCTGTCCGGGCTGCTCCAGTTCGCCCGAATAGCAACAGCAGTGGCCCGGAGATTGGGAAAACGAGCCGAACTGTCAGGCGGCTCCGATTGCTGTTCTGTGCGGCTCGGGGCCGAGAATCGCCTGAGCAATTGTAAATATGTTCCCAACCCGGCTTATTCGAGTATTTGACATTCGAATATCCTACCGTAGTTATCCCATATTCAACCAACACAACACTATTCAAGGAGACTACTAGTGTTCGCTATTATAGGTACTAAGGAAGAAGAGAGAAATACACATAAAAGTTGGTTGACATCTCAATGCTGCGTGGAGGGCGATGTTGTCGCGCCCCAATCGACACAAGAAGGGCGCGGACGAGCTGCGTCCCTGCCGAGATTCAATCCCTCTCCTCAAAAAAATGAAAACAAGTTACTTGTACCATAAAAGGCCGAAAACAAGTTACTTGTACCATATCTGAGCCAATGTAAGTTACCTGCAACTCGTCTCAGGTCATTTAAGTTAAATGTAACATATGGGCGAGATACTGCGTACGGTGCGCCTCCTAAATGTTACACGTATCTTAAATGACCTGAGATAAGTCGCAGGTAACCCAAATCGGCTCAGATATGTTACAAGTAACTTTTTTCCAACTTCTGAAAGGACACTATATGCAGTGTGCCTTCGATATGTTGCATGTAACTTAAATGGCACAATATAAGTCACAAGTAACTTAAATCATCCGAGAAGATATTTCCAAGGGGGATTTACGACGCACTCGTGGGGTCAGGCTTACGACTGGCGTTGCTGTTGGTTCAATTACCCAAATTTAAGGTACTTGACCCCACACCAACCGGGAAGGCCCCGCACAGCATTTGTTTGGCGTAGTGTGTGATCTGGGACGCGCTCTCTGCATCGCGTGTCGTCTGCGTACGTGATGGCCACCCATGGTGAAAATATAAATGTAAGTTACATGTAACATAAGTGTAACTTACATGCAATATAAATTTAAGTTACATGTAATATAAATGTAAGTTACTTGAGACATTCAAGTAAGTTACATTTATGTTACAAGTAACTTGTATTGATTTTTCTAAGTCGCTCATTTCATCAACTTTTAGGCCCTAGTTATACACCAGCGGAATGAAAACGTCTCGCGATGACATTGCCGCCACTTGCTGCGTGAATCAGGGACTCGTCTGCAATGTTGCGTCTTCGGCGTCCTTGACGCAATACTGCAGACTAAAAACTTCCAGGCGTCTCACTTGTATTTGATCGGTTTTTTCGCTTCTATCATTTGATGATTGCAGAATATCACTAATAGTCGATTCATATTGTCATACCAGTGCTCGTAATGTTGTTTTGCTAAACACGATTACAATGCTCAAACCGCAGAAATCTTCCATCGTAGGCTGGCACAGCGGCGCAGGGTCTTCGTTGCAGGACCATCTGCCATCTTGCCGCATCCACAGTTGTGAAAGGCTCCGCGTTGCTCTAATTCCTCACCGCGGAAGGCCGGCATTCTTACGAAAGCGGTGATGAAAAACGGTACACGAAGCATATGGAACGAGATTTTAGTTTCCCGACGCACAGTTGTGTACTGGTTTCACTGCTTTCAAAGAAAGTGAGCCGCAGATGGCCTAAAATGCACACTCTTGGACAAAACGATTAATTTACTGCCAGATTCTCAAAAGTGATACTGCAATAACGTCCAACTGAAACAACTAGTAATATATAAATAGCTTTTCGTAGTTTCCATTTGATTAAAGACTTGTCATCAGTATGACGAGTGCAGATTGGCCGTAAATACAAGGTGATATATCCACAGTCGCACAATCTACACATGAAACTAGCCCGTTATAATGGCATGGCATTCTCGTATTGGTTCAAACGGTTCCAAGGTTTTAGGATAGAGGCTGAAGCTCCGGAGGAGAAAATGGGGGCAAAACACTACGACTTTTGAGAATGACTTGAAACCCAGGGGTGGGCGAGATTCAATCGAAAGTGCTAATCTCCATCTGGGAATATTTGGCAATAATGCCCAACTGTGATAAAAAATAAACAAAAACGCATCCCATCAAAGCCTGAATATCGCACACACTAGAGTTGGTCCTGCTTCCGGTGTCTCCTAAAGTGTTCATGTCGATGTTATGTTATGTTAAGTAAGATTTTAGTAAGTTGTGTGTTGAACAATGGTAATAAGTGCTGTCATTCTTGTGCTTGAGTAGTGCAAACCACATTCGGTAGCGATCCAGCTCAAAGAGTAAAAGACGGTGTGGAAACGGCAGGATGGTCCCGCAACGAAGACCCTGCGCTGCAGTGTCAGCATACGGTGGAAGATTTCTGTGGTTTGAGGATTGTAATCGTGTTTTTGCTAATGTTTCAACAATTTTAAATCTGAAAAATGATCAGCTGGTAAAAATTGGCAAATTTCCAACAGTGTAGGTCCCGCAACGATACAGTATACAATGCCGCGGCGTGAATGACTGCTCGGGACGGGCTTCTGCGGCCACTGTTCCTTTTGGCATGCCTGAGCACACTTAGGGCGCAT
Source organism: Aplectana chamaeleonis (assembly GCA_029168955.1). Classification (NCBI taxonomy): domain Eukaryota; kingdom Metazoa; phylum Nematoda; class Chromadorea; order Rhabditida; family Cosmocercidae; genus Aplectana; species Aplectana chamaeleonis. The sequence goes on along the minus strand of JAPDOI010000116.1, from coordinate 670,068 downwards.
ATAAGTGATAGTTGTCTTGTTGTTTACGCAGCGTCCCGCCGGTATATAACTACTCAGAAAGATCAAAACAAGTTACTTGTAATATAAATGTAACTTACTTGAATGTCTCAAGTAACTTACATTTCTATTACATGTTACATACATTTATATTACATGTAACTTAAATTTATATTGCATGTAAGTTACACTTGTGTTACATGTAACTTACATTTATATTTTCACTATGGGTGGCCATCACGTGACGCAGACGACACGCGATGCAGAGCACGCGTCTCAGACCACACACAAAACAAAAAAAAATGTTGTGCGGGGCCTTCCCTGTTGGTTTGGGGTCAAGTACCTCAAACTTGGGTAATTGTACCAACAGCTACGCCAGTCATAAGCGTGACCCCGAGAGTGCGTCGTACATCCCCTTGGAAATATCTTCTCGGCCGATTTAAGTTACTTGCGACTTATATTGTGCCATTTAAGTTACATTTAACATATCGGAGGCGCACTACACACAGTATCCTCTAAGAAATCAAAAACAAGTTACTTGTAATATATCTGAGCCGATGTAAGTTACTTGCGACTTATCTCAGGCCAGTTAAGATACATGTAACAACTCAGGTCATCAACATATCGGAGGCGCACCGCAGGCAATATCCTGCCGATACGTTACATGTAACTTAAATGGCCTGAGATAAGTCGCAAGTAACTTACATCGGCTCAGATATGTTACAAGTAACTTGTCTTTGGCCTTTTATGTTATAAGTAACTTGTTTTCATTTTTCTGATAGGGGCCTTAGGCCAGATGCAGCCTGGTTTTAAGGTTGAGGGGATTTTCTCGAATGTTCTCATTTCATCCCGTTTTCTCTCTCTCACCTTTCTATTCTCTTCGAACAGATACCCTGACGCGGGGCTTAATTACCCAAGTTTGAGGTTGTTCGGATCGGATCTCGCGTGGAAGAAGTTGGGAACGACTGCAGTGGGTCGACCGCTAAGCCAATCCACTCAGCGACATGAACAACCTAGCAAAAACTAAGAAACTATCAGGGAAAACGTTGTGAACTCCAGAGCCTGATTTAATTCAATAGCAGAAATTCTACCGCGAAAGATCTTATGCTGAAATTTAGGTTACTACACACCCATGTTTATCTAACGTGGAATCCTCAAGTCCATTTTATTGGCACATACTCAATTCAAAACCCATGTGACAGTGACAAATAGAATGTCTGGCGTCGAACAGGAGCAAGTGGTTAGCTGTACGCTCTCGAAGTCTAAATGATCTAATGCACATCGAAAACTCACCCTTTACTAGAGTCCACCTCTAAGTGTCTCACTGGTCCGTCCACATCCGTGATAAGGCGAACTCTGAGATTTACCTTCATCCGTTTAGGATCCAGTATGAAGATCTCTCCAGCTCGCCTAGCGACTTCCGCTCCAAGAATGATATTTCCTACAACATTATAACTCATATTAATAGCAAAAAAACTTTACGCAAGACAATCATCATCGTCCCACCTGTGGTTGAATCCACAGCCACTGCAGTGAGGATATCTTCACTGTTCATTAGACGGTCCGCATAGGATCCATTCAAATGTGTTACCCACAGTTCAAAGTCGGATATCATGTACACCTTAATGATTTAATAAATGATTTTCTGAAAACCACACAACTTTCTATTTGAAGCACCAGCTCATTCCTGTGATCAACTGCTATCTTCCTCCATTGCTTGAAGGCCACCGTTGGATGAAAAATGAACACGGGGGAGGAGCCGTTCTTAGTCGACAGCAGCTTATCGCCAGCCAGCAGAAGCGTTTCAGAACTCACTGAACCAATCGATATTTATGTAAAAGTTGTGTATTGAATGAAAAAATTCACAAGTTGAGGTACCTTCACATCGATCTGCTTTAAGATCATATCCCTGCGGACACAAGCACTCAAACCGGTTTTTTGCTGACCTGAGGCAAAGGTACCGGCACGACTTCAGGCCGCACTGAAAAATAACTTTTCACTTCGGAACGCTGATCTGAGTGTTTTTAATCCGCTTGTAGATGAATGCTTTTCAGGCAGACAGACCTTTGAAGACGTCGTCCGATCCATCACTGTAGCTGCTCGGAAAGGATCTCTTGTCAAAAGATTTGTGATGTTGGACGTACTGGACCTGAAGCCAACTTTTCTGAAGGGATTCAAGATCACTGATTGTGAGAAAAGAAATTGTTTGGAGAAACAGACGGTTTATCAGGTCTTACCACAAATCAGTTGAGTTGGTGCCAAACTTCTTCCTGATCAGCACACTATCCACTAATAGAAGAACATCGCCAGTCCACTGATCAACTGCGATCGCTTCGATGGAGCTACCACTGGCATATGTGAAGGGAACAATCTAAAGTGCGTTCATTCATTCATATCTTCAGACCGGAATCATACTTCCAGCGGCGAGCGACGCAACGCAACGTTTGCCATCCATATCGACCGAAAATCGATACGCCTGATATGCAGTGTCGCCGTCGCTCGTCGCTGGAAGTGTGATCCCGGCCTTAGAGTGCGTGATGAAATTTGAGAAAATGAAGATAAGAAAATGGATTTTGAAGAATAATGGGTCTATTCCTACTACACTGTTCAGTAATGTACTGCTCGGATAGTTCTAGTGATCGATAACACATCCAACTGTAGCACTCAATTTCATGGACAATATCACGCTGACAGATTGAGTAACTTCTCAGACATTGGGATTGGCGAACCGCCGACATTTGCCTGGCGATCACAAACCATTCCCGGTGTCGGACAGCCATTACCCGGCGGTCCGCCATAACCCTGCCAACGGTCCGCCAACAAGCTGGCCGACCGCTGGCAGTCTCTTGGCTATTACCTGGCAGCCCGCTGTTGAGCAATCATTTGCCAGCGGTCCGCCAGTCTCTTGGCGGACCGATGAATCGGGTTGGGTCCCTCACCTCAGATCGTTGCGTAGGAGATCGCCTACGCTACGGTCTGCGGTGGGGGACCCACCCCACCTCCCCCCTAGCCGTGGGGAATTCGCCCTCAGCTGCCAAAATTATGTTAGCCTCTGCAGAGTGACTTCAGGTCACCTTCTAGGGCCGGCATCAAAGTGCCGACTGAGTGCTCATTGGACTGAATCGCCTTATATACCGGCTGAGCTTATCAATGAAATCAGAGATCAAACTATGACATGTTGAAACGTGCTCTCTCGAGTGCTAGTCATTTGACAACTCAGCGCCAAACGAAGGCCACTGGGCGGTTAAGCGCCAGCCGAGTACCGATTGGCGGATAACTGCGTTTTCATGCACTCGGTAATTTCGATGTGTAATCGCCCTTGTCTGCTGAATGCAAGTTATCGCGCAGCTTTCAGGCAGCTGGTTTATTTTCGCCAGCAGTCCGCCGCTCGCACCAATTGAGATGCCAAGTATGAGCCTGCTGTCGGCTTCGTAATTGCCGATCACCAGCTAAATGCCAGTTATCATACAGCTGTTAGGCAACTGGCACATATTCGCCAGCCGTCCGCCGCTGGCATTAAATTACACGACGAGTGCATGCCAACTGTCGGCCTCGTGATTGCCATTGGCCAGCTAAATGCCAGCTGTCACCCAGCTGTTGAGCAACTGGCGAATTCTCGCCAGCTATCCGCTGCTCCCAATGTCTGAGTAGGAAGCGGTAACTCGCAGAAAGACTGTCTATCATCTCAAAAGATTATTCCATTCACATCAAACGCTATTGTCTACTGATGCATAACTTGTCGAGCAGCGATTCATATACTCCTCCCTTTATTTCTGACTCAGATTCGTCGTTCAGTCGCTCCTCAATGAAAAGGTATAGGTGGCAGCCAGCAGTGTCAGGCGTGGGTAGGGAAGACTACCTGGGTGACAGGAACGTATTCCACGACAGAGACTCCCGGAAAGTAAGTTTCATGCATATATGCATGTATTTGTAGCTCATCCAGACCAAGTTGCTGGGTTCTACTTATACCATAGCATACAAACCTCCCATTTTTTCGTGTCCATCGCCATCACGAGCGTCTTGTTCGAGGTCAGCCACAGTACCCTGCCACCTTGACGGTCATAAGCTACTGCACTTACGTCCTCTAGTAGGTCATCAAACGATTCTAAATTACATGATAGACCATTTTTTCAGTGTTGGACGATCATCAACAAGGAACAATTCCGCCAACCAGTTGTGATCCTTGAAATTTTCGATCCATCACCTCGACTTGTGAAAAACGCCGGTGGAGTATAACCGACATCGTGCCATAGTAGTGTGCTAGAATACATTTCCACTATTCTTAAACCGCAATTTTACGGATCGCCTAATGAGCAAACTCACCCTGTCTCCTCCACGAATACCAGATACTTAGGCTTTCGGAGTTCCGGGTTGTTAGATGAGTCAACAATGGACCTACGGATGTCGCTCTTAGACGCGTAGATGGCCGAGTGGCTTTCCGATGAGCTTGTATAGTACATTGCGCCAGATATTCTATCAACGGCCAACCCATAGCAATCCGATAGATCTAAACAGGAGTCGGGATAAGGCTGCAGGTAATGGCACCTATAGCTGCGCTACAACAATAACAGCGCTCACAATATGGTAGGGACAATTTCTCCATTGTATAGTAGATAGCTTTCAGTCATCTACTTTAGTAATGTTTGGAATATCTGTTAATATTTTCATGTAACATATTTTGAGATCGGCGCCGAGGCGGCGAAGATGTTGTGGGAAGCGGAAATCGAGCTGTATACATATAAGCCGAGGTAGGAAGAAATGGCATCTTCCCACTGTACGTGGTCTACCGCTAATCGACTCTACCGACTGCAATCACTCACCTTGCAACTGCAATACCTTATCGTGGCAATATCCGATCAATACCAATTCCACACACTACAATAACCGACTACGGTTGGATCAGTTAGTAAAGTTTTGTTATTAACTCTTGTGGCGCACCTATAGCATATTTAGTATAATCCGCGTGGCACTCTGAGGAGTAAAGGCGAGCAAGAAAGACCATCAGCACCAATTTATCCCATATCAGAGACAACTATTGTATTTTCCAGGTTTTCTCTAATTACGCTGCCAAAGCAGAAGGAAAAAAACAGAAGATTTACGAAAATCTGCTTTTATAAGGCAAAAGTATGAATTTTCCCTCCCTCAGCTACCTGTTAGAGACCAATGCTCGTCCGAGTTAGGAGAGTACGGATGACATTTTCAGACACTTTTCAAGATTTGGCCAAGAAGTAATGCAATGATTTGCTATGGTATGATATACATAGTAGGGTATGGTATTGTATGGTATGGTATGGTATGGTAGTATAATATGACTGTATGTATGTACAAATTTACCTCCACCGAACACTGTTCTCTTCTCCTCAGTGCCCGTCCCATACTTCCACAGAATCTTGTCAAAACCATCATAGATGAATATACTTTCCTGAGTGGCTGCCAGGGCTGTGATAGCTGAAAAACCTCATAGTATGTATATACACCTTTGTTCTGACAGATCACAAAATTCACACAATAGACTTACTCTGGAATCCAGATGCACTGAATACAGTGTCATTTGGTGAGGCCACATTCACACCGGTCACTGAATTCTTGGTCGACAACAGCACAGCCGATTTGACTTCTTAAATAACGCAGAGTAAGGTAGTAAGACATAACGCAGAGTAAGGTAGTAAGACAATCTATGACGACATTTGGCTTGTCGGAACGGTACTTCCGCGCATTGCTCTTGCTATTGTGGTCGGCTCCAAGCCTAGTAGGGTCAGATTACGCGTCAGAGGTACATACCTTCGCAAGTGGTTGCACTCCCATCTCGTAACTGCATAAACTGTGGGCACTTGCACGCAAACAGGCCCGGAGTGTCGATGAGGCACAGATGTGAACAGGCGCTTTTCGTGCACGGATTTCGAGCCGTTCTGAATCGTGACTTCAACGTGAAATCTAATTCATCCTTCGAGAGGTACGTACCTAGGTTGCTTGGTTCGATGCACAACTTTCACATAGAACGGTCGAATGGGTGTATGGTAGATGGCTGCGATCGATGAGCCATTCCACTTATTCGCCTGAAGTTTGGATTAACCTCGATCTATACCGATCAGTATGTATTTGAGTCTCACCCTAACGATCGCATTGATCCTCCAGTCGGTCCAGTAAACATGATTCTCAAATAGATCCACAGAAAACGGATGCGTCGAAAAGACATGATCACGCAGCACTTCCACATGATCCGTTCCATCGTATGCTACTGTATGTACCGTATCGGATCTAAAAATATTTTAATATCACTAGTAGCAAGACGAGCGTACGTAGGGCAGTGACAATGGGAGCCACTGTCACGCATATGGTCGAATGATCGGCTCCAGCCTAAGCCTTTCCAATTCTTCCATCCCTCTGAGGTCGGCACATTATGAACAAACTTGTGTGCGAAGATAGGGATACTGACTTGAACATTGGCTGGCCCACGCAAAACATTGCATGAACATTCAAAAGCCTCTAGGAATATAAATGGAGGTTGGATGTGCGACCTATCCCCGAAGAGACCGAGGACGTCATCTCTCATCCGACCTCAACCGTATCGGACCCGTAGCATAGTAGCTAACCAGAAACAGCGCCCTTTAACCTTATTAATCTGCCATCAACAGCTTCTATGCAGAGCACGTAGACTGACTTACTTAGCATCAACCCAGTAGATCCTTCTGGCGATGACATCACAAACCAGACCATTTGGCCATCCTCCATTAACAACCGAAGAGACCTTAAAAGTGACAGTTAACTCAGAGCTATACCCTCGCCAACATGCAATTTAGTCGAAAAATCGTGAATAAAAAAAATCACGAACCTTGAAAATAACTGTTCGATTCTTTCCTGCCATCGTGGCACGTTCAATGCGGGGATTTTCGTCTTGCCAATCCGTCCAAAACATCAGACCACGACTGTAATACATGCGGGGTCAGAACGTTTCAGGGTGCGCACCTGCTTCCTCGAAGCTGTTCAGACAGTAACCTCGGGCGAACCCAATGTGTTGCTATCGCTCCTTAAAAAGGTCTGGACGCTGTCGGTCCTACAACGAAAGCCAAAACACTGTCGAGCCGCCCCTGTCGAACTGGTTCGGGGAGCGCAGTCTGAGTCACCACTATCCACCGCTGCCGCGAGCACAACCCCAATTCTTGATCAGGGCTGGGCACACGTCCCGGCTTGGCGAATCTGAATATGCACCCCCTTTAGCTCGGTAATTTTTAGGCACCCCCTTATGGGAAATCGAAATTGGCTGTTTTCCGAATAGTTGGACAGCCATGATCTTGACCTCCTGATTTTGATGAACAGGAATATAAAAAAAGCACTGAATAGATAATATTCCGAAAATGGCAACAAAAAGGGTAGTGTAATTTCTGAACTTCAAAACAACCCCATGAGGAAAATTTGTTAGTAAGACGGTGAGTTATGACAAAAGATAAAACATTTTTCAATACAAAACGATTGAACAGTTACCAACAACATAACTACTACTATTGGAATAATTAATGTTTCCTGTCGAATGTTTTCATAAACCTATAAAGGATTAGTTAATCTGTGTTTGATTGTTCTGATGTGGAAATCAGAACTATTTTGTGTTGTGCAACAATGTTAGTATTCATGTGATTCGTAGGGAGTAGAAAACCCGAGTTTTACCCTCCTAGAATGCCGCAATCCCTTGAAAATCGGCTTGCCGTGTGATACGGTGTTTGTACGCAGCTACACAGCGCACACCGGAATGGACGCGCACACAATATTAATAAAAATGTATTTTATTACAGAACGGGGAAGAGAAAAGGATTGAAACTGAAGGAAATGGAAGATGGTAAAGGTAGTCTATTCTGGATGTACCCATTTCAGAAATTTAATGTAAATAAACAAAGTTAGAGCTGGTGTAAATATTTAGCCGTGACAAGGTTCATTCAAACGAACCTAGTTGATCAAAACTAGCATTAAACAGAGAGCAAAGGATATTGTTAGAAAGAGTAGAATCTGGCAAACATTTTAGTTTCAATAGGACTGATTTTTAATGTGATTTAAGGACCTTAAATCTCGTCCCGGTTTTACCCCGAAAACCGGGACGAGGTTTAAGGTCCTTATATCACATCAAATATCAAACTTATTGAAACCAAGGTGTTTGCCAGATTCTCCTCTTTCTTTCAATGCTCTTACTTTTTATGTTCAATGCTGTTTTCATTCAACTAGGTTCATTTGAATGAACCTTGTCGAATCCAAAAAACTCACCCCGCTCCAACTTAGTTTGTTTACATTAGATTTCTATAATGGTTACATTGAAAGTATCGTACCTCTGCCTCCTTCCATTTACTCCAGTTTCAGCCCTTTTCTCCTTCCCGTTCTGTAATAAATTACATTTTTAAATTAATATTGTGTGCGCGTCCACTCCAGTGTGCGCTGTGTTGCTGCGGACAAGCACCAGATCGCACGGCGAGCCGAATTTCAAGGGATTGCGGCACTCCAGATGGCTACAACTCGGGTTTTTATAATTCCAAAGCCCTATTTAGTGCTCTTGTGCTCTGCAGGGTACTGATAGCAGTTTTTAAGCATGATGATAGACATGGTACTTCTCAAGGAGGAGGGCACGATCATTAACTTCTCTCACAAGACCTTGCAAAGTCCTCAATTTTCACAATCGGCTCTCTTCATAAGTCACATTCTCATGAGCTAAAATTAGTTGGCTAGTCGTGATACTAAATGCGCAACCTGTGATTTCAATCTGTACTAATACAGCAGTTCGCTGATTCTTTTTTGAACGTGAACGATAGCGCTTCTGAGCGCTCTCTTTGTATCTTTGCCTCTTATCGGTTACCACCCGTGTAATAAATGAACGTTGCACCAGAGAAACATGACATCACACCAATCCTTACTTGCTACTAGATGACGGAGTAGTGTTTATTTCTTTATCAAAGTAATCAAACAAATTATAGATAATACTTAATTCATAGAGTTATTAAAAAGAAACCTCGACAGCAACTATTAATTTTTGCGAACGCAACCTGCATATCTATCCATAATCTGAATTCTGTTAGTGTTTTTTTTTGAAAAGCGGAGAAGAAGAGTTGACAAATCAAAAGAAAAGCGTGTACTATTTTTTCCCTGAAATTCGGCAGAACAGGCACTTTGTTTTTATCTGGGTGTTCGGTTTAGGCACCCCCCTTTGCCCTCTCCGCAGCGTCCAATATGCACCCCTCTAAGGTCAACCGGGACGCGTGCCCAGCCCTGTTCTTGATCGTGATATGTATTCGAGTTGTGCTTCCTTTCTTCGTAATACTCATTTCATGCTTCTCTTCCTTATCCTCCAAACTCTCTCCATATAGTTGTAGCATAAAATGATCTAAATTACTCGTGTTCTGTCGCGTATGCAAGAGGGTCTCATGTATTTCGCAATATACATTTCACAGTCGGGATGCCTATTGATTAATCCAGGAGAGTCCAGGTTTGTGGCACCGGGTTTTTCATCGGCTGTTGTGGTATTATTGCCATTAAATCCTTATTACAGTAAGCAGCTTAATGGGGTAGCTAAGACAACTGGTTATGTCATCTGGGCTGGGATTCATGAACGGCGAACCACGGTTACGGCTGGGCTAGCGGAGGAAACAGGCATTCACAAAAAATCCGGTTTGGTTACGGCTGGGCTACGATTGGGCTACGCGTAACCGCACCATGGAGCTGCGGTTAACCGCGGTTAGCAGCGGTTTTATGCGGCTTAGTCGTCGGATTGATGGTGTGTTGCATTAGTGCACAACACTGAGGAAACGCACCTTTCGCGAATACGCATAAAAACTGCCACATTATAGGCCCGCTAGCCATAATGTGTTCCTCTCGATAACAACGAAAATTCTCAGAATCATCAACCTCATCTGTAAGTTTTATGTATGTTGCCCATGGCTAACTAAAATCTATGACTGTCCTCCCTGCTCTCGCTCTCTTCTTTATTTTGTAGCACATCGTTGTTTTTTTTTGCCTCCAGTTTTTGTACCTAATTCTTGTCTTCCGTGCGCTGACCATTTACCGAGCAGCCATAGGCTCTTCGCTGGGGTTTATCCCCCATTTCAGCTCCGAATTCCCTGATTTTTTTCCTCAGAATTTTTTTCCCAGCACTTTTCGTACACGTTTTCGTTATTTTTCTGTTAGAAAACCCTGACTTGGTTTGGTACTGTGATGCATGATTTGGTTTTTTTGCATTTACAACGTTTTCTTCTACTTTTTTTCCGAAGCGCCCACATGGATTTCAAATGTTAATATTTTTTATATGGTTCTGTGATCAGCCTGGGTTTTCTCGATGTTTTTAGTTCGAACTTCTGTTTTTCCCCTGCATTTTGAGCTTTTTCCATATGATTTTTCTAAGGAGCCGTTTTAGTTTTCTCCCGTTGTGAGCGACAGTAAGCTTGTGTCAGAATGACAAAGAGAAAAAAATCAAAAAAGGGATTCTTAGACAAAAAAAAGAGATGGAAAAACTCGGAACTCAAACGACAAACGGAGAACTTTAAGCCAAAAACTCATCGAGAGGACGATGATGATCCCTGCAGCAACACCTAAGCCATGTGAAACACACAAAAAAAATAGAAGGGCGTTGCGAATAAAAAAAAGTTGAAAAGGCTAGTATTGCGAGAAAAAAGCTAAATTGGAGGTTAAAATTTCACCAGCAGGTTTGCGGCTCATCGTGAGAAAGCAGCACCACTTTATGTACTTTCAAAAAACCAAAAAAGGATTTGCAAAAAAAGGAAAAGATGAAAAACCTAAAAATTTAAAAAACATCTCCAAGCTGAGGAAAATCCCTTTAAATGCCTGCGATCCACTGAAGAAGGTAAAGCACAAGGTAGACAAAAATAAGAATTCAAAAAGCAAGCAAAATTAGCAATCATGTGCAATAAAAACAGTGACGGGTTAGGGAAATTCCGACCTGGGTGCCAATATTAATTTTCTCCAATCGAGATTCTCGGCGTCAATTGAGTGGCAAGTACGTGGCCGCGGAATGGTTAGCCACCCAACCGCGATGGGGCTGTTGTGAATGCCGGTTCGCGGTTTGGCTACCGCTGGGGTTGCTGCCCTAACCAAACCCAAACCTGGCCGGCTGCGTTCATGAATCCCAGCCCTGTAGGGCGTTGAAGGTTTGGTCACTCGTAACTGACATTCCAGTCGGGGCTCGTGTCGGATTCGAGGAAAATAACCATCGATTCGCCACACAGCGAGGCAATACCTGGGCTACACCCAACATGCGGATCGTTCGTCTGTAAGACCTCGTACAACAAGCGTTCGTGTTATAATGGTTAGCATGAATGCGTTCCAAGCATTTTTGAAGGGGGTTCGATTCCCCCCAAAAGCATAGCTTTTGCAAATTGACTCCCCAATTATTGTATTACTGTCTCGGATACTTCGACTATTTGCCTCGTAAAGAAGTCAGCGTTTTCCCTACGCAGCGATGCCGTGTTATCGTGCAACGCGACGCAGTGGTAGGTTCCCTAGTCCAATGCTGCCTTACCCAGGATCAACAGCAATGTCCCGTGGATTGTGCACATCACCTTTCACCACCGTTGCTCTCATTGAACCATCGATTTTCGCCACCTGGAACACAGAAAAAATGATTTGCAGCCTAAATTCTCCACTGGCCCTGATTCTGAGAATCTACCTAACTTTTAATTATGCAGTGGACGTCTTGTACCTCACCTGGTGCTATCAAGCTTTGCTACGATTGCGCAAAGCTAGGCTCAGACTTCACGCGACCACTGTCGCGTAACAACGTTTTCCTTCACGATCGAAAATCGATCTCTCCTATGTGGACTGTAACAGTGTAGAGTAGCGGTAAGTGTGAACGCGGTCATAAAGCACCTCCTGCCGCGGCATTAAGGTAGATTCTCTAGATCAGGGCCTTGGCATGGTCTTTACCTGAATATGGTCGTGATGGCTATCAGTCCAGTAGATCACCTCAGTAATCCAATCAACAGCCAGGCCTTCTACCGTTGAAAGCCCGGTGGAGACGATAGCGCGAGGCTCGGATGCGGCTAAAGAATCACCGTTAGAATTTATTGAGAGGGAGGGGGGGGTGGTCTCCGGTTGAAAGCCACACAAGGTGGAGAGAACTAAATCTGCTAGAGGAAACCTTAAGATACCAACAAGAAAAAAAACTTGCGAGGGTAAATTTCATGGATGAATACCAACTTGGAGGGCAGATCGTTGAAACCAAAGTACATGGGTAAATGGGAGTACGATCCAGTGGAATAGGTTGGATATGATTCCAGTGGCCGCATTCACGAAATTACAACAGCCTCCCGTGAGGGTTCAAAGTCCGCCCGCCGCATACATAGACGGGTTCTGAAAACCTTCCCGGGAGGCCCCCGTATTCTCATGATTACGGCCACACGAATGGTTTCTATGTACGGTCCTCAGTTAATCAAGCACGAAAGCGGGTTGGAGAGAAAACCGACTATAGATGGTCCTACACTTCATGGGTGGTCCCCAAAGCGAAAAATTCAAAAACGATTCGCATGGTCTGAAACCCTATGGGAGGTCTGCAGATTCCAAACTACCTCGAAAAGTAAAGATTCCTGGTTGATCCGTGGCCAGTAGCGAAGATTACTACGTAGACAGTTTCAGAAGCGTTAACTCCATGTGCGACCCGTATGGGGTCAACTAAGCCTCATAGGCGGTTCCCAGGACATGAACCCTGGCAACGATAAGAGAAGATTAAAATTGGAAGGTGGGCCCTAGAGCGTTATCTATAGGAAAAGGCTGGAGGAACCCCGACTTCATGGGTGATCCTTATACCAGTACCAGCTTAAACGGCTTGTGGGAGGTGATCAAACTTCATGGGTGACTTTCAGAGTAACAACTTCGAGAAAGGACCCCAACCTCAGAGGTGATTTTTACGACATCGAGTACGGGGGCGTGTGAGAGAAGATTAATCACCATGTGTGATCTCTAGAAAATCAACCATAGAATAGGTCCAGAGATGACGAAACTTCATGGGTAGTCCCGGGTACTATTATGGAAGATTGAAATTCATGGGTCGCCCTCAAATTATCTACCGCGTTGATGCGTTGGGCACAACCCAACCTTCCGGCTGGCAAATAAGCAAGTCATCTGTTTGACCATATCAATCAGACCAAGCTATGATCCCGAAGGAATCAATCCCGAAAACGACCAGAGAAACCTAAACCCCATAGGTGGTGCTTAGGTTACCGAGTGCGGGTTCCAGTTGAAGAGGAGTTTAAGAGGGCAGACCTCATTTTTAAGCAAAGGCAAATAGTATATCTAGTCTGTTCAGAAGAGATTGTCCGCCCACGCGGTCAGCGTAAATGTCGAGCGGCCGTCGCTTAGCCATTTTTTCCAGACCGGCCTTCCCCCGGCTGCAAACAGCCTACTGGTATTATACACAAAACCCGTCTAATAATTCAGCTTATCGATCCACAAGTTTGACAAACGCCTTAGTGACGGCTGCCCGACACTCTCGCCGACTGCATGAGTGGACAGTTTCTTTCAAAATGACTTTATAGTAATGGGTTAGACATGACTAGACATCATGGGTGGCTCCTTACTCCCCGATCAAATCCCGAAACACATTTTTCGTTTGGTCCAACTAGTTGAAACACTGACTTTTTCCGTTCACCTCCACCCGGAAAATGCTGTCCAGTGTGACGTCAGCCCAGAAAATCGTGATCGTGCCATTCACATGGTACAGGTAGTCAAAGCTGACAGCATTCTCGAGTTGCGGCAGCAGCGGAGTGGCTCGCGGCGCGTCCGACGGCAGATACATCAGCGTATGTCTGTCGCTGTAGAGTAGAAATGGCCGCCTGGAGTCTACAGCACGACAGGTGAACCTGAATAGTCCGGAGTTCTATATATAGGTCGAAGAAGCGCTAGTTCAGAGAACCTACCAGGATGCTGCAACTTCACGCAAACGCGACGATGCGGAACCCTGGTAGGTTTACTGAACCAGGCCTCGAGTTATTGCCGTTAAAACGATCGACTCAAGAAGTTATGTTTTTTTTTCAATTATTTCAACACATTTTTCGTCTCATAAATAATTTTCTATTTCTAACTAACCCGTCAGGCATCATTTGAAAACCTGGCTCGCAAAAACAGTGTGAACTTCGATTAGAGTGGATGATGCAGTGCTGAGAGCACGACCCGAAGTCGCATGGCCTCCGTTGCGCTGCTGAAAAGAATATAAACATTCTGAGAAAAAAATCATTACGTAATCGATTTTCATAATTTCTACATACTTTCACATGTGCGCCCGTCGTCCTTCAATGTTCGATTAGTCGAACAGCCGCACATTGTAGTGAAGGTACCGTCACGCGGCTGCACATAGCACGAGTCCTGACAGTTCAGTTCCATGCAGGACCTGAATTTCGAAGTTGCTGAAAGGTGACAAGTGGAAGAGGATTGAAAGCCTCCAAGACGTCAGCTACGAAAACTGTTTGGAGGCGGCCAAACATCATTTATGGCTAGTACCTAGATAACCGACTGGGGTGGCGGATTTGAAAAGGGTTGGATCCAGGGGTGACTCTTAGGGTGTTCATCTTGAAAACCCTTTGTAGAGGACAACACTCCATGGATGGTTCCTTGAATATTATTGGCGAAAACAAGTTGTGGAAGGAAGAATCTTCTTGAGAGGTCTCCATGATGTCAACTACGAGGACGGGTTGGATAAGACTAAACATCATAGATGGTTCTTGGTAAACATCACGGGTGGTTTCGGGAGACCTATTTCAGGTTACTTCGGAACAGGACATGCCCCGTGGGTGGTCCACAGTATGTTTACCACAAAAAAATGGCGGGAGAGTAGACGTCTGATGTGGTCTGCGGAAGATCAACTAAAACAGCCGGAGGTGACTAAATATCAGAAGTGATGCCTTGGAAATCAATTCAGGCAACGGGTTGCGTAGACCATCACATCGGGTTGTACCAGGACTGTCAGCTACCGAGATGCATCGATAGAGAGTAAACGTCATGGGTCTCCATGGGTCATAAACGGTGGAAAAAGAAAGTGCGTCAAGAGAGAAAAAAAAGCTTCCGGACTTCAACATTGAAATCTGTGCAATATTGTTGAGTAAATGTCATGGGTGATTCTTCGAAGATGAGTGCGTGAATAGGCTGTAGAAAAGGAGACAGGATGGTAGTTCAGAAGTATTAACCACTCAGGAATTTCTGATCAAGTTACATACGAATTAAGGACTTCAAAGATGTTACCCGCGGCTTATCTTGATAGCTTTCAGTTACATATGACCTTGAACAAAGTAATTATGTTGCGCGGGGCGAGTTGACTTACATGTGACATAAAGTACTCACGTTTATCTTAAATATGTTATTTTATCGCACATGTAACGTAACTCGGGGCGGACGGTTTCCTAGGGAGGTGTACGACGCACACTCGAGTCAGGACAATAGCGTCGTCGGTTCAATTACACAAGTTTGGGGTACCTCGCCCCGCACACCGGCTTGAGGCTCCGCCTAGCCGCTCGGGCTCCCGGCATGCTCGGCGAGCATGCCGCGTGTCGGTGTACCGGCCGTGCCACGCGTGGGCGTCAGGTAACATGTAGCAACAGTGCAAGTTACTCGCCTTGTTGTGTATTATTAGCGCAACTTACATGATACTTTAATCAAAGATCTGGTCAAGTTACACGTAACATCGCTTCAAATTACTTGCGAACTTCAAGTAAGTTGCGTGAAGCCATCATGCAACTTGCATTAAAGTCTCAGGTAACTTGTTCAGAAATTCCTGAGCATTAAGCAGGAGGTGTCGCGAAAGCGCGATGCTATCGCTCCTCAAGGAGGCCTGGGCGCGGTCGGTCCCGCAACGAATGCCGACGCACGGTAGAGACGCCGTCGGACTGGTTCGGGCGGCGCAGTCTGAGTCATCAGTCTTCGCCCCTGCCGCGACCAAGCGTGGTCTATTCTACTGCAGCTCTGTGCTGCTCTTTATTCCTACCTGTGCTGAGCATCGTTTCGGGGCCTCTGGCCTTTAGAACACTACTACTACACTTGCAGTACGGCTGGCTCACGAAGAGCATATTCGATGAACAGGTCAACGGCCGTGGCCTGGGTTATTGATCGTGATTCACTATTTCAGCGGTGCGTTTCCTTCTTATAATATTTGTTCTTTATTTCTATTGTTCTTCCCTCCTCCAAGTTCTCTCCAGATACCTTTGTAGTATAAACTAATCTAAATTAGCTTGCGCTGTCCTGTCGTGTATGCAAGAGGGTCGTATATTTCGCAATATGTAATACAGTCGGGATGTGTATTGATTAGTCCAGGGAAATCTATGCTGGTGGCACCTGGTTGTCAATGGTACTTATGTGGTGCTATCGTGGGTATACCCTTATTAGAGTATACAGCTTGCCGGGGGTAATTAGTACAGTCGGTTATGTTATCTGTGGGGAGTCTGTACGTTAGATCTCCCCAGATCGACGTCTGGTGTCGGACCCGGGGGAGAAAACCACCGATTCGCAACAGGAGGGGTTGGAGAAGAACAAGTTCAATAAGTCTCCAGAGCATCAACTATAGAATTGGACCGAAAATAGTAGAAGGCTCGCGAGATATCTTTTTTGTGAAAAAGGTGGAGAGGACTAAACACTATACGTGGTCCTTGGTAGAGCTACAGGGACGCGATTGAAAAGGCTTACCATCACGGGCGAGTTGTAGTAGATAAATCATGGGAAAATGGATTCAACAAAAGTGTTGAGTGATCTCATGGAGGGTGATCCTTTTAATGTTGAGAAAAAGTAAACTTCATGGGTCTCTAGAGTTTCAACAACGACAATGGGCGCTGTGAGAGTAAACCTTATGGGTGATCTCTAAGGGATCCCTACAAAAAAAAAGGAAAGGACTGAGAATTAGAGGAGTCTGGGATATTATTTCTGAAAAAAGTCTTAACATCATGGGTGGTCCTGGTATGAGCGAAGAAGAACGCTTATCATCTTGTGCGGGCCCTTGTACATAAATCATGAAAAAATGGGTTCTTTATAAAAGTGTTGAGTAATCGTTATGGGTGATCCCTTTGATGTACCTGAATGTAAAAACCGATTGCGAGAGGGTAAACTTCATGGGAGGTCTATCGAGGCTGTGAAAGAACAAAAGTGCTTGCGGGTGGAGAATGAGAAGGGCTTAAACGTTAAACCAAAAGGGTGATATGCAGGTTATCACCTTGGAGAAGGGTTAGGATGGACTAAAACACGTAGGTGGTCATTAGGGTAGGTCATTAGGGTATCAATCATGTAATAGAAACACAAGTAATGCAGATTCAATACTTAGAAGCGAAAAATCGAAAACCGTCAAAACAAACAAAAATATTATTTTCATATTTATGGGAATTTTCTGAAAAAAAATGAAAGAAATCTGAAAAGCAAAAAATACCGCTGTTGTTCATAGCCACAAAACTCCTCGTCTTTGGCATCGGAACAGTCTGGGTTGCCATCACAAATCTAAAATGGGGACATATTTTTTGCCCACAGAGATCTATAAAATTGTAAATAAAATGAAAATTAGAGTACAAAAATCATCAAACAGGATTATCATTCTATTGTATGGGCAATAAGATTTTTATAGTAGGAGCAAATAGAAAAAAATTATAAACATTATAATTATAAAAAATTATAAAATAAATTTTTGAAAATTTTTTTAAAAAATCAAATTATAAAAAATAAAAAGGAAAATCGAGAATGAATAGAAAAAGTGGTGATTAAAAACATCAACAAAAAATCATGATCCTATTTACCTTCGCTGCTGGGAGACATACGATTCCCGTGAATGTCCTACAGGTAATGTCTGGAGCTCGACACCTAGCCTCGACAATTTTCGAATTGAATGCTAAAAAAAGGAT
This sequence comes from Aplectana chamaeleonis, assembly GCA_029168955.1. Lineage (NCBI taxonomy): Eukaryota > Metazoa > Nematoda > Chromadorea > Rhabditida > Cosmocercidae > Aplectana > Aplectana chamaeleonis. Next base: position 652,225 of record JAPDOI010000116.1, on the reverse strand, counting down.
TTTTTGAATCCCTCAAGAAATGGTCTGCATTTTTTCAGAAGACTTTACAAACTAGAACCCCTAATGAGATTGTGAAAATTCAAAAATCCCAAAAAAAATGTGATTAAACTCGAATTCAATGGAAAGAAACCTACAGCAATGCTCATGCTCATCACTGGCGTCGGCACAATCAGCCACTCCATCACATTCCAGATGTCCGGCCACACACTCCTCACCATTACGACAAGCGAATAGCCCCAGAGGACACTTTTTACCCTCTGAAATAACCTTTTTTCACAACACATACGTCCGCGGGTTATTGCCTAGCTGCGGACTGCGCAAACGGTTGCGTCGCGGCATGCGAAGCGTCGCGCCGTCCGCAGCCAGGCAAAAAAAATTACTCACTGCATTTCCTCTCATCCTGTCCGTCCACACAGTCCTCAACGCCGTCACACACGGCACTCCGCCGTATACAACGCTGTTCCCGCTTACAGAGATATTCATTTAGTTTTCTGCAGAATCGCGTCGAACCTGTAACATTGGGGGTTTAGTGAAAATTCTACAGAATAAGCCATGATCTACATACATGAACTTACTAATATTAGCACAATTCTGCTCATCAAATCCATTTTCGCAGTCCACAATCCCATCACACTTCAGGGAAATGTCCAGACATGCCGACGATGGCTCACAGCGAAACTCACGACCAACCCGACAGCCCTTGAAATATTAAGTGAATTTTGATGAAAATAATACTGTATTTTAAAAATCAATTGTAGTGTGGAAAACTCGTCCAACCCACCTCCAGACAGTGTAACTCGTCCGATCCGTCGCGACAGTTCGCCCGCCCATCGCAGACCCATTGCAGTGGTATGCACTGACCCGTCAGACATTGGAAATGGTCAGCATCACATTCTCGTGGCTCTAAAATAGAAATACTCAATTATTAATAATAATAATCCATTGTAATTACTAGTTATACCATTTTAAAAATTTTATTATACGACTATTAATTTGAAAATCACTGCCAGAAATTTTCAAGATTTTTTTTTGAATTTTTACTCTGAAATCTGAAAAATTTATCCGAAATTTAAATATTATCCAGATATAGCCTAATTAATGTTATAACCTACTGTAAACAGAAAAAAACTCCGCCTTAACTATGGACTGTTTCGCGCACACCCAACAATTTTGAAAATCCTGATTTCGTTGTTTTTGTAGGTGCGGGAGAGTACATAAAGTCTGTCCGAATGAGACTGCTCGCCCACGCATTACGCGAGCGTGTTCATCGGCTGTCGCGAAGGCATATTCATACCTGTGAATCGTTAAGCCAAGATTATCAAACGAATAGTCCGTAATCTACCAGGCTGGTCCGAAAAAAGCTTACGTGACTTCTGCTCGACACGCACGCCGACCGCGTGAGCGGACAGTTTCATTAGGACAGCCTCTAAATTAACTGATCTCGGAATTTCTCAAAAATAGGCCTTAGCGAAATCTAAAAACTGCATTCTCATTGCTTCACGGAAATGTTAGGGTAACCCGTGGGGAATTTTTGAGATGTCCGGAAAAATACCGGGTTCGGCTCAAAATCTTAACCGAGGATCCTTTGCGGTGCAGAACACGAATCTAGGGTCTGGTGGTGTGATCACTAACTAGCACAACCTAGCCTAATATTTCGAAAATAGACAAATAGGCGTCTAAATTCACGTTCTCAGGCGATTAATGGCCCCGAGCCGCCTGACAATTCGGCTCGCGTTCCCAATATGCGAGTCGGCTTCTGTTGCTGTCCGGGCCACTGTTGTTGCTTTACGGGCCGCTGCTGTTGCTGTACGGGCTGCTCCGGTTCGCCCGTACAGCAACAGCAGTGGCCCGGAGATTGGGAGAACGAGACGAACTGTCAGGCGGCTCCGATTCCTATTCGGTGCGGCTCGGGGCCGAGAATCGCCTGAGTTAGACGTCTCATAAAATTTGCACCGAGAAATTAAAAAAAAACTCAGACTTCGATCAAACTACCATACACCCACCGCGGCATACCTTAATTCTACTAGAAAAATCGATAAATGTACCACAGATTTGTGTTAAACAGTCTATGGAGACTTTTCCCAAAAAATCGACAAATGGACCCCAGATCCGTGATCAGCACCGGAAAAAAACCCTAGAAAAAAAATTGAGGCAAATCAAAAACACTGTTCCTGAACATGAACATTGTCCTTTCGGTACCCCTACTCTCTTCGCAAGGAATGTAAAAAGCCCTCTTCCGGGCAATCTCTGATCCATTTACCAAATTTTTTAACACGGGTCATTGATTCACAGAACTGTAGACTCTGTCCAAATGAGACTGTCCGCCCATGCGGTCGGCGTGCGTGTTGAGCAGCCGTCGCGAAGACATTTTGCTGACGAGCCTTCCCACGATTGCGAGCAGCTGACTGGATTATTATCAACTATTCGTCTAATATGTGTTGCTGCATATCCCTTTACATACAAGTCCTGAAAATGTCTTGGCGACGGTCGCTTGACACGCACGCCGGCCGCGTGGGCGGACAGTCGCATTCAAGAGGACTTTACACACAACATCAGCAGCATGGTTTTTCAAAACATTGGGAAACATGTATGTCAAACGAATCCCAGCTAGAATATTTACCAAACCTTCCTGCTTCCAAAATTTTATAACTGTTTCTGCGAAATCTCCGCGAAATCGCCTCGATATCTCCGCTAAGATTTTGTCGTCGTTGATATCGTGTGAAATACTCCAATAAACTTCCAACTCCTCCAAAACTTTACTACAAAGGTTTAGGGTCTCGGAACTTGTCCGGACCTTCACGCTGAATTTTCGCCGAAGTTCCCCCGAATTAGGTCCCACGAAATCTCGCGGGCGAAATTATACCGAAGTATGGCTTCTAACTTTTTGGAAAATCAAAAGTCTAACCTCCTTAGAAAGCGTTTTCTCCTTCTTAGCATACTTTTTGGTTTCAAATTATGATTTTCTAACGTGTCCAGAAAAACTTTTTTTTTGTTTCCAAAATCTTAACTTTTTATAATAAAAAGGGAAAATTCGACTCGGCAATGATTCCCACCACAATTCTTCTCATCCGACCGATCCGGGCAGTCAACTCGTCCATCACATCGCCAACTATTCGGCAGGCATTGCTTCGTCACAGCGCACGAAAATGTCCCATTCACGCAATTCTGCACACGATCTGTAACATTGCGTCAAATGTGATTTGCGCAAGAGGGCGTGCAGCCGCTCGTCTTAGGCCTGCTGCATACTCCCCGCGACCGCGACAGTGCATATCAGCAATATCGATTTCCGGTCAATATAGATGAAAAACATTATGCCGCGTCGCCCGTCGCGGGAAGTATGCACTACGCCTCACTGCGAGGCCACTCCACGCGATGCGCACGCGTCGCATCACGCAACGCATAGACACACATACCTTTGCAGACAGTCCATTTCTCATCGCTGCGATCTTCACAATCGAAACGCCCATCGCAGAGTAGATGCCGCGGAATGCACGTCATCGAATCGCATCTGAACTCGCTGTCGAGGCAGGTGAAATTTCCAGCTTTAACAAGTTCTATTAAAAAAATTGATAATAAAATCAATAATTTCTATCAAAGTCCGATTAGAGCTCACAAAATGTTAATCTTTGGCATGCCGCGCTCCAGCAAGGATCCACGCGACAGACGCAAGAGTCACTGCGGCGCGCGATCTTCAGAGGCCAGAGTCTAGCGCGATGCGTGCGGCGCGGCGTATACATGCCAGTGTGTTCAATTGTTGATCACTGCGGCAGCGACACGCGCACGAACACGCAGCGCGCTTGCGAAAACTTTCATGGACTTTGAGAAAATTTCCATATAAACTCCTACCGCAGATTCCCCTGACGTCCTCATCGCTTCCATCATAGCAGTCCCACTTTCCATCGCAGACTTTTCCAGCGTCTATACATAGTTCGGTGTGTTTGCACATAAACTGTGTCTTTTCATCACATTTGAGCACCTCACTAGCCGGATTTGCTGGAAAATAAGGGCCATTTATGTGAAAAAAATGTAAATTTTGATTCCAACCAATTTTCTAACTTTATACTAACCTAGCATAATCAATATTGGATGCAAGTAGTGTGAAAGCTTGCTATAGAAAGTCTTCAAAATATGATGGACTGTGATTCGTCATTGTGAACTGCGCTTCGCCCCTTGCTCCGCCCTTTCCCAAAAAATGGGCAAATATGTCAAATGCGGATACGCAACAATTCCAGACTGCGATAATCAAGAAAAAATGTTGATCTATTGAAAAAGTGTGACAACTAGTGAAGAAAAAGAGGTAAACGGTGATAGGTCGATGTGGGTTGTGCCCGCCCCTTGCTCCGCCCACTACGAAAAATGGGCAAAGATTTTAAATAAGGATGCGCACCGATATCAGACTAAGATAATTGCGATTTGAATCATTGATTTGATGAAGATCCTTTTTTATAAAATAACAGCAGGTAAACGTAATACGTCGCGTGAGATCACGCTCCGCCCTCTGCTCCGCCTACTCGGAGAAATTATCGGATTTATGAATAAAGGGGCGCAACGATAGCAAGCTATCAAGAACGAGAAAAGATTTTGATTCAGAAGAAATATGCTTCGATAAATGTTGGACATGTGATGGAGCGTGATAGGTCACTGTGGGATGTGCTCCGCCTCTTGCCCCGCCCATTCCTAAAAATGGAGAAATTAATGAATGGAATGAGGAAGAATTGTAGCAGGCTATGAGAAGCTAAATAGAAGGTGGAATTAGTGAGATTATTTTACGAGAAAAGGAGAGATGGTATTTTGTGATTCGCCGATCGAATTGAAGCCCCGCCCCTTGCCCCGCCTACTCTCAGTAGTGGGCAAATGAGAGAGTTAAGGAGACGTCCGAGTAGCCAACTGAGATAATAGAGGTGCAATGATGAATGAGTGAAGATATTTTTTTACAAAAGAAGAAAAATCGGTTGGTTAGAATACGGAGTAAAAATTTCTTATTCAAATGGAGACAAAGCGGTAGACTGTGATATGTCAGTAACAAATATGCGCCGCCCCTTGCTCCTCCTACTCTGAATCTTTTGAAAATGTTTATGGAGGGTGCGCAACGACAGCAAACTATGCTGCTCGAGATAGAATGTTCATCGAAAAGAAATGTGTTATAACAACTAGAGTAGAAAAGGTTAACTGTGGAACGTCAATTGTGGTTAGGCTCCACCCCTTGCTCCGCCTACTTCGAGAACCGGGACAATATCCATAGAGAATTTACTTCGATGTCAGACTGTGAGAAAGGAAAGGAAAGAGATTGGTAAAACAGGTAAAGAAGAGGTGATGTACATTGATACACCTATCAAACTTACGCTCCGCCCCTAGCTCCGCCTACTCCGAGAGATGGTCAGATTCATGAATTGAAGAATTTATAATGCTGGCCTACTGGGATGGTCGAGATAGAATGTTGATGGAGTAGAAATAAGTTGTGACAACTAAAAAAGAATAGGTAGACTGTGATACGACATTAAAGATTATGCTCCGCCCCTTGCTCCGCCTACTCTATTGGATTGTAAATTCTGTAGATCACCAATAGCAAACTATGATGACCGAGATAGAATTTTGGTCGAGTAGAAATATGTTCCAACGAACTAGAGAAGAAAAGACAGACCGTGATACGACATCAAGGAGTATGCTCCGCCCCTTGCCCCGCCTACTTCGCAAAGCCGATTATGGGGTTTCTTCTGATAATGAGTCATGTGAAACGAGTAAAAATTTGTGAAAATATAATAGGTGAAGAAGAGGTGGAGAACTGCGACGTGTGAGCTGGGCTGAAACCACGCCCCTTGCTCCAGCCACTTGGTGAAGTAACGCTACTCACCAAAATTACACTATGCTACTCAAAACCGATTGTTGATCAAGTAAAAATTACTAATGACTGCGAGAAAGAAGTAGTGGGTTGCGATAAGTCACTTGGGGTTAGGCTCCGCCCATAGCTCCGCCTACTTCAAAAATCGAAAAATATGAGAAAAAAGGATAAGGAGAGAAGCTGAGAAAATGGAGATTGAACGTTTATTGAATACAAAAATATGTCTCAATTAGTGCAGAGGGAGTAGTAGACTGTGAAGATCACTTTGGGTTGCGCTCCGCCCCTTGCTCCGCCTACTGCCGAAAAAAGAGTAAGTGATCTGGAGATGAGACATGTAAAAACACGTTATAACATGTATCGAAGACCTAAATGGCTATCTTTAGTCGTCAATGGTGGGGTAGCCCCGCCCCTCGCTCCGCCCACCCCCCTCCGGAAATTATATACGGAGCATAAAAATTATTGCTTATCAATCCCTTCAAATTGACCTCCCATACTCTTTTCTGTCAAATATTTCGTTTCCTACTGACTGACACTTTCTGCACTCAAAGTGTCATAAAGTTTAAAAATTTCACAGATGACGACTGACCTTCACATTTCGTGACATCCTTCTCGTTTACAACGTAACCATTTGCACAAGTGCACTTAGCAGTAGCGACCGCGTCATTGCAGTTTTTCAAATCCGGACAACTTGTTGGAAAGCACAATTGTTCGCAGCCGCCATTGTTCTTCACACATTTGGACTCCGCTGGAATTCAAAATCATGTGATTCTATGGAAACGTACTTCGTAGAAAAAAAAAACAAAAGTCCCTAAGATTCAACACATTTATTATTAATCTTCCACACATCGGAACACTGCGTACTATACTTGTTCCGAATCGAATAATCGGACGAATATCCGACTGTTTCAGTCGGATAAAAAAGTCGACTTTTTATTCGAAAAGTCGAATATTCGAAAAAGTGCGATATCCGACTACAGTCGAAAAGTCGAATATTCGAAAAAGTGCGATATCCGACTACAGTCGAAAAGTCGAATATTCGAAAAAGTGCGATATCCGACTGCAGTCGAAAAGTCGAATATTCGAAAAAGGGCGATATCCGACTACAGTCGAAAAGTCGAATATTCGAAAAGGTGTGATATCCGACTATAGTCGAAAAGTCGGATATTCGAAATAAATTCCATCTGGAACAAGTATACTGCGTACGTCCAAGAAAGTCAAAATCTTGAACCAGACAGCGGCCACGCCGCGGATTACGCGTGGATGTAATGTCTGTCCGAACAAGACTGTCCGCTCACGCGGTCGGCGTGCGTGTCGAATGACTGTCGCGGAGGCATTTTACGTATGAGCCTTTCCACGACTGCAGACAGCTGACCGGAATATTCTCCAGTATGCGTCTTACAATCATGCTAATAGATTTACAGGTCTGAAAAGTGGTTTCGCGGCAGCCGCTCGACACGCACACCAACCGCGTAGGCGGACAGCCTTATTCGGAAGCAGTATACAGTCGACACCATAGGCACTGACTAGGGCTTGCTTCAGAAATTCCGCGAGATTTCACAAGATAGGATCTTGATAGTTGTAGAAGTACGAAAGAAAATAAATAACAAGTGCTCGGAATTTCCTAAATGTCTCAGGGGATTCAATAAAATTGAGTTTTAATAGGTCCGCAAAGAGAAAAACGGTATTTTCCTATAGCTCAGACGATTTTCGGCTCCGAGCCGCACCGAATAGGAATCGGAGCCGCCTGACAGTTCTCGTTCTACCAATCTCCGGGCTATTGTTGTTGCTGTTCGGGTCAGCCGGAATAGCCCGGACAGCAACAGCAGTGGCCCGGACAGCAACAGGAGCCGACTTGCAGATTGGAAAAACCAGCCGAACTGTCAGGCGGCTCGGGACCGATAATCGCCTGAGAGGATAATTTTAGATTTTTGAAAAAGGGCTCGGGAATCGTCTTAAAACTGTCTTCTGGGGCTTTTCATAGCTAAATACAAATCTGACAATGAAGTGATCAGACCGGGCTGCCATAACCGCCCATACACCCGTATTTTTTCGGACATACTAAATATACTCCTGGTGATCGTTAGAACACCCTAATAGCTGCCCTAGTAATAGTGAAAAAAATTTACGTGCCTTTTTGTATGAAATGAGGTGCGCTGTATTATATCGGTCCCATCGAGGTATTCCGCGGAGTCAAGTTGGCCAAGTGGTGCAAGGTGCGGATTGCCTGCCGGAAGCCCGCGAGTTCGATCCCCCTGCTGCAAAAATTTTTGCCGAGATGTTTCTTTCAAGTTCAACAACTGTACGCGGTATTCTTATGACACTTCACCGACAATGACCGCCACAGGAAAGAAGAACAACCATTCAGGAAGGAAAGCAAAACACGGCGACGAAATTTGAAAAAAATCTATTGTATTACACTCTGTCGATCCTACGGTCCTTCAAGCCGAGAGATTAGCTTGCAGTAACGCTCTGTGAAGCAATGGAGGCTCGGTGAAGCAGAATTCAGAGAGCCACATCCGGATGACCCGCGGGCACAATTCGCCGGCCGGCCCGCCCGCTACCCACATCCGGACTGACCGCGTACCCAATGACGTCCAATAACCTACCATGCGAAGTTTTATCCCATGTGTTTTTGTTTAATTTTTTTAGTTTTTTAAATAATAATTGAATGACGTCACAATGCAAAACAACTCACGATCTGAGGCATTCTCGTACACATACAGTTGAGAAGTTAGCGGCATTGAACCAATTGAAACCATACCGTATGTGCCATCTTTTTTCGGAACAGCCCGTTTGACGCCTTCTGTCTGTAAAAATCGCCTCATTTTCAATAAATTTACGAGAAAAAGTTAACTTAAATAAATAAATTTGAATAAATCAATAAATTATTAAATAAATAAACAAATAATAGATAAATAATTAAATAGTGAATAATTAATTAAACAAAAAAATACATTCTTCAAAGAACCTACGTCCGACAAGAAAATTTGACCTGAGTGCACGGCAAACGTGTTCAAGGTCCGGGAAGTGATTGGCAGTTTCTGAAAGAAAATCACTGATTGATCGATAGCCCCTGCAACAGATTAGCAACAGCTGTTGCAGAGGCAATATAGCTACTCAGACGATTATCAGCTCCAAGCAGCCTGACAGTTCGGGTCATTCTCCTAATATGCGTGTCCGCTTCTGTTGCTGTCCGGGCCACTGCTGTTCGCCCAGACAGCAACAGCAGGTGGCCCAGAGACTGCCAGGCGGCTCCGATCCCTGTTCGGTGCGGTTCAAAGCCAAAAATTTCCTGAGTATCTTGATAGATCAGTGTTGTACATAACTTTCTTATTTTATCCAAAAAAAAGTACCGGAAAAAATCGGTGGATCAACCAACCTCACTGGTCTCGCCGTCATAGCCAACACGATACAATGAGTACTCCAACGGATCCAACCAGTATACTTTTTGATCTACAGTGTCCACTGCCATAGTTAGAGGATGAAATGAGAAGAAACTGACTAGAATCTGAAACAAAAAATATTAATTTTCTTTTTTGAACTTCAAAAATTTTGAAAAGGGCACAAAAGCTCACTCTGGGATTCGATCCGTCCAGATTCGCACTAATTATACTGTGCTGCCGAAGTTGAGTTGTACTCGAATAGAATAGCAGCCTATAATTCGAAAATGTTTGAACCGAAAGTTTCCTCGAACTCTCCGCGAAATCTACGAGGAATCCCCGCGATACCAATGAAAAATCTGGAGCGCTAACGTAAATTTCTCAAAAACCCACGTTTTTGAACAAAAACAGCACTTTCAGCACTAGAAAACATGGAATAATTTAAACCCTTCAAGAGTCCACAGAAAATCCGCGAACTCGAAAGCGCCGGTTAGGCTCCTCGAAATGCCCGCGAAACCTCTCCAAAATATCACAATTTAGGGAACTTCACACTACAGTTCCACGAAAGTCATGAGCACAGCCAAATTCTCGCTAAATATCACGAATTTTCCAAGGAACAACGAGATTTTCTTAGCAGACCGGTTACAGCAGGGTAAAACTTGCTCAGATTAAAACACAAAGTGAAGTTTCGAATTACTCCGAGAGTTTTGGCCAAGAAACAGCCGCGAAATGCGTGCTTTCCGCGTCTTAGCCGATAAATAGCCGGGAAATAGGTGATTACCGCCAAACAGCCGAGGAAAAGCCGCGAAATAACCTAGAAATAGCCCCCAGGAGCCGCTGTGGAGCCAGGTGGGCTATTTTTCGGCCAAAACTCTCAGAGCGAAAATATTTCAAACCTTAATTTCATATTCAACTGCAGAGAATGTATACCACCGACGCTCTTCGTGATCTGCAGCCGTCTATCAGGATTTTCAGGTCGAAATACGGTGATACCCGCGGCATCTACTAAAAAACGAGACTTTTAGCGGGTTGAGATTCAATTTTTCAAAAATGAGTCATTCTCAAGTTTTTACTCGAACCGTAGTATGGAAAAAACTGTTGTAACCCACCACTAGGGCGTGTTCCATAGTAGAGATTGCCTGAGGTGGAGTCAAAAGCCATAGATGTGATCAGATGGGCACCTACATATGAAAATATTGTTGATAATTCGGGAAATCGATAAAAAATGAATAAAATCATAAAATAAAGGTACGAAAAAAAATTATAATGAAATTTTTTTTACAAAAAACTATGTCAAGTTCGGAATACACTCGAAGTTGCTACAAAAAAGTACTTGAGCTTAGTTCATAATTCCCGCTACGGCGATGCGATTATCCTCTGTTTCCGAGTGAAACTTAGTTCCGTTCATCGCGTGCGTCTGCGCGCGTGCGCTGCCTCTCCTTCTCTCCACACTTTCTCGCGCTGTCTCTACCCTCGCTCCGCACAATCGCGCAAGCGAACAGAGTAAATTTGGCTCGAAACCAGAGGAAAAGTAATTATTGTATTGATTGAACGAAAATTAATGCGATTTCCGCTGCGCGCGTTGCTGTAAGTATACGCACGGCTTGAGAGGACGTTTTTTGAAAAAAAAACTGCGAATTTAAAGCAAACAAGTAGTATATTTAGTAATAGTTCAACTTCCTCGAAATTTCTCACCATTCCTTGTTACTACTGTAACGTTGCCACCGTATAATGATCTTTTGAAGATTGCAGACTTGGTCTCATCATAGAAATAAATCTCAGCACTAGACGAATCCACTGTGAAAACCGAGCCACCGCGTGGGGAGAGAATCGATGGAATAGTAGCTGTGACCTGAATTTTTAATACTATTAATTATTTATTGAACATAAAATATTATTCATCACAAAATACCAGGCCGTCCAATAATTCCTGTCCGAAAATTTTCAAAATTCTATAATTTTCCTTAGAAGTGTTATAATATCAGGCAAGTGTAAGAACCTTCTAGAAGGTCCTCCAAAGTTCTACGCTAGGGGTATATAAGGCGCAGTCGCCGCGTCTAGCTACCAGTACAAGCTAAAATGGACCAAGGTCGAATTCGTACGTTCGTGTACTACGAGTGGCTGCTGGGCAACGACACGGGCACCGCGGTCGCCAACATCTGCAGAGTGTGCAAGGAGGATGCAGTGTCCCAACGCACAGTCAGCCGCTGGTTCAATCGCTTCGAGAGCGGCGACACGAGCCTCGAGGGCACTGAGCACAGCGGGAGGCCCTCTACGGTGGATGATGACGAAGTCCGTCGCTGTATTAAAGGCACAGGACACCCAGGAAAATAATTTTCAGATTTCATGCTTATCTTAGAGAGAGTCACACGCTGATCACAGTGGTATCTCTAAAATCGTTCAAAACCCCCTTTCAACAGAGTTATGGCTCTTCAAAGATGCCTAGATTTTGAGGGTGAAAAATTGGTGGACGAGTTGTCTCAGGCCTGTATTTCTCTTCACTCGCAATCTTCGCGTGAGAGAAAGCCAGGATAAGGAGACAGTCCGGTAATGGACTGAAGAACGACGACTTGTTGGAATTCATCCATCCATCGAGCCGCTAACAAGTTCGAAAATCTGTTAGGGGGTCGGGCCTGTGGTGGTGAGCCAAGGGGGTCGGGCCTGTGGTGGTCGCTTATATCTTGCTTATCTGGAGGAATTGAGATCTCGCATTTGGCACGTGTTATACAGGAGGGGTCTTCTACTCATTCACATGAAAATCTCAAAATTCATATCTGAGGGTGTACTGTGCCTTTAAGGAGAAGCCGGAAGCCACCACCCGTCAACTGGCAACGACGCTCGGCTGCAGCAAGTCCACCATCCACAATCGACTCAACTTACTCGGCTACCACAAAGTTCTGGCCCTTTGTATCCCCCACCGTCTGACGGACGCCAACAAGCAGAGCCGCGTGGCCGTATGCCAGTCCCTCCTCCTTCGTCCGCATCGCAAGGAGTTTCTCGAGGACCTGGTCACTGGGGATGAGAGCTGGGTCCTCTACGACAACGTCGCCCGCTGTGCGGTCTGTATCCCGCGCGGAGAAGAGCCGTCGACGACGCCGAAAGCCGACCTGCACCCGCTGAAGATCATGCTCTGCTGCTGGTGGGACACCAAGGGCATGCTGTACTTCGAACTGCTCCCGCAAGGCAGGACGGTCACCGCCTCCATCTACACCGATCATCTCGAGAAACTAGCCGCCACCGTCCGAGAAAAGCGTCCCCGACGGGCCTCAGTCCACCTGCTGCACAACAACGCGCGCCCCCCACATGGCGAAGGAGACCCAGCAGAAGTTGGCGACGCTCGGCTGGGAGACGGTTGCCCATCCGCCGTATTCCCCGGACCTCGCCCCCTCAGACTACCACTTGTTCCGCCCGCAGAAGTACCATTTGGCCGGAAGAAAATTCTACGACAACCTCAAATCCGACACCGCGGACTTCTTCGAGTCGCAGCCCCCGGAGTTCTGGGCGAAGGGCATCGGCGACCTGCCCAATCGGTGGGAAACTGTGGATAACTGTGGTGATTATATTGTTGACTAGACTTGTTTTTCAACAAAGTTGAAATAAATTAAAAATGGTGAAATTTTCGGACAAGAATTATTGGACAACCTGGTAATTTTGCAACTTGGCATTGAATACATAGTTTTAGTTTTAATCCCACTATGTAAGGCAGTCGTTCGAAAACAATATCGATATTCATCAATAGTATTTAATGCCAAAAATCCTGACACCGCTTCATAACACCTAACACAATGTCGCGCGCGGCTCGTGCGACACCGCATTTGCGTCACAACCTCCCAGATTACGCCAAAGCCCACGACAAAGACTATTCACAATGTCAGCTCGGAATTACTACACCCACTTAAGGTATGAGCGAAATTTTTTCTGAACATCTGAAATCGGAACGACCTTGTCAATTTCGGAAATCGGAACGCCAGAAACCATCGGAAATCGGAAATTCGTTCAGCGAAATTCCTAACCCTCCCTGGTGACTGTGCCGATCAAAAATTTGCGATAAACCTTCTTTATTTGCTAATTTTCATGCTAATACAATACCGCTCACAACATGAGTCCCGAAACGCGTCGGCGACGCGAAAGCGGGTCGGAAACGTCGTTTTCGTTCAGAGTGAACGATTTCGGAATCTGAGAACGCCGTTCGATTCGCCTCCTCGCGCTGATTCCAAAAATCTATTCAGGTTGGAGAAAAAACAAAGTTTCGACCTAGTTATGACCTACTTTCTCAGAAAAGAGCCAAAATGTCTCAAAGTAGATGTTTTCAAAATTTCAAACCGGTAATGCACTCGTATTTCCATGCTGGTTTCAAAAATGTACGCATAGTCAAGATCAGTCCGATTCTTGACCTACTTTCAACTTTTTTCAAATTCTATGAATTCAAACTCTTTTCAAAGCGGGTATTTTAGAAATATAATAGCACCATTCGATTCGCAGCGTTATTCCGATTCAAAAAAAGTGTTAAAATGCGGAATAAACTTAATATCAAGCCTTATTATCGTCTATTTACGACTGAACTTTCTAATGACCTCGCTAATTACCTTCTACATTGGCGCTGCCTACAAAAGGTGCAATATTGGGCAACTCTGCTGGAGACAACCGTGACATTTCGCGCCTTTACCTTTAGTCATTAATAACATATGCCTCGAAGGGTGTTTTTGTCTTCTGGTTCTCATGATGAATCCGTTGACAGCGGACTCAAGTGTTTAAAAAATTGCACACATCGACTAAAGACATCTATATGAGCACAGTGATCCATTTTTAATGTTTTTGGGGAGGTTTCGTCATTCTCCATTCGCTGAAGTACCTAAGGCGAGCAATACACGGGCGAGTCTCCGCTAATTGTGCAGTCATCGACTAGCGGTTTACTGTAATGCGCTGCTCACGCACGCGAAATAAAAACGATTTTGACCGTAGCGTTTCAAAAATCTGAATTGAAATTGTATTCACCTCTGAAATTAGGAAATCCGATTTTTTTTTCAAATTTCAAAAATTTCCACTTTATTTCAATTTTTTAAAACCTCCCAATTATTTTATTTTTTGAGAAAATCTCTGATATCAAATCGTATTTATTCTTGAGATTAAGAACTCCGATTTTTGCAATGAAATCGGAACTTTTAATTTCAAGAATAAATACGAGTTGATATAAGAGATTTTCTCAAAAATTAAAATAATTGGAAAGTTTCGAAAAATCGAAATAAACTGCAAATTCTTAGTTTGAAAAAAAAGGAATTCCTGATTACATACAGAAGTAAATACGATATTAAATCAAAACTTTCTCAAAAATTCAATTGAACTGAAAATTTTTGAAATTTGAAACAAGTTGGAAATTTCGAAGTCTGGAAAAAAATCGGAGTTCTCAATTTCAACAATAAATACTCTTGAAAAAATATCAGAAATAAAGAGTTGATATCAGAGATTTTCTCAAAAATTAAAATAATTGGGAGGTTTTAAAAAATCGAAATAAAGTGGAAATTTTTGAAAATACGAATGCAGTGACGTTTTAAAATTTTGAAAACATCTACTTTGAAAGATTTTGGCTCTTTTCTGACAAAGTAGGTCATAACTAGGTCGAAACGTTTTTTCTCCAACCTGAATACATTTTTGCAATCAGCGCGACGAGACGAATCGAACGGTTTCGCAGATTCCGAAATCGTTCACTCTGAACGGAAACGACGTTTCCGACGCGCTGCCGCGTCGCCGACGCGTTTTGGGACACATGTTATGAGCGGTATTGTACAACCAACCCTGGCTTTGCGAAAAGTGAAGACGAGTTGGAAATAACCCGGAAGGGATTTGGCCACGAAAAGCGTAGAAAATTTCGACCCCGTGAATATTTCCGATTTCCTCCGCATTTTCTGGTTTTTTTTGTAAATCGGAAGGCCAAAAACCATCGGAATTCGGAATTCTGAAATCGGAACTCTGCTCATCCCTGACCCACTCGCTCGTCAATCCCAAAATGGAGCGCTTGAACGCTGTTGAGCAAGTTACCTGTAACTTTCACGCAAGTTGCGTGATGGCTTTATGCAGCTTAATTGAAATTTGCACGTAACTTGATACGATGTTGCGTGTAACTCGGCATAATATTCGTCTGAAGTCATGTGTATCTTGCCTCAATGGTACCACGTGACTGACACAACTCTGCGAGTAACTCTCAATGCTGTTACATGGAGCTCGACATCGACACGCGACGCGGTTGGCACGCTGACGCGCGACGCGGCCGACTAGCAGCGCCAACTGGGGGTACTCACATTTGAGCGCGGCCTTCAGCCGTTGAGCGGAACCAAGTGGGTAAACTTGGGTAACCGACTACGACGCTGAAATGTGAGTCCTACCTCAAAAGAGCGCCTTGGAAATAGCCGCGTAACATTCAAATTCAAAAGAATCACACGTAGGTCAACTCACACCTTGAAACATACTTACTACGTTGAATGTCACGTATAATCTAATGTTTTGAGGACAAGTTGCATGTAACATGTTTAGAGTCTTTAATTCGCGCCCAACTTGTTCAGGAAACTCTAAGCGTGCGTCACGCCGCATTCGTGACGAGCTATCTAGCCCAGTACCAAAACGTCCTACCTCATCATTCTTCGAAGATAAGTGTACACCATGGATCCACATTGGCGAGAGGCGGGAATAGAGTAGCATTTCGCTTTCAGTATTAACCGTAAACGAGCATTTTCCATTCTGGAGAATCATTCCATCCTGAAATTGCAACAATCACAGATTTCATTGGAAAAACCCGTTTTGAGACATTGAATGCCAAAAAAAAATGGTAGGACAAAAAATCCAGACGAAAATTCGTATTTCGTCCTAGATCTGAAAGTGCAGCGCGTTAAAATCTCGCGTGTTCATGCGCTATTCATACTCTTCAACGCCGGCGCTTGACGCGCGGGCAAGGCACTGGCGTATGAATGGATCATGTGCTTCAAGTTTCATTGAAGACCATCCTGAAATACTAAAGTACGTGTGTTCTTACCGAGCACAGGCACATCCGTGAGGAGTTTCCATCGGCCATGCAGATATCAGAGCAGCCACCATTCCTCAGAGAGCACAGACCATTCACTGGAATTTAAGTCGATTTATTGATTACATGCCCAATACACCTTCATACACGACCTTTGAGATTTTCACCCTGTATTTGCACAGTAGACCTCTTTTGCATCACGTCTGCCGAATACAAGGACTTGATTCCTCCAGATAGGCGAGAGACGGAGAGAGGGGAAAACCTGAGGCCACACCCCTTATGGACGAGTTTCCCTCTTTTTTTAAAGAAGTATCTGACTTTTCTCTTTTTTTTACCACTTTTTTTTTGTTTTTGTTCATTTCAGAATAACGGCCGCAGTTGAAAAGGGAAAAAGGGAAACAGCAGCTCGTCCACTATTCTGTGAAATTGTCCCGATTGAGGCAAAATTTTTAGGGCCCCTGGCAGCTTATCTAGCGATCTTGATAGCACCTTTGAACAGCTGACAGCTCTCTTCACAATATCACGAGAAAAGGGAAATTTGCAAAAAAAAGTGAAGGCCTATATCGATTAAAATTCCCATCGCAACCATCCCAGACTAAAGCAAAAAAATCGTCCAAAGGGGCGTAGCCTCGAGTTTCCTTTTATACCTCGTTTTTGTTTCGACGAATTCGTTTCCCACACTTGTTAATAGACTTTATTTGAAAAATGCCTTTCTCTGCGAGTGTATGAGATCTTCATGTTTGTGGCGGGTATTTCACTGGGATGAGGGGAAAACGGGTGAGGTACGGAGTCCGCGATTGGACGAAGGATCGCCCAATCACGCACTTCGCTCCTCCCACATTTCCGCCGCCCCTTTTGCGGTTGGGAACCAATATGACCACCACCCTCTGCCTTCAAGAACATCTAGCAAGCCCTAGAAGTTCCAGGGTGAAAATAACCCAGAAAAAAATGTAAAAAATTGTTCGTAGTGGTACCTTTCCTAGTGGTCAAATTGTGGTTGACGAAGAATTCATCGATCGTGGAGTGGAAATCTACGACTTCCAGCTCTGATGTCATGACATCGACTCGAAGCAAGTCAGCTTTACTGGGTACATAGAGATAGTCAGCAAAGTAGGTCAGAGATGTCGAGTATTTCAACTGAAAATCACAATTACGTACTCCTGCCACAAATATTTCCCTTAGCTTACTGGTCGCGAGGTGCTATCGAGTTCCACTAACAGGAACACGATAGCAACTGCTGTTGCGAACTGAACTGAAGCCTTCAAGTGGACCCATTGCAAATATACAAAGTTGATATTGATGCCAAGTAAGCTACAAAGCAACGCATGTCGTTAGGTCCGTGGCTTGCTTCCTCAAGAAAAAAAAGAACATTTAAATCTCATCCGCGGCTGGCGCGGCGGTCGCGTGCCCCAGCATGCTTATGTTTTCAAGCCGAGAGAAGAGCGCAGCTGATCAGCTTACCATACCGTCAGCTGCCGGTGAGATTTGAACCGCATTCCCAGCCGCGAGTGAGATTTAAATTTTTTTCTCTGGGGAAGTAAGCCACAGACCTAATTGCACGTAACCTCCGCTGCATTAGCACTAACAGATGCTATTCTGTTGCTGAGGGTGCGGACCTGACTCCGGCTCGCAACTTGACACTCACCCTTTTGTCGTGCAGCACGCTTCGCACACTTTCATTTCGGGCATAGTCGACGGAGAAAATCCGTTCGAAATATCTATCAATATAGTACAGGGTTTGGGAATATGGATCTACTGCCAGACCTGGAACGAGGAAAAATCTAGAAGAATCATATCACATGCATATTCTAAGGTGTTTATCATCGACTTTATGAGCACTGAACGACAGAAACTTTTTCCAAGAATGTCTGAGACCTTTTTCCGAAGAGATATTGTAGGTACGGTAGACATACGGTATTTCTGTCAAGTTCAAGGTCTGACATGAACCTCATTTAGGTGAGCCGCTTGGTGTGTAAGTAACCATGTCAATGTTCTTTTTTCTGCATAGATCAATAAAACGGCACATCCAGGCATGTAAAGCCTGTCCGAATGAGAATGTCCGGACAGGCGGTCGGCGTGCGTCACGCGCGGCCGTCACAGAAGCACTTTCCGCAGAAGCCTTCACATGGCTGCAGATAGCTGACTGGGCTATTACTCGGCATGATGCTAATAGTCCTGCCAGCCGGTTTACAGATCATAAAAAGGGCCACGCCGCGGTCGCTCAACACGCTCGCCGACCGCGTGAGCGAAAAGTCTCATTCGGACGGACTTTATATGCCACTATTGGCCTACCCTAACTTACCACAAAACCTTCATAATGGTGAAGCAATTACCTGATTCGCTATTGCATTACACAAAACTAACTCTGAGAGAAAAAAATCACAAGATTCTTCAAATTCCGATTTCAGGAGTGCAGAAAACCAGGGTAAAACTCAGGGTTTTTTTTGCTGTCAAAACTGCATCGAGAACGGTTTTCCAAAAATCGGGAACATAAGGGAATCACTCAAATACTGACTATAATAACACCAATAAGTCCAGGAAAATTGGGAAGATGAACGATGTTGAAGCGAAAATCCTGAATTTTTTACTGAATAAAAGACAGAAAATGAAAAATAAAGAGCCGAAGTATGGTTAACCTTAAGAATACTCAGAAAACTTGAATCCGCTTGACATCCGTAAAGAACCGGAGTAAAAATATTGAGCGTTGGGGACCCAAAAATGTAATCGGTGCATTCAAAAAGCATAATATATATGTTGAAAAAAAAACTAAATTGTTTAAAAATTAATATCGAAAGACAAAGACAAGAAAGTGGTAGAAAGATGCGAGCAATCCAAGACAAACTACAGCACATAGACAATGGTTGGATGATATAACACGAAAAGAGAGAAATTCAATCAGAAAACGGTGAAGATAAGCTGTAAAAAATCAACTCAATCAACGCAGACTAAAACGTGGGAACAAAAAAAGAACTATGAAAAAAACTGGATAATCGAAGCAGGATTGACGATGGAGCGTTAGATCCAAATTGGTATATAAAATCAGAAAAATTATAGAATGGTCAAAAACAAAATAAAAGTGGAAGGTATGAGGTAGAAATTAAAAGAAATGGAAAGACGGTTGAAAATAAAGCATTGACAAGTTATAAAAAAATTAGAAAAAATCAAAATTGAGAAAAAACCACAACATAAAAGTGTAAAATACGAGGTACCAATTATAAAATAAATATGGGAGACAAAAGTAACAGAAACTAAACCCACAATTACTGTAGTAATTTCTCCTTTATAAAATTATCGGTGACTCACCGCCAGGCATTTGAAGAACACGAGCCGACATGTTAATCTTAGTACGGTTATCATACCGTACCTTCCACACTCCAGCACCTCGTCCTGTTGTTGAGTAGAAAATCAGGCTGAAAAAGAGCCATGTTCTACAACTTGATGACAATATAGAGCTTCAAAATGCAATTTTAAATACTCGAATTGATCAAGTCAGTTTCAAATTACGTAGAGATCAGCTGAAACAACTCACCCTAGCGATGAATCCATGACAAAATCCTCAATATCTACATCATCTACCACAATTCGGCACTTTTCCATTGTACGTTGGTCGTTTTTGCAGATAATCAGGCGACTACGACCGACCAGGAACAGCCAATTATCGCCGCTAGCATCATGCCGGAACAAGCGAACTTCTGAAAATATTTTGGATGCGGAAAATGTATAACATATCATAACATGACATAACATAACATGAAATAACATACCATAACATAACATGACATAACGTAACATAACATAACATAACATAACATAACATAACATAACATAACATAACGTAACATAACATAACATAACATAACATAACATAACATAACATAACATAACATAACATAACATAACATAACATAACATAACATAACATAACATTGACTTACTTGACTTAATCGGTTGGCTTTCGCCTGACGCGGTCATTCCGCATCTTCACCGAGGTGTGCCGTCCCAGTAGTCAGCCGTGTTCATTTTCCACGGTCTTCAGCCACAATTTGAACACATTCCATCCAGCTGTCACTATTCCATTTCCTGCGAAACGAAACATCGCGCCTGAACTGTCTTTCGATGCCAAGTGACTTTAAATCCTCTTTAACCACATCTGTCCAGAACTTTCGCCTACGCCCAGGTGGCCGTTTCCAGACAGGATTTGGAAGCATTCTTAAAGCGTGTTGTACGAGACGATCCGGCGTTCTTCTTAGTATATGCCCGAGCAGTCGAAGTCGACTTTCCATTGCTGCTTGAGATGGCGTTAGGAGATGCTGGCACCTCCCTCGTGTCAAGCGTTGATGTACTGCGTCGATTTCCTTGTAAAGGTCTTCGTTATGGCATACACGTGGCCAGAAATATCCAAGCAAACGCCTAAAAAGCTTCCTCTCCGTGCAATCCAACCTTTCCATCTGCGTCTTCGGTGCTGCCCACGTCTCCGATCCGTACATCATGATGGGGCGAATAGCGGATAGGTAGACGCGCAACTTGACTTCCTTCGCGATGGTGGTAGACCACAAACACTTGGTTAGAGAATTGAATGCAGACGTAGCTTTCGCACATCGTTGTCGAATATCCGCTGCATAACTACCATCGTTCATCAGCAAACAGCCCAAATAACAGAAATCGTCCACCAGTTCGATACGTTGTCCGTCCACACAAACTCCCGTTGAAGGCCTCTGAGAGACCCACATCTGCTTGCATTTGTCGGGACGAAGACGAAGTCCATAGGCTGCGGCATACTCCGAAACGAGGTTCACAATCCTTTGCAGTTTTGCGTTGTTTTCAGCGAATAACACAATGTCGTCGGCGTACTCCAGGTCGACAAGGGAGCGTCCTGATGGTGTTAGGATCACATCCGCAGGAAACTGTTCTGCAACTCTACGCATGATGCCATCAACGGCAAAGTTGAAAAGAAAAGGTCTTGCAACGGCTCCTTGCCTTACTCCTGTTTTCACCTTGAAAGCTGACGTAAATCCGACAGGTGTACGAACTGCTGCTGTTGTTCCTTTGTTCATGTCCTCGATTAGTCGAACATACTTTTCCGGGACTCCATCTACTCGCATACTGATACTCATTCTCCATACTCATCTCCTTCTATTCTTCTTCCACTCCTCCTTATTCTTCCTCTTCATTTTAGTCTTCTTCCTCTTCACCTTCCTCTTCTTCCTTTTTTGTTTCGTCCTATTCTTCCTTTTCCTCATCCTCTTTTTTCCTTTTCATCTTCCTCTCCTTCTTCCTCTTCTCATTCGCCTTCTTTTCCGTTTTCTTCTTCCTCATCTTCTTCCTTTTCTCCTTCTTCTTTTTCCTCTTCCTCTTCCTCTTCTCCTTCTTCTCCCCCGTCCTCTTCCCCTTTCCGTTCCTGCTCTTCATTCTTCACTTCTTCCTCTTTTTACTCATACTCTCCTTCCCCATCCTTTCCCTTTTTCCCCTTCAACTTCTTCGTCCTCTTTTTCTCCCCTTCTTCCTTTTCTTTGTCCTATCTTAATTTTATCGTCTTTCCACATGTTCGTTTTGGTCGTCTCCTTCCTCTTCTTCTTCCCCACCAAGTAACTATGTTTGCTGTCCGTCATTTTAAACAATTATCCTACTACGTGTTACCTAGACGTGGTGAAAAAAAAACTTGACAGCTTCTCAACCCTGACATAAAATGATGCGATATAACATAACATAACATTGACTTACTTGACTTAATCGGTTGGCTTTCGCCTGACGCGGTCATTCCGCATCTTCACCGAGGTGTGCCGTCCTAGTAGTCAGCCGTGTCCATTTTTCACGGTCTTCAGCCACAATTTGAACACATTCCATCCAGCTGTCACTATTCCATTTCCTGCGAAACGAAACATCGCGCCTGAACTGTCTTTCGATGCCGAGTGACTTTAAATCCTCTTTAACCACATCCGTCCAGAACTTTCGCCTACGCCCAGGTGGCCGTTTCCAGACAGGATTTGGAAGCATTTTTAAAGCGTGTTGTACGAGACGATCCGGCGTTCTTCTTAGTATATGCCCGAGCAGTCGAAGTCGACTTTCCATTGCTGCTTGAGATGGCGTTAGGAGATGCTGGCACCTCCCTCGTGTCAAGCGTTGATGTACTGCGTCGATTTCGTTGTAAAGGTCTTCGTTATGGCATACACGCGGCCAGAAATATCCAAGCAAACGCCTAAAAAGCTTCCTCTCCGTGCAATCCAACCTTTCCATCTGCGTTTTCGGTGCTGCCCACGTCTCCGATCCGTACATCATGATAGGGCGAATAGCGGATAGGTAGACGCGCAACTTGACTTCCTTCGCGATGGTGGTAGACCACAAACACTTGGTTAGAGAATTGAATGCAGACGTAGCTTTCGCACATCGTTGTCGAATATCCGCTGCATAACTACCATCGTTCTTCAGCAAACAGCCCAAATAACAGAAATCGTCCACCAGTTCGATACGTTGTCCGTCCACACAAACTCCAGTTGAAGGCCTCTGAGAGACCCACATCTGCTTGCATTTGTCGGGACGAAGACGAAGTCCATAGGCTGCGGCATACTTCGAAACGAGGTTTACAATCCTTTGCAGTTTTGCGTTGTTTTCAGCGAATAACACAATGTCGTCGGCGTACTCCAGGTCGACAAGAGAGCGTCCTGATGGTGTTAGGATCACATCCGCAGGAAACTGTTCTGCAACTCTACGCATGATGTCATCAACGGCGAAGTTGAAAAGAAAAGGTCCTGCAACGGCTCCTTGCCTTACTCCTGTTTTCACCTCGAAAGCTGACGTAAATCCGACAGGTGTACGAACTGCTGCTGTTGTTCCTTTGTTCATGTCCTCGATTAACCGAACATACTTTTCCGGGACTCCATCTGCTCGCAGAGCATTGAGCAATCGATCACGATGAGGAGAGTCGAACGCGGCTTCAAAGTCCAAAAAAGCAAGCTGTAATGGCTTCGAAAACCGCTGCCACGATTCAATTACTCTTCTCACGACGAACACTTGGTCGATGGTCGATCTTCCAGATCGAAAACCGGCTTGCTCATCTCTGGTCGTTCCTTCACGATGTTTGATAAGTCGCTCGAGAATGATACGTTCTAAAACCTTGTACATGACACGAAGTAGAGAGATTCCTCTGTAGTTCTTAGGATCCGTGACGGATAGCTTCTTGTGAAGAGGTACGATGATCGCATGTCTCCACGAATCGGGTATCCTTTCGCTCATCCATATGGCACGGATGGTGTTGGTCATTTCACGAATCCCAGACGGAGGAAGAGCTTTCAGCATTTCAGCAGTGATGTTGTCATCTCCACCTGCCTTTCCACTCTTCATTTTCCGGACACAATCCAAAACTTCAGACTCAGTCGGCGGTTCCTCACTGACATCGTAATGTGCTCGCTGAACATGCGGGAGCTCAGGTACTGATGGCGCTGGACGGTTCAGTAGTGAACTGAAGTAATCCTTCCATATTGGCAGCGTCGCATCACCAACTGCAACTCCATTGGTAGTGTTCAAGACAGGAGAACATCTCTTCATCTTCCCGCTATACTGTCGCAGCAACGTGTAGGCTTTCTTCGGATTCTTCTCCTCCCAAGCCTTCTCGAACTCCTTAGCTCTACACGTCCACTCGTTCGCGGTCACTTTGAAGCTGCCGACGCACCTTCCTCCTCAGACGCTTCTCCTCCACGAAGTTTCCTGCAGTTCGGAGAGCACATACTCTGTTGTAGGTAGATGTTGTTTCTTCTGAGACGTAGGCGAACTTCTTCTTAGGCTGTACAACCGGGAGTGCCTCTTTCGAAGCGTCCTGGATGCATTTGACAAAAGAATCCGCGTCGCAAAGTTTCTTCTTAGTCCGTACTCCGATGTGAATAGAAACGCGTTGTCGGAAATTCCTTCTGCACTCTTCATCTCTGAGACTTGTCATGTCAATCCTCTGGAGAGGCTGAGCCCCTCGCTTCCTCTTATGAATCCTCGCAGTGAAGTTCAACAGAACAGGACGGTGATCCGAATCGAATGCGACATCCCACACAGCTCTAGATCTTCGAATGTCCGATACTGGAATATTCCTCGTCAGGACATAGTCAAGCTGTAGTTTCAAAGTTGTCATCTTCCGCTTCCGCTGCTCTTCTGGAGATAGCCGGGTTGGTCCCTGCCACGTAAGCTGATGGCGGCGATGATTCCTCTTGAATGTCGATGCAATAATCAGACCACTGCGTTCACAAAAGTCGACAAGGCGGTAGCCATTGTCCGATGTTTGCTCCACTGGGTAGAACCATTTACCGAGTACTTCGGATTCCTGATCAAGTCCCATCTTCGCATTTGCGTCAATCCCCACGACAACAGCATGTTGACAAGGTATCCTGGCCAGCAACGTATTGAGTTCCTCATAAAACGCATCCTTCGAATTGTCTTCGGCGGTTTCAGTGGGCGCATGAGCACTCACTATCCACAGATTGAATCCTCTGTGATCCCGCAGTCGTACGAATGCATTCCGACACGACGTTGAGCCGAACTCCTTGACCATACCATTGAAATCCTTCCTTACAGCTATTGCACAGCCTCCCACTCTCCTATCGTCACCGCTACCGCAGTAGATGGTGTACTCTCCGACGCTGATGACGGGTCTATCCTTGAGGCGGGTTTCCTGCAAAGCAGCAAACGGTGCATGGAAATAGCTCAGAAGTCTGGATAGCGCAGTTTTTTGGATATCACTCGACAGCGATCGACAGTTCAGGGTGGCGAAATTGTGGCTTGTGGCCAAAGACTCCATGACTCCCTAGGTACGGATCCTAAGGTGTTATGGACCAGAGGCCTTAGTGTGCCGGACGGCGACACCTTTATGCAATGTGCGGGATACTTTCGCGATATAGTTGTGCACGCTATATCGCTCGAACGTTCCCTGTGTACACTCAAACGTCTGCTGGGTTCAGTAGAAGCAGGGGCACCAACGAGCAGGTACCAACAGACTTGTATACACACCCCCAACATAACATAACATAACATAACATAACATGACATGACATAGAACAACTTGATATGAGATGACATAAAATTACATAACATGACACGATATAGCATAGCATAACATAAATCTCACCATCAAAAGGAAAACTCGCTGTGACATCAGTGACCATGATCTTCTGCGACTGTTTCGATATTCTCGAACATTCCATAAATGAATAGGTCAATGGATCCTGCAAAGCCACAAGTGATCTTCCATCTTACCCCAAACTCCCCGGGCACTGACCGCTTTCACTGCGGCCATCAGATAGCAAATCCAATTGCGGCTGCTGTCCATCGCCGCCGCGATTAGCCGTCGGTTCTGATTTATGGTCCGCTGGAAACGAGCCGGAAACTCTTCCCACCTCACCGATGGCGTCATCACAAAACTGTTCCCCAACACGGTCACTAGGCTGCCGTATGTGTCACCTGGAAACTGCACGGTTCTATAGAAGTGAAAAAGGCATATGAGTTCATAAAATCCGCAACATAGTGAAAGCTGACACTTACGTGGATCGCAGTAACTTCCATTTGGCTTGAAATCCTCATGGCAATCACATACTGAGACTCCATTGCCAAGATCTTGACACTGCTGAGAGCAGATTGGAGGTTGACCTTAACAGATATACCTTGTTAAAGTCAACATGAATTGAATTAAGGCACATGAATTGTGAGTTGGTGTTGAGGTTAGTGTTGGTGATGGTAATGTTGGTGGGGTGAATTGGTGGTTATATCCCCCGGGTCCGACACCAGTCCCGACTGAAATGTCAGTCATGAGCAGTTCAACTAACAGACTCCCTACAGATAGCATACCCAGACTGTACTCATTACCCCAGTAAGCTGTATACTATAATAAAAGCATAATAACGAGAACACCACAACCGCGGACTGACAACCAAGTGCCAACAACTTGGGCATGCTCGGACCAATCAATACGCATCCCGACCAGGGATGTGCGGCAATTGCCGTTTGCCGGTTGCCGGCCGTTTTTGGACGATTTTTGTCGATTGTCATTTGCCGTTTTTTCTCTCATTTTTCGACAAAATTCGGCAAAAAAAAATTGCGCAAAAACGCAGCGATTAGGACGCGCATTTTAAATCCCATAAGCCTTGCAGCGACCGGCTCGAAAGTAGGGAGATAGGCTATGCGTACTTCAAAACTTCAAGCCATTCGATGTTATCTACCGTGCGGTCATGTTAAAGCAATTGCTAGTATTGTGGTGTCATGCTCATGGGGTCCTCTTGTCTCGAAGAGTACCGAATTCACCACACTCTCCTTGCCAAGGCTTGATCAATAAATGTAGGGTTCATCGGGACAAGAAATAACACCCTAAACGTTTTCAGGAGACGGCATAGATGGTTCAGAGCTCAATTTTTTCAGACATTTTTCAAAGCGAAGCGTCGTGTAGAGGACAATGGACTTCGCTGGCAGTTTTGGACTTATGTACTCCGCCATCTTCTATTATGCTCACAATTACGCTGGGAAACATGCTATCAAGTTGAAAGTTGGAGTTCTGAGTTAAAAGGGTGGGGGGAGAGTACACGTCGTGGGGAACATTCGTTTCGGTTAAATTCGCTGCTTGACTATAATCTGGGTTGACGGAGTCGACGGTGATCAGTTCGGAATGAGGGGAGGCGTACATTTTGGGAGGGAGGTGGTTTGAGCAAACCGCGGTTCTTTAGGAGTCGTATTGGTGGGAAGCTTGAAAAATACCCTATTCAATTTATTTGAGGTATTAGCGCGCAGTTCAGAAGAAATTTAAAAGGTCGGAGGAGGAGAGATGCAGAATATCTAGCAGTTCCTCAGCAACGTTTCCAAGGCAGTTTGAAAACGTGCGTTTTAGTTGTATTTCTTCACGTGATTATCTTTCATCTAAATTCCGGTTAAACAGTAAAGACACTGTGAGGCACGAAACGAGTACGCCGAGAACTCTGAGAAAGTTTCCTAATCAGACAAAGGACCTAACAACCGTAGGTGCGCATTTCTGTTCGTAGGCCCCGTCCAGTTTTTGTATGGCTCACGATTACTTTCATATACTCTCAATTGGTCCTATTTTTGTAAAGGCGCAGCCACCCATCGCGGTGCCGCAGCGGCTTTTTCCCGGAGCCGGTATGGCTTTATCGCGGAGTTGCAGCGGCCATTCCCGCGAGAGAAGGGCTGCCTTGCTCGTTAGAAAATAATCAAGTCAAGTAGGGACACATTGACTTCTTCCTTTTTTTGAACTACTTTCGAATGCTCACCCCCTTAAATTGGATTGCGCGAAACTCTGAATTTCGTGCGATAAATTTTGAAAACGAAACAATTGAATGACTACTACATATTGCAAAAAAGGTTGATATTAGAGAACCTCGAAAAATTACTATCCTTTCACCACAGCATTCCCATTACCAATGTTCAATAGAATTTAAATTTCTTGTATTATCAAAAAACCTCGTGGTGTTATTGAACTAGAACAAAATGCCGAGGTTCAAGGACAGTCGGCCGTACATTAATTAGAAACCGTTTCTCATCTGGCTATCGAAATACGAAATGTGAATGAGAAAGAAGTATTTTTACTGCTACTTTTAGAACACTGGCATCGTTTTTGTACAAGATTTTTTTATTTTGCCGTTTGTCGATTGCCGATTGCCGTTTGCCGGCCATTTTTGAACAAAATTTGTCGATTTCCGTTTGCCGATTTTTCAAAATCGTTTGCCGCACGTCCCTGATCCCGACATTGAGTTGTATATTGCAAAACACATGGGACCCTCTTGCGTACTAGACAGAACACGAGCAACTTACTTGAGCAACTTACAGCCCAACTCTCAGAAAATGAGCCGGGTGAGCGACCGCAGAGCGCGATTGAAGCAGATTACATGTGTCTCGTTTTGTAGTCTCGCCAACGATTTTTTCGTTTTATTTCAAATAATTTCTAGCCTGCCGTAATAAACACTGGACGAAGATATCCAAAAAATGAAAGACAAGCCGCAGACGAGATTAGGAAAACTCAATAGTGATCTACTTCAAGCAAGCGGCGCGGTCCCCAGCGCCGCTCCACCCAGCTTTTTTTCTGGAGGATGGTCTGTAGATTAGTGTACACAGCAAAATATACGGAGAGCGTTTGGAGGATGGACAAGAGAAGTGTGGAACAAATACTCTATACCGTCGGCATGGATCCTGAAGTGACTTCGCGTGCACTGTTGAAGGTTGGCGCAAACTCGGTGCCATATGCTATCACGTAGGTGCACCGAGTTTGCACCAACCTCCAACGAGGAACGCAAAGTCTCTTCAAGATCCTTGCCGATGTTACAAAGAAAGGAGCACCAATGAAATAATCATCACGATCAATAATCCGGGTCATGGCCTTCGGCCTGCTAATTGGAGATGCTCTTCGCGTGCCAACTGTATCAATGGCGGTGAGGAAGTAATGAGAACAGGAAAGATGCAGTACGGAGCCGCATAATGGACCACCACGCTCGATCGCGGCAGGGGCGAAACTGATCAGTCAGACTGTGCCGCCCGCACAAGGGCAACTCGACAGTGTTTCGGCTTTCGCTGCGGGACCGATTGCGAAGAGGCCTCCTTGAGAAGCGATAACATCGCGCATTCGTGACAATTGGTGTGGCTACATTATGTTATATTATTTTTAATCATTTTTGAGGCGTTTTGGATCCACTCAAAAGAACCTGTAATTAACCGTAGAGGCGGGTGCCTGTATATAGCGCAGGAGCTCCAACCGTCTCTCAGGCTAGCATTCTAGTCGGAAGCTTGACTGCCTGTCATAGTACGCATCTCGTCTACATTGTTGGTCTCTCGTTTTTGGCTTATGAAAAAGGAAGGCTTTACTCGTGTCTCTGACTTTATTAAGCTGTGAAAAAGGTTGGTCTGGAAGTTCAAGTGACCTGGAGGCGACATTTGGCCGGATAAATTTGATTGTTTTTGTTCTATTCAGGCTCCGAAGAAGGCGATACAGACGGAATGTTAGCCAGTAAACTCTGTAACAACCTCGTGCGAAGCTCAAGCAGAACATCTACAACTAATATTGCTTTATGTTATGTTATGTTATGTTATGCTTAACTGTTATGTTAATAGTTTACATAAAAACTAACCTTTGGCACGACGAGAGCACCTCTTCTCTGGTTCACATTGGTCACCCAAGGAGACCTGATCAGATGGACAGTAGCATATTGGACCATCCAATGTGAGGCCGACACCATAATGACAAGTGATATTGTGCCCTGGAAATGTTACGAATTTTACATAGATACTTGATCTAAGACATGCACTCAAGAACTCACAGTCATCACACTTCTGATGCTCATCTGAACGATCGTTGCAGTCGACAATACCATTACAGAACTGTGACAGGTGGATACACCGAGCTTCATGACGACAAGAATAAAAATTTGGAGGACAAGTCGCTTTGTGCAGGCCTAAATTGGCTCTGTCCAAACTATTTCAAGAGCAATAGCCCACGATGGTCGATCAATATTTTTCGTGTACCACTTACAAATAGAAGGATCCTCATCCGAGTTGTCGTCGACGCTATTGATGCCACAGTCGGCGGTGCCATCACAGAGGTATGTCTTCGGAAGGCAGCGTCCCGAATGGCAACGGAACTCGTCCGATCCGCATCGAGCTGAAACTTGCTCGTGTTACATGATGTAAATGGACATAATATCAATCTTGATATCATGAGCTCGACATCAACACGACATCAACTTTATACCAACAAAACTTCGAACTGCACATCAACATGATGTCATCATGATACATGATTGCAACATAACATCGACATAACAACAAGGTGATATCATCATGATGACAACATATCGGCAGAATTATTATCAATATAACAACAGTTTGGCATGAACATAAAATCAACATGATACTCATATGATAGCAACATGACATCGACATATATCGTCAGCATATCATCGGCACAACGGCAAGGTAACAGCAGCATCATGTTAGCATAGCCGCGACATGAAGGCAAGGTCACACCAAAACGCCTTCAGAAAGACGTCAACATGCAGTCAAAAAAGCCGCAACATAAGTACATATGATATGAACATGAATACGAGAAAACGCCCAAACGACATCATCACAACAACAGCTAAATAGCAGCACATCTACAAAATAGCGGCAACATGTTATCAACATAAAGCTGGTCCAAAACGGATTGTCCGTCCACGCGGTCGGCGTTGGTGTCGAGCGGCCATCGCGGAAGCATTTTTTTGGACCTTTCTATTGATCAGCAGGAATATTGGACGAAAATTAAAGTAGTATTCCAGCTAGCTGTTTGCAGCCGTGGAGGCTCGTCCGGAACAATGTTTTCGCAACGGCCGCTCGACACGCACGCCGGCCACATGGGCGTGCAGTCTTGTTCGGACAGAATTAAGTAATCCAAAAAACTATTCAACGGCCACTCGGTGGCAGCACAATACCAACATAAGATCGATATGAATGCAAGATAAAGTCAAAGCAACACCAAAACACCACCAACAAAAGATTACCATTACGGGTTGAATAACATCATCTGTTTTTAATTTTTTCAAAATCTACATAACCTCAATATGGCTGCAACATGACACCTACCCCTCAGACGATTCTCGGCCCCGAGCCGCACCGAACAGGAATCGGAGCCGCCTGACAGTTCGGCTCGTTCTCCCAATCTCTGAGCTACTGCTGTTGCTGTTCGGGCCAACCGGAGCCGCCCGCACAGCAACATCAGTGGCCCTGAAAGCAACAGCAGTGGCCCGGACAGCAACAGAAGCCGACTCGTAGATTGGGAACACGAGCCGAACTGTTAGGCGGCTCGGGGCCAATAATCGCCTGAGCAATATCACACGTCATAAAGTTGGGTTAGCATTCACCTAAGACAGACATAAGCGAACATTACAGCAGCACAATATGAGCACAACATCCGCATAAAATCAAGATCACGGCAGCACAACGCAATATGTGTAATACCAGCATAAGATCAACATAATGACGACATAACATCAACACAAAAATTAACATCATTTTAATTAACATTATTAGATTAACATAACATTCTATGCTAAAGACACAATAATCAACATGACATCAGCATTAGTCGCATAGTACATCCATATCGGATTGTAATGGTGGTCTTGACTCTAACCCACACAGGCGATTCTCGGTCCTGAGCGGCCTAACAAGTCGACTAGTTCACCCGATCTGCGGGTCCGCTTCTGTTGCCTTCCGGGCCACCACCGTTGATGTATGGGCTGCTCCAATCCGCCCGGACAGCAACAGCAGTGGCCCAGAGATTCGCAGAACGGGTGGAACTATTAGGCGGCTCCAATTCCAGCCGGCTGCGACTAAGGGGTCGTTTATAGTTCCGCCGCCGTGCGGCACGGCGAAGTGCAATTCTATGATATTGATCACGTAGCGCTGCACGATCAATATCAGAGAATTGAACTTCGCCGCGTCGCTGGGCGGGGGAAGTGTAAACGCCCCCTAAAGGCCGTGAAACCCCTGAGCATGTAGCAAAAACTCACCGCAGTAGGACAACTCGTCCGAGCCGTCCGCGCAGTCCGTCTCTCCATCGCATTTCCATTTCAGCGGCACACACCTTCCGTCACAAGCGAACTGTCCGATACCACAACCCGCTGAAAACACCAGAAAATCTCAATTACTCAATAATTTGAAAGAACGAATCAGTTGAATCTTGAAAAAATGTACCTTTTTCATTTGTTGCCCACTCAACTTGCGCGACTGCAGCACGCGACCCGTTCTGAGGCACTATGGCAAGCAGCCAGATTAGAAAACACCGAAAACCCGTTTGTAGCATTGAAAAACTAGGACATTTATACTGGCTGATGAGCAATCAGGGACGACCTGAATAAAAAAAATGGTGTCGGAAAATCCTTTAGAACACCAGATTACTTATAAACGAGTAAAACATCTTCAAAAGCAGAGAGAAGAATGAAATTGAATCATAGCACGTTTTTTTAGGGAAAAACAAAGTTGGCAAAGTTGCGGGGGGGGGAGTCTCACCATGTATAAAAACGCCACACAATCGGCTGCCTAGGCGATATTGCCAGATGTCTAGTTCTGAAAGTGCACTCTTCGTCAATCCAGTTATATTCATGCACTAGAGAATATATGTTAGCGCAGAATGTAGGGCAGCTTTCACTAGCCTTATTTACCAGAACGGATAATTGTGCACTTATCAAAGATGCATATTGTATACAAATTCACAGTAGCAACACTTATGTAGCGACAATGAGCGGAACTAAGCGACACAAATGTCCAGAAGGCATTCAGATAATCGGAACATACACACGAATGTTCCCATCGTGACTGGTGAAATTCAGAGGTGACGTGAGATGAAGAGCGATGTACGCGACAATGGGCGGCAGTGAGCGACACCACGCGACAGTAGGCGATCTTTACAGTGTGATACGTTGTTATTTGATACTCCGCAGAAGATTGTCGGAAAGGCAAATTTGGAAAAAAATGGTGATTGTACAGTATCAGTACAACTCATTTGAGAGTAGGCTACAATATGCGACAGCAGGCTATACCATATTTGACGACACTGCGCGACATTGAGCGACACTGTGCGACATAGAGGTCCACATGGCATGCCGAGGATCGGGACATGCGCACGATTGGTTCCGCAAGGTTTGGTCAAAAATCGAGACGGCGTCAGAAGCAAAACGATGTACGAGAAACAAGGCGACATGAAGCGACATTAGGCGAGAGTAGGCGATCCTTGCAGTATGTTGCGTAGGTATTTCATACTCCGTAGAGAAAGCATTTTAGAATAGTAAATAAGGAGAAGGTGATGGCTGACTAAGATCAGTACAGCTCATTTGAGAGCTGGCTACAATATGAGACAGCAGACTATGGTTGGCGACACTGGGCGACAATAGGCGGCAGTGAGCGACACTATGCGAGAGTAGGTTCTCTATACAGTGTGATACGTTGTTATTTGATACTCCGCTAAACATTGTCGGAAAGGTGAATTTGGAAAAAGATGGTGATTGTACAGTATCAGTACAGCTCATTTGAGAGTAGGCTACAATATGCGACAGCAGGCTATATTGGACGACACTGTGCGACATTGAGCGACACTGTGCGACACAAAGGTCCACATGGCATGCGGAGGATCGGAACATGCGCACGATTGGTTCCGTAAGGTTTGGTCAAAAATCGAGATGGCGTCAGGAGCAAAACGATGTACGAGAAATAAGGCGACATGAAGCGACATCAAGCGACAGTATGCGATCCTTGCAGTATGTTGCGTAGTTATTTCACACTCCGTAGAGAAATCATTCGAGAAAGGTAAATAAAGGAAAGGTGGTGGCTGACTATGATCAGTACAGCTCATTTTAGAGCTGGCTACAATATGAGACAGCAGACTATGGTTGGCGACACTGGGCGACAATAGGCGGCAGTGAGCGACACTATGCGAGAGTAGGTTCTCTATACAGTGTGATACGTTGTTATTTGATACTCCGCTAAAGATTGTCGGAAAGGTGAATTTGGAAAAAAATTGGTGATTGTACAGTATCAGTACAGCTCATTTGAGAGTAGGCTACAATATGCGACAGCAGGCTATATTTGACGACACTGTGCGACATTGAGCGACACTGTGCGACATAAAGGTCCACATGGCATGCCGAGGCAGGGTTAAGCAGGCCGTTGTGGCGATTTTTGTCGCGGCTACGATCCCTTCCTATTTTCCTTTTTTTTTCAAAAAAATCCCAAAATTTTACGACCCCTGGGACCAAACATTTTCGAAGCTTTAATTAGTGTCTAGTTGTCAATTTTATCAAAAGGGTGTCAATTTTCTAAACATCTCAATATATAATCTGCTTTTATATTGTTGAAAATGCATACACCTCGCACTCGACTGACTATTCCTACCTCATTTTACCTTACCATGTTGTTTGAAAAAATCCTATTTTTTTGCCAAAAGTTTTACGACCCCTCCTTAAATTTTCATTTTTTTCCCGAGAATTCCAAAAATTTCACGACCTCCCGTTGTGACCAGTCGCAACGCTGCTCAACCCTGTGCCGAGGATCGGGACATGCGCACGATTGGTTCCGCAAGGTTTGGTCAAAAATCGAGACGGCGTCAGAAGCGAAACGATGTATGCAAAATAAGGCGACACGAAGCGACATTAAGCGACAGTAGGCGATCCTTGCAGTATGTTGCGTAGTAATTTCATACTCTGTAGAGAAAGCATTTTGGAAAGGTAGATAAGGGAAAGGTGATGGCTGACTAAGATCAGTACAGCTCATTTTAGAGCTGGCTACAATATGAGACAGCAGACTATGGTTGGCGACACTGGGCGACAATAGGCGGCAGTGAGCGACACTATGCGACAGTAGGTTCTCTTTACAGTGCGATACGTTGTTATTTGAAACTTTGCAGGAGAAGAATGTCGGAAGAGTGATTTTGGAACAAAAGTGGTGATTGTATAGTATCAATACAACTCATTCTAGATCGAGCTACAATAAGCAACAGCAGGCTGCATTTGACGACACTGGGCGAGAATAAGCGACACTCAGCGACACCATGGTTTGAAGGTGTATGCACAGAATCGAAAAATTGACACGAATTCTGGCATCAGGTTAGGTGGGAAGTGGAAACGTTGTGAAAATCAAAACGCTGTGGACGACAGTAGACAGTAGGCAATCTTATGAGTGTGATACGTAGTTGTTTCATAATTCAAAGAAAAAAAATGTTGAAAAGAAGAATTTTGAAAAAAAAAGGCGACTGTTTGTAATGAACTCAGCTGTTATAATATGCGACAGCAGGCTATAGTTGACGACACTGTGCGACATTGAGCGGCAGTGCACGACACAAGGGTCCATGGCATGCAGAGAATCGAAACGTGCACACGATTGCTAGTGTCAGGTATGCTGAGAAGTCGAGACGGCGCAAGAAGCGAAATTTTGTATGCGACATAGGGCGACATTAAGCGACACTGAGCGACACTAGGCGATCTTTACTGTGTCTTACGTAGCCATTTGATACTTCACAGAAGAAGAATGTCGGAAAGGTGAATTCGCAAAAAGTGGTGACTGTGTAGTATCAATACAGCTCTTTTTACAGCAATCTACAATATGCGACAGCGGGCTACATTTGGCGACACTAAGCGACAATGAGCGACACTGAGCGGCGCAAGAGCCCAGAGGGCATGCCCAGAATCAGAATATGCACACGACTGCTGACGTCAGGTATGAGAAGAGAAATTATATATGCGAAATAGAGCGACGTTAAGCGACGCTGACAATGAGCCACAGTACATAGACGATATTTCCAGTGTGGCACGTTATTAATAAAAAATTTGGGTGAAAATCTGTTAGCCATACCTCATGTTTAACCACCTGCTACAGCACTAAAATATGCCAAAATACGCAAAGCGACAGTAAGCGACATTCAGCGACAATAGGTAAGTGAGCCTTTGGAATGGTATGCAAGGAATGTAAAAGAATCAATAGAAAAAAGAAAAACAAATTGTTGGACGATAAGAGTATAGAAAGCGAAAGGGGATGATGAAGTGTGAGCGACAACAAGCGAGACTGAGCGACACTAAGCGATACTATGCGACGCACTGAGATCAACTCAGACCCAAAGGCTTCTGATTTCTACCAGTATTTGATAATGTTTTTACCCTCTATAAAACTTAGTAATTCACATCATTTCGAGGCGCGAGCGGCGCGCGCGACGCCTCGGCCTCCGTCGGCCATACGCTCTTCCACTGTCTCTAACCTCCGCTCCGCACCAGCACGGGTAGGAACCAAGTGAATTTCGCCGTTTAATAGCCTGTACCTAAGCGCAAGGCTGTAAATAAAAACCATCCTGTTTAACTAATGCCAAAGCAGTGAAAGACGCTAGACTGAGCGACAGCGAGCGATATTGGGCGACATCAGGCGAATAACTGAAATTTATAGCCAACTTTATTTTGTTTTCTCTTCATTTTACTTTCCTTTATTTTCTATTTTATTCAGTTTACTTTAATGTATTGTACTTTATTTATGTGGAATTTAAAGTGTTCCGATAGAACAATACAGATGCATAGAATAATCCAGTGAATGATAAGATAGCATGCTGAGCGGCAGCGAGCAACAACAAGCGACAATAATAAATCGATAATCACTTCGGGTGCCGGAGCAACATGTGAATGGGCAAAATAATGATTGGGAGAATATCGAAAACCCTTTTTTGAGAGATAAAGGCATAAAAAGTGAAAAGTGGGGTGACACTGTCAACGAAAACAGGCGAGCCTGAGCGACAATGGGCGTCATTAGGTGATACTATACGAACAACCAATTTTAGGTCTAAAAACACAAATCATCTCAGAAAGTTTTTGGAGAATGTAAAAAACAGTGTTCAGCTCAATAGATGCCAGAACAGTGAGCGACATGAAGCAATGCTTGACCATAAAGAGCGACAATAGGCGACAGAGGTCTGCACCGGGACTGTACATGACCTGTAAGGAATAAAAAACTATTGACAAGGAAATGGAAAACGGTTCGGTGAGACACCGAGAGATACAGAAGCGAGGGAAGGTGATAGAGTCTGAGTGACAACAGGCGACTCTGAGCGACTATGTGCGACACTGTGAGTATGTTCACTAAGATGGAGCACCCCAAAACATTGAGCAAATTTTCGGCACCAGAAACGTATATGAACAAAAATATCAATTTATCAACTTCAACAACTCAAACTCCTATAAAACCAGATATGCTCGGCCAGCAAAATATCCGAGAACCTGGCCTCGAGATGAATATGAGAACAGGCAATAAATCCTCCTAGACGTCTGAGCCATATGTGTACACAGACATAATTATGAGGCGCTCATCGCGATCAATTATGAACACCATGTGGGTGGTCTTTTCAAACGTCGAAGGAAGGGGATGGCAGGCCAGCAGGGTGGTTCGAGGGAGGTTCTCGCCAGTCAGGCATGGCAAATTCACTGAACCGCGAAAAAAAGATCGCACACGCGTCGGCTGCAAAGCTATAATTGCCCTGCAGGAGGGTACATAGCTCATATTCGAAAGTTAGTCAATCGAGGAAACTTGTTCATCTGAAAGGGTAGGCCTCACAAGTGAACTACTAAACCACTATAAGTCATAGTGACCATTCCAAATGAAATGTACATTTCTAGAATCGTTTTCGGACGAAAAGTCCGAATATGCCCATCGCAGCTGCCTAGACCCACTCTGAAAGAAGTTATAGGCATTTTTTCTCCGATTTTCGTACTTATTGTACCCTCCAAAAAGTGCATTATTTTTACGAAAATCCGGAAACTGATCTCATAATCGTGTTCAGCGTCCAAAACTACCCCACTAAGCAAAGTTAGGTTGAAGGAACATTTTCCAAACTTTGCACAGACTGACAGCGTTTTGGACTACGGATTTTCGGTTGGGCGTTTATTTATACCAATCCAGAGGAGGGCTCTCGAAGCGTTTTAGACAAATATTCCAGATTTAACTTAAAAATCGCCCTTGAGGTTATTTGGGGTGCTGATCACGAATCTGAGGTTCATTTGTCGTTTTTCCAGAGTTTTCGGTTAAATTTGTTCAAAGCTTCCCACCGGCAGAAAAAATTGACGGCAAAACAGACTTTTGACGATTTCCGGAATGTGGCGACAGATGTGGCTCAAATCGTTCTTCTGGGGGTTATTTGGAGTGTTCAACACGAATCTGATGTCAGTTTATCAATTTTTGACAGCCTACGGTAGATTACGGTGGGTATACGGCAGTTTGGTCAAAGTCTCAGATTTGTCTCGAAGTTTCTATGTGGGGATTACGAATTCGATAACCATTTATCTATTTTCAAAATATTCGGGTAGGTTTTGCCTCCTAAATGACATGTTACCTACCGTAACCTACAGTAAAC
Source organism: Aplectana chamaeleonis (assembly GCA_029168955.1). Classification (NCBI taxonomy): domain Eukaryota; kingdom Metazoa; phylum Nematoda; class Chromadorea; order Rhabditida; family Cosmocercidae; genus Aplectana; species Aplectana chamaeleonis. The sequence continues at coordinate 614,117 of JAPDOI010000116.1, read as the reverse complement.
CTTAAAACTTCGACAAGCGAACCCCAGATTACCAATACATACATGTTTTTAGCAAAATTTATCCGGAGAATTTTTTTAAAACACCCTCAAAATTCCATGGGGAGGTGGAAGCCGCGCCTTTCCCTTACTTTGCCGCAAAGCTTTAAAAACGCAAAAAACCTCTTTCAGAAAGGACTAAACAGCTGCGATGGGCATATCCGGACTTTTCGTCCGAAAATGGTTCTAGAAAAGTACATTCCATTTGGAATCCTTATACTTAAAGCAGTTATGTCCCGTTGTGTGTCTGTCTGTGTGTGTGTGTGTGTGTCCCGCCGATCTTGGGAATGGCCGATCAGAAATGTTATAAAATGGTACCATTATGTTGGTGGGTAGGACATATCTGGGTTCCCAAAAAATCGGCTTGAATCATCTCTTGCGCGCCTCGGGGCAATCTACTTTGTCCGTGGGGCGCACTATTGGCCGTGGGTCATGAAAACTTCTATGAGTCGTCTAACGCTAGGAGGGCTAAGCACTCATCAAGTCGGTAGGTATTTGATAGTAATGGATGGGACGCCGTACAGAATCGCTAGGGTTTGCGGGTATGCAGGGCGTTACCGTTAGTGTGCAGGACCCAAATGGGAGTGTGCAGGGCGTCATAGAAAGTGTGTAGGGCGTCATCAAAAGTGCGCAGGACCCAAATGGGAGTGTGCAGGGCGTCATAGAAAGTGTGCAGGGCGTCATAGAAAGTGTGCAGGGCGTCATAGAAAGTGTGCAGGACCCCAGTGGGAGTGTGCAGGACGTCATAGAAAGTGTGCAGGACCCCAGTGGGAGTGTGCAGGACGTCATAGAAAATGCGCAGGTCCCGAGTGGGAGTGTGCAGGAGGTCATCGAAAGTTAGCAGGACCGCAGTGGGAGTGTGCAGGACTTCACCAAGAGTGTATAACTTGAAAAAAAGGTTTTTTTTTAAATTTTGTTCTTGCTAAATTTTACAAAACATGAATCTTGAGAAGCGTGAGACGCGTTTTGAGAATGACGCAGAACTCCGGAAACATTTCCTTGCCAGTCTTAGGAAACAAGCAGCAGCTCCACTTCCGCACCTTCTTCGTTCGTCACTCATTGCAACCGCTCAGTCATTTTGAGTCCCTAACTTAAACCAGTTTTATATATGTTGCAAGTCTGAGTTCACCTGTGCTTATCAAAATTGGCACCACAAAATCATAAACAACGACCTACTTATTTCATTCACTGAAAACAAGGGCATGGTGTTGGTCAACTAGGGAAACATATAAAATGAGAATGCGTGTGTCCTTATCATGACAGAGATGGTAACGCGAGAATAATCGCTTGGGAACTTTGAAAATCGAAAGAAAGCGCCCCGGGTAGCGACGTAAGGGGAAGAAGGTCGGAAGGGGTTGTGTGTTTTATGCCGGTAGCAGCCGACGATCTACTTCTCGCTTCTTATGTTTTGCTTTTTGATCCCACATTTTCATACCCCCACGCCCTGCTGTACATGTCCGGCAGTCTGCTCTGCTCAGGAGAGTCCATACGGACAGCAAATTTTGGGCAGACGAAAGTCAGTCAACACCGTTCTAATAAACTAATCCGCCTCAGGAAGTTGGCTTACGCAAAAGCTTCTTTGAGCAAAAACTTCGCTAGGTCTTGCTAGTGGTTACTATGACTCATGGTGGTTCCCTTGTCAGAACAAGGGCCGGGGATCAGGGTCAAAATGTGACTGGACTCGAATCTGGAAAGCCGGAATCTACCCAATGAATGAGCGATTCGTAAACTTGTCCTCTGTTGGATTCGGCTGAATGATTTGGCGATAAATACATAAATCTTATGCTATAATAGGGACAGATATTCAAGAAGAAAAGCGAGTTTTTCTAGATAAATATAGCAATTTCTCTTTGCTAAAAAGAGACATCTTTCGGAGAAATTCTGGTAACTCTGCAAGTTTAGCAACTCCGCTGGCTCTCAACGCGAAATAGCTCCCCAGGGGGTGGGGAAACTGATGAGGCAAAGAGAAAAAACCGTGCCGAAAACCGCGCTATTTCAGGATTAGCTTTGTGGCACAAATGTCTCTCCTCTCTGCGAAATAACATAACATAACATAACATAACATCGACATAACATAACATAACATAAAATAACATCGACATAACATAACATAACATAAAATAACATAACATAACATAACAACAACATAACATGACATAACATAACATAACACATAACATAGCATAACATAACATCGCCCTGACATGACATAACATAACATGACATAACATAACACATAACATAACATCGACATAACAACATAACATAACATAACACATAACATAACATCGCCCTGACATGGTATAACATAGCATCGACATAACATAACATAACATGACATAACATAACATAACATAACATAACACATAACATAACATCGACATAACATAACATAACATAACACATAACATAACATAACATAACATATCATAACACATAACATAACATAGCATCGCCCTGACATGACATAACATAACATCGACATAACATGACATAACATAACATGACATAACACATAACATAACATAACATCGACATAACATAACACAACACAACACAACATAACATAACAAAACATAACATAACATCGCCCTGACATGACATGACATAACATCGACATAACATGACATAACATAATACGACATAACATCACATGACATAACACATAACATAACATAACATAACATCGCCCTGGCATGACATAACATAACATCGACATAACATGACATACCATAATACGACATAACATCACATGACATAACATAACATGACATAACATAATACGACATAACATCACATGACATAACATAACATGACATAACACATAACATAACATAACATCGCCCTGGCATGACATAACATAACATCGCCCTGGCATGACATAACAAACATCGACATAACATGACATACCATAATACGACATAACATCACATGACATAACATAACATGACATAACATAATACGACATAACATCACATGACATAACATAACATGACATAACACATAACATAACATCGCCCTGGCATGACATAACATAACATCGACATAACATGACATAACATAACATGGTACTTACTTGCAGAGGAGCGGGCTAACATAACATGGCAATTACTGGTTGAGGAGCGGGTTGAAGGTTCCGAGGGCAGCAGGGGTTGAGTGTCCAGCAGCTCGAGGAGCTCGTTGTGTCGAGAACAGCTGACATGATTGGACATATGATCGATCGATTTGTTTAGTTTTTTTTGGGTGGTGTAGAGAGAGACTAGGTGAGAAAAAAGTAGAAAAAATATGGGAAAAAGCGCTGGAAACAAATTGGCAACATGAAGAACGGCTCCTCCGCGGTGATTTTCTGATCCGAACAGTGCACTTCCTCCTCCGGAAAAATATTGAAAATTTAATCAACTATTCCATCAATTGTTCCAATTTTCAAATATTCTACCGACATGAGAATGCTACAGCCGAAAAAAAAATGATTGCTGAATATTCTGATATCATATAACCTAAGGATATTGGTCTCAAATTTTAGATTTCGCTGGTTTCCGAATAAAGCGAACAATCGAAAACATCGAATAATTCAAAGTGCAGAAATACTTGAATACTAAACGGCAGACTGATCTATATTTTCAAATGACTCGTATTCTCGAGAGAAACCAAATTACTCAAAGACTCTCGTATTAGAAAAAAAGGAAGAATATTCAAATAATGAACGAATCGTATATTAGGGTTTAAGTGGCTTGAAGGTAGCCGACTATTCGAAAAATCGACCCAAATCCGATTATATGGAACCGAACAGTTCAAGGATCCAGCATGAGTCAAATAATTATTCTTCTGGAAAAAGTGTATCTTCTAATAGCATTTCAACCAATATCACTAATTATACTTGCCACTACTAAGATATAATTTTTAATCAAGCAAAAAAATGCATTTCCACATTCATATCGAAGCAATTCAAATCGAAACAAAACTATTTAAATGGCTTAAGCGACGAAACAAAAACAAAAATCCAAAAAAATAGTGGAATGAAATGAAATGAATCTAAAAAAACAATAAAAAATAGAACAAATCAAATGGTTATTGAGTAATTCCAATATGGATAAAGAAATAAAACTTCTATTCTATAAACCTAAATGACGAAAAAAAAATAATTGAAAAATTAAATAAATAAAGCAAGTACGACTGTCACTGAATCTCGGCATATTTGGTTGTAAATAAAAAAAAATCAATAAAAACATATAAAAGGTAATTTTGAAAAACAACAAGAAAGAAACTCCATTTAGTACATATTGAAAAGGTTGTGGTTGAATAAATAAAGAAAGCGTATTCTTCAAACCTAAACGACGAAGCAAATTTAGAATAATTAAAACCAATAAAAATGTATAATAAAGTGATTTAAACAAAAATAAACAATAAAAATAAAACTAACTAAGTTAAAAGACAATAAAATTAAATAAAATAGGTTAATATTTATACCATTTTTGTATGAATCAGTCAATGAGAATTCTATTCTCTGAGCCTAAGCGACGAAACAAAAGAAGTAAAAAATCTAATAAATAAGTGATTTTAATAAAAAAAATTGATCGAGAAAACAATAAAATTGAGTATTTATTAAATACATTGTTAATTAATGAACAATAAAGATTCTATTCTTTAACCCTGAACGACGGAACAGAAGAAAAAAAAAAACAAATAAATAAAAACAACTTGAAAACGTGGTTTAGGAAAACAGCAGAATAACATAAGATGAATATCTTCTATGTAAATAAATAATTCGAATTTGTATTCTTTAAACCTCAAAGACGGAACGGAAGAAAAAAACAAATCAATAGAAACAAATTTTGAAAAGATCCAGAAAAACAGCAGAATAACACAAAACAAATATCTTCTATGTAGATAAATAAATAGAAATTTGCATCCTTCCAACCTCAACGACGGAATAGAAGAAAAAAAAACAAATAAATAAAACCAAATTTTAAAACCTGATTCAGGAAAACAGAAGAATAACATAAAATAAATATATATTCTAAAAACTTCTATGTAATTCAATGAATTGAATTTGTATTCTTTTAGCCTCAAAGACGTGACGGAAAAAAAAACTAATTAATAGAAAGAAACTTTAAAAACCTGATTCAGGAAAACAGCAGAATAACATAAAATAAATAGATAAATATTCTAAAACGGTCTACGTAAATAAACAAATAGAATTTGTATTCTTTAAACCTGAACGACGGAACGGAAGAAAAAAACAAATAAATAAAAACCAAATTTTAAACCTGATTCAGGAAAACAGAAGAAGAATAACATAAAATAAATATATATTCTAAAAACTTCTATGTAATTCAATGAATTGAATTTGTATTCTTTTAGCCTCAAAGACGTGACGGAAGAAAAAAACTAATTAATAGAAAGAAACTTTAAAAACCTGATTCAGGAAAACAGCAGAATAACACAAAATAAATAGATAAATATTCTAAAACGGTCTACGTAAATAAACAAATAGAATTTGTATTCTTTCAACCTCAACGACGGAACAGAAGAAAAAAAAACAAATAAATAAAACCAAATTTTAAAACCTGATTCAGGAAAACAGAAGAATAACATAAAATAAATATATATTCTAAAAACTTCTATGTAAATAAACAAATAGAGTTTGTATTCTTTAAACCTGAACGACGGAACGGAAGAAAAAAACAAATCACTAAAAACAAATTTTAAAACGTGATTTAGGAAAACAGCAGAGTAACATAAAATAAATAAATATTCTAAAAACTTCTATGTAAATCAATCAATTGAATTTGTATTCTTTTAACTTCAAAGACGTGACGGAAGAAAAAAACAAATCAATAGAAACAAATTCTAAAACGTGGTTTAGGAAAACAGCAGAATAACATAAAAAAATAAATCTACTAAAAAATTCTATGTAAATACCTACTTCAATTCAAGGAAGCTAATAATGCATTAAATTTTAATCTAATGATGAATATTATTACCAGTACTAAAGAATCGATCGATGTTCACAATGTTCGTAGAGGTCAGTCGAGTGTTATTTATTACGCACCTACGGCTGAAAAGCGAACAGATGTTGCCGTAGAGCCACGGCCAGTGTATTGCTCGCTGTACCCCCCTAATTGTCCGTCTGCACATATGATCCTGCTGATCGCCCGTCGCAAAAATAGTGGCCAATTTGGCCCCAGAACACATTTATAACCCTAGTTAACCCTTGGTGCAACCTAGAAACGGAAAACATGGCCTTATATGCGAACACAAAGCCGCACGCCTTCGCTTTCACCCTATGCGGCGGGTGGGTTTTTGAACGGCGACCAAATCAAATCAAGCTGTTGGCGGTTAACCGCAGCCCCCTGCCGTCCGACACCCGCCGCCAGGGTTAACCGGAAAGAGAAGAAAGCCGAACAAAGACGAAAAAGTGGTAAATGTGGTGAGCGCGACGGGAAGATGAGCATCCAAATGGGGCGGAAAGCAGTCTGCCGCCTCCCGCCAGTGAAGACTGACTGCGTCGAGGTCAATAAAACCCTGGGAGAAAGTGAGGAGCGCCACACGCCGCACACGGGTTTTCAACAGGTACTCTTTTTGTGTAGAAGAGTACAGAAAACCGCAGTAGAAAAACACTTACTATGGGAAGGGGTCGGGGCATAAAGACTGTTGAAGCGGTACGCAGACTTTATCTGCGGAGATACATATTTAGAGAGTAGAATCAGAAAATCGTCCTATTTAGAATCCGAATACCGAAATTCTGAACCAGATCTGTACAGAGACGTTCGAATCACACAGAAAAATCACTTACAAGGGACACCTTCGAACAAAAAATAGAGTTTTGAAAAACGGTCTTCTGAGAGTTGTAGAGGGCGTAAGAATAAACAATTTAAGATTTTAAAATTTCACTCAGTCCTCACGGGTAGATCAAAAACCACCAAAACAATGGGTTGCGGTGGGTAAAATGCCATTCAATGCACCCTAACCTGACGAAATCCGCTGAAAAACAGGAAACGGACCCCATATTCGTGTTCAGCATCCCAACTTACCCCCTGGGGCCGATTTTGGGCGAAAAAAAAAATTTCGACCTCTGAACCCCCAAAATGGCCTTGAGCTTCGTACCTCGTGGGGCTCCAAAGGTCGAGAAAAAATTTAGGACTCAAACTTCGCTTTCGGAGGTTATTTGAAATGCTCATAACGAAACTGAGGTCAGTTTATCGATTTTCGACAGATTACGGTAGATTACGGTGGGTATACGGTAGTTGGGTGAAAGTCTCAGAATTGACTCAAAATTTCTGAACAGGGGTTATTCGGGGTGCTGAATACGAATTTGATGTTCACTTGTCAATTTTCAAATTATTAAGGTATGTAGGTTTAGGCCCTCTATGTCATGACAACTACCGTAAACTACAGTAAACCTCAGAATTTCGGAAAACGATCTCTACATTCGGGTTCAGCACCCTAGATTACCCCTACATACAAGTTTTGAGCCGAATCCGAAAATTTTCTCCAAACCCCCCTAAAAATTCCTTGATGGGTACCCTTGCCTTGTCGCGAGGCTTGGAAAAACGGCTATAACTTCTTTTCATAAAAGCTACTCTATTTTTCAGAGAAGCTGCGGAGAGCATACTCGGATTCTACGTCCAAATGGCACCAGAAAACTACATTTAAACCAGAATGGCCAGGCTGAATAAAAGTAGTTGTCTTTTAAGATGCGTTTTCGAAAGACTGGTTCTGTTCTACTCCAAATTTTGGAATCGATAACGAAACACTTTTCTTGAGTCTTCGAGCCATGCGCTAAAGTATTAGGTTGCTTCAATGGATTTTGTAGTTCAGGTAAACCCACTTCTGTCTACAACAATTATTTCTAAAAAGATTGATCATTGATTAAGGAACAAGTCCACAAAGTTTCATTTTGTCCGAACTTTTTTCCAGCGTCATATATCAAAATAAGCCCCTAAAGTGTCTCTCCGAATTAGGGACGGTTTTTCTGTAACATATGTGGGGGAGAAGGGTGAGGGTATTCTTGATATTCTAGCAATTGTCGAAAACCCGGAATTTCTATAGTTTCTAACATTGATGTGAACCGTTCTCCGTTTTTATCACGTTACCTCTGCGATATAAGAAAAGAGGTATAAAAAACAAGAGACACTGTTAAAACTCAAAACAAGTAAGGTGAACACAAAGAAATGTCATTACTACCAGCCATAATGCAGAAATGATCCCACAGTATTCGAACCTTCTTTCAAATGCTTCGTAATCCAACGCTTAACCGACTGAGCCACGGTGTGCTGCTAGCTTACCCCGACTATCACACTGCAGTGATCGGTGGTTTGAATGCAACGAGCATTGTTCAGGGGATCAATGAATAAGTCATAACTCGAGAACCCAGCTAGATTTCATCTTCAAACTTTTAGGAGAACCTTTTCAGATGATTTTAAGGCCACTGTATAGCTCACATTTGTGCTACGTCCTCCCAATCCAACGTTCTGGTTTCTTCCCTTTTTTTGATAGTTTTTATCTACCCGTGAAAACTGAGTGAAATTTTAAAATCTCAAATTGTTTCTTTTTAACTCCTCTACAACCCTCAAAAGACCGTTTTTCAAAACTCCATTTTATGTTCGAAGTGGTCCCTTGTTAGGAAGACAGATTTCCGAGACCCGACAAAAAAATTATTTACCTTCTTTAGAGGCAGTGGTCGCGCTCAAATAAGCTCGTCTTCTTTTCCTCTCTATACCCTTTTCCGGGTATAGAGTATGTAGTAGAACCTATAGGAAAAAATTGCGAAAAAAACGCTGTTCTGGGCCAAATTTTAAGCCTGAACTTTCTTGTCTTTTGATGGTGGACGAGTCCACCCCACATCATCGGCATCGATGATCTCTAATAGCAAGAACATCAGCTGGCTTGAAATCGAATTTCAATCAATGAACCTCCGGATTTATGTACACATCTAGTCAAAAACATTGACTGAAGTGCTTGCTTTCATTGTTCAACTGTTTTATTAGGTAAATTTGCATTTATTTCTTCCTCTGAGTGTCGATGATTTTGGACTGCTTAGCATGAGACTGTGATCTTTCTGTGCACGTGTGCATGAGCTGGGAGTTTAAGGTCTTAATAACTCTAATTCTAGCCGGTTTTTCACCGCGCTACCTTCATAGTTTTTAAGCTGTTTTTGATCTGAGCTGATTTTTGTAGTTTTATTTTGATAACGTTTTTCATCGTGACCACTGCCTTTAACAACGATCTCAGGCGATTCTCGGCCCCGAGCCGCACCGAACAGCAATCGGAGCCGCCTGACAGTTCGACTCGTTGTCCCAATCTCCGGGCCATTGCTTTTGCCCTTCGGGCGAACTGGAGCGGCCCGGACAGCAACAGCGGCGGCCCGTAAAGCAACACCAGTGGCCCGGACAGCAACAGAAGCCGACCGACAGATTGGGAGAACGAGCCGAACTGTCAGGCGGCTCGGGGAAGAGAATCGCCTGAGATTGTAGCCGAATTGAAATTTTTTTATCAGAAACAAAATTTTTTTGCTCTTTTCAAAGCATACTTGGACCGGGGTCAAGCAATGCTGGAAATTTTCCGAAGGGGTAGCAACCTACTGCGACAAAAGGTGCTGACTGACCGCTGGCAATCAAGGCCTCTGCGGGCGGTACGCCAGCAAGTTGCGGGCTTATCGCTGCCCATCGTGGCCTCGCCGGGCGGATCGCTGCCTCTCGTTGTCTCCGCGGGCGGATCGCTGCGTTTTGGCGGGCGGATAGCAGCACCTGGGAAAATAGATCACGCTAGCGGGCGGATCGCCGGCAAGCTCTAAAGCGGCGATCCGCCCGCTAAAAATTTACACGGTGAAACTTGTCAATCATTTACGAGTTCCTTTCTGGTATCAGTATCATGCGCAGAATAAGCAAACCGAAAGGTATAAAAGGCGCTACATCGCACTGAATGCTCACTCGGCATTTTAAAGCCCATCCTGGGAGGTGACTTCAAGTTAACTTCGAAGGATCACTTAGAAGCCGGAAAACAATTTTCGGCAGCTGAGGGGCGGTCCTCATGGCTGGGGGGGGGTGGGGTGTTCCCGTGGTGGGAACCATCGGAATAACCCACATGTGGCATCGCGGGCGGATCGCTGGCCAATGGCGGGCATATAGCTGGCTAGTGGCGGGCGGGTCGCTGGCTACTGATGGAAGGATCGCTGGCTACTGGCGGGCGGATGGCGGGGGATGTCGATCCGCCCGTCAAAAGCCAGCGATCCGCCCGCACCTACTGTCTGAGTATATTCAGAATAAAGGGGTCGCATCGCCGGATTTTTCATCTCGTTTCTTCCTGATTTGAACTTAGTTTCACCATAGAATGTTTTTTAGGGAATAACTGTCCCTCCAAGTATTCACATTCTCTTCTCATGTGGAATCGTTATTTCTTCATAAAAAATCGGAGCACTATTTTGATAAAAATCTCTTATGCTCGGTCAACTTCCTTGCTGACCCCGCTAAGTTGGTACCTCTCCCTAGGGATAGCCAACTTCATTTTGTTTTGACGGAGTGATGAATGTTGCCACTGGGAGTATCTCATGCTTCTTCTTTAGAACTGAGAGTAGATTAAAAATCTCTGCAGATAAATAATAGTCTGAAAAACCGCACCACATCATTTTCGTGAAAAGGCGTGACAAAGGAGAATCATTAAGGCGCGCCTAACGCATCATTTCAAATTTTCTACATTTTCGGACCGCCGGCAAGTTGCATACCGCAGCGAGATGGGCGACGCTCAGACCTATACTCGCGCGCGGTCGGCACGCCAACTAGAGCGGTCGGTACGCACCGCCACGCGGTCGGTGCAAAATACGTTTTTTGCACGTGGTCGGTGCGACAGTGGTCCGCAGTCGGTATGAAACGTGATTTCTCGCTCGCTTTTGGTACGCACTGTTGGCTGAAGACGTAAAATGGAGTATTGGATACGGATAAGACAACAAACTATCCGATCAGCAACGAAATCGCCTAATACGTTAACCACATTCACATTCCACGGGTTGAAATGAGGGATGTGCGAAGAAGGATTTTCATTCAGAAACGAAAAACACACATTGTTAACTCACCTACGTGCGCGTCACGGTCCAGTGACTGCCGCGCGCGCATCCACAGCGGAAATCTTTCATTCGTGTGAGAAGGCCTTTAGCTCCCTATAGAGAGAGCTGATTACCGTCACTGGCCAAGAATGATCGCGCAGGAAACTGCTCCATAAGATGCCACTTTGCTCGATTTACTCCGAACGCGGGAATTCGCCCATTTTGTCGCGCGCGACGCTCACCGACCGCGACGCAGCACGCGCGGCTAAGTAATGTCCACTCTCCGCTGGTTCGACCTTAAGGCGGGAAGCAGGAGAAATACGATAAATTTTGAAAATCTCGAGGACGAGTCACCTGCTCGTTTTTCTCTCAATTCATTCGCGTATTATCCCACCCCCCCCCCCCCAAAAAAAAATATCGAGATACGGAAATTGGATATGCTAGAAGAGCCGTGAATCGGAAAACTATTGACTCCGCATTTCCCTGGTTGGAGCAGGTTAGAACGAGAGAGAAATTGATGAATTGTCAAAAATGACGAGGTGTTAAATTACTAAATGTTGGAAAATTTTTCAACTGCTTTGAACCCATTTTCTTTCCATCATCTCCTTTCTAAATTATAAAACAAATTGATATTAGTCTACACATAGTCTATTCCAAAGTGAAATTTATTTCCGTTCATCGCGTGCGTCTGTGTGCGCATGCTGCGCCTCCTCTCACATTTTAAAGTTTAATTTCTGAAAATTTAGCTTCCTGGCAAAAGTAACGATTTGGAAATGATCAAAAAAAGGTTTCAAAAATGTCTTGAAATATCTTGAAAAATGATTTGGCGCAAAATAGCCTGGATTAATAAAAAAGCAGGGATTTGAAGTGAAATGACCGAAAATGCGATTTGGTGGTCGATCATTTCACAAGCTTCTCCGTTAAACTTATCAAAACGAAATCAACCACGATATGGAATGTAGCGTTGCGTTAACCTAGCTTGACCTATGCTGATTCCCTTATTGCAGCTTTCAAAAATGGCTTAATGTTTCCGTTGCGCGCTTGATTTCGTTTTGATGAGTTTAACGGAGAAGCTTGTGAAATGATCGACCACCAAATCGTATTTTCGGTCATTTCACTTCATTTCCCTGCTTTTCCATTAATCCAGGCTATTTTGCGCCAAATCATTTTTTAAGATATTTCAAGAAATTTTTGAAACCTTTTTTTGATCATTACCAAATCGTTACTTTTGCCAGGAAGCTAAATTTTCAGAAATTTCACATATTTTCCCCAAAGGTTCCCTTCCTGACTTCAATTTTGCTCAACGATTTCCATTTCGGAATTATGAAACATCTAACAGACGATATTCTCGTATGAGTACAATTTTTGAAAACTATGACTCACAACCACAAAAAATAAAAGTCATTGCCGCATTTGGTGCAGAATGTGAAAAATCGATATTAATGATCATTAAAATTTGATCTTGCATGATGAAAAGAATTTCCTAAACAAATGAATTAGAATTAAAAATCACTGCGGCATTTTGTGCAACAGGCGAAAAAATCAATATTATTGATTGGTATCCATCGATAATAACTGATAAGCAAAATTCCTCAACCAAGAAAACCAATCCCCAAAGCAATGACCACTGTTCGCCGCATTTTGTGTAAAAAGCGCGAAAATCGATAATGTTGATTATCGATCGATGAAGTGTCATGAGTACGAATTCTGACAAGTTCAATACTTACCTTCGACGAACTGTGTTGATTGGCTGCGAATTCACGCACACACCCCGGTCTCCAGAGCCGTAGCAGAAAAAAGGAGTTTTCGTGCTCCACGGCTAATTTAGTATGTAAACCCACGATGTTGAGGTACCCTTCAAAGTCAAGTTATCAAGTTCAAAATGGAATAGGAGCGACCGGCATCCATTTCCAGCCTCCTGCCCGAAAATGAGCTCCCTAGCTCAATTTTAACTGGTAGCACAAGATCGTGAACGCCGTCTGAAAAAAAAGGAGATTAACAGAGAAAACTTGCGGTTTTTCAAAATTTGCTCAAATTCTAGGAAACCATTCTAAACCATTTTCGGACATTATATACAACTTTCTGCGCTCTTCTCAATGCAATTTAGAGCTAATTTCTACCTTCACCCTGAACTTAGATTTCGAAAAACGGGTTGCGCGCGTGGCCAGTTCAAAACCACATCTGGGGCGGCATGCATGAACGCAGCGAACGGTGTCAGGGAGCCGCTCCGCGTGCCATGCGCGCAGCGTCGAGCAACGGGGAGGCCCCAAATTTGGTGGCGTGTGTTGATGTGCCTGATTTTTGGGGCCGCCCCGTTGCTTGACGCTGCGCGCATGGCACGCGGAGCGGCTCCCTGACACCGTTCGCTGCGTTCATGGATGCCGCCCCTGGTACGCTTCGCGCGCACCACATTTCTAGCACACGACTACTTTGCCAAAACCGCATGATGAAAATCTTGACTATATATATATATAAGTGTTTTGAAACGGGGAATTGTTCGATTTTTTCTAGTGGTTTTTTCAGGTTTTTGTCTCCGTTCAGCCGTCACATATCACACTGACATTTTCCATTCCTTACTGTGCGCTGGCGCAGACTCGGTGCGTTGATATTATAACGTACGGGCACCGAGTTTGCGCCAACGCACAACATAGAACGCAAAGTATCAGTGCGATCCGTGCCGACTGTAGAGGTCCCACCGATCAGGCAATCTTTCGAGAGTCTCGGATTAAGCTCAAAACTCGTACCTAGGGGTTGTTCAAAGTGCTGCATCCGTTTGTCGATACTCTGGGGGTGTTCTGTAGATTACGGCAGGTATAATGTGATCTAGCTGACGTAACCTACCTTAATATTCGATAAAAAAAATCAAGAAATGAACGCCAAATTCCAAGCTTCAGGAAAAAAAACAGTTTAGAAAAACTCTGAAAAATTTAGTTACGCTTGTCTCGTCTTTTTTTCGCAAAACCCAAACGTTGTAAATACTTATGGGCTAGGAAATTCTTAGGTAAGTGACTTTGTTTTTTGTTTCCTTTACCGGAGACTCTTGAAAAATGAGATGGATCATTGCAAAAGCTGGGATTCCAAAAGCTTTTACGATTATGAATGCTCAAAACTCGGCAACTGTTCCTTTGGTGAAACGAACGGTGGACAACTGTTATGTGACGTGGGCGTGGCGATCCAATGGAACGGCCGTTCCTCCAGATTTTCACCCACTTCCTGGCCGTTTTTCGTCTTACTCTCATCCTAAAGAGGGACCCAAAGCTTACGTTTCTGCAAAAAAAAAAGAGCGGGCACCTTTTTCATCTCAAACACTGCCTTTAAACTTATGAAAATTGATAATCGAGTGTCAGATTTGTGTTCAGCACCACAATGAACCTCACTCAAAGAAGTTTCGAGGCAATTCTATCGCACCATTCCGAAAATCGTCAAAAGTCGCCTTTTGTCCTCAACAAATCTCCCGATGGGAAACTTTGAACGAATAATGTCAAGAACTTTGTGAAACTGTCTAACTGAACCTCAGATTCGTGATCAGCACCCCAAAGAACCCTCACAAAGAAATTACAAGTCAGAACTCACACATTTTTCTTATATGCTTTAAGGACCGCTAAAATGGTATAAGGAACACGCTCAATAAACAAGGGAAAATAACAGAAAAAACCTGTAAGTCTATTTAGCAAACCGTTTCGCAGCTAAGGAGGGAAAATTCGGATTTTACGGCAGAAAATGGTCCCAAAAGGTTTATTTCTTTCGAAATGGCCACTTTGTCCAAATGTCAAATTCCTTTTAGACACAGCTCAATTAAATGCAGCTTTGAATGCTAAGGTAGTCAGAATGGCCACAATCCATACAGCAAAAAATAGTACAATGCTGGGTGAGCCCAAACAATAGGGTGCCATGCTCGGAACACACCAATTATGTGCATCATATCACCATGAGCGGGGAACTAAAGTGCAGAAGGCATAGTGGAGTTGAAGCCATTTGGACAAAGGGCGACATAGAAATCGAATTTCGTGGTGATGAGAAGACTTTGGAGATTGCTAGAGCTCGGAATCTGACGGCGGAAAAAACTTAGCAGGAAGGATTGATGCCGAAAATGAGCCGCAATCGCGGAGATTTTAGATGAGCCCTGAGCTCAATCCATGCCCTTGTACTGTGCTTCTCTGGGCCAAATTCCGGTACGCTTTGCGGCCGCGCGCATCCGAGTCGGAAGAGTTTGGAGAAAACTGTACAAAAAGCCATATCGAGTCGGCTTCGGCGCTGGAAACTCGACCGACTCGAGCGCCTGCGGCCGCAAAGCGTGTCGAGACGAGATTGCGGACCGGAATTTGGCCCAGAGGAGCACAGTAACTGATAGCCTCAATCTTGCCCCAAAAAAACGTTTGTCAACAATCCGCAAAAAAATGTGAAACTTCCAGAATTCTAAATCTAACAGAAGCAATCCCAGCAGATAAGAAAATGATCAAGTTGGTCCAACTAGTGAAGCTCACCGAATAGTTTTTGCCCTGCCCTGAGATGACCTCAATGAGCTCCTGCTCCAGGCGTGACGGGCGCCGCAGAGTGCGAGCGCCATATGCCACGGAGCTACATAGTCGGTTCTTTTATGCGACACCCGCCAGAGGTCGGTTTTTCCTGCGGTGAACGCGGTCAGAAGGAGGATTAATATCAGCAGCAGCAGATCCACTACAGCTACGAGGCAGGGATTTGCGACAAATCTCGAAACCGAAAAACGAAAAAAGTTTCGGTCGAAAGTTTGTAGAATGTTTCGCTACACTATGCACAATTTTTTAGAAATTCATCCAATTTATTTTATTTTTAATTGTCTTTTATTTGAATTCATTTAACTTCATTGAATTATTTTTTGTGCTTAGTGTAGCGAAAGCAAAAAAATTCATTTTATTCCATTGATTCATTTTTTTTTTGATTTTTGAGTGATGAAAAACTATATGCACATTTCAAAAATGCGCATTTTTTATTTTTTCGTTTTTTTTTTCGCGCCCGAAAAAGCGTAAAACTGCGCTGAACTCCGCTCATCTCTGGTTCAAATGCTCCCTTACTAGGATTGTTTTAATTATTTTGTTTGAGAAAACCATGTTCTGAATGTTGTAGGTATATGTAGTCCTGTGTATCAACAGTCCGCCTTTAGATTTTCAGAATGTCTCAGAAATTTATAGAAGAGTTAAAAAAATGGGCATTTTTATAGCATTGCGTAGAGAAAATAGGTACACGAATGGCACGTTTTTAGGGTGTACAAAAATTGCTTCGGATTGAGCTCAATCTTCTTTGGTATGTTGTTATTCTACTTCACGCAGCAACACTTTTTAGGAGTCAAAAGATTTGCAAATTTGGATGATATCCAAAAAGCCAGATCTAGATATTTTGCCAGAAAAACCAGTTAATTTTTATCGATCAGGGATCCAAAATTCACTCACTAGATGGTGAACGGTTATTGGCAATGATGGGGAATGATCAAAAATGATTCACTGATTAAAGGCAGCATGATCAATCTGAACGAGTTCGGGTGGATGTGCGAAAATCTTTCGAAAACTCGAAATCGAGAACTGATGATTCCCGATCTGAGGCCAAATTTTTTTGGTGCAGATAGGTCATTTGAAGTGCGACCATTTTTCGACAAGTTTTTGGTTTCTTTCTGTGTTGATTTTCCGAAAAAACCGAAAAAAAAGATAAATTGAAAAAAAGAGTTGTGTTTATGCAACCCAGCACAGTGTAGGAAAGCATTCTACAATTTTTTTACCAAAAAATGTTTCGTTTTTTTGTTTTTCGGGTCTCGAAATATTTCGAACACCCCTGCTTCCAACGACGTGAGCACTCTACTAGGAGCCACACGATCCCAGTAACTTGGTTAACTCAACAATTTTTTCTCGAGCAGGTCTGCTGTCTTTAAAAATTAAGACTCGTTCGAAGTGTATGTGTTTGTGTTTAGCGTAAGAAAACGACATTACTTTCCGGTCCCCCTAATAGAAGTCTTTTTCGGCACATACCTGGTCAATAATCAGCGACATAGCGATTGCTGCCCCGTGGAGTACATCAAACCGATAAAGAATTTCAAATATTCGAATAAACCAATTATTCAAAAAATTTACTTTTCTGAATAGTCAAATAAACGAATTATTCGAAAATCTGACTTTTCCAAATAATCGAATTATTCGAATTATTGATTATTCGTTTAATCGGCCGAATATTAGTTTTCCGAATATTCCTTGACATACTCTACTGCCCCGTTTTCAATCGGTGGGAAGGACAGGATTCGGACAGGAATATCACCATATGTAGATTATCGATGAGGGCTATATCTAACACATTGGTGATGGTGTCGATAAATAAAGATGAAAGTTCCGAAAAAAATTCTTTTTAAAACAAGCAAAAATCCACTTTGTACGCCGTTTTTGCAGCGAAAACCTCAGGATATGTAGTAGAGTATATTAAACAAATAAAAATTTTCGTATATTCGAATAAACGAATTATTAGAAAAATTGACTCTTCCAAACAATCGAATTATTCGAATATTCGTTTATTCGGCCGAATACTCGTTTCCCAAATATTCTTTGACAAACTCTAATATGTAGGTCCTCTCTACAAACCGAGGGAGGAGTTGTCCCGTTTTAGCAGTTTCACACGTCACGCCAATCAGTTCAAGCGAAATGGTCCCGAGTGGAATTAGAGCCACAGAAGACGGTACAACTCTTCCCTCAGTGTGTAGAGAGCCCCCTATCCCGAGAACCTCTCGAAAATTAAGCAAGGTGGAGCTTGAAAGACTCTGAATATTTCCCGTTTCGAGAAGCTTATATATGGAATGAATATTTTCCACAGAATTGAATAGGCTGCGAGTGCTAATGATTACGAAGGATAGAAATGTTGCAGGTTTCATTGTGAACAGATTCAATAAAAAAATTCTGACGGCTTTGATTATTTGATGCCTTTTTATGACTTTGTATATGATCACAAGATATCCTAAGATGCATACATACATACATACCG
This sequence comes from Aplectana chamaeleonis, assembly GCA_029168955.1. Lineage (NCBI taxonomy): Eukaryota > Metazoa > Nematoda > Chromadorea > Rhabditida > Cosmocercidae > Aplectana > Aplectana chamaeleonis. The sequence continues at coordinate 596,047 of JAPDOI010000116.1, read as the reverse complement.
GCCATAAAACGGCCAATGTCTCACCGTCGACTGCGTAACACGCGCTGCGCGACCGCTTGCGCGTTGGAAGCAGACGGGTTTTGGCCGCCGCGCGACGAGTTTTGGCCGCCGCATTATTTGATGCCTTTTTATGACTTTGTATATGATCACAAGATATCCTAAGATGCATACATACATACAGGCCATAAAACGGCCAATGTCTCACCGTCGACTGCGCAACACGCGCTGCGCGACCGCTTGCGCGTTGGAAGCAGACGGGTTTTGGCCGCCGCGCGACGAGTTTTGGCCGCCGCATTATTTGATGCCTTTTTATGACTTTGTATATGATCACAAGATATCCTAAGATGCATACATACATACAGGCCATAAAACGGCCAATGTCTCACCGTCGACTGCGCACCACGCGCGGCGCGCCCGCTTGCGCGTTGGAAGCAGACGGGTTTTGGCCGCCGCGCGACGAGTTTTGGCCGCCGCGCGACGTTTCGGCCGCCCCGCGGCGGCCGAAACTGGTCGCTCGGCGGCCAAAACTCGTCTGCTTCCGACGCACGTGCGGTCGCGCAGCGCGTGGTACGCAGTCGACGGTGAGACATTGGCCGTTTTATGGCCTGTAGCTGATAGAGTATATGAAACGAATAATATCGATTTTTTCGAATAAATTTAGTTTTCTCTTCATGATCGGAATGGTTTCAACAGCTTTTGTTATCACAGATTAGGGTAAGTGAAAGGTTCTCATCTTTGATAAGAAAAAGTGGGGTTTCGTCCATTCATTAACATGCCAAAGACAATTAATTGAGTTTTTATTCGAATATTTTAATAACCGAATAAATGGTTATAGCAATTCTGTGATTGGACAGAATTTTACTTTTTCGTCAATTAAGGTAACCTTGCCCCTCACGTAATGTTTGATACCAAGGGCAGTTAAAACCACCTCGTCTCTAAGAAATTATAAGAGTTCATTGGAAATTCGATATTATTCGTTTGATATACTCTAATAGCTGAGTTGAACACTTAACTTACTTGGGCTTACCTTACCTTTGCCGAGAGCTTTTATAAAACCATGTTTTCATAGTTGAAACTATGGGACACAGCGTTTCTAGCGCGCTTTCCAAATCCCCTAAATGCCTGAAAGACAAACAGGCGATTTCCAAAAAAGGGCATTTTCATAGCTCTGCGTAGAAAAAAAAGGGTTACACTAAATGCAATTTTTATAGCATTGAAACGTTATCTCGCGTTGAGATCAAATATTTTTCTAGGCGTTGTTTTCGGTGCTGATTTTAATTATGAGGTCCATTTGTCAATATTTGCGAGAATTTCATCTGATTTGGTCCAAAGTTTGAAACGGGGAAAATTTTGCTGGCCATGCATGGTCTGACGATTTCGAGAGTGCTAAGATGAAAGTGCCCCAAACTTTTTCTGTAGGGGTTATTTGGGCTGCATAACACAAATCTGTGGTACATTTATCGATTTTTCCTGGACTACGGTATGTAACGCTGGATGTATGGTAGCTCGGTCAAAGTCTGAGATTTGACTAAAAATTTCTCTGTGGGTGTCATTTGGGACGCCGAACACGAATTTGAGGTCCATTTTTTGGCTTTCAAAGTAGCAAAAAAGGTTACGTCAACTAAAGAGCATTATGCCTACTCTCACCTACCCAGGCGATTCGCGACCACGAGCCGCCTGACAGTTTGGCTCGTGTTTCCCCATTTTCCGGGCCACTGCTGTTGCTATACGAGCTACTGCTGTTGCCGTCCGTGCAAACTGGAGGAGCCCGGACAGCAACAGCTGTGGCCCGTACAGCAACTGCAGTGGCCCAGAGATAAAGGGAACACGAGCCGAACTGACAGGCGGCTCGGGGCTCAGAATCGCCTGAGTACAGTAATCTTAAGCCTGGCAACAAACTGACCCCAGATTCGTGTTCAGCGCCCTAAATGGCCCACATTTGTAACTCGTTAGGCGAATCCGATAAAAAAATTCAACACCCAGAAACTTTCCTAATGAGTGAACTTTCCTCGAAGCAATAAATTGTATTTTTTTTTTGGAATACCCGGAGGCTTTGAGATAACTCCGAGCACAGATCATTTACATATGTATGTAGTGTTACAAACCTACAACTACGTATACATGGATTTCTAATCGTCGAGGTGCGGTAAAAACGGTCCCTAGTCATTAATCTTGTTGAAATCTCCTTATCACTGTTGTATTTTGCATTGACCGACCGCTTCGCTGCTTGCTCTGCCCGGACTTATAAAGGAGAGAGAGGCTTTACGTTTGAAATAGTATCTATGGAAAATGTTCGGACATTGACAATGAAATGCTGTATATAATCTATAAATAATGGATAAATAGCACTATTCTTTAATTTTCTCTATCCTAAGAACGCTACATTTATTTTTTTCCGACTTTGTTCTGAAAAACATGTACTAAATTGTCTGCTTCTTTAAAAGCAGTGTTCACGATGAAAAAAAGTGTTTGAAATTCCCCTAGAAATGGGTAGTGGAGGGGCACAACGTAACGTCAACGTCGAAAGAACGCATGAAAACGAGAAAGGAAGAGCCCAAAAATAGCCCAAAGTTGCCACTTTGAGCGCAAGGCAAACCCCAAAAGCGCATTGACCGCCCACCGACGTGAACGAATGAATGCTTGAAATCGTGCTATGAGCGATGGTTTCCGATGATTGGCCCCATTCTTCCCTTCATTCTCAACTTCTCTCTTTACTCAGGTCAGCTCCCATACATCGGCGGCAAAAGACGGAAGTTACAAGCTTCGGAATACTCGTCCACCATGCTTCTCTAGCTCAATTTTCGAGGGTCCATAACTCCGTTCCCAGAAGGTCGTGTACGATTTCAGAGAGATCATTGGAATCAGCATGGGACCGTTTTCAAGATAGGCGAAAAAACAGAAAAACGATTTTTATCGTGGACACTGCCTTTGTAGGCACAGTCCAACCTCAGAGGTAATTTTTGATATTATGGTCCGGTCGCCGCCTATAGCAACCCTGCCAAGCGCGAAATCTCAATTCGCTCAAATAAGCGAGAAAAACTAGGAGAAAGTCGGCCACGCCTCCTTGAAAGAAAAAATGGGTAACGCCCACCGACAGGTTTTCGATCTCAATAGGGAAGAGACGCGCGAATGACTTTATTCGAAACCTATGTTCTTCAATTTGTTTTCGGTCTCGCTTTATATTGTGGCCTGCTGCAGAAAGATGGCTGCAAATAACGAGAAAATACAGGCTCGAGACAACTCGTCCGCGAACTTCTAGCCGTTCAAGATCAAAATGTTTGAGGAGCCGTAATTCCGTTTGTAGTGAGTTTTGAGCGATTCTGGAGACACCATTGTGATCAGCGTGAAATTTTCTCCAAGATAGGCAGAAAAACGAGAAACCAATTCTGAGGTTGGACTGTGTCTTTAAGTGAACTGTAGTTTCTGACCATCTACATATGCTGGGGGGCAAGTGCAGGTTCAACTAATGCAGTGGGTAGAGGAAACATGATAACAGGGTCAACAAATTTGACTCTAGAACGGCAGACAATCTTTAAAACTGAGAGGTGATAGAAGGGATAATGTCGTAAAGTCTACCGCCAGGGAAACAGGCGATTGTGTATGAAAAACAAAGGAGAGATCACAAACATGTTCTACGGTGGCACTAATCAATCCCTCTCGATCAGCTGTTTATTTTTTGGCGAGCTATGTACTGTGGGCCGAATTCCGGTCCGCATTTGCGTATCGACACGCTTTGCGGCCGCACGCTCCCGACTCAGAAGAGCTTCCAGCGCCGCAGCCGCCAATCTCCTGACTCTAGGTGGATTTTGGAAACTGAAAACTAAGAAAAATTGTATAAAAAAGCCACATCGAGCCGGCTTTGGCGCTGGAAACCCGACTGACTCGAGCGCGTGCGGCTGCGAAGCGTGTCGAGACGCGATTGCGGACCGGAATTTGCCCAGAAAAGCACAGTACGACACTTTTCCCTTCGGTGTTATAGAGTTAGTTTCATTTCCATAATTCATTGCATAGCACAGGTTACGAAAAATGCCAAATTAATAACTTGCTTGCAAGCGTTTAGAATATATAGATGACCTGAAACGGGGAATATTCGGCGTCCCTTTCGTCTTCAAGGCTTTCGATGATTTTTGACCAAAAATGTTTTTTTGCTATATTTTTTTCGTTTTTAACGCTAATTCTTCTTTATTACCGAGGAGATGAGTATATTTTCGTCGAAAGTTCATATATCAGCTGATTAAGTCAATGATTGAAGCCAGTGATACTGCAAAACAAATGGAATTTCAAACATAAATTTTCGATAATTAGGTGAAAAATAAAAAAAATATAGGTAATTTCTTAGTGGTAGAATTTTCTGTGTAGGTAATTTAGTAGATTAGGCCATGGACGAAATGCTTGGGAACCTTGATACAGTTTTATTTTAATGAAACGTAAAATATGAATAGTTTTCCGGTTGAAATTGGTTCGGATTGCGGAAGGTTTTGACTCCGAAAAAACTTTTCTTACAAGTTTTCTGTCTTTTTTATGGTTTCTAACCTACTGATTTCGTGGAATTTTTTATTCCAACCCATAATCTGCTAATCAATTTTGATTCTTCAACAGCTTCGAGAGACAAACTTTTTTCTGAATTTTTCTCTTTTCTCACTTTTTTGTCCCAGAAATTTGTTGGTAGTACTCTAAAATCGTGTTCAGATTCGCGCAGAAAAAACAATGCCAACGGAACATCTCGATTCAATATATAAATGCCCCAAAACGAGAATTATTCAGTAATTTTCCGAGTTTAATTTTGTTTGGATTTTCGAGAGGTTTTAGATCGAAATTTTTTTGGAACTTTGTTTTTGGAACGATTACTTCTCCTCTCATTTGCTTTGGAATAAATACATAGTTCGACGAATCCAATCAGCCAATGATTTAAATCAATACCACTGTACAAAATTGAACTTTTAGATAGAAGTTTTTCAGGATTTCGTAGCGAAAATTCATGGTTATAAGCGATTTCGTCGTGGTACAAATTTGAGCTTAGCTATTCTGGAAGACTCGTCTACGATTGATTTGTTTTTCCATCTATTTCCTTTTAGTTGTACTTTTTCTACCATTTCGTAATACGTTAACTTCAGTTCATTTTTTTCCAATTTTATAAAAAAATCACTTCATCTGTTTTTTCTATAATTCATGTTTATATATCATTTCCAGCATCAGATGAATGGGGAAAATCATGAGTGTCCTGAAACGGCTTTTTTGCAGTTTTTGAGTGGTTTTACGCGGTTGTGCTCTACGTCGTTGCTATTCGCCCTATCATGATGTACGGATCGGAGACGTGGGCAGCACCGAAAACGCAGATGGAAAGGTTGGATTGCACGGAGAGGAAGCTTTTTAGGCGTTTGCTTGGATATTTCTGGCCGCGTGTATGCCATAACGAAGACCTTTACAACGAAATCGACGCAGTACATCAACGCTTGACACGAGGGAGGTGCCAGCATCTCCTAACGCCATCTCAAGCAGCAATGGAAAGTCGACTTCGACTGCTCGGGCATATACTAAGAAGAACGCCGGATCGTCTCGTACAACACGCTTTAAAAATGCTTCCAAATCCTGTCTGGAAACGGCCACCTGGGCGTAGGCGAAAGTTCTGGACGGATGTGGTTAAAGAGGATTTAAAGTCACTCGGCATCGAAAGACAGTTCAGGCGCGATGTTTCGTTTCGCCGGAAATGGAATAGTGACAGCTGAATGGAATGTGTTCAAATTGTGGCTGAAGACCGTGAAAAATGGACACGGCTGACTACTAGGACGGCACACCTCGGTGAAGATGCGGAATGACCGCGTCAGGCGAAAGCCAACCGATTAAGTCAAGTAAGTCAAGTGCTCTACGTAGAGTCGTCGTACAAACTCATGATCAGGGATTTTAGTAGATTCAACTATCTCAGACGGTTCTCGGCCTCGAGCAGCACCAAATAGTATTCGGAGCCGCTTGACAGGTCGGCTCGTTGACCCAGTCTCCAAGCCACTGCTGTTGCCCTCCGAGCTCCCCCAGTTCGCCCAGATAGCAACAGCAGGTGACCCGCAGACTGGGAATACGAGCCGAACTGTCAGGTGGCTCACGGCCAAGAACCATCAGAGATAAATAAAATGCTTCAAAAGTCTTGATCTGTTTCTCGATTCTATTGAAGCGGGAGGATTCAGCGTTTTTCGATTTGAATGGGTTTGGATTCTGGAAGTGTTCAGCTCCGAAATGATTCGTTTTGCAAGCTTTTCATTTTTGAAAGGATTCTACACTACAGTTTTGTCAAAATAATCGCAGTCTAATCTATTGTCTAGTAATTTCTTTTAGTTTGGATTTTTCTTCAATTTCGGAAAACGCAGGCGCCAATTTTAATTTTTTTTTCAATTTCAGTGGGAAAATCACATCTTTTATTCATCATATTTCGTGTTTAGACCCTATTTTTGGCTTGGGAATTTCAACTGAACAATCGGCCGGAGAAATTTTGATGTTATATATAAGAAATCTGAAACGGGAAGTTCTAAGCATTTTTTTCGAGTGTGTTTTTCAGGATTAGGTCTTCGTACAGTCGTCACTGATATTTCGCGTTCCTTAATGTGTGCTGGCGCAGGCTCGGTGCTCATATGTTATAACATACTTGCACCGAGTATGCGCAAACACACAATAAGGAACGCAAAGTATCAGTGCGATCCGTGCCGACTGTACACAAAAATGAAGGAGTTTTCCCGTCTTTCGCGATTCTTATTCCACTCGGGACCAAATCTCCTGAATGAATTAGTCTGATGTTTCAAACTGCAGATTTTTTCCTTGTCTCTGTAATCAAAGAGAGAAATATATATATATCACTAAAGGATAATCCGTAGAATAATTCGCCAACTGGTTGAAATCTATTCAACTGTAGGCTTTTGAACACTCTAACCTATTAAATTTGGGACACAGATCTGCTCGCGAATTTATACTCCAGAGAAGAATCCAAATACATTCCAACCAGGGATGAGCGGAATTCCGTTTTTTGGTTTCCGAATTCCGCAGTTTTTTTTTTCGACAATGGGCGAATTCCGTTTGCCGATTTCCAAATTACAACTTCCGCAGGTGTCAGTCTAGAATTGCGTTCTCGTTCTGAGTTCTCAAATCCTGAATTTTCCGATTTCCGGATTTTCGAATGGTGTTCCGATTCCGGAATCTTATATTCCGTAATTTTGAATCTTGTTCGAAGTTCCGAATTCCAGAATTCAAATTTTTCTATTCCGCTCATACTTGGCCCTAAATATTAATGCGATTGTCACCACGGCTGCATTTCATGATGTTGGACTTGTTCAACATTTTCATGATCACTCGAATCTCAGATGTGAATTTTTCTTGAAAACTTATTTTCCCATAGGTAAATAGCTGAGTTGATGCGACGCAGGTTCGAGTCCTGCCCCTAGCCCCTAAGTTTAGTGTTCATTTCAGCTACCTTGCGATATCTTATGATCTTTTAGAAAGCCATGAAAAGTCATAACCAGAAACATCAAAAATTATACATATATTTAATTTATTTGTGTCGAAAACTTCGAAATTTCACTTCTTGGAAATCTTAGGCCACCATTCCATATTTAATGCTGCGGAAAATCTTCATTTTATATATAAGCGTCCCGAAACGCTAAATATTCAGAGTGTTCCAAGCTTTACCTCGCTGGGATTTTGAGAGATTTTCGTTAAAAAAATGACGTTATAAAGAGGATTAAATAATTAATGTATTTATTCATTCGTTTCTTTATTAGTTTGATTATGTGTTTATTTTTTAATTATATATTTATTTATTTGTTATTTTTTACTCATTACATTGGACTCAAGGTGCGCCCTCAACAGCGATAGAACAAACAATGAAGCACCTATGGCACCCGCAAAAAATCTAAAGATGAAATTTTAGATATCATCCAAATTTGAAATAGTTTTGCCACTTAAAAAGTCAAGTAGCGCTAGGAATAAGTGACAATAGGATGGTGCAAAATTGGGCAAATCAGACGAATGAGGCAGCACCTCCCACCCCCAGTCACTAGTAAAACCCGTGAATCGGAAGATAACCTCAGAAAAAAGAAGAAAATCAAAAAAAATCACCCTAAGCCTAGAACAGTGGAAGAACACGCAGCGATTTAGACCGAAAGGATTAATTGGATTGGGTTCAGGGCTGCTCCAACGTTGGTTGTGGTGGTAGCCATTCCCACGAGGGTCATCTATCAAAGCCTCTTCAAATTCCATGAATAGGAACACAAAAGAAATTCAGTTGGCTCACTGGGGCTACCTGTTCATACATAGAACATAGAGAGGCAATCTTAAGAAGAAATCTGGCGAAAAAGTGCATGGCGACCGCCAAAAATCGAATTTTAGATCATCAGAGAAGGCAAACTCTGCAGGGCGCAGATACTATACTTGTTATCCGATGAAAATTTTTCGGATAATGGATCGATTCGGATAATGCCATTTTAAATTTACCGGATATTGGTTCGATTCAGATAATGCGTTTTGTCAAATTCACGGATATTGGATCGATTCAGATAATGTCATTTTTCCAATGATTCGGATACGGATATCCGTCGGATAATTTTGGATAAATTTCGGATATTATCGGAACAAATCTGAGGCAAAACGAAAAATAAACCAGGTACTCAAGGCAAGCCTTAGATAACATCCATAATGGAACAAACAGTAGTTCTTCATTGTATTTGCAACATGTTCACATACAAACTTCAATATTCATATATGCATATTAATAGAAATATGAAAACAAATCTTCAATTACTATATCGTCGCTGGGGGGTGCGGGGTGGTACTCCGCGCGCGGCGATAAAACGCTACGCGTGTTGCGTTGCGGCGTCCCACCGTCGACTCATAGTTATATCGCGGAGTTAATACAAGTAAAGGGACTGCATTCCAGCTTAGGAACCGTCTTTGGATGCTAGGGCAATCCATCCTAATGTATATAACCCAGAAATCTAGAATTCTTAGTGATCTCCTTTAGGACTAACTATATTAACAGAAGTTAGGTGGCAAAAGCAGTGATTCTGAAGTTGCCGATAGACACTGGTTTCTATGAACTTACTGCTGTTAACTTCTTGAACTCATCCTATCATATGAGTGGTAGGCGAGTTTCCAAACATCTCGTTCAAACGAAATGACCCATTCAACGCTTGGTGGTACGCCGCGACGCGACACGCAACGCATGCTCCCCGCCGCCCGCGGCGTACCATCTGGCCGCCGCCTAATAACTAGCCACTTGGTAATCTCACTTCACCACGCCCATTTCTCCGCGCCGCAACGACTTCCGATTTCGGAAGGAGGAAGAAAATCCCGGGTTGATGTACTAAATGGAAGGCGGTACGGAAAATGGTCGTGGCCTGGTGCAATTTTATCCGATTTTATCCATAAATTATCCGATTTTATCCGAATTTTATCCGATTTTATCCGAAATTTATCCGAATTTTATCCGATTTTATCCGAATTTTCGACCCTTCGGATAATGGTTCGATTCAGATAATGCCCATTTTAAATTTCCCGGATATTGGTTCGATTCAGATAATGCGTTACTTCGAATTTTCGGATATCGGATTATCCGAATCTCGGATATCCGGTCGGATATCCGAAAAGGAGTGATTCGGATACTAAGTATAGCAGATACTCGAACGGTACACAAGTTCTGCAGGAGATTGTCGTAGAATTGTATAAAAGCATTCTCCCAATCAATAAGCCTTCTCTGATCAGCTGATTCATGCAACTGTAATAGTATATATAAACAAGGTACATAGAATTTGCACGTGGGCTAATAGTTACAAACTGGTGAGACACGAGGAAGACAAGATCAAATAGCATTTGATAGGCAGATGTTACTTGGCTCCTGTCCAATCAAAAAGTAATTTAATTCACAGAACAAGTGCAACTTCCACTTTCCCAGCGGGTTTTTTCCCTCAATTTTCCTAATAAAAGACGATTTGATACTGGGTGGAATGTTGTTACACAGCAAAAGCTTTGTTGAGATCAAGGAACGCTTAAGGTGGATGTTATGACTCCTAAGAGACTCAATAAGATTCAAAGAAGGTGAAGATGCATATGAAAATGTAAATATAATATGGCTATTCCTACACTATTGGTAGAATGATTTTTCAAAGTCATTAGATTCAAAGTGCATTCAAATTACCACACGGTAAAATGACAATATTTATAAAATCGCTTAATGATGTATAGGAATTTCTGATAGAAAATTAATCCCTAAACAATCAGAAATTAGATAATAAATATTGCAAAAAGTACCAAGGACATTCAGAAAAAAAAATTATGAAATCAAATGTTCTGGAATAAGAATCTTAACGTCAGAACGCTGACATTGTCATTTTGGTGGGTTGAGGGCAGTAGGTGTGTAAAACAACCACGAATGAATTTTTTTTGGGGTGTTCGGAAACAATGCCTCGGACTGAGCTTAAAACGTGCTAAATACGAATCCGATTTATATGGGAATTCCTTTAAGTTAGTTTTTTTCTACAATTTCGGAAAACGCAGACACCAATTTGTTGTCTTTTCAATTTCAGAGGAAAAAATCACATTTTTCTATTTCTCATAATTCGTGTTTAGACTCTATTCCTAGCTTGGGGATTTCGACGATCGATGAGCGATATCTTCACTTTATATGTAAGCGTTCTGAAACGAGAAGTTCTTCGCATCATTCCTTAATGGGTGTTGGCGCAAGCTCGGTGCACACGTGTTATAACTTACGTGCCCCGTGTTTGCGCCAGCACACCACAGGGAAGGCAAAGTATCAGTGTGATTCGTATCGACTGTACACAGAAATGGACGAGTTGTCCCGCTTTTTGCCATTAAAATTCCACTCGGGGCCACTTCCCCTGAATGGAATAGTCTAGTGATGCGAACTGCAGATTTTTTTCATAAGTTCTATATTCAAATAGAGAAATATGTATATTACTAATCGATAACCCGTAGAATAATTCGCTCAGTGGTTGAAATCTATTCGACTGTAGACATTTGAACACTCTCCCTTATCAAACTCGAGACACAGAAATATTCGAGAATTTGATCTTCCTAGAAGAGTTAAAAATATGTTCTGACCAGGGATCAGCGGAAACTCGTTTTTTGATTTCCGAAATCCGCAGGTTTTTTTTTCGACCTTGGGCGAATTCCGTTTGCCTATTTCCCAATTAAAACTTTTCTGACGAGTCAGTACGTGTTATGGAAAGAGCCATACCTATAATTAAGGTATAGTTTAAGATATCAATGAAATTTTAACACCATTTTGTAGATCTTGATGAGACGATTTTAGCAATATCTTTCTTACCTCCAAAACCCTAAATTTCGCAGAGATATTCCAATGGGGCGCAAAAAGCGCGCTTTTCGCGAAGTTCGAGGGTGGGTACTGTAGCATTCAAATCATCTCATAGTGAAATGTCTACATTTATAAAAGCGTTCACTGATTGCAATGAATTTCTGCAAGAAAATAGTATCTAAAAATCAGAAACATCATGTCCTTACTAGAAAATAATGATTTCCTCGATTTCCGCGGAATTCTGGACTCTTTTTTTCAAACAAGGAAACGATCTGCATTTTTCTGAAACCTCGGCATTTCGCTTGATTTAAATTAATGATTTCATCATATCAGAAGCACTGAAATTCATAGTGTGTACGGTTTCGCGAAACACCCCTTACCACTCAATTCAGCGCTGGGATCTATCGTCATAAAAGTGCTTTCTACTTGAAAAAAAAAACCGATTGCATAGGACAAAAGTTCAAATGACATATAGAAGCAGCAAACTCGAATGCGAAAATGCGAAAACGATTAGTTAACATAGTATAGTGACCAGGAATATAGCGCCTGTATAAATGTTACGCTCGACTAACAAGTCTAGTTAACAAGGCCGGCCCTATGCCATCACACCTCTGCACTGATCATGTCCCAAGGTGTCCAATGTATTGGCCCACATTCTGGCCGAGGCGAGACATACCAACTTGGGTCAACGATTCGCGGTCGAAGTCAGACTCACATAAGCCCTAATAGACGTCCATGTAGCGAAAGTAGGAAATTCGCAGATAATATTGTTCAAACTTACCTACCTTGGGAGGTTAAATCTGTTAATGAAAATTTGCATTCTAAAACAGGCTTGCGGCTTGAAAAGCCATGCTAATATTAACGAAATGGGAGCGATAACTCAGTCGAACTTAAATGTCTGACTTTTTATGGCTGTTGATCGCGAATTTGATAGTTTTGTGATAAAAAATTCCTCTATGAATCTTTGAAGTACACCTAAAAACAGGACTGAAAAATAGAAGTACACGCACTTATATCAGGGATAAATAAGGTATTCTGAATACCCGGTTTATTCCGTTATTCCAATATGCTTGAAGGCTTCAAAGACCTTGAAGCTGAAAAACTTGGCTCGATTTTCCCCCATATAGATATGCTATACGAAATAAAAACAACAAATCATAAATAAATCGGCTCTACACTCACATATATTGAGTACATACACAAATCTTGTGGCGTACGGCGATAAACTCGTGTAACTTCCCCCAATGTGGGAGAAGTGAAGGGACCAGGGATGTGCGTAATTGCGACTAACCACTGAGGAATTCAACAACTAACGGGCTTTTTAGGTGTTACGGCTAACCACTAAAGAAATGAAAAATATTTTCGTAAACAATCCCAGAGCTCGTTTGAAAAAAAATAGTCATGCACATCGCGCTCCAACAAAAGGATTACATCAGGAATTGCTCCCTGTTGGTTGTCCGAGGTGGATGGTACAAAATAGCCATAAGTATTTATTATTTCTACTGAAACTGCCTCGCAATTCTGGATTCCCCACATTATGATCCCTACCGAACGATGCTCAAGGCTAGGCGCAGCGTTTATGCGAGTTCGTGTCGGTCGCGCGACTTTATGGTCGCGCGACCGACACGGGGCCAGACAATGAAATCATTAAGAAAAAATTTGATTGCTGAATATGCGAATGCCATACTACCTGTTTTCCGACATACTCTACTGCCCCGTTTTCAATCGGTGGGAAGGACAGAATTCGGACGGAATATCACCAGATGTAGATTATCGATGAGGGCTATATCTAACTCATCGGTAATGATGTCGACAAACAAAGATAAAAGTTCCGAAAAAATTCTTTAAAAACAAGCAAAAATCCTCTTTGTACGTCGTTTTTGCAGCGAAAACCTCAGGATATGTAGTAGAGTATATTAAACAAATAAAAATTTTCGAATATTCGAATAAATGAATTATTAGAAAATTCGACTTCTCCGAGTAATCGAATAACCTGAATAATTCAAGAAATTGACTTTTCCGAATATTCGAATGAACGGATTATTCGAAAAATTGACTCTTCCAAATAATTGAATTATTCGAATATTCGTTTATTCGACCGAATATTCTTGGACATGCTCTAATATGTAGGTCCTCTCTACACACCAAGGGAGGAGTTGTCCCGTTTTAGCAGTTTCACACGTCGCGCTAATCAGTTCAAGCAAAATGGTCCCGAGTGGAGTAAAAGCCGCAAAAGACGGGACAACTCTTCCCTCAGTGTGTAGAGAGCCCCCTATCCCGAAAACCTCTGGAAATTCAAGCAAGGTGGAGCTTGAAAGACTCTGAATATTTCCCGTTTCGAGAAGCTTATATATGGAATGAATATTTTCCACAGAATTGAATAGGCTACGAGTGCTAATGATTACGAAGGATAGAAATGTTGCAGGTTTCATTGTGAACAGATTCAATAAAAAAATTCTGACGGCTTTGATTATTTGATGCCTTTTTATGACTTTGTATATGATCACAAGATATCCTAAGATGCATACATACATACATAGCTGATAGAGTATATGAAACGAATAATATCGATTTTTTCGAATAAATTTAGTTTTCTCTTCATGATCGGAATGGTTTCAACAGCTTTTGTTATCACACATTAGGGTAAGTGAAAGGTCCTCATCTTTGATAAGAAAAAGTGGGGTTTCGTCCATTCATTAACATGCCAAAGACAATTAATTGAGTTTTCATTCGAATATTTTAATAACCGAATAAATGGTTATAGCAATTCTGTGATTGGACAGAATTTTACTTTTTCGTCAATTATGGTAACCTTGCCCCTCACGTAATGTTTGATACCAAGGGCAGTTAAAACCATCTCGTCTCTGAGAAATTATAAGGGGTACATTGGAAATTCGATATTATTCGTTTGATATACTCTAATAGCTGAGTTGAACACTGAACTTACTTGGGCTTACCTTACCTTTGCCGAGAGCTTTTATAAAACCATGTTTTCATAGTTGAAACTATGGGACACAGCGTTTCTAGCGCGCTTTCCAAATCCCCTAAATGCCTGAAAGACAAACAGGCGATTTCCAAAAAAGGGCATTTTCATAGCTCTGCGTAGAAAAAAGGGTTACAATAAATGCAATTTTTATAGCATTGAAACGTTATCTAGCGTTGAGATCAAATATTTTTCTAGGCGTTGTTTTCGGTGCTGATTATAATTATGAGGTCCATTTGTCAATATTTGCAAGAATTTCATCTGATTTGGTCCAAAGTTTCAAACGGGGAAAATTTTGCTGGCCATGCATGGTCTGACGATTTCGAGAGTGCTAAGATGAAAGTGCCCCAAACTTTTTCTGTAGGGGTTATTTGGGCTGCATAACACAAATCTGTGGTACATTTATCGATTTTTCCTGGACTACGGTATGTAACGCTGGATGTATGGTAGCTCGGTCAAAGTCTGAGATTTGACTAAAAATTTCTCTGTGGGTGTCATTTGGGACGCCGAACACGATTTTGAGGTCCATTTTTTGACTTTCAAAGTAGCAAAAAATGTTACGTCAACTAAAGAGCATTATGCCTACCCTCACCTACTCAGGCGATTCGCGGCCCCGAGCCGCCTGACAGTTTGGCTCGTGTTTCCCCATTTTCCGGGCCACTGCTGTTGCTATCCGAGCTACTGCTGTTGCCGTCCGTGCAAACTGGAGGAGCCCGTACAGCAACTGCAGTGGCCCAGAGATAAAGGGAACACGAGCCGAACTGACAGGCGGCTCGGGGCTCAGAATCGCCTGAGTACAGTAATCTTAAGCCTGGCAACAAACTGACCCCAGATTCGTGTTCAGCGCCCTAAATGGCCCACATTTGTAACTTGTTAGGCGAATCCGATAAAAAAATTCAACACCCAGAAACTTTCCTGATGAGTGACCTTTCCTCGAAGCAATAAATTGTTTTTTTTTTTGGAATACCCGCAGGCTTTGAGATAACTCCGAGCACAGATCATTTACATATGTATGTAGTGTTACAAACCTACAACTACGCATACATGGTTTTTCTAATAGTCGAGGTGCGGTAAAAACGGTCCCTAGTAATCATGTCGAAATCTCCCTATAACAGTTGTTTTTTGTCATGACCTACCGCTTAGCTGCTTGCTCTGCCCGGACTTATAAAGGAGAGAGAGGCTTTACGTTTGAAATAGTATCTATGGAAAATGTTCGGACATTGACAATGAAATGCTGTATAAAATCTATAAATAATGGATAAATAGCACTATTCTTAAATTTTTTCTATCCTAAGAACGCTACATTTATTTTTTTCCGACTTTTTTCTGAAAAACATGTACTAAATTGTCTGCTTCTTTAAAGGCAGTCTTCACGATGAAAAAAAAGTGTTTGAAATTCCCCTAGAAATGGGTAGTGGAGGGGCACAACGTAACGTCAACGTCGAAAGAACGCATGAAACCGAGAAAGGAAGAGCCCAAAAATAGCCCAAAGTTGCCACTTTGAGCGCAAGGCAAACCCCAAAAGCGCATTGACCGCCCACCGACGTGAACGAATGAATGCTTGAATTCGTGCGATGAGCGATGGTTTCCGGTTATTGGCCCCGTTCTTCCCTTCATTCTCGACTTCTCTCTTTACTCAGGTCAGCTCGCATACATCGGCGGCAAAAGACGGAAGTTACAAGCTTCGGAAAACTCGTCCACCATGCTTCTCTAGCTCAATTTTCGAGGGTCCATAACTCCGTTCCCAGAAGGTCGTGTACGATTTCAGATAGATCATTGGAATCAGCATGGGACCGTTTTCAAGATAGGCGAAAAAACAGAAAAACGATTTTTATCGTGGACACTGCCTTTAAAGGCACAGTCCAACCTCAGAGGTAATTTTTGATATTATGGTCCGGTCGCCGCCTATAGCAACCCTGCCAAGCGCGAAATCTCAATTCGCTCAAATAAGCGAGAAAAACTAGGAGAAAGTCGGCCACGCCTCCTTGAAAGAAAAAATGGGTAACGCCCACCGACAGGTTTCCGACCTCAATAGGGAAGAGACGCGCGAATGACTTTATTCGAAACCTATGTTCTTCAATTTGTTTTCGGTCTCGCTTTATATTGTGGCCTGCTGCAGAAAGATGGCTGCAAATAACGAGAAAATACAGGCTCGAGACAACTCGTCCGCGAACTTCTAGCCGTTCAAGATCGAAATGTTTGAGGAGCCGTAACTCCGTTTGTAGTGAGTTGTGAGCGATTCTGGAGACACCATTGTGATCAGCGTGAAATTTTCTCCAAGATAGGCAGAAAAACGAGAAACCAATTCTGAGGTTGGACTGTGTCTTTAAGTGAACTGTAGTTTCTGACCATCTACATATGCTTGGGGGCAAGTGCAGGTTCAACTAATGCAGTGGGTAAAGGAAACATGATAACAGGGTCAACAAATTTGACTCTAGAACGGCAGACAATCTTTAAAACTGAGAGGTGATAGAAGGGATAATGTCGTAAAGTCTACCGCCAGGGAAACAGGCGATTGTGTATGAAAAACAAAGGAGAGATCACAAACATGTTCTACGGTGGCACTAATCAATCCCTCTCGATCAGCTGTTTATTTTTTGGCGAGCTATGTACTGTGGGCCGAATTCCGGTCCGCATTTGCGTATCGACTTGCTTTGCGGCCGCACGCTCCCGACTCAGAAGAGCTTCCAGCGCCGCAGCCGCCAATCTCCTGACTCTAGG
This sequence comes from Aplectana chamaeleonis, assembly GCA_029168955.1. Taxonomy (NCBI): domain Eukaryota; kingdom Metazoa; phylum Nematoda; class Chromadorea; order Rhabditida; family Cosmocercidae; genus Aplectana; species Aplectana chamaeleonis. The sequence continues at coordinate 579,035 of JAPDOI010000116.1, read as the reverse complement.
TGGATTTTGGAAACTGAAAACTAAGAAAAATTGTATAAAAAAGCCACATCGAGCCGGCTTTGGCGCTGGAAACCCGACTGACTCGAGCGCGTGCGGCTGCGAAGCGTGTCGAGACGCAATTGCGGACCGGAATTTGCCCAGAAAAGCACAGTACGACACTTCTCCCTTCGGTGTTATAAGGTTAGTTTCATTTTCATAATTCATTGCATAGCACAGGTTACGAAGAATGCCAAATTAATAACTTGCTTGCAAGCGTTTAGAATATATAGATGACCTGAAACGGGGAATATTCGGCGTCCCTTTCGTCTTCAAGGCTTTCGATGATTTTTGACCAAAAATGTTTTTTTGCTATATTTTTTCGTTTTTACGCTAATTCTTCTTTTCTACCGAGGAGATGAGTATATTTTCGTCGAAAGTTCATATATCAGCTGATTAAGTCAGTGATTGAAGCCAGTGATACTGCAAAATAAATGGAATTTCAGACATAAATTTTCAGGAATAAGGTGCAAAATAAACAAAAATGTAGGCTATTTCTTAGTGGTAGAATTTTCTGTGTAGGTAATTTAGTAGATTAGGCCATGGACTAAATGCTTGAGAACCTTGATTCAGTTTTATTTTAATGAAACGTGAAATACGAATAGTTTTCCGGTTGAAATTGGTTCGGATTGCGGAAGGTTTTGACTCCGAAAAAACTTTTCTTACAAGTTTTCAGTCTTTTTTATGGTTTCTAACCTACTGATTTCGTGGAATTTTTTTTATTCCAACCCATAATCTGCTAATCAATTTTGATTTTTCAACAGCTTCGAGAGACAAACTTTTTTTCTGAATTTTTCTCTTTTCTCACTTTTTTTGTCCCAGAAATTTGTTGGTAGTACTCTAAAATCGTGTTCAGATTCGCGCAGAAAAAACAATGCCAACGGAACATCTCGATTCAATATAAAAATGCCCCAAAACGAGAATTATTCAGTAATTTTCCGAGTTTAATTTTGTTTGGATTTTCGAGAGGTTTTAGATCGAAATTTTTTTGGAACTTTGTTTTTGGAACGATTACTTCTCCTCTCATTTGCTTTGGAATAAATACATAGTTCGACGAATCCAATCAGTCAATGATTTAAATCAATACCACTGTACAAAATTGAACTTTTAGATAGAAGTTTTTCAGGATTTCGTAGCTAAAATTCATGGTTATAAGCGATTTCGTCGTGGTACAAATTTGAGCTTAGCTATTCTGGAAGACTCGTCTACGATTGATTTGTTTTTCCATCTATTTTCTTTTAGTTGTACTTTTTCTACCATTTCGTAATATGTTAACTTCAATTCATTTTTTCCCAATTTTATAAAAGAATCATTTCTTCTGTTTTTTCTATAATTCATGTTTATATATCATTTCCAGCATCAGATGAATGGGGAAAATCATGAGTGTCCTGAAACGGCTTTTTTGCAGTTTTTGAGTGGTTCTACGCGGTTGTGCTCTACGTAGAGTCGTCGTACAAACTCATGATCAGGTATTTTAGTAAATTCAACTATCTCAGACGGTTCTCGGCCTCGAGCAGCACCAAATAGTATTCGGAGCCGCTTGACAGGTCGGCTCGTTGACCCAGTCTCCAGGCCACTGCTGTTGCTGTCCGAGCTCCCCCAGTTCGCCCAGACAGCAACAGCAGGTGACCGGCAGATTGGGAATACGAGCCGAACTGTCAGGTGGCTCACGGCCAAGAATCATCAGAGATAAATAAAATGCTTCAAAAGTCTTGATCTGTTTCTCGATTCTATTGAAGCGGGAGGATTCAGCGTTTTCCGATTTGAATGGGTTTGGATTCTGGAAGTGTTCAGCTCCGCAATGATTCGTTTTGCAAGCTTTTCATTTTTGAAAGGGTTCTACACTACAGTTTTGTCAAAATAATCGCAGTCTAATCTATTGTCTAGTAATTTCTTTTAGTTTGGATTTTTCTTCAATTTCGGAAAACGCAGGCACCAATTTAATTTTTTTTTCAATTTCAGTGGGAAAATCACATTTTTTTATTCATCATATTTCGTGTTTAGACCCTATTTTTGGCTTGGGAATTTCAATTGCACAATCGGCCGGAGAAATTTTGATGTTATATATAAGAAATCTGAAACGGGAAGTTCTAAGCATTTTTTTCGAGTGTGTTTTTCAGGATTAGGTCTTCGTACAGTCGTCACTGATATTTCGCGTTCCTTAATGTGTGCTGGCGCAGGCTCGGTGCTCATATGTTATAACATACGTGCACCGAGTATGCGCCAACACACAATAAGGAACGCAAAGTATCAGTGCGATCCGTGCCGACTGTACACAAAAATGAAGGAGTTTTCCCGTCTTTCGCGATTCTTATTCCACTCGGGACCAAATCTCTTGAATGACTTAGTCTGATGTTTCAAACTGCAGATTTTTTTCATTGTCTCTGTAATCAAAGAGAGAAATATATATATCACTAAAGGATAATCCGTAGAATAATTCGCCCACTGGTTGAAATCTATTCAACTGTAGGCTTTTGAACACTCTAACCTATTAAATTTGAGACACAGATTTGCTCTCGAATTTATACTCCAGAGAAGAATCCAAATACATTCCAACCAGGGATGAGCGGAATTCCGTTTTTTGTTTTCCGAATTCCGCAGGTTTTTTTTTGGACAATAGGCGAATTCCGTTTGCCGATTTCTAAATTACAACTTCCGCAGGTGTCAGTCTAGAATTGCGTTCTCGTTCTGAGTTCTCAAATCCTGAATTTTCCGATTTCCGGATTTTCGAATGGTGTTCCGATTCCGGAATTTTATATTCCGTAATTTTGAATCTTGTTCAAAGTACCGAATTCGAGAATTCAAATTTTTCTATTCCGCTCCTAACCATTAATGCGATTGTCACCACGGCCGCATTTCATGATGTTGGACTTGTTCAACATTTTCATGATCACTCGAATCTCAGATGTGAATTTTTCTTGAAAACCTATTTTCCCATAGGTAAATAGTATACATTGGATCCGACTCACTCATTTTCGGATATCCATCCGAATGAACCGAAATTTTCATGATTCAAAATCCGATTCACCGAAAAAACGTTAAAATCCGAATGATCCAAAATCCGATTCACCGGAAAAACGCCAAAATCCGTTTTATTCGAAATCTGAATCACCGAAATGTGCCATGAGTCGGATAATGATTCGGATACCGAATATCCGAAAAATGTCGTGATTCGAATCGGATAACGAGTCGGATATTGGTAGATTCGGCAAGTCCTGCTACTCAAACAAGCGCACAGGCTATAAAACGGCGAAATTCACTTGGTTCCTACGCGTGCTGGTGCGTAGCGGAGGTTAGAGACAGTGAGAGAGCGTAGGGCAGACGTTTTATAGAGGGTATCTGATGTCACGACTCGACATTCCATTCTACAGTAGCCATACAGGTGCGTAGTTACAGTGCTTCTCTGGGCCAAATTCCGGTCCGCAATTGCGTCTCGACACGCGTCGCGGCCGCACACTCCCGAGTCGGAAGAGTTTCCAACGCCGAAGCAGTCGATCTGTTGACTCTAGGTGGATTTTGAAAACTGGAAATTAAGAAAAATTGAAGAAAACTATAAAAAAGCCCCTTCGAGTCGGCTTTGGCGCTGGAAACTCGACGGACTCGAGCGCGTGCAGCCGCAAAACGTGTCGAGACTCAATTGCGGACCGGAATTTGGCCCTGATAAGCACAGTACACTGCAGAAATCCAACTGGCGCGCATCGTGAAATTTACGCTGCGTTTTCTGCGCATCAGCAATGCAGATTTTGCGCATAATTGGCATTGATCCTCTTCGATTGAGTTGTCTGTGCGAGTGTAGGGCCTTTCAGAGTGGCGTCGCTGCGAAATTCGTGGCGTCGCTCTCCGAAGCGAGAGAAAGTGGGTGTGACAATGACTTGTCGTCGAATCACATTTCTGTCCCTGCGTCTCTTACCTCTTCACCGCCGTTTGTTCGATTGAAAAACAGTGAAATGGGGGAAATAAAAATTTTTATAGAGAGGTAAAGGACAGGTACTAACAAAAGATCATTAACAAATAGAAAGAAAATACTGCGGGAAGGCAGCGACAACGACAAAAATGGTCGATACTATTTTCATCGCGCGACGTTGCTGGGCCGAAGCCTGTCGCTGCCACTGTCGCTGTCGCGGGCCGAAGCTTGCAGCACACTGCGACAGTGACAGGTTTAGGGCCTATTGCATACTTTCCGCGAGTGTGCATATAAGCAATATCGATTTTCGGTCGATTTAGATGACAAGGATTATGTCGCGTCGCTCGTCACGGGAATTATGCACTAGGCCTCAAGGGTGGAAGGTCCGCGACAGGCGGTCGTTGTCGCTGTGCAGAGCGGCGCGACAGTGTGTCGCGAAAGTATACCAAACCCCTTTCGGCGCATTGAGGGTATGATTGGCTCCCAAAAACCATGGGCTGTAGTAAACCACCCCTACCAGATGATCTGATATCATTTTGATAAGATGATCTGATATTCTTCCGAACAAGTTTCAGATGATCTAAATTCCGTGTTGATTCATAATTATCGTTATCAGTCACAACTGGGCGCTGGAACTTAGGTCCGTAGTTAATCCATCAGCAGTGAGTAGCCTTCAAACGGTCGTTCTCTCATATTCATGATGTGATAACACATGATGATACCTGTGAGGATAAGAATAACCGGCCCTTATTCTGTAGGAGGTCATTCTCAAATCGACCAACCCCATGCTTTCTTTCTCTGCAAATGAAATGAGATGTTTGTTGTTCTGCGATAACTGATGATGATAGCTTATATTTCATCTGAAAAGTTAAAGTTGCTCCGTGGGTACTCTTAAATATAGGACGAGCTTCTCTGGAAATGCACGCTCTCTTGCTGGCCTGTGTTCAGATTATCTGAAGAAGTTAGCATCATCTGAAAAATGTTAGTCATCTGAGTTGTGCGTTATCATATGAGATTCGTATCCTTCACCATATGATTAAGGTAATCTAACAGATCATCTTAACCTCATTCTGAGGGGGTTTACTACAGCCCCCTGTTTTAAGTGGATTAGACAGGAACGCACGGGTTTTTACGAAATCGATGTGAAGGACTGATACTCATGATACTCATTTGTACGAGTGCTTCAACATTACACTTACTTTGAAGAGATTATGAAAAGTGATCATATTTGTTTGGCTTGCAAATATTCCGAGATAAAGATGATTATTAATGAAATCTTTTATCATAGTAAGGTAGAAAAACTTTTTTTTAGGGTTTTCGCCGAACTATCGATTTTCGATAGACCCTTTGAATTATACCATCTTGTATCCGACCGGATATCCGACTCGGATATTCGGATTCCGACTCACCGAAAAAAGGTCGAAATCCGAGTGATCCAAATTCCGAATCACCGAAAAAACGTGATTTTCGGATTGATCCGAGATCCGACTATCCGTCTCGCCTCCCTATCCGAATGACTCGGATTATCCGATGTTGCTATTTTGAATCTATCCGTTTGAGTCGGATATTCGCGACCTTTGATTTTTGAGTTATCCGAAATCCGAGTATCCGAATTTTTTTGATTCGGATCCAATGTATAGTAAATAGCTGAGTTGATGCGACGCAAGTTCGAGTCCTGCCCCTAGCCCCTAAGTTTAGTGTTCATTTCAGCTACCTTGCGATATCTTATGATCTTTCAGAAAGCCATGAAAAGTCATAACCAAAAACATAAAAAATTATACATATATTTAATTTATTTGTGCCGAAAACTTCGAAGTTTCACTTCTAGGAAATCTTAAGCCACCATTCCATATTTAATGCTGCGGAAAATCTTCATTTTATATATAAGCGTCCCGAAACGCTAAATATTCAGAGTGTTCCAAGCTTTACCTCGCTGGGATTTTGAGAGATTTTCGTTAAAAAAATGACGTTATAAAGAGGATTAAATAATTAATGTGTTTATTCATTCGTTTCTTTATTAGTTTAATTATGTGTTTATTTTTTAATTATATATTTATTCATTTATTTGTTATTTTTTACTCATTACATTGGACTCAAGGTGCGCCCTCAACAGCGATAGAACAAACAGTGAAGCGCCTATGGCACCCGCAAAAAATCTAAAGATGAAATTTTAGATATCATCCAAATTTGAAATAGTTTTGTCACCTAAAAAGTCAAGTAGCGCTAGGAATAAGTGACAATAGGATGGTGCAAAATTGGGCAAATATGACGAATGAGGCAGCACCTCCCACCCCCAGTCACTAGTAAAATCCGTGAATCAGAAGATAACCTCAGAAAAAAGAAGAAAATCAAAAAAAATCACCCTAAGCCTAGAACAGTGGAAGAACACGCAGCGATTTAGACCGAAAGGATTAATTGGGTTCAGGGCTGCTCCAACGTTGGTTGTGGGGGTAGCCATTCCCACGAGGGTCATCTATCAAAGCCTCTTCAAATTCCATGAATAGGAACACAAAAGAAATTCAGTTGGCTCACTGGGGCTATCTGTTCATACATAGAACATACCTAGAGAGGCAATCTTAAGAAGAAATCTGGCGAAAAAGTGCATGGCGACCGCCAAAAATCGGATTTTAGATCATCAGAAAAGGCAAAGTCTGCAGGGCGCAGATACTCGAACGGTACACAAGTTCTGCAGGAGATTGTCGTAGAATTGTATAAAAGTGTTCTCCAAATCATAAGCCTTCTCTGATCAGCTGATACAACTGTAATATTATATATAAACAAGGTACATAGAATTTGCACGTGGGCTAATAGTTACAAACTGGTGAGACACGAGGAAGACAAGATCAAATAGCATTCGATAGGCAGATGTTAGATGGCTCCTGTCCAATCAAAAAGTAATTTAATTCACAGAACAAGTGCAACTTCCACTTTCCCAGCGGATTTTTTCCCTCAATTTTCCTAATAAAAGACGATTTGATACTGGATGGAATGTTGTTACACAGCAAAAGCTTTGTTGAGATCAAGGAACGCTTAAGGTGGATGTTATGACTCCTAAGAGACTCAATGAGATTCAAAGAAGGTGAAGATGCATATGAAGAAGTAAACATAATACAGCTATTCCTACACTATTGGTAGAATGATTTTTCAAAGTCATTAGATTCAAAGTGCATTCAAATTACCACACGGTAAAATGACAATATTTATGAAATTGTTTAATGATATATATGAATTTCTGATAGAAAATTAATCCCTAAACAATCAGAAATTAGATAATAAATATTGCAAGAAGTACTAAGGACATTCAGAAAAAAAATTATGAAATCAAATGTTCTGGAATAAGAATCTTAACGTCAGAACGCTGACATTGTCATTTTGGTGGGTTGAGGGCAGTAGGTGTGTAAAACAACCACGAATGAAATTTTTTATGGGTAATCGGAAACATTGGCTCGGACTGAGCTTAAAACGTGCTAAATACGAATCCGATTTATATGGGAATTCCTTTTAGTTTTTTTCTACAATTTCGGAAAACACAGATACCAATTTATTATCTTTTCACTTTCAGTGGAAAAAATCACATTTTTCTATTTCTCACAATTCGTGTTTAGACTCTATTCCTAGCTTGGGGATTTCGACGATCGATGAGCGATATCTTGACTTTATATGTAAGCGTTCTGAAACGGGAAAATCTTCGCATCATTCCTTAATGGGTGTTGGCGCAAGCTCGGTGCACACGTGTTATAACTTACGAGCCCCGTGTTTGCGCCAGCACACCACAGGGAAGGCAAAGTATCAGTGTGATTCGTGTCGCTTGTACACAAAAATGGACGAGTTGTCCCGCTTTTTGCCATTCGAATTCCACTCGGGACCACTTCCCCTGAATGGAATAGTCTAATGATGCGAACTGCAGATTCTTTTCATAAGTTCTATATTCAAATAGAGAAATAGGTATATTACTAATCAATAGCCCGTAGAATAATTAGCTCAGTGGTTGAAATCTATTCGACTGTAGACATTTGAACACTCTTCCCTATCAAATTCGAGACACAGAAATATTCGAGAATTTGATCTTCCTAGAAGAATTCCAATACGTTCTGACCAGGGATCAGCGAGAACTCGTTTTTTTGATTTCCGAAATCCGCAGGTTTTTTTTCGACCTTGGGCGAATTCCGTTTGCCCATTTCCTAATTAAAACTTTTCTGACGAGTCAGTACGTGTTATGGAAAGAGCCATACCTATAATTAAGGTATACAGGGCTGAGCAGGCCATTGTGGCGATTTTTGTGGCGGCTACGACCCCCCCCCCCCAAATCTTCTTTTTCCCAATTTCTACAACCCCAAAAGGGAGCTCCTGGCACCAATTTTTTAGCTTTATTTAGCGTCAAATTTTAAAGAGAAGCTAAAATTGTTGTAATATTTTTTAGGGTCCAGATCGGTCGCGGCTGAGGTGTGGACGCGAAAGGGTCATGTATTAAAAATTTCACGACTCCTCCAAGATTTTCATTTTTTCCGAAAAAATTCAAAACTTGTACGAACTCCCGTTGTGGCCGAACACAACGCTGCTCAACCGTGACGTTTAAAATATCAATGAAATTTTAACACCATTTTGTAGATCTTGATGAGACGATTCTAGCAATATCTTTCTTACCTCCGAAACTCTAAATTTCGCAGAGATATTCCAAAGGGGTGCAAAAAGCGCGCTTTTTGCGAAGTTCGAGGGTGGGTATTGTAGCATTCAAACCATGACATAGTAAAATGTCTACATTTATAGAAGCCTTCACTGATTGCAATGAATTTCTGAAAGAAAATAATATCAAAAAATCAAAAATTACTAAAAAAATCCTGAGAAAAGCCCTGAATACATTCAGAAAACAAAATCATGAAATCAATTGGAATTATTGTTTTGAATTGAAATATCATCGTCAGAATGCCGACATAGTCATTCTGTTGGGTGAAATTCAGGGCAGTAGGAGAGTCGGTAGTGTAAAGTAACCATAAATTTCCTTTGAAATCACTCTCACTACTACTAAATATGTTGATCAGCTGACAGGTCAGGTTAGGTCACCGAAATAACTGCAAGTGCCAAACACCGGCTAGCACTGTCTGACAACCCAAAAACAGGTATTATGCACATCACTTGAACTTTGGGAGGTTGCGTTTCACTTCGAAGTTTTGTGAAACAGAATACATACAGTTGACCGCAATGTTAAAAGGACATGGTGCGGTTGCGGACTCGCACTAAATTACGGTAGAATCTGGCACTTTGCCAGATTTCGTCATCGATCGGCGCCAACCGTCGTCTCTCTGCTCACGAGAATATCAGCTGTGGCGCCGATCGATGACGAAATCTGGCAAAGTGCCAGATTCTACCGTAGTTCTAGTGCGAGTCCGCAACCGCACCATGTCCTTTTAACATTGCGGTCAACTGTATCTAGAGCGTTGAAATGAGCCTGCGAACAGATTAAAGATTTCCAAAGTATTATGATGGGTTACTGTGTATATACTGCCTTATGAAACATCTACCCTTACTAGGCGCAAACCTCACCTAGAATCATTACTAGTGTCGTTAACCAATCTGGCACTTCTCAAACCAATGTCAGTAGTTGAGGGTGACGTTTACACACCATAATCTACTCTACTGTCCTTTTCAAGACGATGTTCCTGTCCGCGGATGCGGACAACCACTGTTGCAATGCGCAAACACGATGAGTCCAAGTGCTCCAGCATGATTTTCACCTTGTTGCCTGCTGGGTGTCTGCAACTGCGGACCAGAATTTTGATCTGATGAAAAAAGTAGCTGGTGGGTACTTGATCACAGCCACTAATTAACTTCCCTAGGTGATGTTTTAGTCAGTTCTGGTGAATCGGCAAAATTACCGTAACTATGTACCTATCACAAACATTAGAGATTCTTTGTTACACGAATTGAGAAATGTTCTTTCGAAAGTTTGTTTTTTTTTTTGCTCTTTCACAGATGGAATATCCCTAATAATAGGAGGTAAACGCGCCCTAACGCTGAACCTCATGAGATGCGTTACTATGGATACAAGGCGAGCTGAAGAGAGTGGCCGCGGATCCATCTACAATTTGTGAGCCGTTATCGCTTCTCTTACGGCGAAATTTATAATGTTTTGTCCCAATTTTTTTGAATTACCAGCTTTGTTAATACGAATACAGCCTTTATGTGAATTCAGCCAAGTTTGTAGCAGAAGTAAGCAGAAGAACATATTTTCACATTTCGTCATAGGAAAATAGCATTCTAAATCTTATGAGATTAAACCGATATTGAATATTTTTTTTCTTTCGTTAGATATGAAGTTCAGTCATCTAGTTATTCTCTACCATGCAATAAACATATTATTCGAAAATTGACTTTTCAGAATAGTCGAATTATCCGAATACGAACAAATCGAATATTCGGCCAAAATTGGGAGTATTCGAATGAAAAATACGGGCCGAGTACACATAATCGAACCCGCGTTCACGACCGAAGCGCTGTATAGATCAAAGCTATGTTAATGTATTGGGTTGGCAACTATGTGATTGATTTGTTTTCGTACATACTGTTCTTTTTTTCGACGTACCTTAGCATGCATGCTAATAATAATAATAATAATAATAATAATAATAATAATAATAATAATAATAATAATAATAACAATAATAACAATAATAATAATAATAACAATAATAATAATAACAATAATAGCGAGACCTAGCGAAGTTTTCGCTCACAGAAACTTTTGCGTGAGCAAACTACCTGAGACGGATTAGTTTGTTAGAACGGTGGTGACTGACTTCCGTCTACCCGAAAGTTGCTGTACGTATGGACTCTCCTGAGCAGAGCAGGGCGCCGTACATTTACAGCAGGCCGTGAGGGTATCAAAAAGTGGGATCATAAAGCAAAACATAAGAAGCCAGCGGTAAATCGTCGGTTGCTACCGGCACAAAATTCACAACCCCTTCTGTACTTCCTTCCCTTACGTAACAAGGTAAGATCGTAGCCCTACCGAGATTGGTCGCAACGCCCCGCTAAACCATGACTCTGTGGCAGGTCTTCTTTTCGGTCAGTTATGAGCTCTCACCGGTTGCAGGGGAGGGCGACGTTTCTAAACAATCGTGCCGTGGCGAGTGTCGCGCGCGACGAGTTGCGCGGTGACGCGACATCCCTGCTTTAGGGTTAAACCAAGTAAATTGACATGTCCAGGGGCATAATTTGCTTTCCTGCGTTCATTTCTCGTCACAGATGATAGCCATTTATTCCTTTAAAGCGCTGAGGACTACTCTTAACGGTGGAGGGTTTTTTTAGTGTTCGCCGCGAGCGCGACATTCACCGGACCGCGACGCGTACGCACGTGGCTACAGAATGCATTTGCTTGAATGCACGGGTTTGAATCCTCGGTACTACTAAAAAAATTTTCTTATCCGTTTTTTCATCCGAATTATCCGGTGGATCCGATTTTATCCGATCGGATATCCGATATCCGATCCGATCAAAAATTCTGGTTTCGTATAGGATCCGTTATCCGAAATGAGTCGGTTTTGCAAAATCGGCAATATCCGAAAATCCGATCCGACGCCATTTTGGCCATCGGATGGAATGTATAGTTGCTACCGTAGGTAGAAAATTTCGTGAATCGCGTCATTTGCGCCAATTTCGTTAGGAAGCAACCCTTACCCAGCCTACCAGCCAGCGCTAAATTTCGCTGATGGATCCGGCCCCTGGTTTTCTCCGGAGCATCCGTTGTTCGGCCCGAAAACGCCTTGCATTTGGACCGACACATGCAGAAACAGCAGCAGTCTCTCGGAACACATTCACGATTATCTGAGAAAAGACAGTGTTCTAGATGGTGTACAATCCTATGTATACTGAATGAAAAAGCAAGGTTCGGGGTCTGGTTCACTTTGCCCAAACCTATTTTCATGCGAGTGAAGCAGTTGTGACAACAGATGAACCTTTCTTTGAGCAGATTCAGCTTGAAAAAGATTGGCAAGCAAGATAAAGACATGCCTAGAGCGTGCGAGAAATTTTTGGAAACGAAAACGAAAGTTTGGCTGGTTAAAAATGTGTAGAATGCGTTGCTACACTATTCTACGTAGCAGAAACGTTCTTTTTTCATTTTTGGTATTTCATTGTTTTGGTTTTCCTGAAACCATCGTTTTCTCGAAAAACCAATGTCGAAAAGCCGGAATATGTTCGAAAATGGATCATCTCAAAATAGCCTCTCTGCGCCGAAAAAATGGCCTCGGAGCAAAAATTTTCATTTTTCGATTTCTCGTTTTCGAAAAATTTTCGCACATCCCAGGTCAAGAAAAAACAGCAAAACGACTCGGTGAATAAAAAATAGAAGAAATTAATAAGCAAAGATTAGAACCAATGAAATCAGGGGGTTTTGCGACTGCTAGTGAATCATTGACGGGTTTCTCGGGGAGGTCCCCGTCTGCGCTTATCGATAGATCACAACATTTTTTATTCAGGTGACGGTGCAAAGGCAAAACTAAATCATAGCTCTTCGGGTAGGATAACAAATCTGAGGAAGTTATCTCTGTAGATAAATCGTATATACATATGATATTTTCTCTCATTCTGAAAAATTTGGTCAAAATGTTAACTCCAACCTATGGAAATAACCTTCTTTGCAGAATCCATGAGGAAAACATCACTACAAGTGGTGCTCCATTTCAACGACATCTTCCTCTGCAAGACGAAACTGGTGCCGATGGAAGGCTGTCTGTATAGCTTTGAGGAGACGTACAATTTGGAGGTAAGTTGATTCTCTGTAGACCACGATTAGCTCACAGGGTTTCATAATAGAGAGGGTTGAGTGGATATCTAACCGTTAGTGAATTCATGCCCAGCCGAACTGGACAGGGGAATCGAGCGATGTTGAAAGTGGAGATGAGGAATGTTCTCTGAACAGTGACGGAGTCCATTCTATCTCCACTACAACGAGAACCACCAAATATCGGTCTACCAAAACATCGGTCACCAAGGTTGAACCCATAAAAACCTCCTCAAAGACTGCTCCAAAGCAGAGAAGATCTGAAAGGATAATTCGAAGGTACTGTTGTACTACAAGGGAATGAGGGTTTTATAACTTTATGGGTATAAGTTTACCTTATATTCAGAGTCCATGTTGATTTGAGGGATAGAGGACAGGAACCCAAAACGTTGGATGTCTCAACAGTTGAATCCGAAAATGATTCTGAATCCTCCGATATAGAAAGTCTCGAAGAGTTTTCCGACGCTGATGTCGAATCAGTGGAAAATTTACTTCAAGATTATGGAGGAATCGAAGAAGAAGAAAAGGACAGCCCACGTCAGCTGAAGAAAACGAAACCGTCTATGCTATCTGCACGAAAAGGTGATTATTTATGCATAACTAAAGCTGATAAAGACCAGAATCCATCAATTTTAGGACAATCCACAACAGAACCAAAACCAAAATTCCAACCTGAATGCCGAAAAAGCATAACGGAGAACTTTAGGGAGTTTAACAATCGCCCCTACGATGGAGGCTTAGTATCTTTCAGGAATGAGTATGAAATTACTGGCTTCGACATCCGAAGAACGGCCAAACCCATTCAGGTACACTATGCATTAATTCACAACAAAACAGAAATACAAGTCTCCCTATTAATTCAGAACTTCAATTGGCTTCAAATCAGGGATATACCGTCGATTGAAGGTCGGGGTGTCTTCGCAAAGTCCACATTCCACAGGGATCTATTGTATGCGATTACCGGTAAGGTATACTTTATCTCAGTAGCATATCAGAAACGGAATCTAGTCTACCTTACGTATTTATCAATTTTAGGGGAGTCGTCGTTACTCAGGCATTCATGGACGACCTTTCGAAGAAAACGTCCGCAGATGAAATGAGGAAACTAGGGAACTATGAGGCGGATATTTTTGGTTGGTTCATGCTGAATGCTCACCACTATTTTCCAAAAACGTTGTCCGTTGTTCTAAAACGCAATGCAACTTTGTCCATTTTAGTACCTCGGCTGAACGGGGGATATGAGAAGCTCACTATCCTCGGGCATCGGCCCATCTACAAAGGATCCATTATTCTAGGAAGGCTTATAAATCACAGCCGACACCATCCGAACCTCAAGATGGAGCAAGTTGTGAAGAGATACTCTAAAACACAGACAACAGTGTTGACCGCTTTTAAAGCGACTAAAAATATCGAGGTATGCCCTTTATGCAATCAAAGAAATTCAGTTAGCTTCTACTCGAAAAGAGTCCCGTAAAAAATCTCACTCTAAACTCTCACGGTGGACACAAGGGATACACCAAAATATCAAATCCGCATACAGGTATTCAAACTTCACCTGCTTCCAACTTTTGTTTATGGAAATATAATTTCGTTTTTGAAAAAAAAAACTTTTTTTTGAGAACTTAAAAAAACAAAATTTAACCGCAGCCGAACTGATAAATCATGTAACAAGAAACCCTTATTGTTTTAAATATCTGAACGCATAAAAACAACTCTGAATCGATAATTTTATTTTGAACAAAGTAAGTGCGACACCATATTTTCAACAACAAAATACATTTTATTAATAATAATTTTTTAAGGAGTTCCGATACATCTCCACCAAACTGGGTTTTAACTCATCCAACTGTCATCGGCTCTACATAATTGATTTTTCCACATATTTTTTTCAGGAGGGTCAACAGCTGTTGTGGAACTACGGGAGACAGTTCGATGAAAATATCCATAGTCGTTGTATTTGCGAACAATGCGACAATCCTGGTAAGCTGCAGATGTAAAAATCTCAACCTCTACCCCTCCCTCTACCTTCTCACAAGTCGTTCGAGCGTACTAAACAGCGACCTGGGGTCGCTTTAACGAAAAAGGATAAATTGAATTGGTCAAAGTTTTCGTCAGAGAACAAAATTCTGTTACCATGTAGTAGTCAATGCTAGCAACACATATCATTGATCGATTAAAAGCCTATAGGTTAAATTGTGGTACCCCCAACGAGTCCTAAAATAAGTATATTGAACAACTTATAACAACTAAATTAACAAGAAATATTCAATTTCTGAAGTTCATATTATAGAATCAACTGTCGCCCTCCGTGACTGGCCTACAGAAACGGCGAATATTGGTCCGAACGATAATGACAGCATATCACAAGACGCACTGCAAACCCATTCTAGAAATTCAGTTAATGCACCTAAAGTGCTTACCTCGCTCATGAGGAAAACTGGTAATTCCCTTATCCTCGACGATAGGAGGTTCAAATGTGGATTAGATGCGTATAAGAATGGCCGTGAAGTACTTCTTAAGTGCAAGGTAAATTATTTTGAAAATTTCAACAATATCCTGAATATGTATTCAAGAATTCAGGACACTTTCAAAGACACGGACATCCTCTTCCCCAAAAATGCGAGTAGCCTAATGAAAGTTATTATAAAAGCTAAGGTGGACGCATACGAGAGGAAACGTCCTGTTGTACTCCTACTCAAAGAGACCGAAAACAACAGCTCAGTTACTGTTCTACTTTTCGGAAGTTATCTTTACGAGATTGATGAAGGTAACTACGGCAACTGTCTGTTGTTTTCAGAAAAGTCTAAGGAATGGAGAATCGTGGTAAGAAATTACTTATTGTGTTCAAACTTTGAAAACTTGATTAAATCAAAATCTGTTATAGAAAGAGCAAGCAGCAGATGAGTATCGACAACAAAACGTTTTGGAAGTCATTAGGCCTATGAAAATAGCGTTCTTCTATTTCCCCGTATGTAAACGGGAAATGTTTAACGAAATTGTTCAGAAGCGATCTCTTAACATCAAAATGCTTCTGAACATAATAGAAAAGCATGTCTCTTGAACAATATCTTGGTTACTGATAATACACATTCTCAAAAAATCGCCGCATTCAATGCGTGCTGAATATGCGTTCAAATCGAATGACCACAACAAAAAAAAGCTCTGTCAAGCGAGTATGTGCTCCAAACTGCAACAAATGCTGATGAAGTTCAACACAGGAGAACATATTGCAAGATTTAATAGCGGGAGCACGTGCTACAGGGATCCACCGTCATCGTAGCAATACACCAACACGCCTCGGCGCCCATACGCCGTCATTCGGCTCTGCCAGCCTACCGAGAACCATCTGTGGCCGCCAACAGCTCAGTGAACCCAGCAAAGCGCACTAGGGTAATTGTACCGACGGCATAGCTGACATATGAGTCTCGCCTCTAGAGTACATCCTATACTTACTTTTTTTAGAAATTCTTTTTGACATGTAATTCAATGCCAAGCACGCATAGAACAGTTACTTTTTTGAGCACGTTTATAGAATTTGAAAAGCAAAAGGAGCACATATGTAGCTACCCACGCATCACGTTTCCTGAATGAGCTCGAAACCGCTGTCTCCTAATTAAATGCATATCCGACACGCACCGAATGCGGCAATTGTCCATGTTTACGGTATTATTGCTTGAGTCGAATCAACCATTGATCCGAGATGTGTTGACCAGTTTTGATCTACTATTACACGCGAACTAGGCGCCTTATTTTTTCAATTTTTATTTATTACTATTTTTGCGGTACGGCTTCTGTCTTAGCGCAAAGTTTAACCATTGATTAGCCATTCGATGATCTTCATAAAGAATTTTTTACGATCCTCTCAGAGCTTCAAATGCCAACCTGAAAGAGGAGCTTCACGCAGAGTTTGATGCTATATTGAGCCTTGGAATATTACGAGTCAACGTATCACTGTAGTCCAGACATTCGCGGAATACTGAACTTCTCTGAATGTTGAAATACATTTGCCTTCTACTGTACTTCTGACAACAAACCACGCGAGTGTTAGCTTCGATTTTGATCAAAAATCTACAGGTCTTAGTACTGCCGTAGTCACGGGATATATTATCCGTCTTCTAATTCGTTAGTATATATTATCTGTCTTGTTATTCGTTATTAATGTATAAACTGTTCTTCCCTTATTCTCCACCTATATTATCGAGTAACAAAGATGAGATAAAATTCGCGCCAGAGAGATGCATTGCGGTAGGTTGGCGGCAATTTCGAGGCAGGCTCGCAGCAATGTCTAAGTCAATACTAAAAGAACAATAAGAGCCGAGGTGTTCCAGGCAGGTTCGAGGTAGGTTTCGGCGTTTTCGCTGCGCGGCAGGTTCGAGGTAAGTTCGCGTTGGTGGCAGGCGCGCAACAGCGCCAAAGTTAATAATAAAAGAACATCATGAGTCGTGATGTTCGCGGCAGGTTCGAGGTAGGTTTCAGGCACTTTGTGGACGCAGCAGGTTCGAAGTATGTTCGCAGTGAGTTTTCTCATAGTAATCCCCCGGGCTAGGAATCAGAGCATAACTATGAAGAGCCACAAAATAACAGCAATTGGGAACACAGTTGATTTCTACCTGGAGTTTTATCCACTTATGACGACGGTATTCCCCAGAGAACATATAGGCCATAAAACGGCCAAAGCCTCACCGTCGACTGCGTACCACGCGCTGCGCGACCGCACGCGCGTCGGAAGCGAACAAGTTTTGGGCGCCGCGTGATGAGTTTCGGCCGCTGCGCGGCGGCCGGAACGTCGCGCGGTTGCCAAAACTCGTTCGCTTACAACGCGCGCGCGGTCGCGCAGCGCGTGGTACGCAGTCGACGGTGAGACTTTGGCCGTTTTATGGCCTGTATGTCACCCTAGCATTGTCGTCAATTGAAGGTATGAGTCACTAAGTGCCATTTGAAAATTCCATATAATTACTTCGATCTCAAGATACGATATTCAAAAACAGTACACGTATAAATAAAATACACGATTTGGAAAAAATCCAGAGGGACCCAATAAAGGAAATACTGAGGGAAACAGGAAAAATACCCCCTGTGCCCAGCATTTCAACCAAATAGGCATTTTTTAGCTACTGTTCTCAATCTTTAAGGTTCAATTGATTTCAAGAAGCATTTAAAAAAAACGACAGGATAAATAGTACTAAAAATAACCAGTTGATTCTGAAAAAGAGCAGGCGTCGTGTCAAATGCACATTCCGCATTTACTTCCCCCCAACATAATTCACGCGCAAAAGTCCGCCAACGACTTAACACATAGTTAGATACATGATATTTAGGAGGTAATTCGATTTAAGCTAGTAACAGTGAGTTCTACGAAAAAATTATTTGATATGAGTTTTCGAAAAAAATAGGTTTTTAGAAGTGAAATTAAACAACTCTAATTTATATACCGACCATCTTGTTTTCTCAGAAGAGCATCCAAAATTACCGCCTAGGACTCTAATTTATATACCGAAACTTGGTACAGAGCGTATGTGAGCCTATAAATAAATATTGAATAGGTTATCAGCACCTCAGAAGTAATTCTTCATTCAAGATATTGGAATGTCTCTCACTCACTCTCTCAAGAGGATCCGAATGTAACCAATAAAATGCTAAACATGCCAAAATCTGAAAATACTGACCTAGAAACTTTAAGCGGAGAAGCCAACGTCCATGTTGGATGTAGTTCTTGGAAATCTACTTTGAAAATGACCCCAGAAGCCTACATATCATTAGAAACCGTCTCTTCAGCGTGAATTCGTACACCGTGAATTTAGTTTCTTAGTCTTCAGATTGTTTTTATGGATGTAGTTCTGACATTAACTCTAAATATAAAACGCGGTACACTTATAAATGCAACCTGCTTCACTAAGTAACAGCTGCAAATAAAATTTTTTAGTTGCATATTTTCGAGAATGACATTCGTAGTAGTTTTGTCTTTTTCGCAATAAATTCAGGGAATGCGTCTCAATTCGTTGTGGTAAACACAACGCGTTGTGCAAGTTACACAACGCGTTGTGCAATCTCTTTCCCTGCTAGGTTTGCAAGAAAAAATTTTAATAAAAATAAAGAATTTTTAAAAAAATGTATTCATGCATTATTTGATGCGGAGAATCAGGAAAGATAATATTTCAGTTACCTCCTTGTCCATAACTTTTTGTGTGATGAAATATTATACATATTATTGTTATCCCAGGTGAGGTATGACCTACTTTTCAACATCGGAGTGTTTTGGCTCAGCTCCATCAGCTGAGCACGAAGGCTAGTCTTCAGTCAACACGTCCGGACTCATCGTAACATAATGATTTGAATTCAGGTCCGAAGAAGGTGCTACGCACCGAAACGTCACCAGAAGGAGGAAGTTTTTCCGAAGTTTTCAAGTTTTCGAAAAATTTTTGGAAACTTTTGGTTTTTCTCCTTTTGCAGCCTCTAACAATAAATATTTTATAACACTAGTATTTATGTAACTGAGGAACAATGACTAAATGCAGTTATATAATGGAAGGTATTTGAAATTAAGGTTCATACCCGCTGAATTCAGCAAGTACGAGGAATCGAAAGCAATGTAAGCAATACTATGAGAAAGATTGTAGACGTGTTCTCCAGGTAATAACTGTTGCACCTGACCCGTCCCCGCCCTCTATGCACACCAAACACTAAGCAATACCAGAGGTGTCAACACCTCTCAGCATAACACCCCCTTCCCCATTAATGCAGTACCACAGGTAATCATTATCAGAAACAGTGTCCAACATCGACATCTCAAGCAAACAATGACCTTCCCAAAAATCCAACAGATTGTTTTTGAGTGTTGCAAAAAGTAAAAAATTTTTTATCTTGAACTAATACAGAGCCTCTCTTTTATGAGGATGCATATATCAGCTCATGACCCAAGTGGAGGTCTATTTCCGCGGTTTATAAGGGGTATAAGAGGAGCTGGCATTGTCTAGTTGCTTAGTCACATTGCATTTCCTGAAACATGCCATTCTCTTGTCACCAATAAGAACCTAAATACATTCTCTATGCCTCTTATGCAATGCAAAACACCGTCTCATCAACTGTTTATGTTCAAAGGCAAACATTGCACCAACATTGTATCATAATAACCGAGAGATGAGCGTCCATACAATATTTCAGGTAGGAACCCCTCTGTCCGATAAGCTCTCGTTCCTGCTCCGTCTCGGGCAGCCTATTACGCATCGTCCTTTGTTTTTATCCTGATTCAAGGTCGTCTCATTCCCATCTTCAGCTCATCTGTAAATATAAATGATAAGAGAGGGACATTCCTGACTGTGAGAATTTTCGCCGAGCAAAAACCGAGATACTGCCCACAAGAGCCGATACGAAACGAAATTGACTATTTCTCGACTATTCCTCGGCCAGAACACCCAAGGAAAATAAGGCGCCCAAAGGAGATAAATTACGAAAAAAAACCGACCCGCCTCTACATGTTCAAATAAATCTACATGCTTATCAATTCAGTGAGATCGTTACTCGGACAAATGTTAGGACTGACCGCGCGCAACTTTCCCCCTTTAGCACTGACCGCGCGCAGGAACCGTTCCGATCGCGCGCAAGATTACGTTTAGGACCGACCGCGCGCAACGCTAGCGGTCGGAACGATCGCAAAAAAGTTGCGTGCGTTCCGACCACGTTTGCGCGCTTTGCGGCCGCCATCACAAACCGTTCGGACCGACGGCAACATCGAAAAGCGCGCAGAAACCGCCGCATTTTAGGACCGACCGCGCGCATCATTCATTTTCAGGCGTGCCCAAAATTGTATGGTGTGTAATGGACACTCTCGCATTTAACTCCACGTTTGGAATTTTCTCGAAGGATTCCGGACTGATTTCGTTTCATTACTTGTTTTCTTTTGCTGTTGTTACTGTTTCCTTTCATTTCTTGTTTCTTCGCCATGTATTTTCTATTTGGCATAAAAGAAATTTGGTTCACGCATTGATGAGATCATAAACTTTGTAAATGGTGCTTCCGAAGTCGAAAAAAACCGTCGTTCTAGCACCATTTTCTTCGAAAATTTTCTCGAATTGGGACTCGAATTCTTCCTGAATGTCACTTAGGTTTCGTTTGGGTTGAAATGATCTAAGAATTGACGAAATTATCTCCCTTCCACCATTCCTCTCAAATTCAAGATTTTCGTTGAAAATGGTGCCTCCAAAGTCGAAAAAAACCGTCGTTCTGAAACCGTCGTTCAATCAACCTCGAATCAGATCAAAGGCGCGAATGCGCCTTTGGTCTGATTCGAGGTTGATTGAACGACGGTTTCAGAAGCGAAAACAAGTTGTGGAAGGAAGAATCTTCTTGAGAGGTCTCCATGATGTCAACTACGAGGACGGGTTGGATAAGACTAAACATCATAGATGGTTCTTGGTAAACATCACGGGTGGTTTCGGGAGACCTATTTCAGGTTACTTCGGAACAGGACATGCCCCGTGGGTGGTCCACAGTATGTTTACCACAAAAAAATGGCGGGAGAGTAGACGTCTGATGTGGTCTGCGGAAGATCAACTAAAACAGCCGGAGGTGACTAAATATCACAAGTGATGCCTTGGAAATCAATTCAGGCAACGGGTTGCGTAGACCATCACATCGGGTTGTACCAGGACTGTCAGCTACCGAGATGCATCGATAGAGAGTAAACGTCATGGGTCTCCATGGGTCATAAACGGTGGAAAAAGAAAGTGCGTCAAGAGAGAAAAAAAAGCTTCCGGACTTCAACATTGAAATCTGTGCAATATTGTTGAGTAAATGTCATGGGTGATTCTTCGAAGATGAGTGCGTGAATAGGCTGTAGAAAAGGAGACAGGATGGTAGTTCAGAAGTATTAACCACTCAGGAATTTCTGATCAAGTTACATACGAATTAAGGACTTCAAAGATGTTACCTGCGGCTTATCTTGATAGCTTTCAGTTACATATGACCTTGAACAAAGTAATTATGTTGCGCGGGGCGAGTTGACTTACATGTGACATAAAGTACTCACGTTCATCTTAAATATGTTATTTTATCGCACATGTAACGTAACTCGGGGCGGACGGTTTCCTAGGGAGGTGTACGACGCACACTCGAGTCGGGACAATAGCGTCGTCGGTTCAATTACACAAGTTTGGGGTACCTCGCCCCGCACACCGGCTTGAGGCTCCGCCTAGCCGCTGGGGCTCCCGGCATGCTCGGCGAGCATGCCGCGTGTCGGTGTACCGGCCGTGCCACGCGTGGGCGTCAGGTAACATGTAGCAACAGTGCAATTTACTCGCCTTGTTGTGTATTATTAGCGCAACTTACATGATACTTTAATCAAAGATCTGGTCAAGTTACACGTAACATCGCTTCAAATTACTTGCGAACTTCAAGCTCTCACTGGAACTGTTTGTTGTAAGAATGTAAAGTGTGCCCGAATAAGAATGGCGGCCCACGCGGCCGGCGTGCTTGGCAGGCGGCCGTCGCATGTGCCGCCCTCGGACGAGTGTTGGATTTCAACGACGGCCGTCCCCTCTCCCACCGTCTGCAGAGCTGATTGATCGGCGCAGTGCTTGCTGCCAGACGGTGCCGGCCCCGTTCGTAGTCGATGGCGGTGGGTACTTTTCGCATGCTCGTCCGAGAGCGGCGAACGGCCTCCTGCCAAGCACGCCGACCGCATGGACCGCCATTCTTATTCGGACGCACCTTAATCTTTTGCGGACCCGTCCTTCGAAATTCCTTACTCTCGTTTGCTCCGTCTTTTCTTTCGGACCCAAACTATTACTGTTTTGCCTAAAATATTCTTCCATTTTCGATTAACCTCGTTTTTCACCGGTGACGACCACCAGAAACATGTTTATACGACCGGACAGCTGGTCCGGACCAGGAAAGAGTACCA
Source organism: Aplectana chamaeleonis (assembly GCA_029168955.1). Lineage (NCBI taxonomy): Eukaryota > Metazoa > Nematoda > Chromadorea > Rhabditida > Cosmocercidae > Aplectana > Aplectana chamaeleonis. The sequence continues at coordinate 556,418 of JAPDOI010000116.1, read as the reverse complement.
CTGAAATAAGGCGTTTTAGTGCGTTTTCCGCCGTTTCATCGTAATTTTGGTAACATTCGGTGGCTAACGCATTGTTTTGAGAAGGAAACTCGGGAACGAAAATCATCGTGAACGCGGCCTTAATGTCATTCTAGCAAGGGAAATATTCGAAGAGATCTGAAGCAGGCCGACGAGCCATGTCAGCCTGAGAACCGAAATCGTCGGTACACGAAGCTCTTTTTTCACCTTCGTTGTCGCAGTCGTCGAGCCGAAGTTTGACCCCAACGAGATCACATTTACAGAAGAAGGATTCTATCAAAAAGGGCTCCTCTAAGCAAAAAGTGGTTTGATGTAGGCAGAAACGTTCCAACATTGCCCCCTATTCGAGTAACATAACGAAATGTGAAACTTGAGAAAACATTCACTAAATTTAAGCTATAACAAGGTCAAATCAAAGTCTAAAAGAGTAGCAGCTTGATTTACCCCAGTATGTCTACATGCCGAATAATTATTATCCACATTCAAGATTGCCGCTCTACTTCGACTGGCTTTTGATATAGAGGATCTCTCAGGTAGGCAGACGACATGCTCTGCTCCTGTTTCACAAACTGTTTCACTCGTAGAGTCCCATTTTACAGTACTATCCCTCCGAATTATCGCATGATTTCTCAAACTTCACTTCTTCTTAGGAGTGAGAGAATACAGGCTCATGAGACGGAATTGCTCAAATATTGTCATCCTAAATAGTGCTTGGTGCTTCAATCTCTGTTGACTACATGGAAGGGGGTGTGCGCAACTATTTATGTTGTTAATTCGACAGTGTTTATTCGCGTGTATGCTGCCTTCGGAGCACTGCTGAATTAGGGTGAGCGCAGCCTTGAAGTAGAGCCAATGCAGCTTTGAAGTAAGCTTAGTGCGGATTCAATGTATCCTTTGCGCAGCCTTGAAGTAGGATGAATGCAGCCTTGAGGTAAGGTTGATGCACGTTTCAAGTAAGCTCAGTGCTGCTTTGCAGTATCCTTTGCGAAGCCTTGACGTAGCATGGGTGCAGCACTGCAGTAAGCTTATTGTACGTTCGAGGAAAGGTTGCTGCGCCTTCAATGAAACTAGGTAGAAGCAATCAACCTAGATACTCTAAAGCCGTGGAAAGCTTACCCAGAGAGTTCTGAGCGGGTGTATCTTTATCGTCTTTAGCGCGGAGTTAAATATTGGAGTTTTCATTGTAAACTAATTTATCAACTAAATTTTGATGTTTTTAAATAACTGATGCCCTTTCTTGGCTTGGTATAGGATTACGAGATATCACAAGGTAGTTGAGTTGAACACTAGACTCACTACAGCTTACTTAACCTATGCCGAGGACTTTTTTAAAACCAGATTCCGAAAGGTTTTCCGCATCCTTTTACAGCTTCGTGAAGAGAAAAGGGGTGCACGAATGACAATTTTCAGATTTTCAGGGCAGTTTAAGGAACATCGAAATTTCGAAATGTTACTTTCAGATTTTAATGTTTTCAAGATTCGCCCTATGCGCCTGAAACGACAAATCGTTTTGAAATTGATGGAATTGAAAATTTTCAAATGTGATCTACAAATTTTAATTTCCGTAAAATCCACTTGAAATTCCCAGATATTCACATCAGTCAGGTTCGAATGCAACTGTATAGCTGCTGTGCTCCGATTCGGGAATGCTCAATTCAGAAAATTTCAAACGTGATCTACAGATTCAAATTTTTAAATTTTCAGAAAATGCACCTAAAATTCTCAGATTTTTACAACAGTGAGGAGCGGATAAAAAATTGAATTTGTAGATCACATTGAATTTTTTTTTCAATTGATCAATCCCGAATCGGAGCACAGCAGCTATACAGTTGCATTCGAACCTGACTAATGAGAAAATCAGGGAATTTTAAGTGGATTTTACGGAAATTAAAATTTGTAGATCACATTTGAAAATTTCCACTTCCATCAATTTCAAAACGATTTGTCATTTCAGGTGCAATTGGCGAATCTGGAAAACATTAGAATCTGAAAGTAACATTTCGAAAATTCGATGATCCCTGAACTCCCGAAGCCTAAGGCCAATGAATCTTCACGCACCAGTTCAGCTACTTTAATATCAAGGAAGCTCCATATTGGAGGCTCCTGGCGGTCGGTCGCGGCTGCCGCAACTCTCACCGCGGGCGCGGCGACGCGATCTGGAGGCGCGGCCGCATCCAGCGGAGGGCGGGGCTGGGATACTGTACTGACAGCTGGCAGCCTGTCCGCGGGTAATGGCGGCGAGCCCTTTTGGGTGCACTAAGTCCGTACCCCGAGTTGAACACGAATAGGCTATGAGTCCTTATGATTTCAAAGAATAGAAATGTTGGAGTTTCCATCGTAGATGAATTGAATAAATAAATTCTCAATTTTTTTCATTATTTGATGCCTTTTTATGACTTGGTACATGATCACAAGATATCACAAGGCATCCGAGCCGAACACTAAGCCTACTTGGGCTTATCTTACCTTTGCCGAGAGTTTTTATAAAACCATGTTTTGATAGTTGAAGGTATGAGACACAGCGTTGGTAGCCCGCTTCCAGATTCTCTAAATGCCTCAGAGATTTACAGGCGATTTCCAAAAAGGACGTTTTCATAGCTTTGAGAAGAAAAAGGTTTACAATAATGGCAATTTTTATAGCGTTAAAAAATTGTCTCGCATTGAGCTCAAACATTTTTTCTGGGCGTAGTTTTCGGTGCTGTTTACAAATATGAAGTTCACCTGACAATATTTCAAAAATTTGCGCCTGATTTGGTCTGAAGCTTTAAACAGAAGGAAATTCGCTGGCCAAAGGCGACTTCTGACGACTTCGACAATCTCAGGCAATCGACGCATTCAATGCGAGTCGAATACGCATTCAACTTGAAGAGAAGGCGGTTTGGAGCACAGTCAGAGAACGTGCTGCAACCGGAGCACGTGCTCCTATTGTGCTTCAAAATAGAGCACTTGCGCCAACAAATAAAACGTTCAATGCGTGCATGGTTCACTTTCATCTTGATGGCGAAACGATTTTCTAAAAAAGGAAAGCATACGACGCACTCCTGAGGCCGGATTCAAATGATGGCGGCGTCACCGGTTCGACTATCCAATTTGCGATAGATGGCTCGCCCGGGCGCTGGTGACCTCGTCCAACCGCTGGCGTCCCCATATGTTTGCTCGGCGAGCTGGCGGAGTCGCATGTCGGTGCGCCGGCCGCGTCGCGTGTCGGTGTGCTGCTACGATAGCGCTGGACTACCTTGCAACACGTGCTCACGCAATTAAATTTTGCAGCACGTGCTCCTGTGGTGAAATTTTGCAGCACGTGCTGCCGCACAGATTACGTGCCCCTACGATAGGACCTTTCCATGAGTGTGGTCACTCGAGTTGAATGCATATTCTACACGCATTGAATGCGGCGGTTTTCTGAATGCTACGATGAAATCGCCTGAAAACTCCCACATAAAGGTCAATCAAGCTGCATAACACAATTCTGTGGTCGATTTCTCGATTTTTCTCGGATTACGGTATGTAACGGTGGGCATACGGTAGCTCGGTAGAAGTCTCAGATGTAACTCAAAATTTCTCCATGGGTGTTATTTGGCACGCTGAACACGAATTTGAAATTCATTTTTTGATTTTCGAAATTCTGAGGTAAGTAATGGCAGTTAAAAGGCATTATGCCTACCTTGATCTACAGTAACCATACTCTGAAATTGCCGCTGCGGCTCCGCGATAGTGCCGCTTCGGAGCCTACAGGCACGCACCGAAGCGGCACTATCGCGGAGCCGCGCCGGCATTACCGCGGAGCCTTGACGGTGATGCGGCAGTGCTGCTCCGGCACCGTGATAGTGCCGCAGCGGCTCCGGAAGAGTATCTCATACGAAGTTATTCGAAAATTATTTTGCAAATAGGGGACCGAAGAACAAAAATACGCACCTGCGGTCATTACGTCATCTGTCTAGTGAGGGCAGAGATTACCGCCGCTTTTGCGCCCAAGGAAATACGGAATGTACCTCAGACTTCGGTAATTGAACCCGCTACAACATCGTTTCACCACATTGGATAGTTTATCGTACTCCACGCGGGTTCACAGCTGCATCCTCGCAGAGCCGGCGCGGTTCTACCGCGGAACTATCGCGTCACAGTCGAGGGCCGCGGTACTTCCCCGGCACTGACGCGGCAAATTTTCTCAGAGTAAGTTAAGTCTGGCGAAAAATAGACCCCAGATTCGCGTTCGGCGCCCCAAAACACCTTCCACTGAAAGTTTTTAGCCAGATCCGAGAATTTTCTTTTCAACACTCAGACACTTTCCCTTACGTTTTCGCGAAGCAATGAAAATGCCCTATTTTGAAATCCCCGGAGGCACTTAGAGAACGTCGAGCAGCATTAACATATGTATGTACCGTTACGAATCTACAACAACGCATACATGGTTTTTCTAATCGTCGAGGTGCGGGAAAAACGGTTTCTAGTCAGAGTACGTAATCATATGCACATCTCCTTATCACTGTTGTATTTTTCCATGACCGGCCGCTTTGCTGCTAGCTCTGCCGGGACTTATAAGAGCGAGAGAGGCTTTACGTTTAAAAGAGGATCTATGGAAAATTTTCGGACATAGACAATGAAATGCAGTATATAATCTATAAATAATCGATAGATAGCACTATTCTTCAATTTTTTCTATCCTAAAAACGCTAATTTTATTTTTTCGACTTTGTTCCGAAAAAATGATAGTATATCTTTCTTCTTCTTGAAATTTGCTCGTTCAGAGTATCGTCGCAGAAAATCTTTGATTTTATATATAGATGACCCGAAACGGGGAATATTAAGCGTCCTTTTCGTCTTCGAGTATTTAGGCTTTCAAGAATTTTCGACCAAAAATGGTTTTTTGCTATTGTTTTTTTTCGTTTTTAACAATGATTCATTTTTTATTACCGAGGAGATTCTTCTATAGTCAAATAGAGAAATATGCATATTACTAATCGATAGCCCATAGAATGATTCGCCAACTGACTGAAATCTATTCGACTGTCGACTTTTAACACTCTCCCCTATTGAATTTGAGACACAGAAATATTCGAGAATTTGTTCTTCCTAGAAAAATTTCAATACGTTCTAACCAGGGATGAGCGGAATTCCGTTTTTTTTTCAATTGCCGACATCCGCAGGTTTTTTCTCAACCCCGGCTAAATCCTGTTTGCCAATTCTAGCTTCTAAAATCTTCAATCTTTTTCCGCAGCCCGAAAATTCGAATGATGTTCCGAATTCCGAATTTTTGTATGGTATTCCGAATTCGGAATTTTAATTTCCGCAATTTTAGAGAATGTTCGAATTTCCGAATTCCAGAATTCAAATTTTTTACTCCGCTCATCCTTGGCCCTAACCATTAATGCGATTGTCACCACGGCCGTATTTCATGATGTTGGACTTGTTCAACATTTTCATGATCACTCGAATCTCAGATATAAATTTTTCTTGCAAACTTATTTTCCCATAGCCTAATACTGCGCTTATCTGGGTCAAATTCCTGTCTGCAACTGCGTCTCGATACGCTTCGCCGCCGCACGCGCTCGATTCAGTCGAGTTTCCAGTTCCAAAGCCGACTCGATATGGCTTTTTTATGCAGTTTTCTTCAATTTTGTATGGTTCCCGGTTTCTCATACTCACCTAAAGTCAACAGATCGGCGGCTGCGGCGCTGGAAACTTCCGACTCAAAAGCGCGCGGCCGCAAAGCGTGTAGAGACGCACTTGCGGCCCGGAATTCGACCCAGATAAGCACAGTAGTTGATTTAGTGCGATGCAGGTTCGAGTCCTGGCTGACACCTAAATTTTGTGTTCAACTCAGCTACCTTGTGATATCTTGTGATCTTTTAGAAAGCCATGAAAGGCATAACCAAAAACGTCAAAAATTATATATTCAATTTATTTATGCTGAAAACTTCGAAATTTTAGTTCTTGGGAATCTTAAGCCACAACACCGTATTTATTGCTGTGGAAAATCTTCATTTTATATAAGCGTCCCGAAACGCTAAATATTCAGAGTGTTTCAAGCCTTACCTACTGTGCTTATCTGGGCCAAATTCCGGTCCGCAATTGCGTCTCGACACGCTTTACGGCCGCACGCGCTCGAGTCAGTCGGGTTTCCAGCGCCAAAGCCGACTCGATGTGGCTTTTATATACAATTTTCGCCAATTTTTCTTAGTTACCAGTTTCCAAAAGCCAGCTAGAGTCAACAGATCGGCGGCTGCCGCGCTGGAAACTCTTCCGGCTCGGGAGCGTGCGGCCGCAAAGCGTGTCGATACGCAATTGCGAACCGGGATTCGGCCCAGATATGCACAGTAGCTTGGATTTCGAAAGATTTTCGCTTCAAAAATAACTTGACAAAAAGGATTAATTAATTAATTTACTTATTCATTTGTTTATTAGTTTAATCAATTGTTTATTTATTTATTTGATTCATTTATTTATTTATTATTTCGTATTCATTATATTGCACTCAAGGTGCGCCACCAACAGCCACAGAACAGAAAATAAAGCGCCTATGGCACCCTCAAAATATCTAAAGATGAAATTTTAGATATGATCCAAATAGTTTTTCCACCTAAAAATTTAAGTAGCGCTCGGAATAAGTGAAAATAGGATGGTTCAAAAATGGGCAAATATGACGAATAAGGCAGCACCTCCCACCCCCAGTCCCTAGTAAAACCCGTGAATCAGAAGATAGCCTCAGAAAAAAGAAGAAAATCAAAAAATCGCCCTAAGCCTAGAACAGAGGAAGAACACGTAGCCATTCAGCCGACTGAAAGGAATAATTGGGTTCAGGGCTGCTCCAACGTTGGTTGTGGTGGTAGCCATTCCCACGAGAGTCATCTATCAAAGCCTCTTCAAATTCCATGAATAGGAACACAAAAGAAATTCAGTTGGCTAACTGGGACTATCTGTTCATACATAGAACATAGAGAGGCAATCCTAAGGAGAAATCTGGCGAAAAAGTGCATGGCGACCGCCAAAAAATCGAATTTTAGATCATCAGAGAAGGCAAAGTCTGCGGGGCGCAGATGCTCGAACGGTACACAAATTTTGCAGGAGATTGTCGTAGAATTGTATAAAAGTGTTCTCCCAATCAATAAGCCTCCTCTGATCAGCTGATACAACTGTAATAGTATGTATAAACAAGATACATAGAATTTGCACGTGGACTAATAGTTAAAAACTGGTGAGACACGAGGAAGACAAGATCAAATAGCATTTGATAGGCAGATGTTAGTTGGCTCCTGTCTAATCGAAAAGTAATTTAATTTACAGAACAAATGGAATTTCTATATTCCCAGCTGGGTTTTTACCTCAACTTTCCTAGTAAAAGACGATTTGATACTGGGTGGAATGTTGTTACACAGCCAAAGCTTTGTTGAGATCAAGGAACGCTCAAGGTGGATGTTATGATTCCTAAGAGACTCAATAAGATTCAGAGAAGGTGAAGATGCATATGAAAATGTATTTATGTATATGGCTATGTCTATGTATACTATTGGCAGCATGATTTTTCAAAGTCATTAGATTCAAAGTGCATTCAAATCATCACATGGAAAAATGATAATATTTATAAATTTCACAGAGATATTCCAAAGGGGCGCAAAAAGCGCGCTTTTCGCGAAGTTCGAGGGTGGGTACTGTAGCATTCAAATCATCACATAGTGAAATGTCTATATTTATAAAAGCGTTCACTGATTGCAATGAATTTCTGAAAGAAAATAATATCAAAAAATCGAAAATTACTAAACAAATCCTGAGAAAAGCCCTGAATACATTCAGAAAACAAAATCATGAAATCGATTGGTATTATTGTTTTCAATTGAAATATCATCGTCAGGATGCCGACATAGTAATTTTGGTGGGTGAAGTTCAGGGCAGTAGGAGAGTCGGTAGTGTAAAGCAACCATCAACTTTCTTCAGGATCACTCCAACCTACTACATATGTTGATCAGCTGACAGGTCAGGTTAGGCCACCGAAATTAACTGCAAGTGTCAAACACCGGCTAGCACTGTCTGACAACCCAAAAACAGGTATTATGCGCATCACTTGAACTTTGGGAGGTTGCGTTTCACTTCGAAGTTTTGTGAAACAGAATACATACAGTTGACCGCAATGTTAAAAGGACATGGTGCGGTTGCGGACTCGCACTAAATTACGGTAGAATCTGGCACTTTGCCAGATTTCGTCATCGATCGGCGCCCACCGTCATCTCTCTGCTCACGAGAATATCAGCTGTGGCGCCGATCGATGACGAAATCTGGCAAAGTGCCAGATTCTACCGTAGTTCTAGTGCGAGTCCGCAACCGCACCATGTCCTTTTAACATTGCGGTCAACTGTATCTAGAGCGTTGAAATGAGCCTGCGAACAGATTAAAGATTTCCAAAGTATTATGATGGGTTACTGTGTATATACTGCCTTATGAAACATCTACCCTTACTAGGCGCAAACCTCACCTAGAATCATTACTAGTGTCGTTAACCAATCTGGCACTTCTCAAACCAATGTCAGTAGTTGAAGGTGACGTTTACACACCATAATCTACTCTACTGTCCTTTTCAAGACGATGTTCCTGTCCGCGGATGCGGACAACCACTGTTGCAATGCGCAAACACGATGAGTCCAAGTGCTCCAGCATGATTTTCACCTTGTTGCCTGCTGGGTGTCTGCAACTGCGGACCAGAATTTTGATCTGATGAAAAAAGTAGCTGGTGGGTACTTGATCACAGCCACTAATTAACTTCCCTAGGTGATGTTTTAGTCAGTTCTGGTGAATCGGCAAAATTACCGTAACTATGAACCTATCACAAACATTAGAGATTCTTTGTTACACGAATTGAGAAGTGTTCTTTCGAAAGTTTTTTTTTTTGCTCTTTCACAGATGGAATATCCTTCATAATAGGAGGTAAACGCGCCCCAACGCTGAACCTCATGAGATGCGTTACTATGGATACGAGGCGAGCTAAAGAGAGTGGCCGTGGCTCAATCTACAATTTGTGGGCCGTTATCCCTTCTCTTACATCGAAATTTATAATGCTTTCTCTGTCTCGATTTTTCTTAATTACCAGCTTTGTTAATACGAATACAGCCTTTATGTGAATTCAGCCAAGTTTGTAGCAGAAGTAAGCAGAAGAACATATTTTCACATTTCGTCATAGGAAAATAGCATTCTAAATCTTATGAGATTAAACCGATATTGAATATTTTTTTTCTTTCGTTAGATATAAAGTTCAGTCATCTAGTTATTCTCTACCATGCAATAAACATATTATTCGAAAATTGACTTTTCAGAATAGTCGAATTATCCGAATACGAACAAATCGAATATTCGGCCAAAATTGGGAGTATTCGAATGAAAAAAACGGGCCGAGTACACATAATCGAACCCGCGTTCGCGACCGAAGCGCTGTATAGATCAAAGCTATGTTAATGTATTGGGTTGGCAACTATGTAATTGATTTGTTTTCGTACATACTGTTCTTTTTTTTTCGACGTACCTTAGCGTGCATGCTAATAATAATAATAATAATAATAATAATAATAATAATAATAATAATAATAATAATAATAATAATAATAATAATAATAATAATAATAATAATAATAATAATAATAATAATAATAATAATAATAATAATAATAAAAATAATATTAATAATAACAATAATAAAAACAATAATAATAATAATAATAATAATAATAATGATAATAATAATAATAATAATAATAATAATAATAATAATAATAATAATAATAATAATAATAATAATAATAATAATAATAATAATAATAATAATAATAATAATAATAATAATAATAATAATAACAATAATAATAATAACATTAATAATAATAATAACAATAATAAAAACAATAATGATAATAATAATAATAATAACAATAATGATAATAATAATAATAATAATGATAATAATAATAATAATAATAATAATAATAATAATAATAATAATAATAATAATAATAATAACAATAATAATAATAATAATAATAATAATAATAATAATAATAATAATAATAACAATAATAATAATAACATTAATAATAATAATAACAATAATAAAAACAATAATGATAATAATAATAATAATAATAATAATAATAATGATAATAATAATAATAATAATAATAATAATAATAATAATAATAATAATAATAATAATAATAATAATAATAATAATAATAATAATAATAATAATAATAATAACATTAATAATAATAATAACAATAATAAAAACAATAATGATAATAATAATAATAATAATAATAATAATGATAATAATAATAATAATAATAATAATAATAATAATAATAATAATAATAATAATAATAATAATAATAATAATAATAATAAAGAGATCATAAAAAAAAGCAGATCCTAAAGGCAATCGAGAACTGAGATTGTCGAAGACTTTTAAAAGCCCATTTGAAAAACAAAAAGTTATGCTTTTTGTTCTCGAGCAATGTTTCTCACAAAATGGTTCGTTTGTTGGGCCGAACACTCGAATCTTTCAAATAGTCGGATGAACGACATATTCGAAAATTTGCTTTTTCCGAATAGTCGAATATTCGTTTATTCGGCCGAATACATATTCGTTGACATACTCTAGTGCATTCTGGGAGTTCATCATGAAGTTCACTTTGAGGAAATGTTTGCACAGAAGTTTATTCACACCTACACGCCCCCCCCCCCTCCCATTGTGGTCATATACCAAGCCATGAAAGGCACCAAATATTCAAAAACATCAAAAAACTTATTTTATTTATTTACGATGAAGACCCAAATATTCCTATTCTCGAAACTCTTTGATATTCTACAAATTCTTTATCGCTGTAGAAAATCTTTATTTCATATATAGGATTCCCGAAACGGGAAAAATCCAGAGTTTTCAAGCTCCACCTTCCTTGAATTTTTAGAAGTTTTTGCTCCATAAATGAAGTTACAAAGAGGATTTTCGCTTGTATTCATAACATTTTTAATTTCGGAATTTTTTTTTGTTTAGCGGCGTCACTCCCAGTGACAGACATAATCCTTATCAATAATCTATTGTTTAGGGATGAGTGGAATAGAAATATAGAAATTCGGAAATCGGTTTTCGGGTTTCAAAACAAAATTTTTTTCTCGGGTTTCGGAAATCGGGCGCGAAACGCCTGAAAATGCGCGGAAATGCGGTTTTCGGAACGCAAACGCGGAAAAATCCAGAAATCATCTGATGTTTTTTTTTCCGTCCCAGATGACCTGAAATTTCCGCATTCCGCTGCGCTTTCTTCGGTTTTCGGAATGCGGAACTCCGCTCATCCTTGCTATGGATAGATTCCTGTAGAAATCCAAGTCATATCCTTCCTCCCAAGAAAAAGAGGCAGCAACCGCGGTGTTGCTGATTAGTGATCACGTATGAGCACAAAAAGGAAATCTATCAGGGGAATCGAGAAGTAATGTCGTTTTCCCACGCTAAATGTAAACACATATGTACATTTTTAACTAGTCTTCATTTTCAATCAATGATACATTATATTTTCCGGCATTGTCAGCAACCTTTTCCCATACTCAGAAAAAGGAAAACAAGTTACTTGTAACATATCTAATCCGATGTAAGTTACTTGTGACTCGTCTCACAAGGGAACCACAATAAGTCATAGTGACCATTCCAAATGAAATGCACTTTTCTAGAACCATTATCGGACGTGAAGTCCGAATATGCCCATCGCAGCTGCCTAGACCCACTCTGAAAAAAGTTATAGGCATTTTTTCTCCGATTTTCGTACTTATTGTACCCTCCAAAAAGTGCATTATTTTTACGAAAATCCGGAAACTGATCTCATAATCGTGTTCAGCGTCCAAAACTACCCCACTAGGCAAAGTTAGGTTGAAGGAACATTTTCCAAACTTTGCACAGACTGACAGCGTTTTGGACTACGGATTTTCGGTTGGGCGTTTATTTATACCAATCAGAGGACGGCTCTCGAAGCGTTTTAGAAAAAGTATTCCAGATTTGACTAAAAATTTGCTCTGGGAAGTTATTTGGGGCGCTGATCACGAATCTGAGACTCATTTATCGATTTTCCGAAGTTTTCGACTGTATTCGTTCACAGATTCCCATCGGGGGAGAATTTGAAGGCGAATTGCGACTTTTGACGATTTTCGAAATGTGACGACAGATGTGGCTCAAATTGTTCTTCTGGGGGTTATTTGGAGTGCTGAACACAAATCTGATGTCGGTTTATCGATTTTTGGCAGCTTACTGTAGATTACGGTGGGTATACGGTCGTTTGGTCAAAGTCTCAGATTTGTCTCAAAGTTTCTATGTGGGGGTTATTTGGGGTGCTGAATACGAATTTGATGTCCATTTGTCGATTATCGGAATATTGAGGTAGGTTTTGTCTCCTAAATGGCATTTTACCTACCGTAACCTACAGTAAACCTTAAAATTTGGGCAAGCAAACCCCAGATTCGTGTTCAGCATCCCAGATTACCCCTACACACGTTTTTAGCTAAATCAGGAGAAAAATTCTAAAACACCCTAAAATTCCATGGGGTACCCTTACCTTGCCGCGAAGCTTCAAAAACTCTCATAACTTTTTCAGAGTGGGTCCAAGCAGCTGCGATGGGTATATTTGGACTTTTCGTCCGAAAATGGTTCTAGAAAAGTACATTTCATTTGGAATGGTCACTATGACTAATTGTGGTTCCCTCGTCAGATCTTTTAAGTTACATGCTACGTGTAACTTTAATGACACAAGACAAGTCGCAGGCAGGTTAAACCGGCCAAGAAGGCATTTTCAAGTAGGTACATAACGCACTTCCGAAGTCAATCTTGGAAATGGCGTTGCTATCGGTTCAATTACCTATGTTTGAGATACATTTACGCACTATAACAGGAAAGGCCCCGCACAACGTGTTTCGAGTGGCGTGTCTCAGAAAAATGACATTATGTCCCTCGTAACATAAAAGTCCAAAAACAAATTACTTGTAACAAATCTAAGTCGATGTAACATACTTGCGAATTATATTGTGCCATTTAAGTTACATGTAACATATCGGAGTCGCATTGCACGCGTTTTCTTGTCGAGATGTTGCATGTAACTTGAATGACTTGAGATAAGTCTCAAGTAACCCACATCAGCTTAGATATGTTGCAAGTAACTTATACTCGTTTTTCTGAAAGGATACTGCGCGCAATGCGCCTCCGATATGTTGCATGCAACTTAAATGGCATAACATAAGTAGCTTAAGTCGGCCAAGACGGTATTTCCAAGTGGAATTTGCTACACACTCGCGGGGTCAGGCTTACGACTGGCTCTGCTGTTGGCTCAATCACCCAAGTTTGAGGTGCTTGAGCCCACCCACACCAGCAGGAAAGGTCCCCACAGCATTTCTTTTGCGTAGTGTGTGATCAAGGACGCACTGTCTGCGTCGCGTGATGACCATACATTGTGAAAATATAAATGTAAGATACATGTAAAATAAGTGAAACTTACATGTAATATAAATGAGACATTCAAGTAAGTTACATTTATAGTAGAAGTAACTTGTTTTGATTTTTCTGAGTATAGCGAGTGAATTTTCAAACCCTGACCAGAAAAATTAATTGGTTGTTCGGCATAATATCTAGGGATGGCATTTTGAATGCCATAGAAATTCGCAAATGTTTTGACTCATAAAAAATGTTGCAGCGGTGGAAATCCGATGGTGCAACATCAGGTGAATGCTCAGAAAAACCAAAACAAGTTACTTGTTATATAAATGTAAGTTACTTCGATGAGTCAAGCAACTTACATTTATATTACATGAAACATAAATTTATATTACATGTAAATTAAATTAATATAACGTGTAAGTTACAGTTATGTTACATGTAACTTACTTTTACATTTTCATCATGGGTGGCCCATCGCGGGTGACACGCGGCGCAGAGAACGCGTCCGCACGCGTCCCAGCCCACACGCTACTCAAAAAAAACGTTGGGCGGGGCCTCACCTGTTATAATGCGGACATGTACCTCAAACTTGGGTAATCTAACCGGCAGCAACGCCATTCCCAAAAAAAAACCTCAGAAGTGCGTCGTATACCTCATTCGAAATGCCTTCTTGGCCGATTTAACTTACTTGCGACTTATCTTGTGCCGTTTAAGTTACATGTAACATATCGGAGGTGCACTGCACGTGGTATACAGTTCATATGTTGGATTTAACTTAAAAGATCTGAGATGAGTCACAAGTAACTTACATCTGCTTAGATATGTTACAAGTAACTTGTTTTTGGCCTCTTATGTTACAAGTAATTTGTTTTCATTTTTCTCGGGTATGTTGGATGAAACAGCACCTTTCACCCCGATTCAATGATTTTTTTAGGGTTCGCCTAGTGCGGTCTTGCATTGTTGCGTTGCGAAATGGCGCCTTTCCGGTAGACAATCGCTGGCCAATCGCCTGACACGGATTCGCTTCCACTTCCCCTCTTAGGCCCAAGGCATACTTCCTGCGACGGGCGACGCGACATCGTGTCTGGGATAGAAATCGACAGAAAATCGATATGGTTCAAATGCACTGTCGCTGTCGCGCATCGCGGCTGGTGTGAACTAGGCCTTAACTCGTCGTAGCAGAAACGACATTACTTGCCAGTGTCCTTATTAGAATGTGGATTCTGCTCGTACCGCCCACTTCTTCACTGTCCGATGAATAAGTGGGCGGGGCGGGGTGCAACACTTGACTTTTAGGCTATTTCTGGCTCGTCTTAAGCCACTTTTCTGAGGATAATGTTGCTATTGGCACAGACCTTTTAATTTCCGTTAAATGATCGAGAGCTGTTTTCAAAGTAAACACTGTCTTTCAGTTTATATTATAGTTTCTATTTCCAGAAACAAAGATGCACATTGATTGACGGATAAAAAACTGCTAAATGGAGCTGCACACCGATGATGATTCTGCGACGCCATTACCACCACAACCGGCATCACGAAGGGGGCCACTTCCTCCATTGCAAACCAGTAAGACGTTGACTCAAACAATTTCTTTATAATAAGTTACCCAGGGTAAATTTCCATGTGTTTAGGACGTCGAATGTCTGCATCATGGACTGAAAATCTCGAGCCGTCTGTCGAGCTCAAATCGCCTGAATCCGTCAAATCCCCAGAATCGAAAGCGTCTTCCTCGAAGGTTCCATACCAGCCTCAGGCTTTTTTTCTCACAAGGTTCAGGACTTTTCTCCTATACCTCTTCTAGAGCTTCTTCCCACGATCCGCGAGCGAAGTGCGGCCATTTTCCGACGACGAGGTTTTCTCGCCTACGAAAGTGAGTGTAGTTGAATTATTAATGTAGAAATTCCAATAGTGTTCAAATTTTGGTTACTTTTTTCAAAGCGCAATATTTAGAGCCCCAATTCACCTCTCGAACCATCCACCTCAAAGGAGCAGACCAAGGAAGAGAAACCGGAAAAGAAGCACACGAGGCGAGAATCATTGAAAGACCAGCTGCTGAAATTCAAGATGAAAGTAGGTTTTTCCTTTAATTTTTCACCTACATTCTTGAGGTATTTTTTCGAATGATCGACTATCTACTAGCAAGGGAAGTATAAAAAGCGTAGGTCGGATCTGTCAAAACGTTTAGTATGGTTAGTATCTCTTCTGGCTCAATAGTAAATATGCGCAGTATCCCGCCCCGAGCCGCAGGTTCAAAAAAGTTATGAACATTTTTTAAGGATCTCGAAAAGGCAAGGGTACCATCCATCAGGGATTTTTTTTGGAGTTCCGAAAAAATTTCTCGGATTTGGCTCAAAAGTTGTATGTAGGGGTAATCTAGGGTGGTGAACACGAATCTGGAGAAAAATCCATTTGTCGAAATTTTGAGGTTTACTGTAGGTTACGGTAGGTAACATGTCATTTAGGGGTCAAAACCCACTTCAGTATTTTGAAAAACGACAAACGGACGTCAAATTCGTATTCTCCACCCCGAATAACCGCCGTTTACAAATTTTGAGTAAAATCTGAGATTTTGACCAAACTATCGTATACCCCACCGTAATCTACCGTAATATGCAAAAAATCGATAAATGGACTCCAGATTCGTGTTAAGCACTCCAAATAATTCTCAGCAAATGATTCTGAGACATATCTATTGTAGAAAACCGGAAATCTCGAAAGTGGCGTTTTTCCCTCGAAATTTTCCTAAGTTGGGAAGCTTCAAACGAAATTAGCCGAAAACTTGGAAAAATCGACTAATAAATCTTAGGTTCGTAGTCAGCGCCCCAAAAAACCCACCTGGGAGAAGTTTAGGTCAAATCTGGAACATTTTTCTAAAACGCTTCCAGAGCACTCAATTGGTAGAAATAAATGCCCAACCGAAAATCGGTACAAGTCCAAAACGCTGTCGGTCTGGACAAAGTACGGAAAATGTGCCTTCACCCAAACTTTGCTCAGGGGGGTAGTTCCGGGCGCTAAACACATTTATGAGGTGCGTTTCCGGATTTTCCGAAGACTAACGCGCTTTTGGAAGGTACAAAAAGCACAAAAAATGACCTTTTTAATCTTGTAACTTCTTGGAACCTGCAGCTCGGGGCGGGATACCCCGCAGTTTTACTATTGAGCCACAAGAGATATACTCTGTTTATCTTGAATTGCACAAAACGCGGTCCGCCAATAGTCCTTTAATTGGCCCGCTAGCACCGTAGTGTACGTCCACGACGCGTTCTCGGCAGACCCGGGTGGCAGGGTGGGTGGCCGAGTGGCGGCATTGACGAATCGATTGCTCTGCACACCGGATGCACATCCGGGTCTGCCGAGAACGCGTCGTGGACGTACACTACGGAACTAGCGGGCCAATAAGAGGACTATTGACGGACGGTGTTTCGTGCAATTCAAGATAAACAGAGTATACTAACGACACTAGTCGTTTTGGCAGATCCGCCCTACGCTTTGTATACTTCCCTTGTAAGTCTAAAATCAGATTTTTCGAAGCGATTCACTTCTTGACTAATCCGAGAATCACGTTTTTGTAGTGGTCGACTTTTTCGATAAGTCGAAAATCGTTTCTTTTTTTTCGAATGATCGACTTGATGGCATACAAAATTTCAATGCTTTGAATAATCGGCTGAATGGACCCAATAGAAAACCATTTATTTTCGATCGAATAATCATTTGATAATTCGATCCGGCCCAAACATGCCGCGCACTCGCCATTAATTTTCTTGACTAAAGTTATTTCAACATAAAAATTTTTTTGACTAACATTCGTATAAAACGTTATTTCAGAAAGTTCGTCCCCACAAAATGACCCATTTTCTCTTTTCCAGACGAAACTAAACAAAAATTGCTTCACATTGCTGAGAATTTTTAGGTTTTTCAAACCTAATTACCTTGAATAATTAGAATTTTTCATGGTTATTCAGGTACTTCGTCGCTCAATTTATTTAATTGCTTACTCTCTCTCTTACTTACTGAAAAATTTTATTCACTGAAACAGACCAAACCGCTCATCTACAGTTGACCGCAATGTTAAAAGGACATGGTGCGGTTGCGGACTCGCACTAAAACTACGGTAGAATCTGGCACTTCGCCTGATTTCGTCATCGATCGGCGCCACAGCTGATATTCTCGTGAGCAGAGAGACGACGGTTGGCGCCGATCGATGACGAAATCTGGCAAAGTGCCAGATTCTACCGTAATTTAGTGCGAGTCCGCAACCGCACCATGTCCTTTTAACATTGCGGTCAACTGTACACGAAGTTTAAGGCAGTGTTCACCATGACAAAGTTGCCCGTTTTTTGGCTAAAATGTAAGCTTTGTGTCTGTCTAGGAAGACTTAGAACGGAAGCGCGACGAAAACGGTGGGGAAATGGGTGAAAATCTCATGGGCCAGCCAACCCATTTGGCCACCCCGCCCACTTCCTGTAACAGTTGTCCTGAATTCGTGTTACCGTAGGAACAGACAACCCCTCTTATTTTTTCAAGTTTTGGTACTTGAAACATAAAGCAATGCCTACTTGCCTAAAAATTTTGAAACGCAAAACCATTTCCCTGACGTCAGGTTCTATGCGTTGTCCGCAATTTCCCTGCGGACAACGCATCGAGCCTGGCACACAAACAGGCATAAATAATTTCTTCAGAGATTTCTTCGAACAGTTTTGCTCCCCTATTTGAGTGTTCTGAGAAGACTTTTCCTATTAACCTCTTCTTAATAGACTTACCTACCCAGAAACATCGAAAACTATAAAACGGTTTTTTATCTTGAACACTGTCTTCAAAAGTCAGAGGTTGTTGTGAACCTTTAAAGGAGCGACAAAGTGTAGAGAAAAGGAGACGCAGCGTACGCGCGCACACGCACGCGGTGAACGAAAATAAATTTCACCCGGAAACAAAGGATGCATTACCGTTTTTTTTTCCTTGCGGTGAACTGTACAATGTAAAAATACTCCGAGAATTTCAATTCATTTTAGGCTGGTAAAGTTCTTGAAGACGTACACGATCGCCTAGTTGAAGACCATTCTTCTGTGGCTGTGGCTCCCATAGCCGTGAGTGACGACAGTCATTTTTAGACAGTTTGTAATAAGTACATATACATCCCTTCGCGATCGCGGAGCGCGCGCTGAGCTGGTTTGCGTTAGGGGCGCGCGTCCGCGCTGCTTTAGATGCACCTGATAACTGAGTCAGAGGATACGCTGATTGGTCAGCTGCATCAGATGATATGTAGCGCGGCCGCGCGCCCTATTGCAGACGACGTGAGGCATATTTTAGAGCTTCATCGCTGCGCGGCGCGTTGAGATGTTTTCTGGAGGCATCGATCGATAACGCGCCACTCGTAAATTCGCGTATGAACCATGACATTGCGCCGCGCTGCACTGGAACTGTAAAAACCCCTAACACGCTCTTCGGACTTCGGGCAGCACCGTATTCCTTCTATAAACACAAATTTCCGATTTAGTCCCCAGCCACTCCCTCCCAAGACTTGGCATCCGTGCTAGACATCGACGAAAGTTCTTCATTTGACGGTAGAGGAATAAGGTTTGGTTTCTCGTTGAGCTTTGAATTCCAACTCGAAACTCTGATACTATTTCATAAGCCAACAAAAATGACGGAAAAAATCAATAATCGATCTATGATTCCAGCTTTCCTTTTACAGTCCCTCACTCTCCCAATCGTCAAAGCGCACCACAACCTCAGCAGAATTGAAGGCATCTATGCGTTCAAAACTCAGAAAACAGGTAAAAAATAGGAATTTTTCCGATCTGATATTTTCGAGAAAAAATGCTTTACAGGCCGAACAAACAGTCGAGAGGAAACGCGGTTCGGTGCAGCTAGCGAAACGCCTTCAGCGACGTCTCACCATACATCAGGAGGTTTGTTGTACTCCGCCGCTTCAGACTACCTACCACAAAGCCGCGCGGGCAGTTGACCCAACGTCGCGGTGCCGCGTCGTTAACGGGAGATTCTTTTCTACTCATCATTGTCGCCGCATTGTCGCATTGCGACGTCGCAGCGTGGCGTAAAGCTTTTTTGACAGCTACGATCAAGAGGTTAGCTTATGTCGCAGCCATAACAGCGCCGCGTGCGAAGTGGATCCGACGTCGCATGCCCTATTGCGATGGCAGAGCAGCAAAAGCCTTTTGCTCACTCTTAATTGTCGTCCCCTTGCCGCATCGCATCGTCGCCGCGTCGAGTTACGCTCTCCAAGCCAGCGTTATCGGAAGGCCGGCACAATAGCGTTAACGCCGCGTGCGCAGTTAATTTTGATATCGCGCAGCTTGGACAAACCGATGCGATATAATTGTCGCTTGGTTGTTGTTTTTCGATGTCGCGGCCGCGGCGTAGAGTAACGTCCTCTATACCAGCGCTTTATTGCGCTGCTTCAGACCTCTACCACAACGCGCGGCACGCGGTCGAGGCGACGTCGCGATGCTACGCTGAAAAAATAGTGAACTAGTTTGAGGCTTTTCGCTATGCATTTGTGTGGCTCTTTGCAGCGTTGCGACACCGCTACGTCGACTCACGCTCTTTAGCGCGTCATCGAAAACTTGGCGCGGCTTCAGAATATATAGTCGACCGCCGCGAGCGTAGTGTCTGCGGCACAGTATTGCGTACGCGGAATAACATCAGACTTGTCTTCGCGAAATACTGTCGATTCTTCGCCGCATTGTGACACCGCGACGTCGAGTTACGCGCTCTGAGACCGCCGCGCGTGCAGTGCGTGTGCCATCAAAATTATGGTAATATCGCTCTGCCTTTGACTACCTACCGCAACGCCGCAAGCGCAGTGGATGCAAAATCGCAAAGTCGCATCGCAATGGTGAGCTAGTGAATGAACACTCCCTAGCGCACTAGTGTGCCCTGATGCCGCATACTGGGCCGCGCGGCGCGCTCACCGCGAGGTCGATGTAGGTTGTCTAAACCAGTGCCGTAATGTCACCATTATGTATTTTCAGGAAGGCCCCACTGAGGGCGAACTTCGGTCTGTCGATGAGGAAATTGAGCATTCTCTGAAGGTAGAACAAAATTATAATATCCAAGGCTGAAGTAGATCACAAACAAAGCGCGGATTTTCAGATTGGAGCACGTTTCCTGCAGGAGCAGGCGTCCATGAACCCGGCTGACGAAGTGCAATATGCATTCTTTGTCGAGGACTACGAGAAGGGTTTGTTACCTCTGGTTTAGGGGACTACCATGGCGTCATAACGCTCTTCAGACTCACTCGCAACCTCAAGCTGGCCCAGTTCTGGAATACTGTCGGGCAGAAATGGCCGAACAGGACGATCACAACTTAGTCTACTACAATCCGCGGCCGCTGGATGTCGAAGCAAATGAGAGGTAAAATTTTTGAGCGTTTGGTTATAATGTTTCCCCAAAAATCTCTTCTTTCAGACCCATAACCACAAAATGACCCAGAGATTGTCCGACAAATTTTTCACCGACGGTAAACTCCGACGCATTGATGAGTCCAAACTTCTGAAGCCACTGAAGGTGAGAAAAAGTTGCGGCGCGACGCGTATGCGAAGCGGGTTTATAGTCAAAGTGGGGCGAGCGGTCGGGCTGCGGCACGTGTGGTGACGCGACCGCAACGTGCCTTCCTACAACTATGTAGGCATTCACTCTCGTGTTTGCAGATCACACAAACCGAAGACACATCGTGCAGCTACATGAAGGCGGAGCCATGGCAGGCTTTCGTGGACGAGATACGCGACAGTGAATACGTACAGCTGGACGTGTTTCTAGGACAAGTGTTCTTCGAGAATCATCCATTGGCTAGCGCTGAAGTGAGTAATATATACAAATCAAAAAGTCACAAAAAAAGTGGGCGTGGCCAACCGCTTTTCTAGGACAAACTCCACTCGCGCATTTGCTCCTTGTATGACGAGCAATGTCGACGCATCAACGAGATGACAGATGCGCTGATGGACGCTGAGAACACTCCCATAAGGTACATACGTGAACTGGACGAGTTGTCCCACTACACAATTTCGAGATCTTAGATTTCAGTGAGAACTCGTCCGCACTTCGTGAACATGCCGATCAACTATACAGAGATGTGCAACAAGCCGCGCAGGGATTGACTAAGGAATACGCAGACCTTGAAAACTGTCGTAACCTACAGGGTTACGCCACCTCACCTCTGAAGTACACAGTTAACCCCGATGGGGACAGCCAGTGAGTTAGAGAATCCTCTGACGATTCTTAGTCTTGAGCCCCACCGAAGAAGAACTATAGCCGCCTTAAGGTTCGGCTGGTTCTCCTAATCTCTGAGCCGTTGCTGTTGCTGTCCGAGCTCCTCCAGCTCGCTCGGACAGCAACAGCAGTGGCGCGGACAGCAACACAAACCGAACCGCAGATTAGAAACAGGAGCCGAACTGCTATCCGGCTCAGGTCGAGATTTGCCTGAGTATCATAGTGTTGCAAAGTGTCGCTACGACGTTTCTACCCGAGTTTTCAGATCAATACTGGGGAAGTTGACTATGGACAACCCAGTCACTCCTATGGGAGCCTTGCCGCAGCAGGAGCGCACACGTATTGGTAGGTCATCATCTCTAAACAACAACTTCCAGTCCTTCATAGAAACATACATTACTTACAAACAGAAACAGAAGGAAAAATAAATTAATTGTTAGAAAATGAGCTAATCAATACATGTTCAGTAATGAAAACGTTGAAATAGTAAAACAAAGAAAAGAAAAACAAAAAAGTCGCAAATTTAGAGTCTGTCCTAATCGGACTGTCTACCCACGCGATCGGCGTGCGTATCGCGCGGCCGTCGCGAAGGCATTTTTGCCACGAGCCTCCACATGGCTGCAGACAGCTGACAAAGATATTGCCCAATTAATGCAAAATTAATGGCGGTTTTTATAAAATAAATATTTTCGCACAAACGAGCTCTTTTGCAAAGTATAATGTGAGAAGCGCATTTCTTAATCTATCTCACACCACCGGAAATCGAAAAATGGTCGACAGTTGTCAAAAGAAATATTGTGGATTAGGAGCTTCCGCGTAGTTTTTAACTAAAAAATTTGGTGTCTCAAAGTCACTGAATGAGAGAGAAATGTAGGCTACAGGAATGTTCAGTACTTAGAACACACATCAAAATTAAGTTCACAAAAGATCGAGTTTTATGAGAAGAGACAAGAAGAATGTATCAGATAGAGAAGCATCTAAATCCACAAAAAACTCAACCGGACGAAAAAAAATAGTTTTTGAAAATCCACAAATTTTCTGCACAAACCTAACAATTCAAAATTAATCGAGCCTTAACGGTAAATAACGATTATTGACAAGGGAGCTGCGAACTTCAAGGATGGAAACACAATATTTTAACCGATTGTGAAGATAAAAACTGGAAATCCGTTACACGAGGAATTTAAAATCAGCTGTTTAAAGGACGAGCTCGTAAATTTAGCATCAGAGCACAAAATCTCGTCGGGTAGGGCGCCGCTGGTAGGACCCTACCCGAGATTTGCGCTGGGTAAGCTTTGGTAGGTTGCTACTATACATTCAATCCGACGGAGTCGGTTTCGGATATATGGGTCGGATAATCCGATCGGATAATTATCCGATCCGCCGTCAAAATGGCGATTTCGGATTGATCCGAAATCCGATTAGACGAAAAAACACGATATCCGTATTATCCGATATCCGGAAAAGTGAAAATCGAAGGATCCAATCAGAAAACCGGATAATCGGATAAAAACGGATAATCGATTGGATAAAAATCGGATAATTTCGGATGGAAAACGGATGATTTCGGATGAAAAACGGATAGAATTGCGCCCGCCGTAACATCCAGCTCCAAACGCGGTCGCGTGGAGGTAGCGCGAATTCGCAGTAGAGCGCGCTATTGACGGTTGCGGAATGGCTGATTAAGCATGTGTGAGGAATGGATCTCTACATGCATATTGAACAAATACAAATATTTCATGATGAAGGGGCTCAGGTAAAACTAGTTGTCCAGAATCGGACCAGTAGTTGCCGAGAATCGGTCGACAATCGAGAAGTTGTTCAGAAAGTTGATAGAAGTTGCCGAGAATTCTGAGATTTGCAGTATTTAAAGAGAATTCAGGCCAATTTGTTCCAGAATTTCAGAGAAAGTTGCCGAAAACTCGCGGGAATGAGTGTTTGCCGAGAATTCGGACAGATTTCTCGACAACTCTCCCGAAATTGAGAACATGTTTTGAATATGTCAAAAAGTTTTCCAAGATATCAGGACATCACTTCAGAAACCTCCTTAAACTACTCAGGTAAAACTAGTTGTCGAGAATCGGACGAAATGTTGTCCTGCAGGCGTACGAATGCAGGACAACTTTCGCAGACTCTAGAGAATTCAGGACAACTTTTCGCCCAATTCTCGACAATGTCCGTCAACTTATCGACCAGTTCCCAACAACTCCTTGCCCGACTCTCGTCAGTTAACTCACTTTTTATAACATGCACAGCTGTATGCTCTTACCCAAAAATTGGAGCTCCTGCTCAACCAATGATCACAACGGTCGGCGAGGCCTACGATGACAGTTTCACACCCCTCTGTTAGACGAATTCCCAACTTGGCCCGCCACATCGACGTTTGACAGAGGCAAACTGTGCATCGTATATGCTGTGGGTCTACAAAAACGTTCAACATGGGCAGCTATTGGCCTTGCCCAGCACCAGTGCGCTATCAATGTAGTGGCCTTCAGAATTACTCCAACATAAGACGGTGAAAGTTTGAGTAGAGAGTAAATCGACCACGCTGGACTCAAATATTCTACTTTAATGGCTCCTAGTTTTCGAAATAGTCGACTTCCGGCTGAACCACAACTGAGAATGGTGTGAACCATGAAACTGTAGCGGGTTAAGCCTCTATCTTAGGCGGTGGAAGTTTGTATGGAAGGTAAATAGACCCCGATAAACTCAAACATCCTACTCTCGTGACCCATACTTTGCAAAATGTGGACTTTCGGCGGATCCACACCTGCAGCCAGCGGCAAAACCGCTGGCTTCAGATGTGTACCCTCCTGAAGTCCACATATTGTACATTAATGTAATGATAAACAACCATTGCAAGGTTTAGAGTTGCAAATGACGGTCAGAACCGAATCATTTGAGATCTATTGGAATTACCAATCTTAATTTCAAACGTTGTTCTGATACTTCTTGGGTAACTTCTCGAATATTATAATTTAAATCCGACTGCTGTAACTACCGATCATGGAAAAAAAGATCAGTACTTGAAAGCTCGTAAACTTTCAAATACTTTAACTAGAAAATCCCATGTTTTGGTATGTTCGCTATTTTGAGAAGATGAAAATTCAAAAAGAAGCGAGTTTGGTAATCAAGAAGTCGGTGACATGTATTATAATTGATAATCAGCTAGAAGAATGAAGAAAAAAGAAAAAAAAACCCAGAGGACCCACATGAAAAGAAAAAAACAAAAACAGCAGTCGCAATAATTGAAGAAAGTGGTATAAAGAGGGTTCTGAAGTGATGTCCTGAATTCTTGGGAAATTCTCGACATATTCGAAACATATTTTCGAATTCGGAAGGAGCTGTCGAGAAATCAGTCCGAATTCTTGGCAAACCCTCGTTCCCCGAATTCTCGGCAACTCTCTCTGAAATTCTGAACAAATAGGCCGCAATGCTCGACAAATACTGCGAATCTCAGAATTCTCAACAACTTCTATCTCTTTTCTGGACAACTTCTCGATTGTCGACCGATTCTCAACAGCTATTCGTCCGATTCTGGACAACTAGGTTTACCTGAGTACATTCTTCGAATGTTGCGACTGCTTTTGTTCTTCTCTTTTCGTGAGGGTCCTCTGTGGTTTTTTCTTTGTTCTCCATTCTTCTAGCTGGTTATCAATTATAAGGAATTTTTACCGATTTCTTGAATATCAAACTCGTTTTTTTTTGAATTTTCATCTTCTCAAATTAGCGAACATACTAAAACATGGGATTTCCAAGTCAGTAAAATTTGAAAGTTTTCGAGCTATCAAATACTGATCTTTTTTTTTGATGATCGGTAGTTGCAGCAGTCAGATTTAAAATACATTATTAAAGAAGTTACCCAAGAAGGAACAACGTTTGAAAATAAGATTGTTATTTCGAAAAATCTCGATTGATTCAGTTCTGACCGAAATTTGCAACTCTAAACCTTGCAGTGGTTGTTTAGCATTATATTGATGTACAATATGTGACCTTCCGGCGGGTCCACACCGGCAGCCAGCGGTTCGGCCGCTAGCTGCAGGTGTGGAC
Source organism: Aplectana chamaeleonis (assembly GCA_029168955.1). Lineage (NCBI taxonomy): Eukaryota > Metazoa > Nematoda > Chromadorea > Rhabditida > Cosmocercidae > Aplectana > Aplectana chamaeleonis. Next base: position 530,674 of record JAPDOI010000116.1, on the reverse strand, counting down.
CCGCCGGAAGTCCACATTCTGCAGAGTATGGGTTGCGAGATAAAGGATATTTGAGTCTATCGGGGTATTTTTACCTTACATGCAAACTTCCACCGCCTAAGATGGAGGCTGAACACCGCTACAGTATAATGGCTCACACCTTTCTCAAGTGTCATCCTAACGGAAGTTGACAATTTTGAAAACCAGGAGCCACGAGTGTAGGATTTTTTTGATTTAAGCGTGGCCGATTTACTCTCTATTCAAACTTTCACCGTCTTAGAGTATTTCCGAAGACCGCTACACTTATAGCGCACTGGTGCTGGACAAGGCTAGTAGCAGTTCATGTTGAACGATTTTGTAGACCCAAAGCATATACGATGCGCAGTTTGCCTCTGCCGAACGTCGATGAAACGAGGCAAGTAGGGAATTCGGCGAGCAGAGAAGTGTGAAACCATCATCGTGGGCTTCACCGACCGTTGAGATCAGTGGCTGGGCAGGAGCCCCAATTTTTGGAAAATACATGCAGCTATACATGTGTGAAGCTGTGTGTTAACTGTCGAGAATCGGGTAAGGAGTTGTCGGGAATTGGTCGATAAGTTGTCGGGCATTGTCGAGAATTGGGCGAAAAGTTGTCCAGAATTCTCTAGAGTCTGCGAAAGTTGTCCTGCATTCGTACGCCTGCAGGACAACCTTTCGTCAGATTATCGACAACTAGTTTTACCTGAAGGTCATAATATCACAAAATGACTGCATAACATGTGATAGGGGGTATTTCGTGAAGTGAAGAGGCCTTATTTCGTTTTGCAAGTCCTTATAGTGCTCCTGATGATGGCACACGAATGATTTTGAGCTCTCAGGGAAACAAACAAGTGTTGTATTTGCAAATTCTATGAACAGGTTTCGGAGGAATGTCTTCTGTTTGGACGCTTTATTACAACGCGAATCTGTGTTCATAACTCGGGTGACGTTCTGCAGTTGAACTTAGACACGCTGACGGTTGTTCAGCGGGGTAAAAGGCTTGTCGGTGCGACCGCTGGAGCAAAAACGGGAGGAGTCGAATTGTTGGTTGTACCGCAGATGGAGAGAAATTGAATACACGGAGACGGTTATTTGGCGGTGGAAAACGGATTGACGGTGCAACGGCGGGGACGCGCTCTACCGTCAAATATGTGGCACGTTCCGCAACCCGTAGTTTTGTGTTAAAATTGATTGATGTTGTCTCCTTCAGTTATGTTGAAGATAACAGAGGAAGTGTGCAAAAAAGAACTAGCCTTGCTTCGGTTTGGCACTTGTCCCTACCCATTTTCAGTGTCGTAATCAAACGACTTGAATTCTGGAGGGTAGGGAAACCCTCGGTTGGTGTACTCATGATGCGGCGGCACGGGAAAATGGGCGTGGCTATGTACGATTGCACGGTGCCCCCCCTTGCTGCGACAGCGCTAATTCTGCAGGGATCACATAATTTTCAAGCTCAATTTTTACCCAGAAGGGGAAGTTCGTAACGAATTTGGATTTTTTCCAAGGTTTCGTTTAACAAGGTAAGATCGTAGCCCTACCGAGATTGGTCGCAACGCCCCGCTAAACCATGACTCTGTGGCAGGTCTTCTTTTCGGTCAGTTATGAGCTCTCACCGGTTGCAGGGGAGGGCGACGTTTCTAAACAATCGTGCCGTGGCGAGTGTCGCGCGCGACGAGTTGCGCGGTGACGCGACATCCCTGCTTTAGGGTTAAACCAAGTAAATTGACATGTCCAGGGGCATAATTTGCTTTCCTGCGTTCATTTCTCGTCAGAGATGATAGCCATTTATTCCTTTAAAGCGCTGAGGACTACTCTTAACGGTGGAGGGTTTTTTTAGTGTTCGCCGCGAGCGCGACATTCACCGGACCGCGACGCGTACGCACGTGGCTACAGAATGCATTTGCTTGAATGCACGGGTTTGAATCCTCGGTACTACTAAAAAATTTTCTTATCCGTTTTTTCATCCGAATTATCCGGTGGATCCGATTTTATCCGATCGGATATCCGATCCGATCAAAAATTCTGGTTTCGTATAGGATCCGTTATCCGAAATGAGTCGGTTTCGCAGAATCGGCAATATCCGAAATCCGATCCGACGCCATTTTGGCCATCGGATGGAATGTATAGTTGCTACCGTAGGTAGAAAATTTCGTGAATCGCGTCATTTGCGCCAATTTCGTTAGGAAGCAACCCTTACCCAGCCTACCAGCCAGCGCTAAATTTCGCTGATGGATCCGGCCCCTGGTTTTCTCCGGAGCATCCGTTGTTCGGCCCGAAACGCCTTGCATTTGGACCGACACATGCAGAAACAGCAGCAGTCTCTCGGAACACATTCACGATTATCTGAGAAAAGACAGTGTTCTAGATGGTGTACAATCCTATGTATACTGAATGAAAAAGCAAGGTTCGGGGTCTGGTTCACTTTGCCCAAACCTATTTTCATGAGTGAAGCAGTTGTGACAACAGATGAACCTTTCTTTTGAGCAGATTCAGCTTGAAAAAAAAGATTCGCAAGCAAGATAAAGACATGCCTAGAGCGTGCGAGAAATTTTTGGAAACGAAAAACGAAAAGTTTGGCTGGTTAAAAATGTGTAGAATGCGTTGCTACACTATTCTACGTAGCAGAAACGTTCTTTTTTTCATTTTTGGTATTTCATTGTTTTGGTTTTCCCGAAAAACCATCGTTTTCTCGAAAAACCAATGTCGAAAAGCCGGAATATGTTCGAAAATGGATCATCCCAAAATAGCCTCTCTGCGCCGAAAAAAATGGCCTCGGAGCAAAAATTTTCATTTTTCGATTTCTCGTTTTCGAAAAATTTTCGCACATCCCAGGTCAAGAAAAAACAGCAAAACGACTCGGTGAATAAAAAATAGAAGAAATTAATAAGCAAAGATTAGAACCAATGAAATCAGGGGGTTTTGCGACTGCTAGTGAATCATTGACGGGTTTCTCGGGGAGGTCCCCGTCTGCGCTTATCGATAGATCACAACATTTTTTATTCAGGTGACGGTGCAAAAGCAAAACTAAATCATAGCTCTTCGGGTAGGATAACAAATCTGAGGAAGTTATCTCTGTAGATAAATCGTATATACATATAATATTTTCTCTCATTCTGAAAAATTTGGTCAAAATGTTAACTCCAACCTATGGAAATAACCTTCTTTGCAGAATCCATAAGGAAAACATCACTACAAGTGGTGCTCCATTTCAACGACATCTTCCTCTGCAAGACGAAACTGGTGCCGATGGAAGGCTGTCTGTATAGCTTTGAGGAGACGTACAATTTGGAGGTAAGTTGATTCTCTGTAGACCACGATTAGCTGACAGGGTTTCATAATAGAGAGGGTTGAGTGGATATCTAACCGTTAGTGAATTCATGTCCAGCCGAACTGGACAAAGGGGAATCGAGCGATGTTGAAAGTGGAGATGAGGAATGTTCTCTGAACAGTGACGGAGTCCATTCTATCTCCACTACAACGCGAACCACCAAATATCGGTCTACCAAAACATCGGTCACCAAGGTTGAACCCATAAAAACCTCCTCAAAGACTGCTCCAAAGCAGAGAAGATCTGAAAGGATAATTCGAAGGTACTGTTGTACTACAAGGGAATGAGGGTTTTATAACTTTATGGGTATAAGTTTACCTTATATTCAGAGTCCATGTTGATTTGAGGGATAGAGGACAGGAACCCAAAACGTTGGATGTCTCAACAGTTGAATCCGAGAATGATTCTGAATCCTCGGATATAGAAAGTCTCGAAGAGTTTTCCGACGCTGATGTCGAATCAGTGGAAAATTTACTTCAAGATTATGGAGGAATCGAAGAAGAAGAAAAGGACAGCCCACGTCAGCTGAAGAAAACGAAACCGTCTATGCTATCTGCACGAAAAGGTGATTATTTATGCATAACTAAAGCTGATAAAGACCAGAATCCATCAATTTAAGGACAATCCACAACAGAACCAAAACCAAAATTCCAACCTGAATGCCGAAAAAGCATAACGGAGAACTTTAGGGAGTTTAACAATCGCCCCTACGATGGAGGCTTAGTATCTTTCAGGAATGAGTATGAAATTACTGGCTTCGACATCCGAAGAACGGCCAAACCCATTCAGGTACACTATGCATTAATTCACAACAAAACAGAAATACAAGTCTCCCTATTAATTCAGAACTTCAATTGGCTTCAAATCAGGGATATACCGTCGATTGAAGGTCGGGGTGTCTTCGCAAAGGTCCACATTCTACAGGGATCTATTGTATGCGATTACCGGTAAGGTATACTTTATCTCAGTAGCATATCAGAAACGGAATCTAGTCTACCTTACGTATTTATCAATTTTAGGGGAGTCGTCGTTACTCAGGCATTCATGGACGACCTTTCGAAGAAAACGTCCGCAGATGAAATGAGGAAACTAGGGAACTATGAGGCGGATATTTTTGGTTGGTTCATGCTGAATGCTCACCACTATTTTCCAAAAACGTTGTCCGTTGTTCTAAAACGCAATGCAACTTTGTCCATTTTAGTACCTCGGCTGAACGGGGGATATGAGAAGCTCACTATCCTCGGGCATCGGCCCATCTACAAAGGATCCATTATTCTAGGAAGGCTTATAAATCACAGCCGACACCATCCGAACCTCAAGATGGAGCAAGTTGTGAAGAGATACTCTAAAACACAGACAACAGTGTTGACCGCTTTTAAAGCGACTAAAAATATCGAGGTATGCCCTTTATGCAATCAAAGAAATTCAGTTAGCTTCTACTCGAAAAGAGTCCCGTAAAAAATCTCACTCTAAACTCTCACGGTGGACACAAGGGATACACCAAAATATCAAACCCGCATACAGGTATTCAAACTTCACCTGCTTCCAACTTTTGTTTATGGAAATATAATTTTGTTTTTGAAAAAAAAACTTTTTTTTGAGAACCTAAAAAAACAGAATTTAACCGCAGCCGAACTGATAAATCATGTAACAAGAAACCCTTATTGTTTTAAATATCTGAACGCATAAAAACAACTCTGAATCGATAATTTTATTTTGAACAAAGTAAGTGCGACACCATATTTTCAACAACAAAATACATTTTATTAATAATAATTTTTTAAGGAGTTCCGATACATCTCCACCAAACTGGGTTTTAACTCATCCAACTGTCATCGGCTCTACATAATCGATTTTTCCACATATTTTTTCAGGAGGGTCAACAGCTGTTGTGGAACTACGGGAGACAGTTCGATGAAAATATCCATAGTCGTTGTATTTGCGAACAATGCGACAATCCTGGTAAGCTGCAGATGTAAAAATCTCAACCTCTACCCCTCCCTCTACCTTCTCACAAGTCGTTCGAGCGTACTAAACAGCGACCTGGGGTCGCTTTAACGAAAAAGGATAAATTGAATTGGTCAAAGTTTTCGTCAGAGAACAAAATTCTGTTACCATGTAGTAGTCAATGCTAGCAACACATATCATTGATCGATTAAAAGCCTATAGGTTAAATTGTGGTACCCCCAACGAGTCCTAAAATAAGTATATTGAACAACTTATAACAACTAAATTAACAAGAAATATTCAATTTCTGAAGTTCATATTATAGAATCAACTGTCGCCCTCCGTGACTGGCCTACAGAAACGGCGAATATTGGTCCGAACGATAATGACAGCATATCACAAGACGCACTGCAAACCCATTCTAGAAATTCAGTTAATGCACCTAAAGTGCTTACCTCGCTCATGAGGAAAACTGGTAATTCCCTTATCCTCGACGATAGGAGGTTCAAATGTGGATTAGATGCGTATAAGAATGGCCGTGAAGTACTTCTTAAGTGCAAGGTAAATTATTTTGAAAATTTCAACAATATCCTGAATATGTATTCAAGAATTCAGGACACTTTCAAAGACACGGACATCCTCTTCCCCAAAAATGCGAGTAGCCTAATGAAAGTTATTCTAAGAGCTAAGGTGGACGCATACGAGAGGAAACGTCCTGTTGTACTCCTACTCAAAGAGACCGAAAACAACAGCTCAGTTACTGTTCTACTTTTCGGAAGTTATCTTTACGAGATTGATGAAGGTAACTACGGCAACTGTCTGTTGTTTTCAGAAAAGTCTAAGGAATGGAGAATCGTGGTAAGAAATTACTTATTGTGTTCAAACTTTGAAAACTTGATTAAATCAAAATCTGTTATAGAAAGAGCAAGCAGCAGATGAGTATCGACAACAAAACCTTTTGGAAGTCATTAGGCCTATGAAAATAGCGTTCTTCTATTTCCCCGTATGTAAACGGGAAATGTTTAACGAAATTGTTCAGAAGCGATCTCTTAACATCAAAATGCTTCTGAACATAATAGAAAAGCATGTCTCTTGAACAATATCTTGGTTACTGATAATACACATTCTCAAAAAATCGCCGCATTCAATGCGTGCTGAATATGCGTTCAAATCGAATGACCACAACAAAAAAAGCTCTGTCAAGCGAGTATGTGCTCCAAACTGCAACAAATGCTGATGAAGTTCAACACAGGAGAACATATTGCAAAATTTAATAGCGGGAGCACGTGCTACAGGGATCCACCGTCATCGTAGCAATACACCAACCCTATACTTACTTTTTAGAAATTCTTTTTTGTCATGTAATTCAATGCCAAGCACGCATAGAACAGTTACTTTTTTTGAGCACGTTTATAGAATTTGAAAAGCAAAAGGAGCACATATGTAGCTACCCACGCACCACGTTTCCTGAATGAGCTCGAAACCGCTGTCTCCTAATTAAATGCATATCCGACACGCACCGAATGCGGCAAATGTTCATGGTTACGGTATTATTGCTTGAGTCGAATCAAACATTGATCCAAGATGTGTTGACCAGTTTTGATCTACTATTACACGCGAACTAGGCGCCTTATTTTTCAATTTTTATTTATTACTATTTTTGCGGTACGGCTTCTGTCTTAGCGCAAAGTTTAACCATTGATTAGCCATTCGATGATCTTCATAAAGAATTTTTTACGATCCTCTCAGAGCTTCAAATGCCAACCTGAAAGAGGAGCTTCACGCAGAGTTTGATGCTATATTGAGCCTTGGAATATTACGAGTCAACGTATCACTGTAGTCCAGACATTCGCGGAATACTGAACTTCTCTGAATGTTGAAATACATTTGCCTTCTACTGTACTTCTGACAACAAACCACGCGAGTGTTAGCTTCGATTTTGATCAAAAATCTACAGGTCTTAGTACTGCCGTAGTCACGGGATATATTATCCGTCTTCTAATTCGTTAGTATATATTATCTGTCTTGTTATTCGTTATTAATGTATAAACTGTTCTTCCCTTATTCTCCACCTATATTATCGAGTAACAAAGATGAGATAAAATTCGCGCCAGAGAGATGCATTGCGGTAGGTTGGCGGCAATTTCGAGGCAGGCTCGCAGCAATGTCTAAGTCAATACTAAAAGAACAATAAGAGCCGAGGTGTTCCAGGCAGGTTCGAGGTAGGTTTCGGCGTTTTCGCTGCGCGGCAGGTTCGAGGTAAGTTCGCGTTGGTGGCAGGCGCGCAACAGCGCCAAAGTTAATAATAAAAGAACATCATGAGTCGTGATGTTCGCGGCAGGTTCGAGGTAGGTTTCAGGCACTTTGTGGACGCAGCAGGTTCGAAGTATGTTCGCAGTGAGTTTTCTCATAGTAATCCCCGGGCTAGGAATCAGAGCGTAACTATGAAGAGCCACAAAATAACAGCAATTGGGAACACAGTTGATTTCTACCTGGAGTTTTATCCACTTATGACGACGGTATTCCCCAGAGAACATATAGGCCATAAAACGGCAAAAGTCTCACCGTCGACTGCGTACCACGTGCTGCGCGACCGCACGCGCGTCGGAAGCGAACAAGTTTTGGGCGCCGCGTGATGAGTTTCGGCCGCTGCGCGTCGGCCCGGAACGTCGCGCGGTTGCCAAAACTCGTTCGCTTACAACGCGCGCGCGGTCGCGCAGCGCGTGGTACGCAATCGACAGTGAGACTTTTGCCGTTTTATGGCCTGTATGTCACCCTAGCATTGTCGTCAATTGAAGGTATGAGTCACTAAGTGCCATTTGAAAATTCCATATAATTACTTCGATCTCAAGATACGATATTCAAAAACAGTACACGTATAAATAAAATACACGATTTGGAAAAAATCCAGAGGGACCCAATAAAGGAAATACTGAGGGAAACAGGAAAAATACCCCCTGTGCCCAGCATTTCAACCAAATAGGCATTTTTTAGCTACTGTTCTCAATCTTTAAGGTTCAATTGATTTCAAGAAGCATTTAAAAAAAACGACAGGATAAATAGTACTAAAAAATAACCAGTTGATTCTGAAAAAAAAGAGCAGGCGTCGTGTCAAATGCACATTCCGCATTTACTTCCCCCCAACATAATTCACGCGCAAAAGTCCGCCAACGACTTAACACATAGTTAGATACATGATATTTAGGAGGTAATTCGATTTAAGCTAGTAACAGTGAGTTCTACGAAAAAATTATTTGATATGAGTTTTCGAAAAAAATAGGTTTTTAGAAGTGAAATTAAACAACTCTAATTTATATACCGACCATCTTGTTTTCTCAGAAGAGCATCCAAAATTACCGCCTAGGACTCTAATTTATATACCGAAACTTGGTACAGAGCGTATGTGAGCCTATAAATAAATATTGAATAGGTTATCAGCACCTCAGAAGTAATTCTTCATTCAAGATATTGGAATGTCTCTCACTCACTCTCTCAAGAGGATCCGAATGTAACCAATAAAATGCTAAACATGCCAAAATCTGAAAATACTGACCTAGAAACTTTAAGCGGAGAAGCCAACGTCCATGTTGGATGTAGTTCTTGGAAATCTACTTTGAAAATGACCCCAGAAGCCTACATATCATTAGAAACCGTCTCTTCAGCGTGAATTCGTACACCGTGAATTTAGTTTCTTAGTCTTCAGATTGTTTTTATGGATGTAGTTCTGACATTAACTCTAAATATAAAACGCGGTACACTTATAAATGCAACCTGCTTCACTAAGTAACAGCTGCAAATAAAATTTTTTAGTTGCATATTTTCGAGAATGACATTCGTAGTAGTTTTGTCTTTTTCGCAATAAATTCAGGGAATGCGTCTCAATTCGTCGTGGTAAACACAACGCGTTGTGCAAGTTACACAACGCGTTGTGCAATCTCTTTCCCTGCTAGGTTTGCAAGAAAAAATTTTAATAAAAATAAAGAATTTTTAAAAAAATGTATTCATGCATTATTTGATGCGGAGAATCAGGAAAGATAATATTTCAGTTACCTCCTTGTCCATAACTTTTTGTGTGATGAAATATTATACATATTATTGTTATCCCAGGTGAGGTATGACCTACTTTTCAACATCGGAGTGTTTTGGCTCAGCTCCATCAGCTGAGCACGAAGGCTAGTCTTCAGTCAACACGTCCGGACTCATCGTAACATAATGATTTGAATTCAGGTCCGAAGAAGGTGCTACGCACCGAAACGTCACCAGAAGGAGGAAGTTTTTCCGAAGTTTTCAAGTTTTCGAAAAATTTTTGGAAACTTTTGGTTTTTCTCCTTTTTGCAGCCTCTAACAATAAATATTTTATAACACTAGTATTTATGTAACTGAGGAACAATGACTAAATGCAGTTATATAATGGAAGGTATTTGAAATTAAGGTTCATACCCGCTGAATTCAGCAAGTACGAGGAATCGAAAGCAATGTAAGCAATACTATGAGAAAGATTGTAGACGTGTTCTCCAGGTAATAACTGTTGCACCTGACCCGTCCACGCCCTCTATGCACACCAAACACTAAGCAATACCAGAGGTGTCAACACCTCTCAGCATAACACCCCCTTCCCCATTAATGCAGTACCACAGGTAATCATTATCAGAAACAATGTCCAACATCGACATCTCAAGCAAACAATGAACTTCCAAAAAATCCAACAGATTGTTTTTGAGTGTTGAAAAATGTTAAAAAAAATTTTATCTTGAACTAATACAGAGCTCCTCTTTTATGAGGATGCATATATCAGCTCATGACCCAAGTAGAGGTCTATTTCCGCGGTTTATAAGGGGTATAAGAGGAGCTGGCATTGTCTAGTTGCTTAGTCACATTGCATTTCCTGAAACATGCCATTCTCTTGTCACCAATAAGAACCTAAATACATCCTCTATGCCTCTTATGCAATGCAAAACACCGTCTCATCAACTGTTTATGTTCAAAGGCAAACATTGCACCAACATTGTATCATAATAACCGAGAGATGAGCGTCCATACAATATTTCAGGTAGGAACCCCTCTGTCCGATAAGCTCTCGTTCCTGCTCCGTCTCGGGCAGCCTATTACGCATCGTCCTTTGTTTTTATCCTGATTCAAGGTCGTCTCATTCCCATCTTCAGCTCATCTGTAAATATAAATGATAAGAGAGGGACATTCCTGATTGTGAGAATTTTCGCCGAGCAAAAACCGAGATACTGCCCACAAGAGCCGATACGAAACGAAATTGACTATTTCTCGACTACTCCTCGGCCAGAACACCCAAGGAAAATAAGGCGCCCAAAGGAGATAAATTACGAAAAAAAAACCGACCCGCCTCTACATGTTCAAATAAATCTACATGCTTATCAATTCAGTGAGATCGTTATATGCTTTCCCTCTCTAAGAGTCATAATCATTGTCGGATTTAGCGCAGGGTTTAAATTTTCAATCCCAAACCTCCATATGTACATTAATCTGATTTTTTTCTCCCACAGCGATATAAATTTTAGGTGAAAATCAGAACAATTATTCAAGAACCGAACTTACAAGCTTTTTTTAATACTTCTTAACGCACTTTTACTTTCCTTATTTGTTAATTCCTCCTAAACATCTTAGCACTCGACTGCTCTGGAACTGTAGTGGTATAGCTGTTTATTGACTCTATACCCCAATTAATCAAATCAGCGTTTAAAATTTGGTTCTATCGCTGATCTTTCCTTCTATGAATCAACGGATTTGCCTTCACTCTATCCTCCTTTATACCCTTCAATGACCCCTGTTCACTCGCTATTCGTAACTTAAAACTTAAATTTCCGAAAAAACTCAATTTTTCAATTTCAGATGTTTTAAACCTTGATATTTTGGTTTATAATGGAATTTCAAATTGACTCTCACATAATCCTAATACAAGCAACTACTGGTGTTGCACATAACACAAAGTTACAACGAATCTACAATTTTTATAATTCCACTTACATATATAAGGGTTTTTTCCCTCAATTTTCCTAATAAAAGACGATTTGATACTGGGTGGAATGTGGTTACACAGCAAAAGCTTTGTTGAGATCAAGGAACGCTAAAGGTGGATGTTATGACTCCTAAGAGACTCAATGAGATTCAAAGAAGGTGAAGATGCATATGAAGAAGTAAACATAATACAGCTATTCCTACACTATTGGTAGAATGATTTTTCAAAGTCATTAGATTCAAAGTGCATTCAAATTACCACACGGTAAAATGACAATATTTATGAAATTGTTTAATGATATATATGAATTTTTGATAGAAAATTAATCTCTGAACTATCAAAAATTAGATAATAAATATTGCAAAAAGTACTAAGGACATTCAGAAAAAAATTATGAAATCAAATGTTCTGGAATTAGAATCTTATCGCAAGAACGCTGACATTGTCATTTTGGTGGGTTGAGGGCAGGAGGTGTGTAAAACAACCACGAATAAAATTTTTTATGGGTAATCGGAAACATTGGCTCGGACTGAGCTTAAAACGTGCTAAATACGAATCCGATTTATATGGGAATTCCTTTAAGTTAGTTTTTCTACAATTTCGGAAAACGCAGACACCAATTTGTTGTCTTTTCAATTTCAGAGGAAAAAATCACATTTTCTATTTCTCAAGTTCTTCGCATCATTCCTTAATGGGTGTTGGCGCAAGCTCGGTGCACACGTGTTATAACTTACGTGCCCCGTGTTTGCGCAAGCACACCACAGGGAAGGCAAAGTATCAGTGTGATTCGTGTCGACTGTACACAAAAATGGACGAGTTGTCCCGCTTTTTGCCATTCGAATTCCACTCGGGACCACTTCCCCTGAATGGAATAGTCTAATGATGCGAACTGCAGATTTTTTTCATAAGTTCTATATTCAAATCGATATTATTCGTTTGATATACTCTAATAGCTGAGTTGAACACTGAACTTACTTGGGCTTACCTTACCTTTGCCGACAGCTTATATAAAACCATGTTTTCATAGTTGAAACTATGGGACACAGCGTTTCTAGCGCGCTTTCCAAATCCCCTAAATGCCTGAAAGACAAACAGGCGATTTCCAAAAAAGGGCATTTTCATAGCTCTGCGTAGAAAAAAGGGTTACACTAAATGCAATTTTTATAGCATTGAAACATTATCTCGCGTTGAGATCAAATATTTTTCTAGGCGTTGTTTTCGGTGCTGATTATAATTATGAGGTCCATTTGTCAATATTTGCAAGAATTTCATCTGATTTGGTCCGAAGTTTCAAACGGGGAAAATTTTGCTGGCCATGCATGGTCTGACGATTTCGAGAGTGCTAAGATGAAAGTGCCCCAAACTTTTTCTGTAGGGGTTATTTGGGCTGCATAACACAAATCTGTGGTACATTTATCGATTTTTCCTGGACTACGGTATGTAACGCTGGATGTATGGTAGCTCGGTCAAAGTCTGAGATTTGACTAATAATTTCTCTGTGGGTGTCATTTGGGGCGCCGAACACGAATTTGAGGTCCATTTTTTGTTCAAAGTAGCAAAAAAGGTTACGTCAACTAAAGAGCATTATGCCTACCCTCATCTACCCAGGCGATTCGCGACCCCTAGCCGCCTGACAGTTTGGCTCGTGTTTCCCCATTTTCCGGGCGACTGCTGTTGCTATCCGAGCTACTTCTGTTGCCGTCCGTGCAAACTGGAGGAGCCCGGACAGCAACAGCTGTGGCCCGTACAGCAACTGCAGTGGCCCAGAGATAAAGGGAACACGAGCCGAACTGACAGGCGGCTCGGGGCTCAGAATCGCCTGAGTACAGTAATCTTAAGCCTGGCAACAAACTGACCCCAGATTCGTGTTCAGCGCCCTAAATGGCCCACATTTGTAACTCGTTAGGCGAATCCGATAAAAAAATTCAACACCCAGAAACTTTCCTAATGAGTGAACTTTCCTCGAAGCAATAAATTGTATTTTTTTTTTGGAATACCCGGAGGCTTTGAGATAACTCCGAGCACAGATCATTTACATATGTATGTAGTGTTACAAACCTACAACTACGCATACATGGTTTTTCTAATAGTCGAGGTGCGGTAAAAACGGTCCCTAGTAATCATGTCGAAATCTCCCTATAACAGTTGTTTTTTGCCATGACCGACCGCTTAGCTGCTTGCTCTGCCCGGACTTATAAAGGAGAGAGAGGCTTTACGTTTGAAATAGTATCTATGGAAAATGTTCGGACATTGACAATGAAATGCTGTATATAATCTATAAATAATGGATAAATAGCACTATTCTTTAATTTTCTCTATCCTAAGAACGCTACATTTATTTTTTTCCGACTTTGTTCTGAAAAACATGTACTAAATTGTCTGCTTCTTTAAAAGCAGTGTTCACGATGAAAAAAAGTGTTTGAAATTCCCCTAGAAATGGGTAGTGGAGGGGCACAACGTAACGTCAACGTCGAAAGAACGCATGAAAACGAGAAAGGAAGAGCCCAAAAATAGCCCAAAGTTGCCACTTTGAGCGCAAGGCAAACCCCAAAAGCGCATTGACCGCCCACCGACGTGAACGAATGAATGCTTGAAATCGTGCTATGAGCGATGGTTTCCGATGATTGGCCCCATTCTTCCCTTCATTCTCAACTTCTCTCTTTACTCAGGTCAGCTCCCATACATCGGCGGCAAAAGACGGAAGTTACAAGCTTCGGAATACTCGTCCACCATGCTTCTCTAGCTCAATTTTCGAGGGTCCATAACTCCGTTCCCAGAAGGTCGTGTACGATTTCAGAGAGATCATTACAATCAGCATGGGACCGTTTTCAAGATAGGCGAAAAACAGAAAAACGATTTTTATCGTGGACACTGCCTTTGAAGGCACAGTCCAACCTCAGAGGTAATTTTTGATATTATGGTCCGGTCGCCGCCTATAGCAACCCTGCCAAGCGCGAAATCTCAATTCGCTCAAATAAGCGAGAAAAAGCTAAGAAAAAGTCGGCCACGCCTCCTTGAAAGAAAAAATGGACAACGCCCACTGGCAGGTTTCCGACCTCAATAGGGAAGAGACGCGCGAATGATTTTATTCAAAATCTATGTTCTTCGATTTGTTTTCGGTCTGGCTTTATATTGTGGCCTGCTGCAGAGCGATGGCTGCGAACAACGAGAAAATACAGGCTCGAGACAACTCGTCCGCAAACTTCTAGCCGTTCAAGATCGAAATGTTTGAGGAGCCGTAACTCCGTTTGTAGTGAGTTGTGAGCGATTCTGGAGACACCATTGTGATCAGCGTGAAATTTTCTCCAAGATAGGCAGAAAAACGAGAAACCAATTCTGAGGTTGGACTGTGTCTTTAAGTGAACTGTACTTTCTGACCATCTACATATGCTGGGGGGCAAGTGCAGGTTCAACTAATGCAGTGGGTAGAGGAAACATGATAACAGGGTCAACAAATTTGACTCTAGAACGGCAGACAATCTTTAAAACTGAGAGGTGATAGAAGGGATAATGTCGTAAAGTCTACCGCCAGGGAAACAGGCGATTGTGTATGAAAAACAAAGTAGAGATCACAAACATGTTCTACGGTGGCACTAATCAATCCCTCTCGATCAGCTGTTTATTTTTGGCGAGCTATGTACTGTGGGCCGAATTCCGGTCCGCATTTGCGTATCGACACGCTTTGCGGCCGCACGCTCCCGACTCAGAAGAGCTTCCAGCGCCGCAGCCGCCAATCTCCTGACTCTAGGTGGATTTTGGAAACTGAAAACTGAGAAAAATTGTATAAAAAAGCCACATCGAGCCGGCTTTGGCGCTGGAAACCCGACTGACTCGAGCGCGTGCGGCTGCGAAGCGTGTCGAGACGCAATTGCGGACCGGAATTTGCCCAGAAAAGCACAGTACGACACTTCTCCCTTCGGTGTTATAAGGTTAGTTTTATTTTCATAATTCATTGCATAGCACAGGTTACGAAAAATGCCAAATTAATAACTTACTTGCAAGCGTTTAGAATATATAGATGACCTGAAACGGGGAATATTCGGCGTCCCTTTCGTCTTCAAGGCTTTCGATGATTTTCGACCAAAAAGGTTTTTTGCTATATATTTTTTGTTTTTAACGCTAATTCTTCTTTATTACCAAGAGATGAGTATATTTTCGTCGAAAGTTCATATATTAGCTGATTAAGTCAGTGATTGAAGCCAGTGATACTGCAAAACAAATGGAATTTCAAACATAAATTTTCGATAATTGGGTGAAAAATTTTAAAAAATATAGGTAATTTCTTAGTGGTAGAATTTTCTGTGTAGGTAATTTAGTAGATTAGGCCATGAGCGAAATGCTTGAGAACCTTGATTCAGTTTTATTTTAATGAAAGGTAAAATATGAATAGTTTTCCGGTTGAAATTGGTTCGGATTGCGGAAGGTTTTGACTCCGAAAAAACTTTTCTTACAAGTTTTCAGTCTTTTTTATGGTTTCTAACCTACTGATTTCGTGGAATTTTTTTTTATTCCAACCCATAATCTGCTAATCAATTTTGATTTTTCAACAGCTTCGAGAGACAAACTTTTTTTCTGAATTTTTCTCTTTTCTCACTTTTTTTGTCCCAGAAATTTGTTGGTAGTACTCTAAAATCGTGTTCAGATTCGCGCAGAAAAAACAATGCCAACGGAACATCTCGATTCAATATATAAATGCCAATCGTTTTGAAATTGATGGAATTGAAAATTTTCAAATGTGATCTACAAATTTTAATTTCCGTAAAATCCACTTGAAATTCCCAGATATTCACATCAGTCAGGTTCGAATGCAACTGTATAGCTGCTGTGCTCCGATTCGGGAATGCTCAATTCAGAAAATTTCAAACGTGATCTACAGATTCAAATTTTTAAATTTTCAGAAAATGCACCTAAAATTCTCAGATTTTTACAACAGTGAGGAGCGGATAAAAAATTGAATTTGTAGATCACATTGAATTTTTTTTTCAATTGATCAATCCCGAATCGGAGCACAGCAGCTATACAGTTGCATTCGAACCTGACTAATGAGAAAATCAGGGAATTTTAAGTGGATTTTACGGAAATTAAAATTTGTAGATCACATTTGAAAATTTCCACTTCCATCAATTTCAAAACGATTTGTCATTTCAGGTGCATTTGGCGAATCTGGAAAACATTAGAATCTGAAAGTAAAATTTCGAAAATTCGATGATCCCTGAACTCCCGAAGCCTAAGGCCAATGAATCTTCACGCACCAGTTCAGCTACTTTAATATCAAGGAAGCTCCATATTGGAGGCTCCTGGCGGTCGGTCGCGGCTGCCGCAATTCTCACCGCGGGCGCGGCGACGCGATCTGGAGGCGCGGCCGCATCCAGAGGAGGGCGGGGCTGGGATACTGTACTGACAGCTGGCAGCCTGTCCGCGGGTAATGGCGGCGAGCCCTTTTGGGTGCACTAAGTCCGTACCCCGAGTTGAACACGAATAGGCTATGAGTCCTTATGATTTCAAAGAATAGAAATGTTGGAGTTTCCATCGTAGATGAATTGAATAAATAAATTCTCAATTTTTTTCATTATTTGATGCCTTTTTATGACTTGGTACATGATCACAAGATATCACAAGGCATCCGAGCCGAACACTAAGCTTACTTGGGCTTATCTTACCTTTGCCGAGAGTTTTTATAAAACCATGTTTTGATAGTTGAAGGTATGAGACACAGCGTTGGTAGCCCGCTTCCAGATTCTCTAAATGCCTCCGAGATTTACAGGCGATTTCCAAAAAGACGTTTTCATAGCTTTGAGAAGAAAAAGGTTTACAATAATGGCAATTTTTATAGCGTTAAAAATTGTCTCGCATTGAGCTCAAACATTTTTTCTGGGCGTAGTTTTCGGTGCTGTTTATAAATATGAAGTTCACCTGACAATATTTCAAAAATTTGCGCCTGATTTGGTCTGAAGCTTTAAACAGAAGGAAATTCGCTGGCCAAAGGCGACTTCTGACGACTTCGACAATCTCAGGCAATCGACGCATTCAATGCGAGTCGAATACGCATTCAACTTGAAGAGAAAGCGGTTTGGAGCACAGTCAGAGAACGTGCTGCAACCGAAGCACGTGCTCCTATTGTGCTTCAAAATAGAGCACTTGCGCCAACAAATAAAACGTTCAATGCGTGCATGGTTCACTTTCATCTTGATGGCGAAACGATTTTCTAAAAAAGGAAAGCATACGACGCACTCCTGAGGCCGGACTCAAATGATGGCGGACTCAAATGATGGCGGCGTCACCGGTTCGACTATCCAATTTGCGACAGATGGCTCGCCCGGGCGCTGGTGACCTCGTCCAACCGCTGGCGTCCCCATATGTTTGCTCGGCGAGCTGGCGGAGTCGCATGTCGGTGCGCCGGCCGCGTCGCGTGTCGGTGTGCTGCTACGATAGCGCTGGACTACCTTGCAACACGTGCTCACGCAATTAAATTTTGCAGCACGTGCTCCTGTGGTGGAATTTTGCAGCACGTGCTGCCGCACAGATTACGTGCCCCTACGATAGGACCTTTCCATGAGTGTGGTCACTCGAGTTGAATGCATATTCTACACGCATTGAATGCGGCGGTTTTCTGAATGCTACGATGAAATCGCCTGAAAACTCCCACATAAAGGTCAATCAAGCTGCATAACACAATTCTGTGGTCGATTTATCGATTTTTCTCGGATTACGGTATGTAACGGTGGGCATACGGTAGCTCGGTTGAAGTCTCAGATGTAACTCAAAATTTCTCCATGGATGATATTTGGCACGCTGAACACGAATTTGAAATTCATTTTTTGATTTTCGAAATTCTGAGGTAAGTAATGGCAGTTAAAAGGCATTATGCCTACCGTGATCTACAGTAACCATACTCTGAAATTTCCGCTGCGGCTCCGCGATAGTGCCGCTTCGGAGCCTACAGGCACGCACCGAAGCGGCACTATCGCGGAGCCGCGCCGGCATTACCGCGGAGCCTTGACGGTGATGCGGCAGTGCTGCTCCGGCACCGCGATAGTGCCGCAGCGGCTCCGGAAGAGTATCTCATAGGAAGTTATTCGAAATTTATTTTGCAACTAGGGGACCGAAGAACAAAAATACGCACCTGCGGTCATTATGTCATCTGTCTAGTGAGGGTAGAGATTACCGCCGCTTTTGCGCCCAAGGAAATACGGAATGTACCTCAGACTTCGGTAATTGAGCCCGCGACAACTTCGTTTCACCACATTGGATAGTACATCGTACTCCACGCGGGTTCACAGCTGCATCCTCGCAGAGCCGGCGCGGTTCTACCGCGGAACTATCGCGTCACAGTCGAGGGTCGCGGTACTTTCCCGGCACTGACGCGGCAAATTTTCTCAGAGTCTGGCGACAAATAGACCCCAGATTCGCGTTCGGCGCCCCAAAACACCTTCCACTGAAAGTTTTAGCCGGATCCGAGAATCTTCTTTTCAACCCTCGGAAACTTTCCCTTCCGTTTTCGCGAAGCAATGAAAATGCCCTATTTTGAAATCGCCGGAGGCACTTAGAGAACGTGCATTAACATATGTATGTATTACTACAAACCTACAACAACGAATACATACAGGGTTTTTCTAATCGTCGAGGTGCGATAAAAACGGTCCCTAGTAATCATGTCGAAATCTCCCTATAACAGTTGTTTTTTGCCATGACCGACCGCTTTGCTGCTAAGCTCTGCCCGGACTTATAAGAGCGAGAGAGGCTTTACGTTTAAAAGAGGATCTATGGAAAATTTTCGTACATAGACAATGAAATGCAGTATATAATCTATAAATAATCGATAGATAGCACTATTCTTCAATTTTTTCTATCCTAAAAACGCTAATTTTATTTTTTCGACTTTGTTCCGAAAAAAATGGTAGTATATCTTTCTGCTTCTTGAAATTTGCTCGTTCAGAGTATCGTCGCAGAAAATCTTTGATTTTATATATAGATGACCCGAAACGGGGAATATTCGGCGTCCTTTTCGTCTTCGAGTATTTAGGCTTTCAAGAATAGGCGTGAAAAAAAACTGTATGCAATCGGCACCACAAAACAGCGAATTGAATGCACAGATCCTAATAAACGCGCCGTTATATCGATTTGAAAAAGAAAACGACTTTAATAGCCGAATTAAGAATTTTGAGACTCGTTTAATGCTTTCTTTGGTTTTCAGGGCGAAATTTCTCAGTCATCCCCAGAATTGAGCAATATCTACGCACAAAAGACACGCACACACAGAAAAATTTTAAACAAATTGTAATTCGTTTTTTTGTCTTTTTTTCGAAAAGTAATTCGAAATTCGGCACTTTTCGAATATTCGGGTTTTCGAATAATTTCGAAATCCGATAATCCGCCTCCCTGATTTTCCGATTTCACTCAAAAATACCTTCATAAATTCGCAACAAAAATAGAATCCGCAATGCGCGAAAGTTTCGTTCTTTTTAACTGTCCACTGCAACTTAAAAGGCGGTTTTAGTTTTTTTTTCCTCCAAAATTAGGCTAAGGAATTTTTTCCGTCGACTAGGGTACTCAACGCAGCCGCGAATGTCCTGCCATGATCGACGGCAAACATTTTGGTCGGAATTTTGATAAAAATAGCACACAAAACATTGAAAAACGCCACGCTTAAACCAAACAAAAATCTAACGTCTCCACTATAAAAACACGAAGGAATAACACGGGAGAATGAAAAGGAAGAGTGAAAAGAAAGATTGATTGGAAAGTTAAGGAAGAGAGCAACTGTAGACGAAGGTTGATCGACAGAACAATGGTTGGCTAGCCCAGCCCATTACCTTCACACCTCTGCATAGGCCTGCATGTCCCCAGGTGTTGCCGCTTAACTCGCCGAGGCACCACATTCCCCAGCTAGGTCATCGATTCCGTGTCGCCCCCAGATCGGGCCCATATATAGCAGAACATTAGCAAAACCACAATTAAGCTGTTTTTTTCACAAACATGCCTTCTATAGGAGTGAAATATGTATGCGTTTTCCTCGCACGTTGATCAGGTCTACCTGCACACAATGGCATCGCTGAACCCTCGCACCTCACCTGGAAGTTAACCATGAAACCAGGAAATGTTGACCCTTTCAAAAATGCTCAATCAGACACCATTCTGCCGAATTTCAAGCCAAAATGGACAAGGCATATCAACTCTGCACAATCAATCGAGTCTGAAACTCTTAATTTCGAACCGATGCATGGCGCGATCCACACCACTCCCCATCCACATTATTCCCCTTTCTTCTCTCTTTCATTCAAGCCCTTGAACGCCGCGATTCGACCACTATGAACGTATTTATCGCCATTCAAACCGGACACCCTACACAAATTTAACGACAAAACTAATTAAGATATTCGAGAAGAAAACAATTTTCATTAAAATTCAAAATTTTGACTTCATAATATCCCCCTCATCACTAAAACACCTCCCATACTCTTTTTCAGAATCTTAGCGCCGCTTCCTGATCCATGGCGGTCAATTTTTCCCACTCACAGCCAAAATGTCCTTCCTCCTAACGGACAATTTTGCGAATTTCTAAAAATCCATTTGTTTTCTACAAAACCTATATGGTAGACTTCGAGCTATGAGTGTATGAAAATGTTCAAATGGTTTGGCGATCTGTCGCCTCTGAGCTCCGTAATCGACGGATTCGCGCAAAACCCCTGTACTAGTCGGCGCTGCCTGTCCGCGAATTGTCCGTTGGATAACAACGGACAACTCGCGGCCTGGCCGCGAGTAAACTAGGCGTCGAAAAATACCGTCCGCAGTCGACATCCGAAACGGGGAATTTGACGCGCAAATCCTAATAAACGCACCGAAGCAAAGGAAAACTAAATTAAGGATTGGAAATAGGTATTGTTAGCCTCGTTTAGTGCTTTCAGTTAGTTTTCAGGGCGAAATGGCTCAAATCTGACCAGAATTCAGCTACTGCTATGCACAGAAGACACTCACACAATGAAAAAGACAAATTGTGATTTTTAGGAGAAAATAAGTGCATCCAAGCACAAAATTAGGACGCGATAATATTCCCACGACTATTAGAAGACCATCCATAATTTTTTGAGAATTTTAGAGCCGTACCCTCATTTATCGCTCCCATTTTTCTAACCCACAGCCATTTTACCCGTTCTCTCAGTCTTATAATTCTTTGAAATCACGAAACTGATGTAAAAATACCACCAAATACCTCTGTCATCCGAATCTAGCCAAAAATGAGTAGGCACTTGGAATTTTAGGTTTAAATCGAGTCTGCGATTGAAATTTACAGACGAACGCATGGCGCGATCTACATTACCTACAGCTCAAAAGATTCTCGGCTCTGTCCTCTTTCATTTGAGCCCTCACACATTAAATTTGCTCCACTAGTCATGATTTTATGGCTGTTTGAAGTGGAGCGGTCGAGTAATTCCAGTAGTAGAAATACTTATAAAAAATGTACTTCGAGAAAACATTTTCTAAGACCGAAGCTTCGCCGCAAGAGTGTCCACATATGAACAACAACTTTATTTATAATTTTCTCAGAATTTTAGCGGCGCTCGCCTATTCATACCAGTCGGTTTTCTCCGCCCCGTTCCCAGCGTACCTGCCTTATAACGGTTATTTTTGCTGAATTCTTTAAAACTGAATGTCGGCCGGAGATTTTCATACACTAGATGTAGGCTATGGTGACTAGTTTAAATCCTTCTTCAATCCCCCATCGATTCCTCCTCGACTCCGTGGTCGTCGTTTTCCTGGGAAGCCGTCTTAAGGACGGTGGTGGCGGCGCCACAAAATAACCGGCCTATGGGGCCGGATATTTGGTGGCGACGCCACCATACCGGCCGTCGAATTCGGTGTGCTGTGCAGTCACACACACTGCACACCAACTTTACGCGCAAAATTTATTTAGCGCTCCAAAGCCGGGGAAAAGATATTTCTGGACTGCTCAGAGGATTTTTCATCATTTTTCGTCTCTTCTCTTAGGCTTATTTGCACATATGACAACGACGGGCCTGAAAATCTACTTTAATGCGCAAAACAAGGCGAAATTCGGGACAGAAGCTTGCAAATACTTGAATTTCACAGAAATTTCACTCTTTGTCAAACATTTTTCAACGCAACGCGGACACGTACTTGCGCGTTTATTCGCTCAGTTACTCATCTCTGCCAAAATGCTACTTAACAATACAAATTTGCGTGTTTCGGCACACAAGTTTGCTCTTGTGCACAGAAACGCGCACCAGCGGTCCACAGCACTCAATTCCTCACCGTTCCCGAGGTGTAACTTTTAGGTATACATTCTCGTGTTCTAGCCCGCAACTTTACAGTGGTGCACCGTGGCGCGCTTTTGCGCGTCACAGCACGTAATTACTCATTTCTGACAAAATATTACTTTTGGGTATACACGTGCGTTTTTGGCCACGCAACTTTGCTCTTGTGCACGAAATCGCGCAACTGCGGGCCACAGCGCGCAATTACTCACTTTTCACGAAATATCACTTTTGGGTACGCATTTGCGTGTTTCTGCACGCAGCTAGCACTAGTGCACTGTGGCGCGCAAGTGCGTGCCACAGCGCGCAGTTACTCACCGTTCTCGAAATGTTACATGCTGACACAAACATGGCTGCGATAACAATTGGGAAACTCCTTGCGTGCGAGAATTCGAAAACGCGCGTTCTCGCACGCAAATGCGCACCCACGCGCAAAATCTCTTTCCCAAGTTTGAGGTACGTGGACCTCGTTCAGCCTCTGGAGGCCCCGCCCAACGGCTGGCGGCCCCAGATGGTGGCTCGATGGGACCGGAGACGGTTGCGTCTTGGTTACTTTTGTTTACTTCTAGTTATTTCTCGGGTATTTCTGAGCTATTTCTCGGCTACTTCTTGTCCGTTCCGTTAGAAGCCGAGAAACAGCCGGGAAACAGCCCACCAGGAGCCGCTCGAAGACTGGTAGGCTATTTCGCGGCCAAAACTTTCAGAGATCACGAAACCTTTTGGGAGTCACGGATTTAGCTCGAAACTATGTAGTATGTACCTAAGGGTTGTTCGAGGTGCTGCATTCAAATGCGGCGTCTGTTTGTCGATATTCTGGGGTTTACATATAGATTACCGTAGATTTAGTGTCGTTTAGCTGGCGTAACCTACCTTAATATCAAAAAATCAACAAATGAAAGCCAAGTTCCAACTTTCACGGAAATAGCAATTTAGAACAACTCTAAAAGGTTTAATTACGACTGTCTTGTCTTTTTGGTACAAAACCCAGAGCCCCAATTTTTTTTCGCAAAACCCAAACGTTGTAAATACTTATGGGCTAGGAAATTCTTGGGTAAGTGACTTTGTTTTTTGTTTCCTTTACCGGAGACTCTTGAAAAATGAGATGGATCATTGCAAAATCTGGGATTTCAAAAGCTTTTACGATTATGAATGATCAAAACTCGGCAACTGTTCCTTTGGTGAAACGAACGGTGGACAACTGTTATGTGACGTGGGCGTGGCGATCCAATGGAACGGCCGTTCCTCCAGATTTTCACCCACTTCCTGGCCGTTTTTCGTCTTACTCCCATCCTTAAGAGGAGCCAAAGCTTACGTTTCTGCGAAAAAGCGAGCAACTTTTTATCTCAAACACTGCCTTTAAACTTATAAAAATTGATGACTGAGTGTCAAATTTGTGTTCCAGCACCACAATGAACCTCACTCAAAGAAGTTTTGAGCCAGTTCCATGGCACCATTCCGAAAATCGTCTAAAGTCGCCTTTTGTCCTAAAAATATCTCCCGATGGGAAACTTTGAACGAATAATGTCAAGAACTTTGTACAACTGTCTAAATGAACCTCAGATTCGTGATCAGCACCCCAAAGAACCCTCACAAAGAAATTCCAAGTCAGAACTCACACATTTTTCTTATATGCCTTAAGGACTGCTAAAATGGTATAAGGAACACGCTCAATAAACAGGGGAAAATAACAGAAAAAACCTGTAACTCTATTTAGGAAGCCGTTTCGCAGCTAATGAGGGAAAATTCGGATTTTACGGCAGAAAATGGTCCCAAAAAAGTTGATTTCATTCTAAATGACCACTTTCTACAAATGTCCCTCCCCTGTTAGACACAGCTCAATTAGATGCGGATTTGAATGCTTAAAGGCACTGCCCACGATAAAAACCATGTCTGATTTTTTGGGTGGAAATCGGCAGGTGTGGGGCCTAGCGCAACCTTAACGTTGAAAAAACTAAGAAAAATGAGCTCGGAACGGTCCCCTACGGCCCCAATGTTGGACAACCGTCAGCTCGTCACACCCAGATGCACTTTCCACGCCCACCGACGTGAACAAATGAATGCTCGAGATTGTGAGATGAGCGATGGTTTCCGATCAATAGCCCCGTTCTTCCCTTCATTCTCAACTTCTCTCTTTACTCAGGTCAGCTCGCATACATCGGCTGCAAAAGACGGACGTTACAAGCCTCGGACAACTCGTCCACCATGCTTCCCTAGCTCCATTTTTGAGGGACCATAACTCCGTTCCTAGACGGTCTTGTACGATTTTAAAAACATCATTGGAATCAGCATGGGACCGTATTCAAGATAGGCGGAAAAGCTGAAAAATGATTCTTATCGTTAACACTGCCTTTAGAGGCAGTGGTCGCGATCAAATATGCTTGTCGTCTTTTTCTCTCCAAGTCCTTTCCTGGGTCTCGAGTAGTAGGACCTATAAGAAAAAATCGCGAAAAAACCAATGTTTTGGGCCGAATTTGAAACCTGAACTTTCTTGTCTTTTGATGGTGGACGAGCCCTCTCCACATCATCGGCATCGATGACCTCTTATATCAAGAACATCAGCTAGCTTGAAATTGAATGTCAATCAATGAACCTTCGAATTTATGTACACATCTAGTCAAAAACATTGATTGAAGTGATGCTTTCATTATTCAACTGTTTTTATTCGTTAAATTTGCATTTATTTCGTCCTCTGAATGTCGATGATTTTTGACTGCTCGGCATGAGACTGCGATCTGTTTCGTCATCGCTGTGCACGTGTGCACGAACTAGCTTCTTTGGGCCCTAGAAACTCTATTTGTAGACCGTTTTTCACCGCGCTACCTTCATAGTTTTTCAGCTGTTTTTGATCTAGGCTGATTTTTGTAGTTTTTTCGATAACGTTTTTCATCGTGACCACTGCCTTTAAGTAGACAGAGTGGCCACATTCCATACAACAAAAAATAGTACAATGCTGGGTGAGCCCAGACAATAGGGTGCCATGCTCGGAACACACCGATTATGTGCATCATATCACCACGAGCGGGGAACTAAAGTGCAGAAGGCATAGTGGAGTTGAAGCCATTTGGACAAAGCGCGTCATGGAAATTGAGTTTCGTGGTGATGAGAAGGCTTTTCAGATTGCTAGAGCTCGAAATCTGACTGCGGAAAAAACTTAGCAGGAAGGATTGATGCCGAAAATGAGCCGCAATCGCGGAGATTTTAGATGAGCCCTGAGCTCAATCCATGCCCTTGTACTGTGCTTCTCTGGGCCAAATTCCGGTACGCTTTGCGGCCGCGCGCATCCGAGTCGGAAGAGTTTGGAGAAAACTGTACAAAAAGCCATATCGAGTCGGCTTCGGCGCTGGAAACTCGACCGACTCGAGCGCCTGCGGCCGCAAAGCGTGTCGAGACGAGATTGCGGACCGGAATTTGGCCCAGAGGAGCACAGTAACTGATAGCCTCAATCTTGCCCCAAAAAACGTTTGTCAACAATCCGCAAAAAAATGTGAAACTTCCAGAATTCTAAATCTAACAGAAGCAATCCCAGCAGATAAGAAAATGATCAAGTTGGTCCAACTAGTGAAGCTCACCGAATAGTTTTTGCCCTGCCCTGAGATGACCTCAATGAGCTCCTGCTCCAGGCGTGACGGGCGCCGCAGAGTGCGAGCGCCATATGCCACGGAGCTACATAGTCGGTTCTTTTATGCGACACCCGCCAGAGGTCGGTTTTTCCTGCGGTGAACGCGGTCAGAAGGAGGATGAATATCAGCAGCAGCAGATCCACTACAGCTACGAGGCAGGGATTTGCGACAAATCTCGAAACCGAAAAACGAAAAAAGTTTCGGTCGAAGATTTGTAGAATGCTTCGCTACACTAGAATAATTTTTTTGAAATTCATTCAATTTATTTTATTTTTAATTGTCTTTTATTTGAATTCATTTAACTTCATTGAATTATTTTTTGTGCTTAGTGTAGCGAAAGCAAAAAAATTCATTTTATTCCATTGATTCATTTTTCTTTATTTTTGAGTGATGAAAAACTATATGCACATTTCAAAAATGCGCATTTTTTATTTTTTCGTTTTTTTTTCGCGCCCGAAAAAGCGTAAAACTGCGCTGAACTCCGCTCATCTCTGGTTCAAATGCTCCCTTACTAGGATTGTTTTAATTATTTTGTTTGAGAAAACCATGTTCTGAATGTTGTAGGTATATGTAGTCCTGTGTATCAACAGTCCGCCTTTAGATTTTCAGAATGTCTCAGAAATTTATAGAAGAGTTAAAAAAATGGGCATTTTTATAGCATTGCGTAGAGAAAATAGGTACACGAATGGCACGTTTTTAGGGTGTACAAAAATTGCTTCGGATTGAGCTCAATCTTCTTTGGTATGTTGTTATTCTACTTCACGCAGCAACACTTTTTAGGAGTCAAAAGATTTGCAAATTTGGATGATATCCAAAAAGCCAGATCTAGATATTTTGCCAGAAAAACCAGTTAATTTTTATCGATCAGGGATCCAAAATTCACTCACTAGATGGTGAACGGTTATTGGCAATGATGGGGAATGATCAAAAATGATTCACTGATTAAAGGCAGCATGATCAATCTGAACGAGTTCGGGTGGATGTGCGAAAATCTTTCGAAAACTCGAAATCGAGAACTGATGATTCCCGATCTGAGGCCAAATTTTTTTGGTGCAGATAGGTCATTTGAAGTGCGACCATTTTTCGACAAGTTTTTGGTTTCTTTCTGTGTTGATTTTCCGAAAAACCGAAAAAAGATAAATTGAAAAAGAGTTGTGTTTATGCAGCCCAGCACAGTGTAGGAAAGCATTCTACAAATTTTTTACCAAAAAATTTTTCGTTTTTTGTTTTTCGGGTCTCGAAATATTTCGCACACCCCTGCTTCCAACGACGTGAGCACTCTACTAGGAGCCACACGATCCCAGTAACTTAGTTAACTCAACATTTTTTTCTCGAGCAGGTCTGCTGTCTTTAAAAATTAAGACTCGTTCGAAGTGTATGTGTTTGTGTTTAGCGTAAGAAAACGACATTACTTTCCGGTCCCCCTAATAGAAGTCTTTTTCGGCACATACCTGGTCAATAATCAGCAACATAGCGATTGTTGCCCCGTAGAGTACATCAAACCGATAAAGAATTTCAAATATTCGAATAAACCAATTATTCAAAAAATTTACTTTTCTGAATAGTCAAATAAACTAATTATTCGAAAATCTGACTTTTCCAAATAATCGAATTATTCGAATTATCGATTATTCGTTTAATCGGCCGAATATTAGTTTTCCGAATATTCCTTGACATACTCTACTGCCCCGTTTTCAATCGGTGGGAAGGACAGGATTCGGACAGGAATATCACCATATGTAGATTATCGATGAGGGCTACATCTAACACATTGGTGATGATGTCGATAAATAAAGATGAAAGTTCCGAAAAAAATTCTTTTTAAAACAAGCAAAAATCCACTTTGTACGCCGTTTTTGCAGCGAAAACCTCAGGATATGTAGTAGAGTATATTAAACAAATAAAAATTTTCGTATATTCGAATAAACGGATTATTAGAAAAATTGACTCTTCCAAACAATCGAACTATTCGAATATTCGTTTATTCGGCCGAATACTCGTTTCCCAAATATTCTTTGACAAACTCTAATATGTAGGTCCTCTCTACAAACCGAGGGAGGAGTTGTCCCGTTTTAGCAGTTTCACACGTCACGCCAATCAGTTCAAGCGAAATGGTCCCGAGTGGAATTAGAGCCACAGAAGACGGTACAACTCTTCCCTCAGTGTGTAGAGAGCCCCCTATCCCGAAAACCTCTCGAAATTCAAGCAAGGTGGAGCTTGAAAGACTCTGAATATTTCCCGTTTCGAGAAGCTTATATATGGAATGAATATTTTCCACAGCATTGAATAGGCTGCGAGTGCTAATGATTACGAAGGATAGAAATGTTGCAGGTTTCATTGTGAACAGATTCAACAAAAAAAATTCTGACGGCTTTGATTATTTGATGCCTTTTTATGACTTTGTATATGATCACAAGATATCCTAAGATGCATACATACATACATAGCTGATAGAGTATATGAAACGAATAATATCGATTTTTTCGAATAAATTTAGTTTTCTCTTCATGATCGGAATGGTTTCAACAGCTTTTGTTATCACAGATTAGGGTAAGTGAAAGGTTCTCATCTTTGATAAGAAAAAGTGGGGTTTCGTCCATTCATTAACATGCCAAAGACAATTAATTGAGTTTTTATTCGAATATTTTAATAACCGAATAAATGGTTATAGCAATTCTGTGATTGGACAGAATTTTACTTTTTCGTCAATTATGGAAACCTTGCCCCTCACGTAATGATTGATACCAAGGGCAGTTGAAACCATCTCGTCTCTGAGAAATTATAAGAGTTCATTGGAAATTCGATATTATTCGTTTGATATACTCTAATAGCTGAGTTGAACACTTAACTTACTTGGGCTTACCTTACCTTTGCCGAGAGCTTTTATAAAACCATGTTTTCATAGTTGAAACTATGGGACACAGCGTTTCTAGCGCGCTTTCCAAATCCCTAAATGCCTGAAAGACAAACAGGCGATTTCCAAAGGAGCATTTTCATAGCTCTGCGTAGAAAAAAAGGGTTACACTAAATGCAATTTTTATAGCATTGAAACGTTATCTCGCGTTGAGATCAAATATTTTTCTAGGCGTTGTTTTCGGTGCTGATTATAATTATGAGGTCCATTTGTCAATATTTGCAAGAATTTCATCTGATTTGGTCCAAAGTTTCAAACGGGGAAAATTTTGCTGGCCATGCATGGTCTGACGATTTCGAGAGTGCTAAGATGAAAGTGCCCCAAACTTTTTCTGTAGGGGTTATTTGGGCTGCATAACACAAATCTGTGGTACATTTATCGATTTTTCCTGGACTACGGTATGTAACGCTGGATGTATGGTAGCTCGGTCAAAGTCTGAGATTTGACTAATAATTTCTCTGTGGGTGTCATTTGGGGCGCCGAACACGAATTTGAGGTCCATTTTTTGTTCAAAGTAGCAAAAAAGGTTACGTCAACTAAAGAGCATTATGCCTACCCTCACCTACCCAGGCGATTCGCGACCCCGAGCCGCCTGACAGTTTGGCTCGTGTTTCCCCATTTTCCGGGCGACTGCTGTTGCTATCCGAGCTACTTCTGTTGCCGTCCGTGCAAACTGGAGGAGCCCGGACAGCAACAGCTGTGGCCCGTACAGCAACTGCAGTGGCCCAGAGATAAAGGGAACACGAGCCGAACTGACAGGCGGCTCGGGGCTCAGAATCGCCTGAGTACAGTAATCTTAAGCCTGGCAACAAACTGACCCCAGATTCGTGTTCAGCGCCCTAAATGGCCCACATTTGTAACTCGTTAGGCGAATCCGATAAAAAAATTCAACACCCAGAAACTTTCCTAATGAGTGAACTTTCCTCGAAGCAATAAATTGTATTTTTTTTTTGGAATACCCGGAGGCTTTGAGATAACTCCGAGCACAGATCATTTACATATGTATGTAGTGTTACAAACCTACAACTACGCATACATGGTTTTTCTAATAGTCGAGGTGCGGTAAAAACGGTCCCTAGTAATCATGTCGAAATCTCCCTATAACAGTTGTTTTTTGCCATGACCGACCGCTTAGCTGCTTGCTCTGCCCGGACTTATAAAGGAGAGAGAGGCTTTACGTTTGAAATAGTATCTATGGAAAATGTTCGGACATTGACAATGAAATGTTGTATATAATCTATAAATAATGGATAAATAGCACTATTCTTTAATTTTCTCTATCCTAAGAACGCTACATTTATTTTTTTCCGACTTTGTTCTGAAAAACATGTACTAAATTGTCTGCTTCTTTAAAAGCAGTGTTCACGATGAAAAAAAGTGTTTGAAATTCCCCTAGAAATGGGTAGTGGAGGGGCACAACGTAACGTCAACGTCGAAAGAACGCATGAAAACGAGAAAGGAAGAGCTCAAAATAGCCCAAAGTTGCCACTTTGAGCGCAAGGCAAACCCCAAAAGCGCATTGACCGCCCACCGACGTGAACGAATGAATGCTTGAAATCGTGCTATGAGCGATGGTTTCCGATGATTGGCCCCATTCTTCCCTTCATTCTCAACTTCTCTCTTTACTCAGGTCAGCTCCCACACATCGGCGGCAAAAGACGGAAGTTACAAGCTTCGGAATACTCGTCCACCATGCTTCTCTAGCTCAATTTTCGAGGGTCCATAACTCCGTTCCCAGAAGGTCGTGTACGATTTCAGAGAGATCATTACAATCAGCATGGGACCGTTTTCAAGATAGGCGAAAAAACAGAAAAACGATTTTTATCGTGGACACTGCCTTTGAAGGCACAGTCCAACCTCAGAGGTAATTTTGATATTATGGTCCGGTCGCCGCCTATAGCAACCCTGCCAAGCGCGAAATCTCAATTCGCTCAAATAAGCGAGAAAAAGCTAAGAAAAAGTCGGCCACGCCTCCTTGAAAGAAAAAATGGACAACGCCCACTGGCAGGTTTCCGACCTCAATAGGGAAGAGACGCGCGAATGATTTTATTCAAAATCTATGTTCTTCGATTTGTTTTCGGTCTGGCTTTATATTGTGGCCTGCTGCAGAGCGATGGCTGCGAACAACGAGAAAATACAGGCTCGAGACAACTCGTCCGCGAACTTCTAGCCGTTCAAGATCGAAATGTTTGAGGAGCCGTAACTCCGTTTGTAGTGAGTTGTGAGCGATTCTGGAGACACCATTGTGATCAGCGTGAAATTTTCTCCAAGATAGGCAGAAAAACGAGAAACCAATTCTGAGGTTGGACTGTGTCTTTAAGTGAACTGTACTTTCTGACCATCTACATATGCTGGGGGGCAAGTGCAGGTTCAACTAATGCAGTGGGTAAAGGAAACATGATAACAGGGTCAACAAATTTGACTCTAGAACGGCAGACAATCTTTAAAACTGAGAGGTGATAGAAGGGATAATGTCGTAAAGTCTACCGCCAGGAAACAGGCGATTGTGTATGAAAAACAAAGTAGAGATCACAAACATGTTCTACGGTGGCACTAATCAATCCCTCTCGATCAGCTGTTTATTTTTTGGCGAGCTATGTACTGTGGGCCGAATTCCGGTCCGCATTTGCGTATCGACACGCTTTGCGGCCGCACGCTCCCGACTCAGAAGAGCTTCCAGCGCCGCAGCCGCCAATCTCCTGACTCTAGGTGGATTTTGGAAACTGAAAACTGAGAAAAATTGTATAAAAAAGCCACATCGAGCCGGCTTTGGCGCTGGAAACCCGACTGACTCGAGCGCGTGCGGCTGCGAAGCGTGTCGAGACGCAATTGCGGACCGGAATTTGCCCAGAAAAGCACAGTACGACACTTCTCCCTTCGGTGTTATAAGGTTAGTTTTATTTTCATAATTCATTGCATAGCACAGGTTACGAAAAATGCCAAATTAATAACTTACTTGCAAGCGTTTAGAATATATAGATGACCTGAAACGGGGAATATTCGGCGTCCCTTTCGTCTTCAAGGCTTTCGATGATTTTCGACCAAAAAAGGTTTTTTTGCTATATATTTTTTGTTTTTAACGCTAATTCTTCTTTATTACCAAGAGATGAGTATATTTTCGTCGAAAGTTCATATATTAGCTGATTAAGTCAGTGATTGAAGCCAGTGATACTGCAAAACAAATGGAATTTCAAACATAAATTTTCGATAATTAGGTGAAAAATAAAAAAATTATAGGCAATTTCTTAGTGGTAGAATTTTCTGTGTAGGTAATTTAGTAGATTGGGCCATGGGCGAAATGCTTGAGAACCTTGATTCAGTTTTATTTTAATGAAAGGTGAAATATGAATAGTTTTCCGGTTGAAATTGGTTCGGATTGCGGAAGGTTTTGACTCCGAAAAAACTTTTCTTACAAGTTTTCAGTCTTTTTTATGGTTTCTAACCTACTGATTTCGTGGAATTTTTTTTTATTCCAACCCATAATCTGCTAATCAATTTTGATTTTTCAACAGCTTCGAGAGACAAACTTTTTTTCTGAATTTCTCTCTTTTCTCACTTTTTTGTTCTAGAAATTTGTTGGTAATACTCTAAAATCGTGTTCAGATTCGCGCAGAAAAAACAATGCCAACGGAACATCTCGATTCAATATATAAATGCCAATCGTTTTGAAATTGATGGAATTGAAAATTTTCAAATGTGATCTACAAATTTTAATTTCCGTAAAATCCACTTGAAATTCCCAGATATTCACATCAGTCAGGTTCGAATGCAACTGTATAGCTGCTGTGCTCCGATTCGGGAATGCTCAATTCAGAAAATTTCAAACGTGATCTACAGATTCAAATTTTTAAATTTTCAGAAAATGCACCTAAAATTCTCAGATTTTTACAACAGTGAGGAGCGGATAAAAAATTGAATTTGTAGATCACATTGAATTTTTTTTTCAATTGATCAATCCCGAATCGGAGCACAGCAGCTATACAGTTGCATTCGAACCTGACTAATGAGAAAATCAGGGAATTTTAAGTGGATTTTACGGAAATTAAAATTTGTAGATCACATTTGAAAATTTCCACTTCCATCAATTTCAAAACGATTTGTCATTTCAGGTGCATTTGGCGAATCTGGAAAACATTAGAATCTGAAAGTAAAATTTCGAAAATTCGATGATCCCTGAACTCCCGAAGCCTAAGGCCAATGAATCTTCACGCACCAGTTCAGCTACTTTAATATCAAGGAAGCTCCATATTGGAGGCTCCTGGCGGTCGGTCGCGGCTGCCGCAATTCTCACCGCGGGCGCGGCGACGCGATCTGGAGGCGCGGCCGCATCCAGAGGAGGGCGGGGCTGGGATACTGTACTGACAGCTGGCAGCCTGTCCGCGGGTAATGGCGGCGAGCCCTTTTGGGTGCACTAAGTCCGTACCCCGAGTTGAACACGAATAGGCTATGAGTCCTTATGATTTCAAAGAATAGAAATGTTGGAGTTTCCATCGTAGATGAATTGAATAAATAAATTCTCAATTTTTTTCATTATTTGATGCCTTTTTATGACTTGGTACATGATCACAAGATATCACAAGGCATCCGAGCCGAACACTAAGCTTACTTGGGCTTATCTTACCTTTGCCGAGAGTTTTTATAAAACCATGTTTTGATAGTTGAAGGTATGAGACACAGCGTTGGTAGCCCGCTTCCAGATTCTCTAAATGCCTCCGAGATTTACAGGCGATTTCCAAAAAAGACGTTTTCATAGCTTTGAGAAGAAAAAGGTTTACAATAATGGCAATTTTTATAGCGTTAAAAAATTGTCTCGCATTGAGCTCAAACATTTTTTCTGGGCGTAGTTTTCGGTGCTGTTTATAAATATGAAGTTCACCTGACAATATTTCAAAAATTTGCGCCTGATTTGGTCTGAAGCTTTAAACAGAAGGAAATTCGCTGGCCAAAGGCGACTTCTGACGACTTCGACAATCTCAGGCAATCGACGCATTCAATGCGAGTCGAATACGCATTCAACTTGAAGAGAAAGCGGTTTGGAGCACAGTCAGAGAACGTGCTGCAACCGAAGCACGTGCTCCTATTGTGCTTCAAAATAGAGCACTTGCGCCAACAAATAAAACGTTCAATGCGTGCATGGTTCACTTTCATCTTGATGGCGAAACGATTTTCTAAAAAAGGAAAGCATACGACGCACTCCTGAGGCCGGACTCAAATGATGGCGGACTCAAATGATGGCGGCGTCACCGGTTCGGCTATCAATTTGCGACAGATGGCTCGCCCGGGCGCTGGTGACCCCGTCCAACCGCTGGCGTCCCCATATGTTTGCTCGGCGAGCTGGCGGAGTCGCATGTCGGTGCGCCGGCCGCGTCGCGTGTCGGTGTGCTGCTACGACAGCGCTGGACTACCTTGCAACACGTGCTCACGCAATTAAATTTTGCAGCACGTGCTCCTGTGGTGGAATTTCGCAGCACGTGCTGCCGCACAGATTACGTGCCCCTACGATAGGACCTTTCCATGAGTGTGGTCACTCGAGTTGAATGCATCTTCTACACGCATTGAATGCGGCGGTTTTCTGAATGCTACGATGAAATCGCCTGAAAACTCCCACATAAAGGTCAATCAAGCTGCATAACACAATTCTGTGGTCGATTTATCGATTTTTCTCGGATTACGGTATGTAACGGTGGGCATACGGTAGCTCGGTTGAAGTCTCAGATGTAACTCAAAAATTTCTCCATGGATGATATTTGGCACGCTGAACACGAATTTGAAATTCATTTTTGATTTTCGAAATTCTGAGGTAAGTAATGGCAGTTAAAAGGCATTATGCCTACCGTGATCTACAGTAACCATACTCTGAAATTTCCGCAGCGGATCTGCCAAAGCGCCGCATCGTAGCCTACAGGCACGCACCGAAGCGGCACTATCGCGGAGCCGCGCCGGCATTACCGCGGAGCCTTGACGGTGATGCGGCAGTGCTGCTCCGGCACCGCGATAGTGCCGCAGCGGCTCCGGAAGAGTATCTCATAGGAAGTTATTCGAAATTTATTTTGCAACTAGGGGACCGAAGAACAAAAATACGCACCTGCGGTCATTATGTCATCTGTCTAGTGAGGGTAGAGATTACCGCCGCTTTTGCGCCCAAGGAAATACGGAATGTACCTCAGACTTCGGTAATTGAGCCCGCGACAACTTCGTTTCACCACATTGGATAGTACATCGTACTCCACGCGGGTTCACAGCTGCATCCTCGCAGAGCCGGCGCGGTTCTACCGCGGAACTATCGCGTCACAGTCGAGGGTCGCGGTACTTTCCCGGCACTGACGCGGCAAATTTTCTCAGAGTCTGGCGACAAATAGACCCCAGATTCGCGTTCGGCGCCCCAAAACACCTTCCACTGAAAGTTTTTAGCCGGATCCGAGAATCTTCTTTTCAACACTCGGAAACTTTCCCTTCCGTTTTCGCGAAGCAATGAAAATGCCCTATTTTGAAATCGCCGGAGGCACTTAGAGAACGTGCATTAACATATGTATGTATTACTACAAACCTACAACAACGAATACATACAGGGTTTTTCTAATCGTCGAGGTGCGATAAAAACGGTCCCTAGTAATCATGTCGAAATCTCCCTATAACAGTTGTTTTTTGCCATGACCGACCGCTTTGCTGCTAGCTCTGCCCGGACTTATAAGAGCGAGAGAGGCTTTACGTTTAAAAGAGGATCTATGGAAAATTTTCGTACATAGACAATGAAATGCAGTATATAATCTATAAATAATCGATAGATAGCACTATTCTTCAATTTTTTCTATCCTAAAAACGCTAATTTTATTTTTTCGACTTTGTTCCGAAAAAAATGGTAGTATATCTTTCTGCTTCTTGAAATTTGCTCGTTCAGAGTATCGTCGCAGAAAATCTTTGATTTTATATATAGATGACCCGAAACGGGGAATATTCGGCGTCCTTTTCGTCTTCGAGTATTTAGGCTTTCAAGAATAGGCGTCAAAAAATACTGTATGCAATCGGCACCACAAAACAGCGAATTGAATGCGCAGATCCTAATAAACGCGCCGTTATATCGATTTGAAAAAAAAGAAAACGACTTTAATAGCCGAATTAAGAATTTTGAGACTCGTTTAATGCTTTCTTTGGTTTTCAGGGCGAAATTTCTCAGTCATCCCCAGAATTGAGCAATATCTACGCACAAAAGACACGCACACACAGAAAAATTTTAAACAAATTGTAATTCGTTTTTTTGTCTTTTTTTTTCGAAAAGTAATTCGAAATTCGGCACTTTTCGAATATTCGGGTTTTCGAATAATTTCGAAATCCGATAATCCGCCTCCCTGATTTTCCGATTTCACTCAAAAATACCTTCATAAATTCGCAACAAAAATAGAATCCGCAATGCGCGAAAGTTTCGTTCTTTTTAACTGTCCACTGCAACTTAAAAGGCGGTTTTAGTTTTTTTTCCTCCAAAATTAGGCTAAGGAATTTTTTCCGTCGACTAGGGTACTCAACGCAGCCGCGAATGTCCTGCCATGATCGACGGCAAACATTTTGGTCGGAATTTTGATAAAAATAGCACACAAAACATTGAAAAACGCCACGCTTAAACCAAACAAAAATCTAACGTCTCCACTATAAAAACACGAAGGAATAACACGGGAGAATGAAAAGGAAGAGTGAAAAGAAAGATTGATTGGAAAGTTAAGGAAGAGAGCAACTGTAGACGAAGGTTGATCGACAGAACAATGGTTGGCTAGCCCAGCCCATTACCTTCACACCTCTGCATAGGCCTGCATGTCCCCAGGTGTTGCCGCTTAACTCGCCGAGGCACCACATTCCCCAGCTAGGTCATCGATTCCGTGTCGCCCCCAGATCGGGCCCATATATAGCAGAACATTAGCAAAACCACAATTAAGCTGTTTTTTTCACAAACATGCCTTCTATAGGAGTGAAATATGTATGCGTTTTCCTCGCACGTTGATCAGGTCTACCTGCACACAATGGCATCGCTGAACCCTCGCACCTCACCTGGAAGTTAACCATGAAACCAGGAAATGTTGACCCTTTCAAAAATGCTCAATCAGACACCATTCTGCCGAATTTCAAGCCAAAATGGACAAGGCATATCAACTCTGCACAATCAATCGAGTTTGAAACTCTTAATTTCGAACCGATGCATGGCGCGATCCACACCACTCCCCATCCACATTATTCCCCTTTCTTCTCTCTTTCATTCAAGCCCTTGAACGCCGCGATTCGACCACTATGAACGTATTTATCGCCATTCAAACCGGACACCCTACACAAATTTAACGACAAAACTAATTAAGATATTCGAGAAGAAAACAATTTTCATTAACATTCAAAATTTTGACTTCATAATATCCCCCTCATCACTAAAACACCTCCCATACTCTTTTTCAGAATCTTAGCGCCGCTTCCTGATCCATGGCGGTCAATTTTTCCCACTCACAGCCAAAATGTCCTTCCTCCTAACGGACAATTTTGCGAATTTCTAAAAATCCATTTGTTTTCTACAAAACCTATATGGTAGACTTCGAGCTATGAGTGTATGAAAATGTTCAAATGGTTTGGCGATCTGTCGCCTCTGAGCTCCGTAATCGACGGATTCGCGCAAAACCCCTGTACTAGTCGGCGCTGCCTGTCCGCGAATTGTCCGTTGGATAACAACGGACAACTCGCGGCCTGGCCGCGAGTAAACTAGGCGTCGAAAAATACCGTCCGCAGTCGACATCCGAAACGGGGAATTTGACGCGCAAATCCTAATAAACGCACCGAAGCAAAGGAAAACTAAATTAAGGATTGGAAATAGGTATTGTTAGCCTCGTTTAGTGCTTTCAGTTAGTTTTCAGGGCGAAATGGCTCAAATCTGACCAGAATTCAGCTACTGCTATGCACAGAAGACACTCACACAATGAAAAAAAGACAAATTGTGATTTTTTAGGAGAAAATAAGTGCATTCAAGCACAAAATTAGGACGCGATAATATTCCCACGACTATTAGAAGACCATCCATAATTTTTTGAGAATTTTAGAGCCGTACCCTCATTTATCGCTCCCATTTTTCTAACCCACAGCCATTTTACCCGTTCTCTCAGTCTTATAATTCTTTGAAATCACGAAACTGATGTAAAAATACCACCAAATACCTCTGTCATCCGAATCTAGCCAAAAATGAGTAGGCACTTGGAATTTTAGGTTTAAATCGAGTCTGCGATTGAAATTTACAGACGAACGCATGGCGCGATCTGCATGGCTTCTGGCTCAAAAGATTTTCGGCGCTGTTCTCTTTCATTTGAGCCCTCACACATCGAATTTGCTCCACTAGTCATGATTTTGTGGCTGTTTGAAGGGGGCCGGTCGAGTAAATCCTGCAGTAAAATTACTTATAACAAATGTATTTCGGGAAAACATTTTCTAAGACCGAAGCTTCGCCGCAAGAGTGTCCACATATGAACAACAACTTTATTTATAATTTTCTCAGAATTTTAGCGGCGCTCGCCTATTCATACCAGTCGGTTTTCTCCGCCCCGTTCCCAGCGTACCTGTCCTTATAACGGTTATTTTTGCTGAATTCTTTAAAACTGAATGTCGGCCGGAGATTTTCATACACTAGATGTAGGCTATGGTGACTAGTTTAAATCCTTCTTCAATCCCCAAACGATTCCTCCTCGACTCCGTGGTCGTCGTTTTCCTGGGAAGCCGTCTTAAGGACGGTGGTGGCGGCGCCACAAAATAACCGGCCTATGGGGCCGGATATTTGGTGGCGACGCCACCATACCGGCCGTCGAATTCGGTGTGCTGTGCAGTCACACACACTGCACACCAACTTTACGCGCAAAATTTATTTAGCGCTCCAAAGCCGGGGAAAAGATATTTCTGGACTGCTCAGAGGATTTTTCATCATTTTTCGTCTCTTCTCTTAGGCTTATTTGCACATATGACAACGACGGGCCTGAAAATCTACTTTAATGCGCAAAACAAGGCGAAATTCGGGACAGAAGCTTGCAAATACTTGAATTTCACAGAAATTTCACTCTTTGTCAAACATTTGCGTTTTTTTCAACGCAACGCGGACACGTACTTGCGCGTTTATTCGCTCAGTTACTCATCTCTGCCAAAATGCTACTTAACAATACAAATTTGCGTGTTTCGGCACACAAGTTTGCTCTTGTGCACAGAAACGCGCACCAGCGGTCCACAGCACTCAATTCCTCACCGTTCCCGAGGTGTAACTTTTAGGTATACATTCTCGTGTTCTAGCCCGCAACTTTACAGTGGTGCACCGTGGCGCGCTTTTGCGCGTCACAGCACGTAATTACTCATTTCTGACAAAATATTACTTTTGGGTATACACGTGCGTTTTTGGGCACGCAACTTTGCTCTTGTGCACGAAATCGCGCAACTGCGGGCCACAGCGCGCAATTACTCACTTTTCACGAAATATCACTTTTGGGTACGCATTTGCGTGTTTCTGCACGCAGCTAGCACTAGTGCACTGTGGCGCGCAAGTGCGTGCCACAGCGCGCAGTTACTCACCGTTCTCGAAATGTTACATGCTGACACAAACATGGCTGCGATAACAATTGGGAAACTCCTTGCGTGCGAGAATTCGAAAACGCGCGTTCTCGCACGCAAATGCGCACCCACGCGCAAAATCTCTTTCCCAAGTTTGAGGTACGTGGACCTCGTTCAGCCTCTGGAGGCCCCGCCCAACGGCTGGCGGCCCCAGATGGTGGCTCGATGGGACCGGAGACGGTTGCGTCTTGGTTACTTTTGTTTACTTCTAGTTATTTCTTGGGTATTTCTAGGCTATTTCTCGGCTACTTCTTGTCCGTTCCGTTAGAAGCCGAGAAATAGCCGGGAAACAGCCCACCAGGAGCCGCTCGAAGACTGGTAGGCTATTTCGCGGCCAAAACTTTCAGAGATCACGAAACCTTTTGGGAGTCACGGATTTAGCTCGAAACTAGTATGTACCTAAGGGTTGTTCAAGGTGCTGCTTTCAAATGCGGCGTCTGCTTGTCGATATTCTGGGGTTTACATATAGATTACCGTAGATATAGTGTCGTTTAGCTGGCGTAACCTACCTTAATATCAAAAAAATCAACAAATGAAAGCCAAATTCCAACTTTCAGGGAAATAGCAATTTAGAACAACTCTAAAAGGTTTAATTACGACTGTCTTGTCTTTTTGGTACAAAACCCAGAGCCCCAATTTTTTTTCGCAAAACCCAAACGTTGTAAATACTTATGGGCTAGGAAATTCTTGGGTAAGTGACTTTGTTTTTTGTTTCCTTTACCGGAGACTCTTGAAAAATGAGATGGATCATTGCAAAATCTGGGATTTCAAAAGCTTTTACGATTATGAATGATCAAAACTCGGCAACTGTTCCTTTGGTGAAACGAACGGTGGACAACTGTTATGTGACGTGGGCGTGGCGATCCAATGGAACGGCCGTTCCTCCAGATTTTCACCCACTTCCTGGCCGTTTTTCGTCTTACTCCCATCCTTAAGAGGGAGCCAAAGCTTACGTTTCTGCGAAAAAAGCGAGCAACTTTTTTATCTCAAACACTGCCTTTAAACTTATAAAAATTGATGACTGAGTGTCAAATTTGTGTTCAGCACCACAATGAACCTCACTCAAAGAAGTTTTGAGCCAGTTCCATGGCACCATTCCGAAAATCGTCTAAAGTCGCCTTTTGTCCTAAAAATATCTCCCGATGGGAAACTTTGAACGAATAATGTCAAGAACTTTGTACAACTGTCTAAATGAACCTCAGATTCGTGATCAGCACCCCAAAGAACCCTCACAAAGAAATTCCAAGTCAGAACTCACACATTTTTCTTATATGCCTTAAGGACTGCTAAAATGGTATAAGGAACACGCTCAATAAACAGGGGAAAATAACAGAAAAAACCTGTAACTCTATTTAGGAAGCCGTTTCGCAGCTAATGAGGGAAAATTCGGATTTTACGGCAGAAAATGGTCCCAAAAAAGTTGATTTCATTCTAAATGACCACTTTCTACAAATGTCCCTCCCCTGTTAGACACAGCTCAATTAGATGCGGATTTGAATGCTTAAAGGCACTGCCCACGATAAAAACCATGTCTGATTTTTTGGGTGGAAATCGGCAGCTGTGGGGCCTAGCGCAACCTTAACGTTGAAAAAACTAAGAAAAATGAGCTCGGAACGGTCCCCTACGGCCCCAATGTTGGACAACCGTCAGCTCGTCACACCCAGATGCACTTTCCACGCCCACCGACGTGAACAAATGAATGCTCGAGATTGTGAGATGAGCGATGGTTTCCGATCAATAGCCCCGTTCTTCCCTTCATTCTCAACTTCTCTCTTTACTCAGGTCAGCTCGCATACATCGGCTGCAAAAGACGGACGTTACAAGCCTCGGACAACTCGTCCACCATGCTTCCCTAGCTCCATTTTTGAGGGACCATAACTCCGTTCCTAGACGGTCTTGTACGATTTTAAAAACATCATTGGAATCAGCATGGGACCGTATTCAAGATAGGCGGAAAAGCTGAAAAATGATTCTTATCGTTAACACTGCCTTTAGAGGCAGTGGTCGCGATCAAATATGCTTGTCGTCTTTTTCTCTCCAAGTCCTTTCCTGGGTCTCGAGTAGTAGGACCTATAAGAAAAAATCGCGAAAAAACCAATGTTTTGGGCCGAATTTGAAACCTGAACTTTCTTGTCTTTTGATGGTGGACGAGCCCTCTCCACATCATCGGCATCGATGACCTCTTATATCAAGAACATCAGCTAGCTTGAAATTGAATGTCAATCAATGAACCTTCGAATTTATGTACACATCTAGTCAAAAACATTGATTGAAGTGATGCTTTCATTATTCAACTGTTTTTATTCGTTAAATTTGCATTTATTTCGTCCTCTGAATGTCGATGATTTTTGACTGCTCGGCATGAGACTGCGATCT
This sequence comes from Aplectana chamaeleonis, assembly GCA_029168955.1. NCBI lineage: Eukaryota > Metazoa > Nematoda > Chromadorea > Rhabditida > Cosmocercidae > Aplectana > Aplectana chamaeleonis. Next base: position 488,622 of record JAPDOI010000116.1, on the reverse strand, counting down.
GTTTCGTCATCGCTGTGCACGTGTGCACGAACTAGCTTCTTTGGGCCCTAGAAACTCTATTTGTAGACCGTTTTTCACCGCGCTACCTTCATAGTTTTTCAGCTGTTTTTGATCTAGGCTGATTTTTGTAGTTTTTTCGATAACGTTTTTCATCGTGACCACTGCCTTTAAGTAGACAGAGTGGCCACATTCCATACAACAAAAAATAGTACAATGCTGGGTGAGCCCAGACAATAGGGTGCCATGCTCGGAACACACCGATTATGTGCATCATATCACCACGAGCGGGGAACTAAAGTGCAGAAGGCATAGTGGAGTTGAAGCCATTTGGACAAAGCGCGTCATGGAAATTGAGTTTCGTGGTGATGAGAAGGCTTTTCAGATTGCTAGAGCTCGAAATCTGACTGCGGAAAAAACTTAGCAGGAAGGATTGATGCCGAAAATGAGCCGCAATCGCGGAGATTTTAGATGAGCCCTGAGCTCAATCCATGCCCTTGTACTGTGCTTCTCTGGGCCAAATTCCGGTACGCTTTGCGGCCGCGCGCATCCGGAGTCGGAAGAGTTTGGAGAAAACTGTACAAAAAGCCATATCGAGTCGGCTTCGGCGCTGGAAACTCGACCGACTCGAGCGCCTGCGGCCGCAAAGCGTGTCGAGACGAGATTGCGGACCGGAATTTGGCCCAGAGGAGCACAGTAACTGATAGCCTCAATCTTGCCCCAAAAAACGTTTGTCAACAATCCGCAAAAAAATGTGAAACTTCCAGAATTCTAAATCTAACAGAAGCAATCCCAGCAGATAAGAAAATGATCAAGTTGGTCCAACTAGTGAAGCTCACCGAATAGTTTTTGCCCTGCCCTGAGATGACCTCAATGAGCTCCTGCTCCAGGCGTGACGGGCGCCGCAGAGTGCGAGCGCCATATGCCACGGAGCTACATAGTCGGTTCTTTTATGCGACACCCGCCAGAGGTCGGTTTTTCCTGCGGTGAACGCGGTCAGAAGGAGGATGAATATCAGCAGCAGCAGATCCACTACAGCTACGAGGCAGGGATTTGCGACAAATCTCGAAACCGAAAAACGAAAAAAGTTTCGGTCGAAGATTTGTAGAATGCTTCGCTACACTAGAATAATTTTTTTGAAATTCATTCAATTTATTTTATTTTTTAATTGTCTTTATTTGAATTCATTTAACTTCATTGAATTATTTTTTGTGCTTAGTGTAGCGAAAGCAAAAAAATTCATTTTATTCCATTGATTCATTTTTCTTTATTTTTGAGTGATGAAAAACTATATGCACATTTCAAAAATGCGCATTTTTTATTTTTTCGTTTTTTTTTCGCGCCCCAAAAAGCGTAAAACTGCGCTGAACTCCGCTCATCTCTGGTTCAAATGCTCCTTACTAGGATTGTTTTAATTATTTTGTTTCAGAAAACCATGTTCTGAATGTTGTAGGTATATGTAGTCCTGTGTATCAACAGTCCGCCTTTAGATTTTCAGAATGTCTCAGAAATTTATAGAAGAGTTAAAAAAATGGGCATTTTTATAGCATTGCGTAGAGAAAATAGGTACACGAATGGCACGTTTTTAGGGTGTACAAAAATTGCTTCGGATTGAGCTCAATCTTCTTTGGTATGTTGTTATTCTACTTCACGCAGCAACACTTTTAGGAGTCAAAAGATTTGCAAATTTGGATGATATCCAAAAGCCAGATCTAGATATTTTGCCAGAAAACCAGTTAATTTTTATCGATCAGGGATCCAAAATTCACTCACTAGATGGTGAACGGTTATTGGCAATGATGGGGAATGATCAAAAATGATTCACTGATTAAAGGCAGCATGATCAATCTGAACGAGTTCGGGTGGATGTGCGAAAATCTTTCGAAAACTCGAAATCGAGAACTGATGATTCCCGATCTGAGGCCAAATTTTTTTGGTGCAGATAGGTCATTTGAAGTGCGACCATTTTTCGACAAGTTTTTGGTTTCTTTCTGTGTTGATTTTCCGAAAAAACCGAAAAAAAAGATAAATTGAAAAAAAGAGTTGTGTTTATGCAACCCAGCACAGTGTAGGAAAGCATTCTACAATTTTTTTACCAAAAAATGTTTCGTTTTTTTGTTTTTCGGGTCTCGAAATATTTCGAACACCCCTGCTTCCAACGACGTGAGCACTCTACTAGGAGCCACACGATCCCAGTAACTTGGTTAACTCAACAATTTTTTCTCGAGCAGGTCTGCTGTCTTTAAAAATTAAGACTCGTTCGAAGTGTATGTGTTTGTGTTTAGCGTAAGAAAACGACATTACTTTCCGGTCCCCCTAATAGAAGTCTTTTTCGGCACATACCTGGTCAATAATCAGCAACATAGCGATTGTTGCCCCGTAGAGTACATCAAACCGATAAAGAATTTCAAATATTCGAATAAACCAATTATTCAAAAAATTTACTTTTCTGAATAGTCAAATAAACTAATTATTCGAAAATCTGACTTTTCCAAATAATCGAATTATTCGAATTATCGATTATTCGTTTAATCGGCCGAATATTAGTTTTCCGAATATTCCTTGACATACTCTACTGCCCCGTTTTCAATCGGTGGGAAGGACAGGATTCGGACAGGAATATCACCATATGTAGATTATCGATGAGGGCTACATCTAACACATTGGTGATGATGTCGATAAATAAAGATGAAAGTTCCGAAAAAAATTCTTTTTAAAACAAGCAAAAATCCACTTTGTACGCCGTTTTTGCAGCGAAAACCTCAGGATATGTAGTAGAGTATATTAAACAAATAAAAATTTTCGTATATTCGAATAAACGGATTATTAGAAAAATTGACTCTTCCAAACAATCGAACTATTCGAATATTCGTTTATTCGGCCGAATACTCGTTTCCCAAATATTCTTTGACAAACTCTAATATGTAGGTCCTCTCTACAAACCGAGGGAGGAGTTGTCCCGTTTTAGCAGTTTCACACGTCACGCCAATCAGTTCAAGCGAAATGGTCCCGAGTGGAATTAGAGCCACAGAAGACGGTACAACTCTTCCCTCAGTGTGTAGAGAGCCCCCTATCCCGAAAACCTCTCGAAATTCAAGCAAGGTGGAGCTTGAAAGACTCTGAATATTTCCCGTTTCGAGAAGCTTATATATGGAATGAATATTTTCCACAGCATTGAATAGGCTGCGAGTGCTAATGATTACGAAGGATAGAAATGTTGCAGGTTTCATTGTGAACAGATTCAACAAAAAAATTCTGACGGCTTTGATTATTTGATGCCTTTTTATGACTTTGTATATGATCACAAGATATCCTAAGATGCATACATACATACATAGCTGATAGAGTATATGAAACGAATAATATCGATTTTTTCGAATAAATTTAGTTTTCTTCATGATCGGAATGGTTTCAACAGCTTTTGTTATCACAGATTAGGTAAGTGAAAGGTTCTCATCTTTGATAAGAAAAAGTGGGGTTTCGTCCATTCATTAACATGCCAAAGACAATTAATTGAGTTTTTATTCGAATATTTTAATAACCGAATAAATGGTTATAGCAATTCTGTGATTGGACAGAATTTTACTTTTTCGTCAATTATGGAAACCTTGCCCCTCACGTAATGATTGATACCAAGGGCAGTTGAAACCATCTCGTCTCTGAGAAATTATAAGAGTTCATTGGAAATTCGATATTATTCGTTTGATATACTCTAATAGCTGAGTTGAACACTTAACTTACTTGGGCTTACCTTACCTTTGCCGAGAGCTTTTATAAAACCATGTTTTCATAGTTGAAACTATGGGACACAGCGTTTCTAGCGCGCTTTCCAAATCCCCTAAATGCCTGAAAGACAAACAGGCGATTTCCAAAAAAGGGCATTTTCATAGCTCTGCGTAGAAAAAAGGGTTACACTAAATGCAATTTTTATAGCATTGAAACATTATCTCGCGTTGAGATCAAATATTTTTCTAGGCGTTGTTTTCGGTGCTGATTATAATTATGAGGTCCATTTGTCAATATTTGCAAGAATTTCATCTGATTTGGTCCAAAGTTTCAAACGGGGAAAATTTTGCTGGCCATGCATGGTCTGACGATTTCGAGAGTGCTAAGATGAAAGTGCCCCAAACTTTTTCTGTAGGGGTTATTTGGGCTGCATAACACAAATCTGTGGTACATTTATCGATTTTTCCTGGACTACGGTATGTAACGCTGGATGTATGGTAGCTCGGTCAAAGTCTGAGATTTGACTAATAATTTCTCTGTGGGTGTCATTTGGGGCGCCGAACACGAATTTGAGGTCCATTTTTTTGTTCAAAGTAGCAAAAAGGTTACGTCAACTAAAGAGCATTATGCCTACCCTCACCTACCCAGGCGATTCGCGACCCCGAGCCGCCTGACAGTTTGGCTCGTGTTTCCCATTTTCCGGGCGACTGCTGTTGCTATCCGAGCTACTTCTGTTGCCGTCCGTGCAAACTGGAGGAGCCCGGACAGCAACAGCTGTGGCCCGTACAGCAACTGCAGTGGCCCAGAGATAAAGGGAACACGAGCCGAACTGACAGGCGGCTCGGGGCTCAGAATCGCCTGAGTACAGTAATCTTAAGCCTGGCAACAAACTGACCCCAGATTCGTGTTCAGCGCCCTAAATGGCCCACATTTGTAACTCGTTAGGCGAATCCGATAAAAAAATTCAACACCCAGAAACTTTCCTAATGAGTGAACTTTCCTCGAAGCAATAAATTGTATTTTTTTTTTTGGAATACCCGGAGGCTTTGAGATAACTCCGAGCACAGATCATTTACATATGTATGTAGTGTTACAAACCTACAACTACGCATACATGGTTTTTCTAATAGTCGAGGTGCGGTAAAAACGGTCCCTAGTAATCATGTCGAAATCTCCCTATAACAGTTGTTTTTTGCCATGACCGACCGCTTAGCTGCTTGCTCTGCCCGGACTTATAAAGGAGAGAGAGGCTTTACGTTTGAAATAGTATCTATGGAAAATGTTCGGACATTGACAATGAAATGTTGTATATAATCTATAAATAATGGATAAATAGCACTATTCTTTAATTTTCTCTATCCTAAGAACGCTACATTTATTTTTTTCCGACTTTGTTCTGAAAAACATGTACTAAATTGTCTGCTTCTTTAAAAGCAGTGTTCACGATGAAAAAGTGTTTGAAATTCCCCTAGAAATGGGTAGTGGAGGGGCACAACGTAACGTCAACGTCGAAAGAACGCATGAAAACGAGAAAGGAAGAGCCCAAAAATAGCCCAAAGTTGCCACTTTGAGCGCAAGGCAAACCCCAAAAGCGCATTGACCGCCCACCGACGTGAACGAATGAATGCTTGAAATCGTGCTATGAGCGATGGTTTCCGATGATTGGCCCCATTCTTCCCTTCATTCTCAACTTCTCTCTTTACTCAGGTCAGCTCCCACACATCGGCGGCAAAAGACGGAAGTTACAAGCTTCGGAATACTCGTCCACCATGCTTCTCTAGCTCAATTTTCGAGGGTCCATAACTCCGTTCCCAGAAGGTCGTGTACGATTTCAGAGAGATCATTACAATCAGCATGGGACCGTTTTCAAGATAGGCGAAAAAACAGAAAAACGATTTTTATCGTGGACACTGCCTTTGAAGGCACAGTCCAACCTCAGAGGTAATTTTTGATATTATGGTCCGGTCGCCGCCTATAGCAACCCTGCCAAGCGCGAAATCTCAATTCGCTCAAATAAGCGAGAAAAAGCTAAGAAAAAGTCGGCCACGCCTCCTTGAAAGAAAAAATGGACAACGCCCACTGGCAGGTTTCCGACCTCAATAGGGAAGAGACGCGCGAATGATTTTATTCAAAATCTATGTTCTTCGATTTGTTTTCGGTCTGGCTTTATATTGTGGCCTGCTGCAGAGCGATGGCTGCGAACAACGAGAAAATACAGGCTCGAGACAACTCGTCCGCGAACTTCTAGCCGTTCAAGATCGAAATGTTTGAGGAGCCGTAACTCCGTTTGTAGTGAGTTGTGAGCGATTCTGGAGACACCATTGTGATCAGCGTGAAATTTTCTCCAAGATAGGCAGAAAAACGAGAAACCAATTCTGAGGTTGGACTGTGTCTTTAAGTGAACTGTACTTTCTGACCATCTACATATGCTGGGGGGCAAGTGCAGGTTCAACTAATGCAGTGGGTAAAGGAAACATGATAACAGGGTCAACAAATTTGACTCTAGAACGGCAGACAATCTTTAAAACTGAGAGGTGATAGAAGGGATAATGTCGTAAAGTCTACCGCCAGGGAAACAGGCGATTGTGTATGAAAAACAAAGTAGAGATCACAAACATGTTCTACGGTGGCACTAATCAATCCCTCTCGATCAGCTGTTTATTTTTTGGCGAGCTATGTACTGTGGGCCGAATTCCGGTCCGCATTTGCGTATCGACACGCTTTGCGGCCGCACGCTCCCGACTCAGAAGAGCTTCCAGCGCCGCAGCCGCCAATCTCCTGACTCTAGGTGGATTTTGGAAACTGAAAACTGAGAAAAATTGTATAAAAAAGCCACATCGAGCCGGCTTTGGCGCTGGAAACCCGACTGACTCGAGCGCGTGCGGCTGCGAAGCGTGTCGAGACGCAATTGCGGACCGGAATTTGCCCAGAAAAGCACAGTACGACACTTCTCCCTTCGGTGTTATAAGGTTAGTTTTATTTTCATAATTCATTGCATAGCACAGGTTACGAAAATGCCAAATTAATAACTTACTTGCAAGCGTTTAGAATATATAGATGACCTGAAACGGGGAATATTCGGCGTCCCTTTCGTCTTCAAGGCTTTCGATGATTTTCGACCAAAAAGGTTTTTTTGCTGCTATATATTTTTGTTTTTAACGCTAATTCTTCTTTATTACCAAGAGATGAGTATATTTTCGTCGAAAGTTCATATATTAGCTGATTAAGTCAGTGATTGAAGCCAGTGATACTGCAAAACAAATGGAATTTCAAACATAAATTTTCGATAATTAGGTGAAAAATAAAAAATTATAGGCAATTTCTTAGTGGTAGAATTTTCTGTGTAGGTAATTTAGTAGATTAGGCCATGGACGAAATGCTTGAGAACCTTGATTCAGTTTTATTTCAATGAAAGGTAAAATATGAATAGTTTTCCGGTTGAAATTGGTTCGGATTCCGGAAGGTTTTGACTCCGAAAAAACTTTTCTTACAAGTTCTCTGTCTTTTTTATGGTTTCTAACCTACTGATTTCGTGGAATTTTTTTTATTCCAACCCATAATCTGCTAATCAATTTTGATTTTTCAACAGCTTCGAGAGACAAACTTTTTTTCTGAATTTTTCTCTTTTCTCACTTTTTTTGTCCCAGAAATTTGTTGGTAGTACTCTAAAATCGTGTTCAGATTCGCGCAGAAAAAACAATGCCAACGGAACATCTCGATTCAATATATAAATGCCCCAAAACGAGAATTATTCAGTAATTTTCCGAGTTTAATTTTGTTTGGATTTTCGAGAGGTTTTAGATCGAAAATGGTTTTTTGGAACTTTGTTTTTGGAACGATTACTTCTCCTCTCATTTGCTTTGGAATAAATATATAGTTCGACGAATCCAATCAGTCAATGATTTAAATCAATACCACTGTACAAAATTGAACTTTTAGATAGAAGTTTTTCAGGATTTCGTAGCGAAAATTCATGGTTATAAGCGATTTCGTCGTGGTACAAATTTGAGCTTAGCTATTCTGGAAGACTCGTCTACGATTGATTTGTTTTTCCATCTATTTCCTTTTAGTTGTACTTTTTCTACCATTTCGTAATACGTTAACTTCAGTTCATTTTTTTCCAATTTTATAAAAAAATCACTTCATCTGTTTTTTCTATAATTCATGTTTATATATCATTTCCAGCATCAGATTAATGGGGAAAATCATGAGTGTCCTGAAACGGCTTTTTTGCAGTTTTTGAGTGGTTTTACGCGGTTGTGCTCTACGTCGTTGCTATTCGCCCTATCATGATGTACGGATCGGAGACGTGGGCAGCACCGAAAACGCAGATGGAAAGGTTGGATTGCACGGAGAGGAAGCTTTTTAGGCGTTTGCTTGGATATTTCTGGCCGCGTGTATGCCATAACGAAGACCTTTACAAGGAAATCGACGCAGTACATCAACGCTTGACACGAGGGAGGTGCCAGCATCTCCTAACGCCATCTCAAGCAGCAATGGAAAGTCGACTTCGACTGCTCGGGCATATACTAAGAAAGAACGCCGGATCGTCTCGTACAACACGCTTTAAAAATGCTTCCAAATCCTGTCTGGAAACGGCCACCTGGGCGTAGGCGAAAGTTCTGGACGGATGTGGTTAAAGAGGATTTAAAGTCACTCGGCATCGAAAGACAGTTCAGGCGCGATGTTTCGTTTCGCCGGAAATGGAATAGTGACAGCTGAATGGAATGTGTTCAAATTGTGGCTGAAGACCGTGAAAAATGGACACGGCTGACTACTAGGACGGCACACCTCGGTGAAGATGCGGAATGACCGCGTCAGGCGAAAGCCAACCGATTAAGTCAAGTAAGTCAAGTGCTCTACGTAGAGTCGTCGTACAAACTCATGATCAGGTATTTTAGTAGATTCAACTATCTCAGACGGTTCTCGGCCTCGAGCAGCACCAAATAGTATTCGGAGCCGCTTGACAGGTCGGCTCGTTGACCCAGTCTCCAAGCCACTGCTGTTGCCCTCCGAGCTCCCCCAGTTCGCCCAGACAGCAACAGCAGGTGACCCGCAGACTGGGAATACGAGCCGAACTGTCAGGTGGCTCACGGCCAAGAACCATCAGAGATAAATAAAATGCTTCAAAAGTCTTGATCTGTTTCTCGATTCTATTGAAGCGGGAGGATTCAGCGTTTTCCGATTTGAATGGATTTGGATTCTGGAAGTGTTCAGCTCCGAAATGATTCGTTTTGCAAGCTTTTCATTTTTGAAAGGGTTCTACACTACAGTTTTGTCAAAATAATCGCAGTCTAATCTATTGTCTAGTAATTTCTTTTAGTTTGGATTTTTCTTCAACTTCGGAAAACGCAGGCACCAATTTAAATTTTTTTTTCAATTTCAGTGGGAAAATCACATTTTTTATTCATCATATTTCGTGTTTAGACCCTATTTTTGGCTTGGGAATTTCAATTGAACAATCGGCCGGAGAAATTTTGATGTTATATATAAGAAATCTGAAACGGGAAGTTCTGAGCATTTTTTTCGAGTGTGTTTTTCAGGATTAGGTCTTCGTACAGTCGTCACTGATATTTCGCGTTCCTTAATGTGTGCTGGCGCAGGCTCGGTGCTCATATGTTATAACATACTTGCACCGAGTATGCGCCAACACACAATAAGGAACGCAAAGTATCAGTGCGATCCGTGCCGACTGTACACAAAAATGGAGGAGTTTTCCCGTCTTTCGCGATTCTAATTCCACTCGGGACCAAATCTCCTGAATGAATTAGTCTGATGTTTCAAACTGCAGATTTTTTCATTGTCTCTGTAATCAAAGAGAGAAATATATATATCGCTAAAGGATAATCCGTAGAATAATTTGCCAACTGGTTGAAATCTATTCAACTGTAGGCTTTTGAACACTCTAACCTATTAAATTTGGGACACAGATCTGCTCGCGAATTTATACTCCAGAGAAGAATCCAAATACATTCCAACCAGGGATGAGCGGAATTCCGTTTTTTGGTTTCCGAATTCCGCAGTTTTTTTTTCGACAATGGGCGAATTCCGTTTGCCGATTTCCAAATTACAACTTCCGCAGGTGTCAGTCTAGAATTGCGTTCTCGTTCTGAGTTCTCAAATCCTGAATTTTCCGATTTCCGGATTTTCGAATGGTGTTCCGATTTCGGAATTTCATATTCCCTAATTTTTAATAATGTTTAAAGTTCCGAATTCCAGAATTCAAATTTTTCTATTCTAAGGGACCAGGGATGTGCGTAATTGCGACTAACCACTGAGGAATTCAACAACTAACGGGCTTTTTAGGTGTTACGGCTAACCACTAAAGAAATGAAAAATATTTTCGTAAACAATCTCAGAGCTCGTTTGAATAAAATAGTCATTCACATCGCGCTCCAACAAAAGGATTACATCAGGAATTGCTCGCTGTTGATTGTCCGAGGTGGATGGTACAAAATAGCCATAGCCTTCAGTATTTATTATTTCTACTAAAACTGCTTCGCAATTCTGGATCCCCCACATTATGATCCCTACCTAACGTTGCTCAAGGCTAGGCGCAGCGTTTATGCGAGTTCGTGTCGGTCGCGCGACTTTATGGTCGCGCGATCGACACGGGGCCAGACAATGAAACTTTATGGACCAGACAATGAAATCATTAAGAAAAAATTTGATTGCTGAATATGCGAATGCCATACTACCTGTTTTCCGACGTACTCTACTGCCCCGTTTTCAATCGGTGGGAAGGACAGAATTCGGACGGGAATATCACCAGATGTAGATTATCGATGAGGGCTATATCTAACTCATCGGTAATGATGTCGACAAACAAAGATACAGGTCTCGAAAAAATTCCTTGAAAACAATCGAAACTCCTCTTTCTGCCTCGTTTTTGCAGCGAAAACCTCAGCATATGTAGTAGAGTATATTAAACAAATAAAAATTTTCGAATATTCGAATAAACGAATTGTTCGACAAACTGACTTTCCCAAATAGTCGAATAAACGAATTATTCAAAAAAACAGACTTTCCAAATGATCGAATTATTCGAATATTCGGTTATTCGTTTAATCGGCCGAATATCAGTTTTCCGAATATTCCTTGACATACTCTACTGCCCCGTTTTCCCTCGGTGGGAAGGACAGGATTCGGACGGGAATATCACCAGATGTAGATTATCGATGAGGGCTATATCTAACTCATCGGTAATGATGTCGACAAACAAAGATAAAAGTTCCGAAAAAAATCTTTAAAAACAAGCAAAAATCCTCTTTGTACGTCGTTTTTGCAGCGAAAACCTCAGGATATGTAGTAGAGTATATTAAACAAATAAAAATTTTCGAATATTCGAATAAACGAATTATTAGAAAATTCGACTTCTCCGAGTAATCGAATAACCTGAATAATTCAAGAAATTGACTTTTCCGAATATTCGAATGAACGGATTATTCGAAAAATTGACTCTTCCAAATAATTGAATTATTCGAATATTCGTTTATTCGACCGAATATTCTTGGACATGCTCTAATATGTAGGTCCTCTCTACACACCAAGGGAGGAGTTGTCCCGTTTTAGCAATTTCACACGTCGCACTAATCAGTTCAAGCAAAATGGTCCCGAATGGAATTAGAGCCGCACAAGACGGGACAACTCTTCCCTCAGTGTGTAGAGAGCCCCCTATCCCGGAAACCTCTCAAAAATCGAGCAAGGTGGAGCTTGAAAGACTCGGAATATTTACCGTTTCGGGACGCTTATATATGGAATGAAGATTTTCCAGGTCATTATATCGCTCAGAACTTTCTGGGAAACCTTACTGAGTCTAATGGGGCCGAAAGTAGGCTTCGCCCGTCTAATTCACCGAACTTTTACGGGTTTAAGCTTCCTGCGAGTTTACAACCCGTCGTGAGCATGCACCGCCCATGTATGGTTAATGCGTCGTTTTCTAAGCTCGCACTGAGCTTTACCTTGGAGTTGGTTAGGTGTCGGAAGCCTAATCGAATACCGAATAGTCGCGCAAAGCAAACAAAGGGGACTATAGACGCGGTAAGCTTGCGATAACGGCGTGAACAAGAATCCTACGTATCGACTTTCGAAGGGTCTAACGTGTCTCTGCTACCACTCACAGGAAAGAGTGCAAGCATCCGGCCATGAAGTTGTTCATCATTCTCCTTCCTTTTCTCCTCCTTTTTCTCCGCCTTCGCTGCCTTTAAATCCTCGATTCAAAGGTTGTGTTCACGATGGTTTTCGATTTTATATAACAAATCGATCATAAGGTAGATTCAGAATGATGAAAAATTTAAATTCCGGTTCTCTCAATCAGCCCCATTACTTTTAGAGGAACTGTTCGTGGGAACAATAAAAACTTTCAGCCACCGACCGTCAGTACTGTTTTGTATCATATGGTTTGTATCTCATCTCTAGGAAACCGCGATGCCGCTATTATCTCGCTATCTTGGGAGTTGTTAATCCATTTCTAACATCTTGTTCTCTTCAAAAAAAACTGCTCGACTTCGTGATAGATCTATCATACTGGCCGTCGCTGCTTCCCCTTCCAGGGATTAGCGACATAAACATTCATTTTTGGTTCACCCATTATTCGTCGGTCAAAATCCCTTTGTTCTACTGGAAAACTAGTCTTAATCAGAGCATGATGCCACTGGAGTGAGGCGTGTCGGTCGTTTCTGCAGTTTCTTCGTGATTTTAGAAATTCATGATGGGCAGCACATTCTTTCAACTGAGAAGCTCGGCAACTGAAATCGTCGTGAACACTGCCCTTCAAGACAGTGTTACGATAATCTTCAATTCCAAGATTATTTGCTAGATCAATTGCTTGGCACTCGGATAGAGCTGAATAAATGCAAAAACTGAGAAAAACGCGCCAGAAACACCCGAAAAGCTGTTCTCTCATCCCGCCTCTTCACTCTCACTGGAACTGTTTGTTGTAAGAATGTAAAGTGTGCCCGAATAAGAATGGCGGCCCACGCGGCCGGCGTGCTTGGCAGGCGGCCGGCGTGCTTGGCAGGCGGCCGTCGCATGTGCCGCCCTCGGACGAGTGTTGGATTTCAACGACGGCCGTCCCCTCTCCCACCGTCTGCAGAGCTGATTGATCGGCGCAGTGCTTGCTGCCAGACGGTGCCGGCCCCGTTCGTAGTCGATGGCGGTGGGTACTTTTCGCATGCTCGTCCGAGAGCGGCGGACGGCCTCCTGCCAAGCACGCTGACCGCATGGACCGCCATTCTTATTCGGACGCACCTTAATCTTTTGCGGACCCGTCCTTCGAAATTCCTTACTCTCGTTTGCTCCGTCTTTTCTTTCGGACCCAAACTATTACTGTTTTGCCTAAAATATTCTTCCATTTTCGATTAACCTCGTTTTTCACCGGTGACGACCACCAGAAACATGTTTATACGACCGGACAGCTAGTCCGGACCAGGAAAGAGTACCACTGAAATAAGGCGTTTTAGTGCGTTTTCCGCCGTTTCATCGTAATTTTGGTAACATTCGGTGGCTAACGCATTGTTTTGAGAAGGAAACTCGGGAACGAAAATCATCGTGAACGCGGCCTTTATGTCATTCTAGCAAGGGAAATATTCGAAGAGATCTGAAGCAGGCCGACGAGCCATGTCAGCCTGAGAACCGAAATCGTCGGTACACGAAGCTCTTTTTTCACCTTCGTTGTCGCAGTCGTCGAGCCGAAGTTTGACCCCAACGAGATCACATTTACAGAAGAAGGATTCTATCAAAAAAGGGCTCCTCTAAGCAAAAGTGGTTTGATGCAGGCAGAAACGTTCCAACATTGCCCCCCCCCCTATTCGAGTAACATAACGAAATGCGAAACTTGAGAAAACATTCACTAAATTTAAGCTATAACAAGGTCAAATCAAAGTCTAAAAGAGTAGCAGCTTGATTTACACCAGTATGTCTACATGCCGAACAATTATTATCCACATTCAAGATTGCTGCTCTACTTCGACTGGCTTTTGATATAGAGGATCTCTCAGGTAGGCAGACGACATGCTGTGCTCCTGTTTCACAAACTGTTTCACTCGTAGAGTCCCATTTTACAGTACTATCCCTCCGAATTATCGCATGATTTCTCAAACTTCACTTCTTCTTAGGAGTGAGAAAATACAGGCTCATGAGACGGAATTGCTCAAATATTGTCATCCTAAATAGTGCTTGGTGCTTCAATCTCTGTTGACTACATTGAAGGGGGTGTGCGCAACTATTTATGTTGTTAATTCGACAGTGTTTGTTCGCGTGTATGCTGCCTTCGGAGCACTGCTGAATTAGGGTGAGCGCAGCCTTGAAGTAGAGCCAATGCAGCTTTGAAGTAAGCTTAGTGCGGATTCAATGTATCCTTTGCGCAGCCTTGAAGTAGGATGAATGCAGCCTTGAGGTAAGGTTGATGCACGTTTCAAGTAAGCTCAGTGCTGCTTTGCAGTATCCTTTGCGAAGCCTTGACGTAGGATGGGTGCAGCACTGCAGTAAGCTTATTGTACGTTCGAGGAAAGGTTGCTGCGCCTTCAATGAAACTAGGTTGAAGCAATCAACCTAGATACTCTAAAGCCGTGGAAAGCTTTCCCAGAGAGTTCTGAGCGGGTGTATCTTTATCGTCTTTAGCGCGGAGTTAAATATTGGAGTTTTCATTGTAAACTAATTTATCAACTAAATTTTAATGTTTTTAAATAACTGATGCCCTTTCTTGGCTTGGTATAGGATTACGAGATATCACAAGGTAGTTGAGTTGAACACTAGACTCACTACAGCTTACTTAACTTATGCCGAGGACTTTTTTAAAACCAGGTTCCGATAGGTTTTCCGAATCCTTTTACAGCTTCGTGAAGAGAAAAGGGGTGCACGAATGACAATTTTCAGATTTTCAGGGCAGTTTAAGGAACATCGAAATTTCGAAATGTTACTTTCAGATTTTAATGTTTTCAAGATTCGCCCAATGCGCCTGAAACGACAAATCGTTTTGAAATTGATGGAATTGAAAATTTTCAAATGTGATCTACAAATTTTAATTTCCGTAAAATCCACTTAAAATTCCCAGATATTCACATCAGTCAGGTTCGAATGCAACTGTATAGCTGCTGTGCTCCGATTCGGGAATGCTCAATTCAGAAAATTTCAAACGTGATCTACAGATTCAAATTTTTAAATTTTCAGAAAATGCACCTAAAATTCTCAGATTTTTACAACAGTGAGGAGCGGATAAAAACTTGAATTTGTAGATCACATTGAATTTTTTTTTCAATTGTTCAATCCCGAATCGGAGCACAGCAGCTATACAGTTGCATTCGAACCTGACTGATGAGAAAATCAGGGAATTTTAAGTGGATTTTACGGAAATTAAAATTTGCAGATCACATTTAAAATTTCCAGTTCCATCAATTTCAAAACGATTTGTCATTTCAGGTGCATTTGGCGAATCTGGAAAACATTAGAATCTGAAAGTAACATTTCGAAAATTCGATGGTCCTTAAACTCCCGAAGCCTAAGGCCAATGAATCTTCACGCACAAATTCAGCTACTTTAATATCAAGGAAGCTCCATATTGGAGGCTCCTGGCGGTCGGTCGCGGCTGCCGCAATTCTCACCGCGGGCGCGGCGACGCGATCTGGAGGCGCGGCCGCATCCAGCGGAGGGCGGGGCTGGGATACTGTACTGACAGCTGGCAGCCTGTCCGCGGGTAATGGCGGCGAGCCCTTTTGGGTGCACTAAGTCCGTACCCCGAGTTGAACACGAATAGGCTATGAGTCCTTATGATTTCAAAGAATAGAAATGTTGGAGTTTCCATCGTAGATGAAATGAATAAATAAATTCTCATTTTTTTCATTATTTGATGCCTTTTTATGACTTGGTACATGATCACAAGATATCACAAGGCATCCGAGCCGAACACTAAGCTTACTTGGGCTTATCTTACCTTTGCCGAGAGTTTTTATAAAACCATGTTTTGATAGTTGAAGGTATGAGACACAGCGTTGGTAGCCCGCTTCCAGATTCTCTAAATGCCTCAGAGATTTACAGGCGATTTCCAAAAAGGACGTTTACATAGCTTTGAGAAGAAAAAGGTTTACAATAATGGCAATTTTTATAGCGTTGAAAAAAATGTCTCGCATTGAGCTCAAACATTTTTTCTGGGCGTAGTTTTCGGTGCTGTTTATAAATATGAAGTTCACCTGACAATATTTCAAAAATTTGCGCCTGATTTGGTCTGAAGCTTTAAACAGAAGGAAATTCGCTGGCCAAAGGCGACTTCTGACGACTTCGACAATCTCAGGCAATCGACGCATTCAATGCGAGTCGAATATGCATTCAGTTCAAAGACAAGGCGGTTTGGAGCACAGTCAGTGAACGTGCTGCAACCGGAGCACGTGCTCCTATGGTGCTTCAAAATAGAGCACGTGCGCCAACAAATAAAACGTTCAATGCTTGCATGGTACACATTCATCTTGATGGCGAAACGATTTTCTAAAAAAGAAAAGCATACGACGCACTCTTGAGGCCGGACTCAAATGATGGCGGACTCGAACGATGGCAGCGTCGCCGGTTCGATTATCCAAGTTTGCGGTACATGGCTCGCCCGGGCGCTGGTGACCTCGTTTAACCGCTGGCGTCCCCATATGTTTGCTCGGCGAGCTGGCAGAGTCGCATGTCGGTGTGCCGGACGCGTCGCGTGTCAGCGTGCTGCTACGATAACGCTGGACTACCTCGCGCCACGTGCTCACGCAATTAAATTTTGCAGCACGTGCTCCTGTGGTGGAATTTTGCAGCACGTGCTGCCGCACAGATTACGTGCCCCTACGATAGGACCTTTCCATGAGTGTGGTCACTCGAGTTGAATGCATATTCGACACGCATTGAATGCGGCGGTTTTCTGAATGCTACGATGAAATCGCCTGAAAACTCCCACATAAAGGTCAATCAAGCTGCATAACACAATTCTGTGGTCGATTTATCGATTTTTCTCGGATTACGGTATGTAACGGTGGGCATACGGTAGCTCGGTTGAAGTCTCAGATGTAACTCAAAATTTCTCCATGGGTGTTATTTGGCACGCTGAACACGAATTTGAAATTCATTTTTTGATTTTCGAAATTCTGAGGTAAGTAATGGCAGTTAAAAGGCATTATGCCTACCGTGATCTACAGTAACCATACTCTGAAATTTCCGCTGCGGCTCCGTGATAGTGCCGCTTCGGAGCCTACAGGCACGCACCGAAGCGGCACTATCGCGGAGCCGCGCCGGCATTACCGCGGAGCCTTGACGGTGATGCGGCAGTGCTGCTCCGGCACCGTGATAGTGCCGCAGCGGCTCCGGAAGAGTATCTCATACGAAGTTATTCGAAAATTATTTTGCAAATAGGGGACCGAAGAACAAAAATACGCACCTGCGGTCATTACGTCATCTGTCTAGTGAGGGCAGAGATTACCGCCGCTTTTGCGCCCAAGGAAATACGGAATGTACCTCAGACTTCGGTAATTGAACCCGCTACAACATCGTTTCACCACATTGGATAGTTTATCGTACTCCACGCGGGTTCACAGCTGCATCCTCGCAGAGCCGGCGCGGTTCTACCGCGGAACTATCGCGTCACAGTCGAGGGCCGCGGTACTTCCCCGGCACTGACGCGGCAAATTTTCTCAGAGTAAGTTAAGTCTGGCGACAAATAGACCCCAGATTCGCGTTCGGCGCCCCAAAACACCTTCCACTGAAAGTTTTTAGCCAGATCCGAGAATTTTCTTTTCAACACTCAGACACTTTCCCTTACGTTTTCGCGAAGCAATGAAAATGCCCTATTTTGAAATCCCCGGAGGCACTTAGAGAACGTCGAGCAGCATTAACATATGTATGTACCGTTACGAATCTACAACAACGCATACATGGTTTTTCTAATCGTCGAGGTGCGGGAAAAACGGTTTCTAGTCAGAGTACGTAATCATATGCACATCTCCTTATCACTGTTGTATTTTCCATGACCGGCCGCTTTGCTGCTAGCTCTGCCGGGACTTATAAGAGCGAGAGAGGCTTTACGTTTAAAAGAGGATCTATGGAAAATTTTCGGACATAGACAATGAAATGCAGTATATAATCTATAAATAATCGATAGATAGCACTATTCTTCAATTTTTTCTATCCTAAAAACGCTAATTTTATTTTTTCGACTTTGTTCCGAAAAAATGATAGTATATCTTTCTTCTTCTTGAAATTTGCTCGTTCAGAGTATCGTCGCAGAAAATCTTTGATTTTATATATAGATGACCCGAAACGGGGAATATTAAGCGTCCTTTTCGTCTTCGAGTATTTAGGCTTTCAAGAATTTTCGACCAAAAATGGTTTTTTGCTATTGTTTTTTTTCGTTTTTAACAATGATTCATTTTTTATTACCGAGGAGATTCTTCTATAGTCAAATAGAGAAATATGCATATTACTAATCGATAGCCCATAGAATGATTCGCCAACTGACTGAAATCTATTCGACTGTCGACTTTTAACACTCTCCCCTATTGAATTTGAGACACAGAAATATTCGAGAATTTGTTCTTCCTAGAAAAATTCCAATACGTTCTAACCAGGGATGAGCGGAATTCCGTTTTTTTTTCAATTTCCGACATCCGCAGGTTTTTTCTCGACCCCGGCTATATCCTGTTTGCCAATTCTAGCTTCTAAAATCTTCAATCTTTTTCCGCAGCCCGAAAATTCGAATGATGTTCCGAATTCCGAATTTTTGTATGGTATTCCGAATTCGGAATTTTATTTTCCGCAATTTTAGAAAATGTTCGAATTTCCGAATTCCAGAATTCAAATTTTTTACTCCGCTCATCCTTGGCCCTAACCATTAATGCGATTGTCACCACGGCCGTATTTCATGATGTTGGACTTGTTCAACATTTTCATGATCACTCGAATCTCAGATATAAATTTTTCTTGAAAACTTATTTTCCCATAGGTAAATAGTTGAGTTAATGCGATGCAGGTTCGAGTCCTGGCTGACACCTAAATTTTGTGTTCAACTCAGCTACCTTGCGATATCTTGTGATCTTTTAGAAAGCCATGAAAAGGCATAACCAAAAACGTCAAAAATTATATATTCAATTTATTTATGCTGAAAACTTCGAAATTTTATTTCTTGGGAATCTTAAGCCACAACACCGTATTTATTGCTGTGGAAAATCTTCATTTTATATAAGCGTCCCGAAACGCTAAATATTCAGAGTGTTTCAAGCTTTACCTACAGCGCTTATCTGGGCCAAATTCCGGTCCGCAATTGCGTCTCGACACGCTTTACGGCCGCACGCGCTCGAGTCAGTCGGGTTTCCAGCGCCAAAGCCGACTGGATGTGGCTTTTATATACAATTTTCGCCAATTTTTCTTAGTTACCAGTTTCCAAAAGCAAGCTAGAGTCAACAGATCGGCGGCTGCCGCGCTGGAAACTCTTCCGGCTCGGGAGCGTGCGGCCGCAAAGCGTGTCGATACGCAATTGCGAACCGGGATTCGGCCCAGATATGCACAGTAGCTTGGATTTCGAAAGATTTTCGCTTCAAAAATAACTTGACAAAAAGGATTAATTAATTAATTTACTTATTCATTTGTTTATTAGTTTAATTAATTATTTATTTATTTATTTGATTCATTTATTTATTTATTATTTTGTATTCATTATATTGCACTCAAGGTGCGCCACCAACAGCCACAGAACAGAAAATAAAGCGCCTATGGCACCCTCAAAATATCTAAAGATGAAATTTTAGATATGATCCAAATAGTTTTTCCACCTAAAAATTTAAGTAGCGCTCGGAATAAGTGAAAATAGGATGGTTCAAAAATGGGCAAATATGACGATTGAGGCAGCACCTCCCACCCCCAGTCCCTAGTAAAACCCGTGAATCAGAAGATAACCTCAGAAAAAAGAAGAAAATCAAAAAATCGCCCTAAGCCTAGAACAGAGGAAGAACACGTAGCGATTCAGCCGACTGAAAGGATTAATTGGGTTCAGGGCTGCTCCAACGTTGGTTGTGGTGGTAGCCATTCCCACGAGAGTCATCTATCAAAGCCTCTTCAAATTCCATGAATAGGAACACAAAAGAAATTCAGTTGGCTCACTGGGACTATCTGTTCATGCATAGAACATAGAGAGGCAATCCTAAGGAGAAATCTGGCGAAAAAGTGCATGGCGACCGCCAAAAATCGAATTTTAGATCATCAGAGAAGGCAAAGTCTGCAGGGCGCAGATGCTCGAACGGTACACAAATTTTGCAGGAGATTGTCGTAGAATTGTATAAAAGTGTTCTCCCAATCAATAAGCCTCCTCTGATCAGCTGATACAACTGTAATAGTATGTATAAACAAGATACATAGAATTTGCACGTGGACTAATAGTTAAAAACTGGTGAGACACGAGGAAGACAAGATCAAATAGCATTTGATAGGCAGATGTTAGTTGGCTCCTGTCTAATCGAAAAGTAATTTAATTTACAGAACAAATGGAATTTCTATATTCCCAGCTGGGTTTTTACCTCAACTTTCCTAGTAAAAGACGATTTGATACTGGGTGGAATGTTGTTACACAGCCAAAGCTTTGTTGAGATCAAGGAACGCTCAAGCTGGATGTTATGATTCCTAAGAGACTCAATAAGATTCAGAGAAGGTGAAGATGCATATGAAAATGTATTTATGTATATGGCTATGTCTACAGTGCTTATCAAAAACAAAGGGACACCCTAATTTTTACCGATTGCGAGCTTGCTAGCAATCGACGCAATCTGAAATCATCACCATTCGATACAGAAGATTAAAAAACCCATACATTATTACATTCAAACTTCAGCGTATGAAATAAAAATTTGCTCAATAATATTTTTGCAAAATCACTGTATCAAAAACAAAGGGACACCTCAGCATAATAAAATTTTTGTCAACAAAATAAAGATCAATCAAGCAGTCAATAACTTGTAGGTCCTCCTTTGTTCTTCGCAACTTCAAACATCCTTTTTGGCATACTGGAGAAAAGGTTTGCAATGAGACCAGGCTCCAAATTCTGCCATGCCTCCATAAAAGCCTTCTAAGCTCTTCAACTGTATTAAATTGCTTGTTGTTGGCATAAATCCTTCTCACTAGTATTCCCCATACGTTCTCGATGGGGTTCAAGTCGGGTGAACAGGCAGGCCATCCCAAAACCTCGACGTTATTGGACGCCACCCAAGTTCGAGTAGACTGACTTGAGTGGACTGACGCGTTGTCTTGCATGAAAACAAGGTTTCGACGACGGTGACGCCTAAGAAATGGAAGCAAGTGGTCCTGGAGAACCTGCTGATAATCTGAACTGTCCATTCTGCACGACACAAATGCGAGTGACAGAACGCCACGGCTCGAAATTGCTCCCCAGACCATGCAACTTTCACCGCCGAAGTTCCGCTTTGAAAAGTAGAGTGGTTCCTTGCGAAGATCCCTCCAGTACGACGCAAATCCATCCGGGCCATCCAAGTTCAACTTTTTTTCGTCGGACCAGATCACCTAAATAAATATCTTGGCAGGAATTGCAGTTTTGTTAACGGGCAAGTGCCACGATGGAATACAACATACCTGATTCCAGTTCGTTGTCAAGTTCCTCTCAATAAATTGAAGTCTGGTAGCTTTGTGACGACTTGTTAATCTCGGCGCCGCCTTCATGGTTTGTCCCATGATATGTTTTTGAGCTTTGACAGCTCTCCAGATTGTCATGCTTGAAGCAGACAGTCTCAGATCAGCTTTCAGTTGTCTTATGCTGGTCGTGGAATTCGAAACATGACGTCCAATTTGCCTCGTCGTAGCCTCGGAAAGCATCCTGGGCCGGCCCGGACTCCTCTTCTTGTCGTAGTTTCCTGGATCTTTCAAGTAGTTGCAAATGGAGTTGAGAGACCGACCGATCTCGTCGGCGATTCGACGACAACTTAATCTGAGCTTGTGCAGAACATCTATCTGAGCTTGTTCTTCCGATGAGAGGTAAAATCCACGAGGCATGATGAGTAGTGAGGAGACAAGTGGATATGCTAACTGCCTATAGCGTTTGATCTCCAATAACGATCAGCGTAGATCAAAACGCCGAGCTGTCCCTTTGTTTTTGATACACTGCCATTTTTGTTTTTTTGTTATTAAAAAATTATACATCAACACTGACATGACATAGCACTTATACTTAAGTTTTCAGACATGCTTAATCGAATGGTAGATGTTTCAAATTGTTTGGAAAAGTCAGAAGTTCAGAATCGTGAAAAAGTGTGGTGTCCCTTTGTTTTTGGTAAGCACTGTATACTATTGGCAGAATGATTTTTCAAAGTCATTAGATTCAAAGTGCATTCAAATCATCACATGGAAAAATGATAATATTTATAAATTTCACAGAGATATTCCAAAGGGGCGCAAAAAGCGCGCTTTTCGCGAAGTTCGAGGGTGGGTACTGTAGCATTCAAATCATCACATAGTGAAATGTCTATAATTATAAAAGCGTTCACTGATTGCAATGAATTTCTGAAAGAAAATAATATCAAAAAATCGAAAATTACTAAACAAATCCTGAGAAAAGCCCTGAATACATTCAGAAAACAAAATCATGAAATCGATTGGTATTATTGTTTTCAATTGAAATATCATCGTCAGGATGCCGACATAGTAATTTTGGTGGGTGAAGTTCAGGGCAGTAGGAGAGTCGGTAGTGTAAAGCAACCATCAACTTTCTTCAGGATCACTCCAACCTACTACATATGTTGATCAGCTGACAGGTCAGGTTAGGCCACCGAAATTAACTGCAAGTGTCAAACACCGGCTAGCACTGTCTGACAACCCAAAAACAGGTATTATGCGCATCACTTGAACTTTGGGAGGTTGCGTTTCACTTCTAAGTTTTCCGAAACAGAATACATATCTAGAGCGTTGAAATGAGCCTGCGAACAGATTAAAGATTTCCAAAGTATTATGATGGGTTACTGTGTATATACTGCCTTATGAAACATCTACCCTTACTAGGCGCAAACCTCACCTAGAATCATTACTAGTGTCGTTAACCAATCTGGCACTTCTCAAACCAATGTCAGTAGTTGAGGGTGACGTTTACACACCATAATCTACTCTACTGTCCTTTTCAAGACGATGTTCCTGTGTAACCACTGTTGCAGTGCGTAAAAACGATGAGTCCAAGTGCTCCAGCATGATTTTCACCTTGTTGCGTGCTGGGTGTCTGCAACTGCGGACCAGAATTTTGATCTGATGAAAAAAGTAGCTGGTGGGTACTTGATCACAGCCACTAATTAACTTCCCTAGGTGATGTTTTAGTCAGTTCTGGTGAATCGGCAAAATTACCGTAACTATGTACCTATCACAAACATTAGAGATTCTTTGTTACACGAATTGAGAAATGTTATTTCGAAAGTTTGTTTTTTTTTGTCTTTCACAGATGGAATATCCCTAATAATAGGAGGTAAACGCGCCCTAACGCTGAACCTCATGAGATGCGTTACTATGGATACGAGGCGAGCTAAAGAGAGTGGCCGCGGATCCATCTGCAATTTGTGAGCCGTTATCCCTTCTCTTACATCGAAATTTATAATGCTTTCTCTGTCTCGATTTTTCTTAATTACCAGCTTTGTTAATACGAATACAGCCTTTATGTGAATTCAGCCAAGTTTGTAGCAGAAGTAAGCAGAAGAACATATTTTCACATTTCGTCATAGGAAAATAGCATTCTAAATCTTATGAGATTAAACCGATATTGAATATTTTTTTTTCTTTCGTTAGATATGAAGTTCAGTCATCTAGTTATTCTCTACCATGCAATAAACATATTATTCGAAAATCGACTTTTCAGAATAGTCAAATTATCCGAATACGAGCAAATCGAATATTCGGCCAAAATTGGGAGTATTCGAATGAAAAATACGGGCCGAGTACACATAATCGAACCCGCGTTCGCGACCGAAGCGCTGTATAGATCAAAGCTATGTTAATGTATTGGGTTGGCAACTATGTAATTGATTTGTTTTCGTACATACTGTTCTTTTTTTTTCGACGTACCTTAGCGTGCATGCTAATAATAATAATAATAATAATAATAATAATAATAATAATAATAATAATAATAATAATAATAATAATAATTATAATAATAATAACAATAATAATAATAATAATAATAATAATAATAATAATAACAATAATGATAATAATAATAATAATAATGATAATAATAATAATAATAAAAATAATAATAATAATAATAATAATAATAATAATAATAATAATAATAATACTAATAATAATAATAATAATAATAATAACAATAATAATAATAATAATAATAATAATAATAATAATAATAATAATAACAATAATGATAATAATAATAATAATAATAATAATAATAATAATAATAATAATAATAATAATAATAATAATGATAATAATAATAATAATAATAATAATAATAATAATAATAATAATAATAATAATAATAATAATAATCATAATAATAATAATAATAATAATAATAATAATAATAATAATAAATAATAATAATAATAATAATAGTAATAATAATAACAATGATAGTAACAATACTAATAATAATAGTAATCATAAAGAGATCATCAAAAAGCAGATCCTAAAGGCAATCGAGAACTGAGATTGTCGAAGACTTTTAAGAGCCCATTTGAAAAACAAAAAGTTATGCTTTTTGTTCTCGAGCAATATTTCTCACAAAATGGTTCGTTTGTTGGGCCGAACACTCGAATCTTTCGAATAGTCGGATGAACGACATATTCGAAAATTTGACATAATCCTTATCAATAATCTATTGTTTAGGGATGAGTGGAATAAAAATATAGAAATTCGGAAATCGGTTTTCGGGTTTCAAAACAAAATTTTTTTCTCGGGTTTCGGAAATCGGGCGCGAAACGCCTGAAAATGCGAGGAAATGCGGTTTTCGGAACGCGAAACGCGGGAAAATCCAGAAATCATCCAACG
Organism: Aplectana chamaeleonis; assembly: GCA_029168955.1. NCBI lineage: Eukaryota > Metazoa > Nematoda > Chromadorea > Rhabditida > Cosmocercidae > Aplectana > Aplectana chamaeleonis. The sequence goes on along the minus strand of JAPDOI010000116.1, from coordinate 463,899 downwards.
TTTTTTCCCGTCCCAGATGACCTGAAATTTCCGCATTCCGCTGCGCTTTCTTCGGTTTTCGGAATGCGGAACGCGGAATTCCGCTCATCCTTGCTATGGATAGATTCCTGTAGGAATCCAAGTCATATCCTTCCTCCCAAGAAAAAGAGGCAGCAACCGCGGTGTTGCTGATTAGTGATCACGTATGAGCACAAAAAGGAAATCTATCAGGGGGATCGAGAAGTAATGTCGTTTTCCCACGCTAAATGTAAACACATATGTACATTTTTAACTAGTCTTCATTTTCAATCAATGATACATTATATTTTCCGGCATTGTCAGCAACCTTTTCCCATACTCAGAAAAAGGAAAACAAGTTACTTGTAACATATCTAATCCGATGTAAGTTACTTGTGACTCGTCTCACAAGGGAACCACAATAAGTCATAGTGACCATTCCAAATGAAATGTACTTTTCTAGAACCATTTTCGGACGAGAAGTCCGAATATGCCCATCGCAGCTGCCTAGACCCACTCTGAAAAAAGTTATAGGCATTTTTTCTCTGATTTTCGTACTTATTGTACCCTCCAAAAAGTGCATTATTTTTACGAAAATCCGGAAACTGATCTCATAATCGTGTTCAGCGTCCAAAGCTACCCCACTAAGCAAAGTTAGGTTGAAGGAACATTTTCCAAACTTTGCGCAGACTAACAGCGTTTTGGACTACGGATTTTCGGTTGGGCGTTTATTTAAACCAATCAGAGGAGGGCTCTCGAAGCGTTTTAGAAAAAGTATTCCAGATTTGACTAAAAATTTGCTCTGGGAAATTATTTGGGGCGCTGATCACGAATCTGAGACTCATTTATCGATTTTCCGAAGTTTTCGACTGTATTCGTTCACATATTCCCATCGGGGGAGAATTTGAAGGCGAATTGCGACTTTTGACGATTTCCGGAATGTGACGACAGATGTGGCTCAAATCGTTCTTCTGGGGGTTATTTGCAGTGCTGAACACAAATCTGATGTCGGTTTATCGATTTTTGGCAGCTTACTGTAGATTACGGTGGGTATACGGTAGTTTGGTCAAAGTCTCAGATTTGTCTCAAAGTTTCTATGTGGGGGTTATTTGGGGTGCTGAATACGAATTTGATGTCCATTTGTCGATTATCGGAATATTGAGGTAGGTTTTGTCTCCTAAATGGCATTTTACCTACCGTAACCTACAGTAAACCTTAAAATTTGGGCAAGCAAACCCCAGATTCGTGTTCAGCATCCCAGATTACCCCTCCACACGTTTTTAGCTAAATCAGGAGAAAAATTCTAAAACACCCTAAAAGTTCCATGGGGTCCCCTTGCCTTGCCGCGAAGCTTCAAAAAACTCTCATAACTTTTTCAGAGTGGGTCCAAGCAGCTGCGATGGGTATATTTGGACTTTTCGTCCGAAAATGGTTCTAGAAAAGTACATTTCATTTGGAATGGTCACTATGACTAATTGTGGTTCCCTCGTCAGATCTTTTAAGTTACATGCTACGTGTAACTTTAATGACACAAGACAAGTCGCAGGCAGGTTAAACCGGCCAAGAAGGCATTTTCAAGTAGGTACATAACGCACTTCCGAAGTCAATCTTGGAAATGGCGTTGCTATCGGTTCAATTACCTATGTTTGAGATACATTTCCGCACTATAACAGGAAAGGCCCCGCACAACGTGTTTCGAGTAGCGTGTCTCAGAAAAATGACATTATGTCCCTCGTAACATAAAATTCCAAAAACAAATTACTTGTAACATATCTAAGTCGATGTAACATACTTGCGAATTATATTGTGCCATTTAAGTTACATGTAACATATCGGAGGCGCATTGCACGCGTTTTCTTGTCGAGATGTTGCATGTAACTTGAATGACTTGAGATAAGTCTCAAGTAACCCACATCAGCTTAGATATGTTGCAAGTAACTTATATTCGTTTTTCTGAGAGGATACTGCATGCTATGCGCCTCCGATATGTTACATGCAACTTAAATGGCATAACATAAGTAGCTAAAGTCGGCCAAGAAGGTATTTCCAAGTGGAATTTGCTACACACTCGCGAGGTCAGGCTTACGACTGGCTCTGCTGTTGGCTCAATCACCCAAGTTTGAGGTGCTTGAGCCCACCCACACCAGCAGGGAAGGTCCCCACAGCATTTCTTTTGCGTAGTGTGTGATCAAGGACGCGCTCTCTGCGTGGCGTGATGGCCGCCCATTGTGAAAATATAAATGTAAGTTACATGTAAAATAAGTGAAACTTACATGCAATATAAATGAAAGTTACTTGAGACATTCAAGTAAGTTACATTTAAATTGCAAGTAACTAGTTTTGATTTATTTATTTATTATTTTTTTATTTTTTTTTATTTATTTATTTTTGAGTATAGCGAGTGAATTCTCAATCCCTGATCAAAAAAAAATGATGGTTCGGCATAATATCTAGGCATGGCATTTTGAATTTCATCGAAAATTTCAAATGTTTTGACCCATAAAAAATGTTGCAGCGCTCGGAATCAGTGGAAATCCGATGGTGCAACATCGAGCGCATACTCAGAAAAAATCAAAACAAGTTACCTGTTATATAAATGTAAGTAACTTCAATGACTCAAGTAACTTACAATTCTATGACATGAAACATAAATTCATAATACATGTAAAATAAATTTATATAACATGTAAGTTACACTCATGTTACATGTTGTTTACTTTTACATTTTCATCATGGGTGGCCATCGCGGGTGACACGCGGCGCAGAGAACGTGTCCGCACGCGTCCCAGCCCACACGCTACTAAAAAAAAACGTTATGCGGAGCCTTACCTGTTATAGTGAGGACATATACCTCAAACTTGGGTAATCTAACCGACAGCAACGCCATTCCCAAGCCTGACCTCAGAAGTGCGTCGTATACCTCATTCGAAAGTCCTTCTTGGCCGATTTAACTTACTTGCGACTTATCTTGTGCCGTTTAAGTTACATGTAACATATCGGAGGTGCACTGCACGTGGTATACAGTTCATATGTTGGATGTAACCTAAAAGATCTGAGATGAGTCACAAGTAACTTACATCGGCTTAGTTATGTTACAGGTAACTTGTTTTCGGCCTTTTATGTTACAGGTAATTTGTTTTCATTTTTCTCGGGTAAGTTGGATGAGGCAGCAACTCCCAGCCTGATTCAATAGTTTTTCTAGGGTTTGCCTAGCGCGGTCTTGCATTGTTGTGTTGCGAAATGGCGCCTTTCCGGTAGACAATCGCTGGCCAATCGCCTGACACGGATTCGCTTCCACTTCCCCTCTTAGGCCCAAGGCATACTTCCTGCGACGGGCGACGCGACATCGTGTCTGGGATAGAAATCGGCAGAAAATCGATATGGTTCGAATGCACTGTCGCTGTCGCGCGTCGCGGCTAGTATGAACTAGGCCTTAAAGGCACAGTCCAACCTCAGAGGTAATTTTTGATCTTATGGTCCGGTCGCCGCCTATAGCAACCCTGCCGAGCGCCAACTCTCAATTCGCTCAAATAACCGAGAAAAAGACGGCCACGCCCCTTTGAAGAAAAAATGGGTAACGCCTCCTGCCAGGTTTCCGACCTCAATAGGGAAGAGACGCGCGATAGATTTTATTCAAAACCTATGTTCTTCGATTTGTTTTCGGTCTGGCTTTATATTGTGGCCTGCTGCAGAACGATGGCTGCGAATAACGAGAAATACAGGCTCGAGACAACTCGTCCGCGAACTTCTACCCGCTCAAGATATGAAATGTTTGAGGAGCCGTAACTCCGTTCGTAGTGAGCTCTGAGCGATTCTGGAGACACCATTGTGATCAGCGTGAAATTCTCTCCAAGATGCGCAGAAAAACGAAAAATCGATTCTGAGATTGGACTGTGTCTTTAACACGTCGTAGCAGAAACGACATTACTTGCCAGTGTCCTTATTAGAATGTGGATTCTGCTCGTACCGCCCACTTCTTCACTGTCCGATGAATAAGTGGGCGGGGCGGGGTGCAACATTTGACTTTTAGGCCATTTCTGGCTCGTCTTAAGCCACTTTTCTGAGGATAATGTTGCAATTGGCACAGACCTTTTGATTTCCTTTGAATTATCGAGAACCATTTTCAAAGTAAACACTGCCTTTCAGTTGATATTATAGTCTGTATTTTCAGAAACAAAGTATGCACATCGATTGACTGATAAAAAACTGCTTAAATGGAGATGCAAACTGATGACGATCCTGCGACGCCACTACCACCACCACAGCCGGCATCACGAAGGGGGCCACTCCCTCCATTGCAAACCAGTAGGACATTGACTCAAACAATTTCTTTATATAGGTTACCCAGGGTAAATTCCCGTGTGTTCAGGACGTCGAATGTCTGCATCATGGACTGAAAATCTCGAGCCGTCTGTCGAGCTCAAATCGCCTGAATCCGTCAAATCCCCAGAATCGAAAGCGTCTTCCTCGAAGGTTCCATACCAGCCTCAGGCTTTTTTTCTCACAAGGTTCAGGACTTTTCTCCTATACCTCTTCTAGGGCTTCTTCCCACGATCCGCGAGCGAAGTGCGGCCATTTTCCGACGACGAGGATTTCTCGCCTACGAAAGTGAGTGTAGTTGAATTATTAATGTAGAAATTCCATTAGCGTTCAAATTTTGGCTACTTTTTTCAAACCGCGATATTTAGAGCCCCAATTCACCTCTCGAACCCTCCACCTCAAAGGAGCAGACGAAGGAAGAGAAACCGGAAAAGAAGCACACGAGGCGAGAATCATTGAAAGACCAGCTGCTGAAATTCAAGATGAAAGTAGGTTTTTTCTTTAATTTTTCACCTACATTCTTGAGGCAGCTGCCGCTACCATGCGTTGTGTTCTTGGGCAATTTATTATCATTTTTCGAATGATCGACTATCTACTAGCAAGGGAAGTATAAAAAGCGTAGGTCGGATCCGCCAAAACGTTTAGTATGGTTAGTATCTCTTCTGGCTCAATAGTAAATATGCGCAGTATCTCGCCCCGAGCCGCAGGTTCAAAAAAGTTATGAACATTTTGTAAGGATCTCGAAAAGGCAAGGGTACCATCCATCAGGGATTTTTTTTTGGAGTTCCGAAAAATTTTCTCGGATTTGGCTCAAAAGTTGTATGTAGGGGTAATCTAGGGTGGTGAACACGAATCTGGAGAAAAATCCATTTGTCGAAATTTCGAGGTTTACCCCACTTTAGAAATTTGAAAAACGACAAACGGACGTCAAATTCGTATTCTCCACCCCGAATAACCCCCGTTTACAAATTTTGAGTAAAATCTGAGATTTTGACCAAACTATCGTATACCCCACCGTACACCGTAATCTACCGTAATATGCAAAAAATCGATAAATGGACTCCAGATTCGTGTTAAGCACTCCAAATAATTCTCAGCAAATGATTCTGAAACATATCTATTGTAGAAAACCGGAAATCTCGAAAGTGGCGTTTTTCCCTCGAAATTTTCCTAAGTTGGGAAGCTTCAAACGAAATTAGCCGAAAACTTTGAAAAACCGACTAATAAATCTTAGGTTCGTAGTCAGCGCCCCAAAAAACCCACCTGGGAGAAGTTTAGGTCAAATCTGGAACATTTTTCTAAAACGCTTCCAGAGCACTCAATTTGTAGAAATAAATGCCCAACCGAAAATCGGTACAAGTCCAAAACGCTGTCGGTCTGGACAAAGTACGGAAAATGTGCCTTCACCCAAACTTTGCTCAGGGGATAGTTTCGGGAGCTGAACACATTTATGAGGTGCGTTTCCGGATTTTCCGAAGACTAACGCGCTTTTGGAAGGTACAAAAAGCACAAAAAATGACCTTTTTAATCTTGTAACTTCTTGGAACCTGCAGCTCGGGGCGGGATACCCCGCAGTTTTACTATTGAACCACAAGAGATATACTCTGTTTATCTTGAATCGCACAAAACGCGGTCCGCCAATAGTCCTCTAATTGGCCCGCTAGCACCGTAGTGTACGTCCACGACGCGTTCTCGGCAGACCCGGGTGGCAGGGTGGGTGGCCGAGTGACGTCATTGACGAATCGATTGCTCTGCACACCGGATGCACATCCGGGTCTGCCGAGAACGCGTCGTGGACGTACACTACGGAACTAGCGGGCCAATAAGAGGACTATTGGCGAACCGTGTTTTGTGCAATTCAAGATAAACAGAGTATACTAACGACACTAGTCGTTTTGGCAGATCCGCCCTACGCTTTGTATAATTCCCTTGTTAGTTCAAAATCAGATTTTTCGAAGCGATTGACTTCTTGACTAATCCGAGAATCACGTTTTTGTAGTGGTCGACTTTTTCGATAAGTCGAAAATCGTTTCTTTTTTTCGGATGATCGACTTGATGGCATACAAAATTTCAATGCTTTGAATAATCGGCTGAATGGACCCAATAGAAAACCATTTATTTTCGATCGAATAATCATTTGATAATTCGATCCGGCCAAAACATGCCGCGCACTCGCCATTAATTTTCTTGACTAAAGTTATTTCAACATAAAAATTTTTTTGACTAACATTCGTATAAAACGTTATTTCAGAAAGTTCCTCTCCATAAAATGACCCATTTTCTCTATTCCAGACGCAACTAAACAAAAATTGCTTCACATTGCTGAGAATTTTTAGGTTTTTCAAACCTAATTACCTTGAATAATTAGAATTTTTCATGGTTATTCAGGTACTTCGTCGCTCAATTTATTTAATTGCTTACTCTCTCTCTCTTACTTACTGAAAATTTTATTCACTGAAACAGACCAAACCGCTCATCTACAGTTGACCGCAATGTTAAACGGACATGGTGCGGTTGCGGACTCGCACTAAAACTACGGTAGAATCTGGCACTTCGCCTGATTTCGTCATCGATCGGCGCCACAGCTGATATTCTCGTGAACAGAGAGACGACGGTTGGCGCCGATCGATGACGAAATCTGGCAAAGTGCCAGATTCTACCGTAATTTAGTGCGAGTCCGCAACCGCACCATGTCCTTTTAACATTGCGGTCAACTGTACACGAAGTTTAAGGCAGTGTTCACCATGACAAAGTTGCCCGTTTTTTGGCTAAAATGTAAGCTTTGTGTGTGTCTAAGAAGACTTAGAACGGAAGCGCGACGAAAACGGTGGGGAAATGGGTGAAAATCTCATGGGCCAGCCAACCCATTTGGCCACCCCGCCCACTTCCTGTAACAGTTGTCCTGAATTCGTGTTACCGTAGGAACAGACAACCCCTCTTATTTTTTCAAGTTTTGGTACTTGAAACATAAAGCAATGCCTACTTGCCTAAAAATTTTGAAACGCAAAACCATTTCCCTGACGTCAGGTTCTATGCGTTGTCCGCAATTTCCCTGCGGACAACGCATCGAGCCTGGCACACATACAGGCATAAATAATTTCTTCCGAGATTTCTTCGAACAGTTTTGCTCCCCTATTTGAGTGTTCTGAGAAGACTTTTCCCTATTAACCTCTTCTTAATAGACTTACCTACCCAGAAACATCGAAAACTATAAAACGGTTTTTTATCTTGAACACTGTCTTCAAAAGTCAGAGGTTGTTGTGAACCTTTAAAGGAGCGACAAAGTGTAGAGAAAAGGAGACGCAGCGTACGCGCGCACACGCACGCGGTGAACGAAAATAAATTTCACCCGGAAACAAAGGATGCATTACCGTTTTTTTTCCTTGCGGTGAACTGTACAATGTAAAAATACTCCGAGAATTTCAATTCATTTTAGGCTGGTAAAGTCCTCGAAGACGTACACGATCGCCTAGTTGAAGACCATTCTTCTGTGGCTGTGGCTCCCATAGCCGTGAGTGACGACAGTCATTTTTAGACAGTTTGTAATAAGTACATATACATCCCTTCGCGATCGCGGAGCGCGCGCTGAGCTGGTTTGCGTTAGGGGCGCGCGTCCGCGCTGCTTTAGATGCACCTGATAACTGAGTCAGAGGATACGCTGATTGGTCAGCTGCATCAGATGATATGTAGCGCGGCCGCGCGCCCTATTGCAGACGACGTGAGGCATATTTTAGAGCTTCATCGCTGCGCGGCGCGTTGAGATGTTTTCTGGAGGCATCGATCGATAACGCGCCACTCGTAAATTCGCGTATGAACCATGACATTGCGCCGCGCTGCACTGGAACTGTAAAAACCCTAACACGCTCTTCCGGACTTCGGGCAGCACCGTATTCCTTCTATAAACACAAATTTCCGATTTAGTCCCCAGCCACTCCCTCCCAAGACTTGGCATCCGTGCTAGACATCGACGAAAGTTCTTCATTTGACGGTAGAGGAATAAGGTTTGGTTTCTCGTTGAGCTTTGAATTCCAACTCGAAACTCTGATACTATTTCATAAGCCAACAAAAATGACGGAAAAAATCAATAATCGATCTATGATTCCAGCTTTCCTTTTACAGTCCCTCACTCTCCCAATCGTCAAAGCGCACCACAACCTCAGCAGAATTGAAGGCATCTATGCGTTCAAAACTCAGAAAACAGGTAAAAAATAGGAATTTTTCCGATCTGATATTTTCGAGAAAAAATGCTTTACAGGCCGAACAAACAGTCGAGAGGAAACGCGGTTCGGTGCAGCTAGCGAAACGCCTTCAGCGACGTCTCACCATACATCAGGAGGTTTGTTGTACTCCGCCGCTTCAGACTACCTACCACAAAGCCGCGCGGGCAGTTGACCCAACGTCGCGCTGCCGCGTCGTTAACGGGAGATTCTTTTCTACTCATCATTGTCGCCGCATTGTCGCATTGCGACGTCGCAGCGTGGCGTAAAGCTTTTTTGACAGCTACGATCAAGAGGTTAGCTTATGTCGCAGCCATAACAGCGCCGCGTGCGAAGTGGATCCGACGTCGCATGCCCTATTGCGATGGCAGAGCAGCAAAAGCCTTTTGCTCACTCTTAATTGTCGTCCCCTTGCCGCATCGCATCGTCGCCGCGTCGAGTTACGCTCTCCGCCAGCGTTATCGGAAGGCCGGCACAATAGCGTTAACGCCGCGTGCGCAGTTAATTTTGATATCGCGCAGCTTGGACAAACCGATGCGATATAATTGTCGCTTGGTTGTTGTTTTTCGATGTCGCGGCCGCGGCGTAGAGTAACGTCCTCTATACCAGCGCTTTATTGCGCTGCTTCAGACCTCTACCACAACGCGCGGCACGCGGTCGAGGCGACGTCGCGATGCTACGCTGAAAAAATAGTGAGCTAGTTTGAGGCTTTTCGCTATGCATTTGTGTGGCTCTTTGCAGCGTTGCGACACCGCTACGTCGACTCACGCTCTTTAGCGCGTCATCGAAAACTTGGCGCGGCTTCAGAATATATAGTCGACCGCCGCGAGCGTAGTGTCTGCGGCACAGTATTGCGTACGCGGAATAACATCAGACTTGTCTTCGCGAAATACTGTCGATTCTTCGCCGCATTGTGACACCGCGACGTCGAGTTACGCGCTCTGAGACCGCCGCGCGTGCAGTGCGTGTGCCATCAAAATTATGGTAATATCGCTCTGCCTTTGACTACCTACCGCAACGCCGCAAGCGCAGTGGATGCAAAATCGCAAAGTCGCATCGCAATGGTGAGCTAGTGAATGAACACTCCCTAGCGCACTAGTGTGCCCTGATGCCGCATACTGGGCCGCGCGCAGATGCTCACCGCGAGGTCGATGTAGGTTGTCTAAACCAGTGCCGTAATGTCACCATTATGTATTTTCAGGAAGGCCCCACTGAGGGCGAACTTCGGTCTGTCGATGAGGAAATTGAGCATTCTCTGAAGGTAGAACAAAATTATAATATCCAAGGCTGAAGTAGATCACAAACAAAGCGCGGATTTTCAGATTGGAGCACGTTTCCTGCAGGAGCAGGCGTCCATGAACCCGGCTGACGAAGTGCAATATGCATTCTTTGTCGAGGACTACGAGAAGGGGGTTTGTTACCTCTGGTTTAGGGGGACTACCATGGCGTCATAACGCTTTTCAGACTCACTCGCAACCTCAAGCTGGCCCAGTTCTGGAATACTGTCGGGCAGAAATGGCCGAACAGGACGATCACAACTTAGTCTACTACAATCCGCGGCCGCTGGATGTCGAAGCAAATGAGAGGTAAAATTTTTGAGCGTTTGGTTATAATGTTTCCCCAAAAATCTCTTCTTTCAGACCCATAACCACAAAAATGACCCAGAGATTGTCCGACAAATTTTTCACCGACGGTAAACTCCGACGCATTGATGAGTCCAAACTTCTGAAGCCACTGAAGGTGAGAAAAAGTTGCGGCGCGACGCGTATGCGAAGCGGGTTTATAGTCAAAGTGGGGCGAGCGGTCGGGCTGCGGCACGTGTGGTGACGCGACCGCAACGTGCCTTCCTACAACTATGTAGGCATTCACTCTCGTGTTTGCAGATCACACAAACCGAAGACACATCGTGCAGCTACATGAAGGCGGAGCCATGGCAGGCTTTCGTGGACGAGATACGCGACAGTGAATACGTACAGCTGGACGTGTTTCTAGGACAAGTGTTCTTCGAGAATCATCCATTGGCTAGCGCTGAAGTGAGTAATATATACAAATCAAAAAGTCACAAAAAAAGTGGGCGTGGCCAACCGCTTTTCTAGGACAAACTCCACTCGCGCATTTGCTCCTTGTATGACGAGCAATGTCGACGCATCAACGAGATGACAGATGCGCTGATGGACGCTGAGAACACTCCCATAAGGTACATACGTGAACTGGACGAGTTGTCCCACTACACAATTTCGAGATCTTAGATTTCAGTGAGAACTCGTCCGCACTTCGTGAACATGCCGATCAACTATACAGAGATGTGCAACAAGCCGCGCAGGGATTGACTAAGGAATACGCAGACCTTGAAAACTGTCGTAACCTACAGGGTTACGCCACCTCACCTCTGAAGTACACAGTTAACCCCGATGGGGACAGCCAGTGAGTTAGAGAATCCTCTGACGATTCTTAGTCTTGAGCCCCACCGAAGAAGAACTATAGCCGCCTTAAGGTTCGGCTGGTTCTCCTAATCTCTGAGCCGTTGCTGTTGCTGTCCGAGCTCCTCCAGCTCGCTCGGACAGCAACAGCAGTGGCGCGGACAGCAACACAAACCGAACCGCAGATTAGAAACAGGAGCCGAACTGCTATCCGGCTCAGGTCGAGATTTGCCTGAGTATCATAGTGTTGCAAAGTGTCGCTACGACGTTTCTACCCGAGTTTTCAGATCAATACTGGGGAAGTTGACTATGGACAACCCAGTCACTCCTATGGGAGCCTTGCCGCAGCAGGAGCGCACACGTATTGGTAGGTCATCATCTCTAAACAACAACTTCCAGTCCTTCATAGAAACATACATTACTTACAAACAGAAACAGAAGGAAAAATAAATTAATTGTTAGAAAATGAGCTAATCAATACATGTTCAGTAATGAAAACGTTGAAATAGTAAGACAAAGAAAGAAAAACAAAAAAAGTCGCAAATTTAGAGTCTGTCCTAATCGGACTGTCTACCCACGCGATCGGCGTGCGTATCGCGCGGCCGTCGCGAAGGCATTTTTGCCACGAGCCTCCACATGGCTGCAGACAGCTGACAAAGATATTGCCCAATTAATGCAAAATTAATGGCGGTTTTTATAAAATAAATATTTTCGCACAAACGAGCTCTTTTGCAAAGTATAATGTGAGAAGCGCATTTCTTAATCTATCTCACACCACCGGAAATCGAAAAATGGTCGACAGTTGTCAAAAGAAATATTGTGGATTAGGAGCTTCCGCGTAGTTTTTAACTAAAAAATTTGGTGTCTCAAAGTCACTGAATGAGAGAGAAATGTAGGCTACAGGAATGTTCAGTACTTAGAACACACATCAAAATTAAGTTCACAAAAGATCGAGTTTTATGAGAAGAGACAAGAAGAATGTATCAGATAGAGAAGCATCTAAATCCACAAAAAACTCAACCGGACGAAAAAAAATAGTTTTTGAAAATCCACAAATTTTCTGCACAAACCTAACAATTCAAAATTAATCGAGCCTTAACGGTAAATAACGATTATTGACAAGGGAGCTGCGAACTTCAAGGATGGAAACACAATATTTTAACCGATTGTGAAGATAAAAACTGGAAATCCGTTACACGAGGAATTTAAAATCAGCTGTTTAAAGGACGAGCTCGTAAATTTAGCATCAGAGCACAAAATCTCGTCGGGTAGGGCGCCGCTGGTAGGACCCTACCCGAGATTTGCGCTGGGTAAGCTTTGGTAGGTTGCTACTATACATTCAATCCGACGGAGTCGGTTTCGGATATATGGGTCGGATAATCCGATCGGATAATTATCCGATCCGCCGTCAAATGGCGATTTCGGATTGATCCGAAATCCGATTAGACGAAAAACACGATATCCGTATTATCCGATATCCGGAAAAGTGAAAATCGAAGGATCCAATCAGAAAACCGGATAATCGGATAAAAACGGATAATCGATTGGATAAAAATCGGATAATTTCGGATGGAAAACGGATGATTTCGGATGAAAAACGGATAGAATTGCGCCCGCCGTAACATCCAGCTCCAAACGCGGTCGCGTGGAGGTAGCGCGAATTCGCAGTAGAGCGCGCTATTGACGGTTGCGGAATGGCTGATTAAGCATGTGTGAGGAATGGATCTCTACATGCATATTGAACAAATACAAATATTTCATGATGAAGGGGCTCAGGTAAAACTAGTTGTCCAGAATCGGACCAGTAGTTGCCGAGAATCGGTCGACAATCGAGAAGTTGTTCAGAAAGTTGATAGAAGTTGCCGAGAATTCTGAGATTTGCAGTATTTAAAGAGAATTCAGGCCAATTTGTTCAGAATTTCAGAGAAAGTTGCCGAAAACTCGCGGGAATGAGTGTTTGCCGAGAATTCGGACAGATTTCTCGACAACTCTCCCGAAATTGAGAACATGTTTTGAATATGTCAAAAGTTTTCCAAGATATCAGGACATCACTTCAGAAACCTCCTTAAACTACTCAGGTAAAACTAGTTGTCGAGAATCGGACGAAATGTTGTCCTGCAGGCGTACGAATGCAGGACAACTTTCGCAGACTCTAGAGAATTCAGGACAACTTTTCGCCCAATTCTCGACAATGTCCGTCAACTTCTCGACCAGTTCCCAACAACTCCTTGCCCGACTCTCGTCAGTTAACTCACTTTTTATAACATGCACAGCTGTATGCTCTTACCCAAAAATTGGAGCTCCTGCTCAACCAATGATCACAACGGTCGGCGAGGCCTACGATGACAGTTTCACACCCCTCTGTTAGACGAATTCCCAACTTGGCCCGCCACATCGACGTTTGACAGAGGCAAACTGTGCATCGTATATGCTGTGGGTCTACAAAAACGTTCAACATGGGCAGCTATTGGCCTTGCCCAGCACCAGTGCGCTATCAATGTAGTGGCCTTCAGAATTACTCCAACATAAGACGGTGAAAGTTTGAGTAGAGAGTAAATCGACCACGCTGGACTCAAATATTCTACTTTAATGGCTCCTAGTTTTCGAAATAGTCGACTTCCGGCTGAACCACAACTGAGAATGGTGTGAACCATGAAACTGTAGCGGGGTTAAGCCTCTATCTTAGGCGGTGGAAGTTTGTATGGAAGGTAAATAGACCCCGATAAACTCAAACATCCTACTCTCGTGACCCATACTTTGCAAAATGTGGACTTTCGGCGGATCCACACCTGCAGCCAGCGGCAAAACCGCTGGCTTCAGATGTGTACCCTCCTGAAGTCCACATATTGTACATTAATGTAATGATAAACAACCATTGCAAGGTTTAGAGTTGCAAATGACGGTCAGAACCGAATCATTTGAGATCTATTGGAATTACCAATCTTAATTTCAAACGTTGTTCTGATACTTCTTGGGTAACTTCTCGAATATTATAATTTAAATCCGACTGCTGTAACTACCGATCATGGAAAAAAAGATCAGTACTTGAAAGCTCGTAAACTTTCAAATACTTTAACTAGAAAATCCCATGTTTTGGTATGTTCGCTATTTTGAGAAGATGAAAATTTAAAAAAGAAGCGAGTTTGGTAATCAAGAAGTCGGTGACATGTATTATAATTGATAATCAGCTAGAAGAATGAAGAAAAAAGAAAAAAAAACCCAGAGGACCCACATGAAAAGAAAAAAACAAAAACAGCAGTCGCAATAATTGAAGAAAGTGGTATAAAGAGGGTTCTGAAGTGATGTCCTGAATTCTTGGGAAATTCTCGACATATTCGAAACATATTTTCGAATTCGGAAGGAGCTGTCGAGAAATCAGTCCGAATTCTTGGCAAACCCTCGTTCCCCCGAATTCTCGGCAACTCTCTCTGAAATTCTGAACAAATAGGCCGCAATGCTCGACAAATACTGCGAATCTCAGAATTCTCAACAACTTCTATCTCTTTTCTGGACAACTTCTCGATTGTCGACCGATTCTCAACAGCTATTCGTCCGATTCTGGACAACTAGTTTTACCTGAGTACATTCTTCGAATGTTGCGACTGCTTTTTTTGTTCTTCTCTTTTCGTGAGGGTCCTCTGTGGTTTTTTCTTTGTTCTCCATTCTTCTAGCTGGTTATCAATTATAAGGAATTTTTACCGATTTCTTGAATATCAAACTCGTTTTTTTTTGAATTTTCATCTTCTCAAATTAGCGAACATACTAAAACATGGGATTTCCAAGTCAGTAAAATTTGAAAGTTTTCGAGCTATCAAATACTGATCTTTTTTTTTGATGATCGGTAGTTGCAGCAGTCAGATTTAAAATACATTATTAAAGAAGTTACCCAAGAAGGAACAACGTTTGAAAATAAGATTGTTATTTCGAAAAAATCTCGAACGATTCAGTTCTGACCGAAATTTGCAACTCTAAACCTTGCAATGGTTGTTTAGCATTATATTGATGTACAATATGTGAACTTCCGGCGGGTCCACACCGGCAGCCAGCGGTTCGGCCGCTAGCTGCAGGTGTGGACCCGCCGAAAGTCCACATTCTGCAGAGTATGGGTTGCGAGATAAAGGATATTTGAGTCTATCGGGGTATTTTTACCTTACATGCAAACTTCCACCGCCTAAGATGGAGGCTGAACACCGCTACAGTATAATGGCTCACACCTTTCTCAAGTGTCATCCTAACGGAAGTTGACAATTTTGAAAACCAGGAGCCACGAGTGTAGGATTTTTGATTTAAGCGTGGCCGATTTACTCTCTATTCAAACTTTCACCGTCTTAGAGTATTTCCGAAGACCGCTACACTTATAGCGCACTGGTGCTGGACAAGGCTAGTAGCAGTTCATGTTGAACGATTTTGTAGACCCAAAGCATATACGATGCGCAGTTTGCCTCTGCCGAACGTCGATGAAACGAGGCAAGTAGGGAATTCGGCGAGCAGAGAAGTGTGAAACCATCATCGTGGGCTTCACCGACCGTTGAGATCAGTGGCTGGGCAGGAGCCCCAATTTTTGGAAAATACATGCAGCTATACATGTGTGAAGCTGTGTGTTAACTGTCGAGAATCGGGTAAGGAGTTGTCGGGAATTGGTCGATAAGTTGTCGGGCATTGTCGAGAATTGGGCGAAAAGTTGTCCAGAATTCTCTAGAGTCTGCGAAAGTTGTCCTGCATTCGTACGCCTGCAGGACAACCTTTCGTCAGATTATCGACAACTAGTTTTACCTGAAGGTCATAATATCACAAAATGACTGCATAACATGTGATAGGGGGTATTTCGTGAAGTGAAGAGGCCTTATTTCGTTTTGCAAGTCCTTATAGTGCTCCTGATGATGGCACACGAATGATTTTGAGCTCTCAGGGAAACAAACAAGTGTTGTATTTGCAAATTCTATGAACAGGTTTCGGAGGAATGTCTTCTGTTTGGACGCTTTATTACAACGCGAATCTGTGTTCATAACTCGGGTGACGTTCTGCAGTTGAACTTAGACACGCTGACGGTTGTTCAGCGGGGTAAAAAGGCTTGTCGGTGCGACCGCGGGAGCAAAAACGGGGAGGAGTCGAATTGTTGGTTGTACCGCAGATGGAGAGAAATTGAATACACGGAGACGGTTATTTGGCGGTGGAAAACGGATTGACGGTGCAACGGCGGGGACGCGCTCTACCGTCAAATATGTGGCACGTTCCGCAACCCGTAGTTTTGTGTTAAAATTGATTGATGTTGTCTCCTTCAGTTATGTTGAAGATAACAGAGGAAGTGTGCAAAAAAGAACTAGCCTTGCTTCGGTTTGGCACTTGTCCCTACCCATTTTCAGTGTCGTAATCAAACGACTTGAATTCTGGAGGGTAGGGAAACCCTCGGTTGGTGTACTCATGATGCGGCGGCACGGGAAAATGGGCGTGGCTATGTACGATTGCACGGTGCCCCCCCTTGCTGCGACAGCGCTAATTCTGCAGGGATCACATAATTTTCAAGCTCAATTTTTACCCAGAAGGGGAAGTTCGTAACGAATTTGGATTTTTTCCAAGGTTTCGTTTAACAAGGTAAGATCGTAGCCCTACCGAGATTGGTCGCAACGCCCCGCTAAACCATGACTCTGTGGCAGGTCTTCTTTTCGGTCAGTTATGAGCTCTCACCGGTTGCAGGGGAGGGCGACGTTTCTAAACAATCGTGCCGTGGCGAGTGTCGCGCGCGACGAGTTGCGCGGTGACGCGACATCCCTGCTTTAGGGTTAAACCAAGTAAATTGACATGTCCAGGGGCATAATTTGCTTTCCTGCGTTCATTTCTCGTCAGAGATGATAGCCATTTATTCCTTTAAAGCGCTGAGGACTACTCTTAACGGTGGAGGGTTTTTTTAGTGTTCGCCGCGAGCGCGACATTCACCGGACCGCGACGCGTACGCACGTGGCTACAGAATGCATTTGCTTGAATGCACGGGTTTGAATCCTCGGTACTACTAAAAAAATTTTCTTATCCGTTTTTTCATCCGAATTATCCGGTGGATCCGATTTTATCCGATCGGATATCCGATCCGATCAAAAATTCTGGTTTCGTATAGGATCCGTTATCCGAAATGAGTCGGTTTCGCAGAATCGGCAATATCCGAAATCCGATCCGACGCCATTTTGGCCATCGGATGGAATGTATAGTTGCTACCGTAGGTAGAAAATTTCGTGAATCGCGTCATTTGCGCCAATTTCGTTAGGAAGCAACCCTTACCCAGCCTACCAGCCAGCGCTAAATTTCGCTGATGGATCCGGCCCCTGGTTTTCTCCGGAGCATCCGTTGTTCGGCCCGAAACGCCTTGCATTTGGACCGACACATGCAGAAACAGCAGCAGTCTCTCGGAACACATTCACGATTATCTGAGAAAAGACAGTGTTCTAGATGGTGTACAATCCTATGTATACTGAATGAAAAAGCAAGGTTCGGGGTCTGGTTCACTTTGCCCAAACCTATTTTCATGAGTGAAGCAGTTGTGACAACAGATGAACCTTTCTTTTGAGCAGATTCAGCTTGAAAAAAAAGATTCGCAAGCAAGATAAAGACATGCCTAGAGCGTGCGAGAAATTTTTGGAAACGAAAAACGAAAAGTTTGGCTGGTTAAAAATGTGTAGAATGCGTTGCTACACTATTCTACGTAGCAGAAACGTTCTTTTTTCATTTTTGGTATTTCATTGTTTTGGTTTTCCCGAAAAACCATCGTTTTCTCGAAAAACCAATGTCGAAAAGCCGGAATATGTTCGAAAATGGATCATCCCAAAATAGCCTCTCTGCGCCGAAAAATGGCCTCGGAGCAAAATTTTCATTTTCGATTTCTCGTTTTCGAAAAATTTTCGCACATCCCAGGTCAAGAAAAACAGCAAAACGACTCGGTGAATAAAAATAGAAGAAATTAATAAGCAAAGATTAGAACCAATGAAATCAGGGGGTTTTGCGACTGCTAGTGAATCATTGACGGGTTTCTCGGGGAGGTCCCCGTCTGCGCTTATCGATAGATCACAACATTTTTTATTCAGGTGACGGTGCAAAAGCAAAACTAAATCATAGCTCTTCGGGTAGGATAACAAATCTGAGGAAGTTATCTCTGTAGATAAATCGTATATACATATAATATTTTCTCTCATTCTGAAAAATTTGGTCAAAATGTTAACTCCAACCTATGGAAATAACCTTCTTTGCAGAATCCATAAGGAAAACATCACTACAAGTGGTGCTCCATTTCAACGACATCTTCCTCTGCAAGACGAAACTGGTGCCGATGGAAGGCTGTCTGTATAGCTTTGAGGAGACGTACAATTTGGAGGTAAGTTGATTCTCTGTAGACCACGATTAGCTGACAGGGTTTCATAATAGAGAGGGTTGAGTGGATATCTAACCGTTAGTGAATTCATGTCCAGCCGAACTGGACAAAGGGGAATCGAGCGATGTTGAAAGTGGAGATGAGGAATGTTCTCTGAACAGTGACGGAGTCCATTCTATCTCCACTACAACGCGAACCACCAAATATCGGTCTACCAAAACATCGGTCACCAAGGTTGAACCCATAAAAACCTCCTCAAAGACTGCTCCAAAGCAGAGAAGATCTGAAAGGATAATTCGAAGGTACTGTTGTACTACAAGGGAATGAGGGTTTTATAACTTTATGGGTATAAGTTTACCTTATATTCAGAGTCCATGTTGATTTGAGGGATAGAGGACAGGAACCCAAAACGTTGGATGTCTCAACAGTTGAATCCGAGAATGATTCTGAATCCTCGGATATAGAAAGTCTCGAAGAGTTTTCCGACGCTGATGTCGAATCAGTGGAAAATTTACTTCAAGATTATGGAGGAATCGAAGAAGAAGAAAAGGACAGCCCACGTCAGCTGAAGAAAACGAAACCGTCTATGCTATCTGCACGAAAAGGTGATTATTTATGCATAACTAAAGCTGATGAAGACCAGAATCCATCAATTTTAGGACAATCCACAACAGAACCAAAACCAAAATTCCAACCTGAATGCCGAAAAAGCATAACGGAGAACTTTAGGGAGTTTAACAATCGCCCCTACGATGGAGGCTTAGTATCTTTCAGGAATGAGTATGAAATTACTGGCTTCGACATCCGAAGAACGGCCAAACCCATTCAGGTACACTATGCATTAATTCACAACAAAACAGAAATACAAGTCTCCTATTAATTCAGAACTTCAATTGGCTTCAAATCAGGGATATACCGTCGATTGAAGGTCGGGGTGTCTTCGCAAAGGTCCACATTCTACAGGGATCTATTGTATGCGATTACCGGTAAGGTATACTTTATCTCAGTAGCATATCAGAAACGGAATCTAGTCTACCTTACGTATTTATCAATTTTAGGGGAGTCGTCGTTACTCAGGCATTCATGGACGACCTTTCGAAGAAAACGTCCGCAGATGAAATGAGGAAACTAGGGAACTATGAGGCGGATATTTTTGGTTGGTTCATGCTGAATGCTCACCACTATTTTCCAAAAACGTTGTCGGTGGTTCTAAAACGCAATGCAACTTTGTCCATTTTAGTACCTCGGCTGAACGGGGATATGAGAAGCTCACTATCCTCGGGCATCAGCCCATCTACAAAGGATCCATTATTCTAGGAAGGCTTATAAATCACAGCCGACACCATCCGAACCTCAAGATGGAGCAAGTTGTGAAGAGATACTCTAAAACACAGACAACAGTGTTGACCGCTTTTAAAGCGACTAAAAATATCGAGGTATGCCCTTTATGCAATCAAAGAAATTCAGTTAGCTTCTACTCGAAAAAGAGTCCCGTAAAAAATCTCACTCTAAACTCTCACGGTGGACACAAGGGATACACCAAAATATCAAACCCGCATACAGGTATTCAAACTTCACCTGCTTCCAACTTTTGTTTATGGAAATATAATTTTGTTTTTGAAAAAAAAACTTTTTTTTGAGAACCTAAAAAAACAGAATTTAACCGCAGCCGAACTGATAAATCATGTAACAAGAAACCCTTATTGTTTTAAATATCTGAACGCATAAAAACAACTCTGAATCGATAATTTTATTTTGAACAAAGTAAGTGCGACACCATATTTTCAACAACAAAATACATTTTATTAATAATAATTTTTTAAGGAGTTCCGATACATCTCCACCAAACTGGGTTTTAACTCATCCAACTGTCATCGGCTCTACATAATTGATTTTTCCACATATTTTTTTCAGGAGGGTCAACAGCTGTTGTGGAACTACGGGAGACAGTTCGATGAAAATATCCATAGTCGTTGTATTTGCGAACAATGCGACAATCCTGGTAAGCTGCAGATGTAAAAATCTCAACCTCTACCCCTCCCTCTACCTTCTCACAAGTCGTTCGAGCGTACTAAACAGCGACCTGGGGTCGCTTTAACGAAAAAGGATAAATTGAATTGGTCAAAGTTTTCGTCAGAGAACAAAATTCTGTTACCATGTAGTAGTCAATGCTAGCAACACATATCATTGATCGATTAAAAGCCTATAGGTTAAATTGTGGTACCCCCAACGAGTCCTAAAATAAGTATATTGAACAACTTATAACAACTAAATTAACAAGAAATATTCAATTTCTTAAGTTCATATTATAGAATCAACTGTCGCCCTCCGTGACTGGCCTACAGAAACGGCGAATATTGGTCCGAACGATAATGACAGCATATCACAAGACGCACTGCAAACCCATTCTAGAAATTCAGTTAATGCACCTAAAGTGCTTACCTCGCTCATGAGGAAAACTGGTAATTCCCTTATCCTCGACGATAGGAGGTTCAAATGTGGATTAGATGCGTATAAGAATGGCCGTGAAGTACTTCTTAAGTGCAAGGTAAATTATTTTGAAAATTTCAACAATATCCTGAATATGTATTCAAGAATTCAGGACACTTTCAAAGACACGGACATCCTCTTCCCCAAAAATGCGAGTAGCCTAATGAAAGTTATTCTAAGAGCTAAGGTGGACGCATACGAGAGGAAACGTCCTGTTGTACTCCTACTCAAAGAGACCGAAAACAACAGCTCAGTTACTGTTCTACTTTTCGGAAGTTATCTTTACGAGATTGATGAAGGTAACTACGGCAACTGTCTGTTGTTTTCAGAAAAGTCTAAGGAATGGAGAATCGTGGTAAGAAATTACTTATTGTGTTCAAACTTTGAAAACTTGATTAAATCAAAATCTGTTATAGAAAGAGCAAGCAGCAGATGAGTATCGACAACAAAACCTTTTGGAAGTCATTAGGCCTATGAAAATAGCGTTCTTCTATTTCCCCGTATGTAAACGGGAAATGTTTAACGAAATTGTTCAGAAGCGATCTCTTAACATCAAAATGCTTCTGAACATAATAGAAAAGCATGTCTCTTGAACAATATCTTGGTTACTGATAATACACATTCTCAAAAAATCGCCGCATTCAATGCGTGCTGAATATGCGTTCAAATCGAATGACCACAACAAAAAAAAGCTCTGTCAAGCGAGTATGTGCTCCAAACTGCAACAAATGCTGATGAAGTTCAACACAGGAGAACATATTGCAAAATTTAATAGCGGGAGCACGTGCTACAGGGATCCACCGTCATCGTAGCAATACACCAACCCTATACTTACTTTTTTTAGAAATTCTTTTTGTCATGTAATTCAATGCCAAGCACGCATAGAACAGTTACTTTTTTTGAGCACGTTTATAGAATTTGAAAAGCAAAAGGAGCACATATGTAGCTACCCACGCACCACGTTTCCTGAATGAGCTCGAAACCGCTGTCTCCTAATTAAATGCATATCCGACACGCACCGAATGCGGCAAATGTTCATGGTTACGGTATTATTGCTTGAGTCGAATCAAACATTGATCCAAGATGTGTTGACCAGTTTTGATCTACTATTACACGCGAACTAGGCGCCTTATTTTTTCAATTTTTATTTATTACTATTTTTGCGGTACGGCTTCTGTCTTAGCGCAAAGTTTAACCATTGATTAGCCATTCGATGATCTTCATAAAGAATTTTTTACGATCCTCTCAGAGCTTCAAATGCCAACCTGAAAGAGGAGCTTCACGCAGAGTTTGATGCTATATTGAGCCTTGGAATATTACGAGTCAACGTATCACTGTAGTCCAGACATTCGCGGAATACTGAACTTCTCTGAATGTTGAAATACATTTGCCTTCTACTGTACTTCTGACAACAAACCACGCGAGTGTTAGCTTCGATTTTGATCAAAAATCTACAGGTCTTAGTACTGCCGTAGTCACGGGATATATTATCCGTCTTCTAATTCGTTAGTATATATTATCTGTCTTGTTATTCGTTATTAATGTATAAACTGTTCTTCCCTTATTCTCCACCTATATTATCGAGTAACAAAGATGAGATAAAATTCGCGCCAGAGAGATGCATTGCGGTAGGTTGGCGGCAATTTCGAGGCAGGCTCGCAGCAATGTCTAAGTCAATACTAAAAGAACAATAAGAGCCGAGGTGTTCCAGGCAGGTTCGAGGTAGGTTTCGGCGTTTTCGCTGCGCGGCAGGTTCGAGGTAAGTTCGCGTTGGTGGCAGGCGCGCAACAGCGCCAAAGTTAATAATAAAGAACATCATGAGTCGTGATGTTCGCGGCAGAGTTCGAGGTAGGTTTCAGGCACTTTGTGGACGCAGCAGGTTCGAAGTATGTTCGCAGTGAGTTTTCTCATAGTAATCCCCGGGCTAGGAATCAGAGCGTAACTATGAAGAGCCACAAAATAACAGCAATTGGGAACACAGTTGATTTCTACCTGGAGTTTTATCCACTTATGACGACGGTATTCCCCAGAGAACATATAGGCCATAAAACGGCCAAAGCCTCACCGTCGACTGGGTACCACGAGCTGGGAGACCCCACGCGCGTCGGAAGCGAACAAGTTTTGCTGGGCGCCGCGTGATGAGTTTCGGCCGCTGCGCGGCGGCCGGAACGTCGCGCGGTTGCCAAAACTCGTTCGCTTACAACGCGCGCGCGGTCGCGCAGCGCGTGGTACGCAGTCGACGGTGAGACTTTGGCCGTTTTATGGCCTGTATGTCACCCTAGCATTGTCGTCAATTGAAGGTATGAGTCACTAAGTGCCATTTGAAAATTCCATATAATTACTTCGATCTCAAGATACGATATTCAAAAACAGTACACGTATAAATAAAATACACGATTTGGAAAAAATCCAGAGGGACCCAATAAAGGAAATACTGAGGGAAACAGGAAAAATACCCCCTGTGCCCAGCATTTCAACCAAATAGGCATTTTTTAGCTACTGTTCTCAATCTTTAAGGTTCAATTGATTTCAAGAAGCATTTAAAAAAAACGACAGGATAAATAGTACTAAAAAATAACCAGTTGATTCTGAAAAAAAGAGCAGGCGTCGTGTCAAATGCACATTCCGCATTTACTTCCCCCCAACATAATTCACGCGCAAAAGTCCGCCAACGACTTAACACATAGTTAGATACATGATATTTAGGAGGTAATTCGATTTAAGCTAGTAACAGTGAGTTCTACGAAAAAATTATTTGATATGAGTTTTCGAAAAATAGGTTTTAGAAGTGAAATTAAACAACTCTAATTTATATACCGACCATCTTGTTTTCTCAGAAGAGCATCCAAAATTACCGCCTAGGACTCTAATTTATATACCGAAACTTGGTACAGAGCGTATGTGAGCCTATAAATAAATATTGAATAGGTTATCAGCACCTCAGAAGTAATTCTTCATTCAAGATATTGGAATGTCTCTCACTCACTCTCTCAAGAGGATCCGAATGTAACCAATAAAATGCTAAACATGCCAAAATCTGAAAATACTGACCTAGAAACTTTAAGCGGAGAAGCCAACGTCCATGTTGGATGTAGTTCTTGAAATCTACTTTGAAAATGACCCCAGAAGCCTACATATCATTAGAAACCGTCTCTTCAGCGTGAATTCGTACACCGTGAATTTAGTTTCTTAGTCTTCAGATTGTTTTTATGGATGTAGTTCTGACATTAACTCTAAATATAAAACGCGGTACACTTATAAATGCAACCTGCTTCACTAAGTAACAGCTGCAAATAAAATTTTTTAGTTGCATATTTTCGAGAATGACATTCGTAGTAGTTTTGTCTTTTTCGCAATAAATTCAGGGAATGCGTCTCAATTCGTCGTGGTAAACACAACGCGTTGTGCAAGTTACACAACGCGTTGTGCAATCTCTTTCCTGCTAGGTTTGCAAGAAAAATTTTAATAAAAATAAAGAATTTTAAAAAATGTATTCATGCATTATTTGATGCGGAGAATCAGGAAAGATAATATTTCAGTTACCTCCTTGTCCATAACTTTTTGTGTGATGAAATATTATACATATTATTGTTATCCCAGGTGAGGTATGACCTACTTTTCAACATCGGAGTGTTTTGGCTCAGCTCCATCAGCTGAGCACGAAGGCTAGTCTTCAGTCAACACGTCCGGACTCATCGTAACATAATGATTTGAATTCAGGTCCGAAGAAGGTGCTACGCACCGAAACGTCACCAGAAGGAGGAAGTTTTTCCGAAGTTTTCAAGTTTTCGAAAAATTTTTGGAAACTTTTGGTTTTTCTCCTTTTTGCAGCCTCTAACAATAAATATTTTATAACACTAGTATTTATGTAACTGAGGAACAATGACTAAATGCAGTTATATAATGGAAGGTATTTGAAATTAAGGTTCATACCCGCTGAATTCAGCAAGTACGAGGAATCGAAAGCAATGTAAGCAATACTATGAGAAAGATTGTAGACGTGTTCTCCAGGTAATAACTGTTGCACCTGACCCGTCCACGCCCTCTATGCACACCAAACACTAAGCAATACCAGAGGTGTCAACACCTCTCAGCATAACACCCCCTTCCCCATTAATGCAGTACCACAGGTAATCATTTTCAGAAACAGTGTCCAACATCGACATCTCAAGCAAACAATGACCTTCCCAAAAATCCAACAGATTGTTTTTGAGTGTTGCAAAAAGTAAAAAAATTTTTATCTTGAACTAATACAGAGCCTCTCTTTTATGAGGATGCATATATCAGCTCATGACCCAAGTGGAGGTCTATTTCCGCGGTTTATAAGGGGTATAAGAGGAGCTGGCATTGTCTAGTTGCTTAGTCACATTGCATTTCCTGAAACATGCCATTCTCTTGTCACCAATAAGAACCTAAATACATTCTCTATGCCTCTTATGCAATGCAAAACACCGTCTCATCAACTGTTTATGTTCAAAGGCAAACATTGCACCAACATTGTATCATAATAACCGAGAGATGAGCGTCCATACAATATTTCAGGTAGGAACCCCTCTGTCCGATAAGCTCTCGTTCCTGCTCCGTCTCAGGCAGCCTATTACGCATCGTCCTTTGTTTTTATCCTGATTCAAAGTCGTCTCATTCCCATTTTCAGCTCATCTGTAAATATAAATGATAAGAGAGGGACATTCCTGATTGTGAGAATTTTCGCCGAGCAAAAACCGAGATACTGCCCACAAGAGCCGATACGAAACGAAATTGACTATTTCTCGACTATTCCTCGGCCAGAACACCCAAGGAAAATAAGGCCTCCAAAGGAGATAAATTACGAAAAAAACGGACCCGCCTCTACATGTTCAAATAAATCTACATGCTTATCAATTCAGTGAGATCGTTATATGCTTTCCCTCTCTAAGAGTCATAATCATTATCGGATTTAGCGCAGGGTTTAAATTTTCAATCCCAAACCTCCATATGTACATTAATCTGATTTTTTTCTCCCACAGCGATATAAATTTTAGGTGAAAATCAGAACAATTATTCAAGAACCGAACTTACAAGCTTTTTTTATTACTTCTTAACGCACTTTTACTTTCCTTATTTGTTAATTCCTCCTAAACATCTTAGCACTCGACTGCTCTGGAACTGTAGTGGTATAGCTGTTTATTGACTCTATACCCCAATTAATCAAATCAGCGTTTAAAATTTGGTTCTATCGCTGATCTTTCCTTCTATGAATCAACGGATTTGCCTTCACTCTATCCTCCTTTATACCCTTCAATGACCCCTGTTCACTCGCTATTCGTAACTTAAAACTTAAATTTCCGAAAAAACTCAATTTTTCAATTTCAGATGTTTTAAACCTTGATATTTTGGTTTATAATGGAATTTCAAATTGACTCTCACATAATCCTAATACAAGCAACTACTGGTGTTGCACATAACACAAAGTTACAACGAATCTACAATTTTTATAATTCCACTTACATATATAAGGGTTTTTTCCCTCAATTTTCCTAATAAAAGACGATTTGATACTGGGTGGAATGTGGTTACACAGCAAAAGCTTTGTTGAGATCAAGGAACGCTAAAGGTGGATGTTATGACTCCTAAGAGACTCAATGAGATTCAAAGAAGGTGAAGATGCATATGAAGAAGTAAACATAATACAGCTATTCCTACACTATTGGTAGAATGATTTTCAAAGTCATTAGATTCAAAGTGCATTCAAATTACCACACGGTAAAATGACAATATTTATGAAATTGTTTAATGATATATATGAATTTTTGATAGAAAATTAATCTCTGAACTATCAAAAATTAGATAATAAATATTGCAAAAAGTACTAAGGACATTCAGAAAAAAATTATGAAATCAAATGTTCTGGAATTAGAATCTTATCGCAAGAACGCTGACATTGTCATTTTGGTGGGTTGAGGGCAGGAGGTGTGTAAAACAACCACGAATAAAATTTTTTTATGGGTAATCGGAAACATTGGCTCGGACTGAGCTTAAAACGTGCTAAATACGAATCCGATTTATATGGGAATTCCTTTAAGTTAGTTTTTTTCTACAATTTCGGAAAACGCAGACACCAATTTGTTGTCTTTTCAATTTCAGAGGAAAAAATCACATTTTTCTATTTCTCAAGTTCTTCGCATCATTCCTTAATGGGTGTTGGCGCAAGCTCGGTGCACACGTGTTATAACTTACGTGCCCCGTGTTTGCGCAAGCACACCACAGGGAAGGCAAAGTATCAGTGTGATTCGTGTCGACTGTACACAAAAATGGACGAGTTGTCCCGCTTTTTGCCATTCGAATTCCACTCGGGACCACTTCCCCTGAATGGAATAGTCTAATGATGCGAACTGCAGATTTTTTTCATAAGTTCTATATTCAAATCGATATTATTCGTTTGATATACTCTAATAGCTGAGTTGAACACTGAACTTACTTGGGCTTACCTTACCTTTGCCGACAGCTTATATAAAACCATGTTTTCATAGTTGAAACTATGGGACACAGCGTTTCTAGCGCGCTTTCCAAATCCTAAATGCCTGAAAGACAAACAGGCGATTTCCAAAAAGGGCATTTTCATAGCTCTGCGTAGAAAAAAGGGTTACACTAAATGCAATTTTTATAGCATTGAAACATTATCTCGCGTTGAGATCAAATATTTTTCTAGGCGTTGTTTTCGGTGCTGATTATAATTATGAGGTCCATTTGTCAATATTTGCAAGAATTTCATCTGATTTGGTCCGAAGTTTCAAACGGGGAAAATTTTGCTGGCCATGCATGGTCTGACGATTTCGAGAGTGCTAAGATGAAAGTGCCCCAAACTTTTTCTGTAGGGGTTATTTGGGCTGCATAACACAAATCTGTGGTACATTTATCGATTTTTCCTGGACTACGGTATGTAACGCTGGATGTATGGTAGCTCGGTCAAAGTCTGAGATTTGACTAATAATTTCTCTGTGGGTGTCATTTGGGGCGCCGAACACGAATTTGAGGTCCATTTTTTGTTCAAAGTAGCAAAAAAGGTTACGTCAACTAAAGAGCATTATGCCTACCCTCATCTACCCAGGCGATTCGCGACCCCTAGCCGCCTGACAGTTTGGCTCGTGTTTCCCCATTTTCCGGGCGACTGCTGTTGCTATCCGAGCTACTTCTGTTGCCGTCCGTGCAAACTGGAGGAGCCCGGACAGCAACAGCTGTGGCCCGTACAGCAACTGCAGTGGCCCAGAGATAAAGGGAACACGAGCCGAACTGACAGGCGGCTCAGGGCTTTCAGAATCGCCTGAGTACAGTAATCTTAAGCCTGGCAACAAACTGACCCCAGATTCGTGTTCAGCGCCTAAATGGCCCACATTTGTAACTCGTTAGGCGAATCCGATAAAAATTCAACACCCAGAAACTTTCCTAATGAGTGAACTTTCCTCGAAGCAATAAATTGTATTTTTTGGAATACCCGGAGGCTTTGAGATAACTCCGAGCACAGATCATTTACATATGTATGTAGTGTTACAAACCTACAACTACGCATACATGGTTTTTCTAATAGTCGAGGTGCGGTAAAAACGGTCCCTAGTAATCATGTCGAAATCTCCCTATAACAGTTGTTTTTTTGCCATGACCGACCGCTTAGCTGCTTGCTCTGCCCGGACTTATAAAGGAGAGAGAGGCTTTACGTTTGAAATAGTATCTATGGAAAATATTCGGACATTGACAATGAAATGCTGTATATAATCTATAAATAATGGATAAATAGCACTATTCTTTAATTTTCTCTATCCTAAGAACGCTACATTTATTTTTTTCCGACTTTGTTCTGAAAAACATGTACTAAATTGTCTGCTTCTTTAAAGGCAGTGTTCACGATGAAAAAAAAAGTGTTTGACATTCCTCTAGGAATGGGTAGTGGAGGGGCACATTGTAACGTCAACGTCGAAAGAACGCATGAAAACGAGAAAGGAAGAGCCCAAAAATAGCCCAAAGTTGCCACTTTGAGCGCAAGGCAAACCCCAAAAGCGCATTGACCGCCCACCGACGTGAACGAATGAATGCTTGAAATCGTGCGATGAGCGATGGTTTCCGGTTATTGGCCCCGTTCTTCCCTTCATTCTCGACTTCTCTCTTTACTCAGGTCAGCTCGCATACATCGACGGCAGAAGACGGAAGTTACAAGCCTCGGAAAACTCGTCCACCATGCTTCTCTAGCTCAATTTTCGAGGGTCCATAACTCCGTTCCCAGAAGGTCGTGTACGATTTCAGAGAGATTATTGGAATCAGCATGGGACCGTTTTCAAGATAGGGGAAAAAACAGAAAAACGATTTTTATCGTGGACACTGCCTTTGAAGGCACAGTCCAACCTCAGAGGTAATTTTTGATATTATGGTCCGGTCGCCGCCTATAGCAACCCTGCCAAGCGCGAAATCTCAATTCGCTCAAATAAGCGAGAAAAAGCTAGGAAAAAGTCGGCCACGCCTCCTTGAAAGAAAAAATGGGTAACGCCCACTGGCAGGTTTCCGACCTCAATAGGGAAGAGACGCGCGAATGACTTTATTCGAAACCTATGTTCTTCAATTTGTTTTCGGTCTCGCTTTATATTGTGGCCTGCTGCAGAAAGATGGCTGCAAATAACGAGAAAATACAGGCTCGAGACAACTCGTCCGCGAACTTCTAGCCGTTCAAGATCGAAATGTTTGAGGAGTAACTCCGTTTGTAGTGAGTTGTGAGCGATTCTGGAGACACCATTGTGATCAGCGTGAAATTTTCTCCAAGATAGGCAGAAAAACGAGAAACCAATTCTGAGGTTGGACTGTGTCTTTAAGTGAACTGTAGTTTCTGACCATCTACCATATGCTGGGGGCAAGTGCAGGTTCAACTAATGCAGTGGGTAGAGGAAACATGATAACAGGGTCAACAAATTTGACTCTAGAACGGCAGACAATCTTTAAAACTGAGAGGTGATAGAAGGGATAATGTCGAAAAGTCTACCGCCAGGGAAACAGGCGATTGTGTATGAAAAACAAAGGAGAGATCACAAACATGTTCTACGGTGGCACTAATCAATCCCTCTCGATCAGCTGTTTATTTTTTGGCGAGCTATGTACTGTGGGCCGAATTCCGGTCCGCATTTGCGTATCGACACGCTTTGCGGCCGCACGCTCCCGACTCAGAAGAGCTTCCAGCACCGCAGCCGCCAATCTCCTGACTCTAGGTGGATTTTGGAAACTGGAAACTAAGAAAAATTGTATAAAAAAGCCACATAGATCCGGCTTTGGCGCTGTAAACCCGACTAACTCGAGCGCGTGCGGCTGCGAAGCGTGTCGAGACGCAATTGCGGACCGGAATTTGCCCAGAAAAGCACAGTACGACACTTCTCCCTTCGGTGTTAGGGATATGGTATGCTTTTGCGACACATGGTCGCGTCGTTCTCTACAGCGACAGCGACCGCCTCCCGCCTTTGAAATCTGTCGCTGTCGCAGTGCACTGCACAGCGACAGCGACAGTGGTAGGGACAGGCTATGGCACAGTTGCAGTATGTCAGCCCTCCGCGACACGTCGCTGCGACCCACACGCGACATCTGTTCCTACGACGACCGTTGCCGTTGCTCCGATGCAGGTCCCGCCACGATTTGTGTTAGATTGCATGCCTGTCGCTCATTACAGCGACAAAGTATACCATAGGCCTTATAAGGTTAGTTTCATTTCCATAATTCATTGCATAGCACAGGTTACGAAGAACGCCAAATTAATAACTTGCTTGTAAGCGTTTAGAATATATAGATGACCTGAAACGGGGAATATTCGGCGTCCCTTTCGTCTTCAAGGCTTTCGATGATTTTTGACCAAAAAAGGTTTTTTTGCTATATATTTTTTGTTTTTAACGCTAATTCTTCTTTATTACCGAGGAGATGAGTATATTTTCGTCGAAAGTTCATATATCAGCTGATTAAGTCAGTGATTGAAGCCAGTGGTACTGCAAAACAAATGGAATTTCAAACATAAATTTTCGATAATTAGGTGAAAAATAAAAAAAATATAGGTAATTTCTTAGTGGTAGAATTTTCTGTGTAGGTAATTTAGTAGATTAGGCCATGGGCGAAATGCTTGGGAACCTTGATACAGTTTTATTTTATTGAAACGTGAAATATGAATAGTTTTCCGGTTGAAATTGGTTCGGATTGCGGAAGGTTTTGACTCCGAAAAAACTTTTCTTACAAGTTTTCTGTCTTTTTTATGGTTTCTAACCTACTGATTTCGTGGAATTTTTTTTATTCCAACCCATAATCTGCTAATCAATTTTGATTTTTCAACAGCTTCGAGAGACAAACTTTTTTTCTGAATTTTTCTCTTTTCTCACTTTTTTGTCCCAGAAATTTGTTGGTAGTACTCTAAAATCGTGTTCAGATTCGCGCAGAAAAAACAATGCCAACGGAACATCTCGGTTCGATATATAAAGGTCCCAAAACGAGAATTATTCAGTAATTTTCCGAGTTTGATTTTGTTTGGATTTTCGAGAGGTTTTAGATCGAAATTTTTTTGGAACTTTGTTTTTGGAACGATTACTTCTCCTCTCATTTGCTTTGGAATAAATACATAGTTCGACGAATCCAATCAGCCAATGATTTAAATCAATACCACTGTACAAAATTGAACTTTTAGATAGAAGTTTTTCAGGATTTCGCTAAAATTCATGGTTATAAGCGATTTCGTCGTGGTACAAATTTGAGCTTAGCTATTCTGGAAGACTCGTCTACGATTGATTTGTTTTTCCATCTATTTTCTTTTAGTTGTACTTTTTCTACCATTTCGTAATATGTTAACTTCAGTTCATTTTTTCCCAATTTTATAAAAAAATCATTTCTTCTGTTTTTTTCTATAATTCATGTTTATATATCATTTCCAGCATCAGATGAATGGGGAAAATCATGAGTGTCCAGAAACGGCTTTTTTTGCCGTTTTTGAGTGGTTTTACGCGGTTGTGCTCTACGTAGAGTCGTCGTACAAACTCATGATCAGGTATTTTAGTAAATTCAACTATCTCAGACGGTTCTCGGCCTCGAGCAGCATCAAATAGTATTCGGAGCCGCTTGACAGGTCGGCTCGTTGACCCAGTCTCCAAGCCACTGCTGTTGCCCTCCGAGCTCCCCCAGTTCGCCCAGACAGCAACAGCAGGTGACCCGCAGACTGGGAATACGAGCCGAACTGTCAGGTAACTCCACGACCAGAACCATCAGAGATAAATAAAATGCTTCAAAAGTCTTGATCTGTTTCTCGATTCTATTGAAGCGGGAGGATTCAGCGTTTTCCGATTTGAATGGATTTGGATTCTGGAAGTGTTCAGCTCCGAAATGATTCGTTTTGCAAGCTTTTCATTTTTGAAAGGGTTCTACACTACAGTTTTGTCAAAATAATCGCAGTCTAATCTATTGTCTAGTAATTTCTTTTAGTTTGGATTTTCTTCAATTTCCGGAAAACGCAGGCACCAATTTAAATTTTTTCAATTTCAGTGGGAAAATCACATCTTTTATTCATCATATTTCGTGTTTAGACCCTATTTTTGGCTTAGGAATTTCAATTGAACAATCGGCCGGAGAAATTTTGATGTTATATATAAAGAAATCTGAAACAGGAAGTTCTAAGCATTTTTTTCGAGTGTGTTTTTCAGGATTAGGTTTTCGTACAGTCGTCACTGATATTTCGCGTTCCTTAATGTGTGCTGGCGCAGGCTCGGTGCTCATATGTTATAACATACTTGCACCGAGTATGCGCAAGCTTACCTAATAAGAAACGCACCAAGTATCAGTGCGATCCGTGCCGACTGTACACAAAAATGAAGGAGTTTTCCCGTCTTTCGCGATTCTTATTCCACTCGGGACCAAACCTCTTGAATGAATTAGTCTGATGTTTCAAACTGCAGATTTTTTCCTTGTCTCTGTAATCAAAGAGAGAAATATATATATATCACTAAAGGATAATCCGTAGAATAATTCGCCAACTGGTTGAAATCTATTCAACTGTAGGCATTTGAACACTCTAACCTATTAAATTTGAGACACAGATTTGCTCGCGAATTTATACTCCAGAGAAGAATCCAAATACATTCCAACCAGGGATGAGCGGAATTCCGTTTTTTGGTTTCCGAATTCCGCAGGTTTTTTTCGACAATGGGCGAATTCCGTTTGCCGATTTCCAAATTACAACTTCCGCAGGTATCAGTCTAGAATTGTGTTCTCGTTATGAGTTCTCAAATCCTGAATTTTCCGATTTCCGGATTTTCGAATGGTGTTCCGATTTCGGAATTTCATATTCCCTAATTTTTAATAATGTTTAAAATTCCGAATTCCAGAATTCAAATTTTTCTATTCCGCTCATACTTGGCCCTAACCATTAATGCGATTGTCACCACGGCCGCATTTCATGATGTTGGACTTGTTCAACATTTTCATGATCACTCGAATCTCAGATGTGAATTTTTCTTGAAAACCTATTTTCCCATAGGTAAATAGCTGAGTTGATGCGACGCAGGTTCGAGTCCTGCCCCTGGCCCCTAAGTTTAGTGTTCATTTCAGCTACCTTGCGATATCTTATGATCTTTTAGAAAGCCATGAAAAGTCATAACCAGAAACATCAAAATTATACATATATTT
Source organism: Aplectana chamaeleonis (assembly GCA_029168955.1). Taxonomy (NCBI): domain Eukaryota; kingdom Metazoa; phylum Nematoda; class Chromadorea; order Rhabditida; family Cosmocercidae; genus Aplectana; species Aplectana chamaeleonis. Next base: position 430,441 of record JAPDOI010000116.1, on the reverse strand, counting down.
AATTTATTTGTGCCGAAAACTTCGAAGTTTCACTTCTAGGAAATCTTAGGCCACCATTCCATATTTAATGCTGCGGAAAATCTTCATTTTATATATAAGCGTCCCGAAACGCTAAATATTCAGAGTGTTCCAAGCTTTACCTCGCTGGGATTTTGAGTGGTTTTCGTTAAAAAATGACGTTATAAAGAGGATTAAATAATTAATGTATTTATTCATTCGTTTCCTTATTAGTTTAATTATTAGTTTATTTTTTAATTATATATTTATTCATTTATTTATTCATTTGTTATTTTTTACTCATTACATTGGACTCAAGGTGCGCCCTCAACAGCGATAGAACAAACAATGAAGCGCCTATGGCACCCGCAAAAAATTTAAAGATGAAATTTTAGGTATCATCCAAATTTGAAATAGTTTTGCCACTTAAAAAGTCAAGTAGCGCTAGGAATAAGTGACAATAGGATGGTGCGAAATTGGGCAAATCAGACGAATGAGGCAGCACCTCCCACCCCCAGTCACTAGTAAAACCCGTGAATCGGAAGATAACCTCAGAAAAAAGAAGAAAATCAAAAAAAAATCACCCTAAGCCTAGAACAGAGGAAGAACACGTAGCGATTCAGCCGACTGAAAGAATTAATTGGGTTCAGGGCTGCTCCAACGTTGGTTGTGGTGGTAGCCATTCCCACGAGGGTCATCTATCAAAGCCTCTTCAAATTCCATGAATAGGAACACAAAAGAAATTCAGTTGGCTCACTGGGGCTATCTGTTCATACATAGAACATACCTAGAGAGGCAATCTTAAGAAGAAATCTGGCGAAAAAGTGCATGGCGACCGCCAAAAATCGAATTTCAGATCATCAGAGAAGGCAAACTCTGCAGGGCGCAGATACCCGAACGGTACACAAGTTCTGCAGGAGATTGTCGTAGAATTGTATAAAAGTGTTCTCCCAATCAATAAGCCTCCTCTGATCAGCTGATACATACAACTGTAATAGTATATATAAACAAGGTACATAGAATTTGCACGTGGGCTAATAGTTACAAACTGGTGAGACACGAGGAAGACAAGATCAAATAGCATTTGATAGGCAGATGTTACTTGGCTCCTGTCCAATCAAAAAGTAATTTAATTCACAGAACAAGTGCAACTTCCACTTTCCCAGCGGGTTTTTTCCCTCAATTTTCCTAATAAAAGACGATTTGATACTGGGTGGAATGTTGTTACACAGCAAAAGCTTTGTTGAGATCAAGGAACGCTTAAGCTGGATGTTATGACTCCTAAGAGACTCAATAAGATTCAAAGAAGGTGAAGATGCATATGAAAATGTAAATATAATATGGCTATTCCTACACTATTGGTAGAATGATTTTTCAAAGTCATTAGATTCAAAGTGCATTCAAATTACCACACGGTAAAATGACAATATTTATGAAATTGTTTAATGATATATATGAATTTCTGATAGAAAATTAATCCCTAAACAATCAGAAAGTAGATAATAAATATTGCAAGAAGTACTAAGGACATTCAGAAAAAAAATTATGAAATCAAATGTTCTGGAATTAGAATCTTATCGCAAGAACGCTGACATTGTCATTTTGGTGGGTTGAGGGCAGTAGGTGTGTAAAACAACCACGAATGAATTTTTTTTTGGGGTAATCGGAAACATTGGCTAGGACTGAGCTTAAAACGTGCTAAATACGAATCCGATTTATATGGGAATTCCTTTTAGTTAGTTTTTTTCTACAATTTCGGAAAACACAGATACCAATTTATTATCTTTTCAATTTCAGAGGAAAAAATCACATTTTTCTATTTCTCATAATTCGTGTTTAGACTCTATTCCTAGCTTGGGGATTTCGACGATCGATGAGCGATATCTTCACTTTATATGTAAGCGTTCTGAAACGAGAAGTTCTTCGCATCATTCCTTAATGGGTGTTGGCGCAAGCTCGGTGCACACGTGTTATAACTTACGTGCCCCGTGTTTGCGCCAGCACACCACAGGGAAGGCAAAGTATCAGTGTGATTCGTGTCGACTGTACACAAAAATGGACGAGTTGTCCCGCTTTTTGCCATTTAAATTCCACTCGGGGCCACTTCCCCTGAATGGAATAGTCTAATGATGCGAACAGCAGATTCTTTTCATAAGTTCTATATTCAAATAGAGAAATATGTATATTACTAATCGATAACCCGTAGAATAATTCGCCCAGTGGTTGAAATCTGTTCGACTGTAGACATTTGAACACTCTCCCTTATCAAACTCGAGACACAGAAATATTCGAGAATTTGATCTTCCTAGAAGAGTTAAAAATATGTTCTGACCAGGGATCAGCGGAAACTCGTTTTTTGATTTCCGAAATCCGCAGGTTTTTTTTCGACCTTGGGCGAATTCCGTTTGCCTATTTCCCAATTAAAACTTTTCTGACGAGTCAGTACGTGTTATGGAAAGAGCCATACCTATAATTAAGGTATAGTTTAAGATATCAATGAAATTTTAACACCATTTTGTAGATCTTGACAAGACGATTCTAGCAATATCTTTCTTACCTCCAAAACCCTAAATTTCGCAGAGATATTCCAAAGGGGCGCAAAAAGCGCGCTTTTCGCGAAGTTCGAGGGTGGGTACTGTAGCATTCAAATCATCTCATAGTGAAATGTCTACATTTATAAGAGCGTTCACTGATTGCAATGAATTTCTGAAAGAAAATAGTATCTAAAAATCAGAAACATCGTGTCCTTACTAGAAAATAATGATTTCCTCGATTTCCGCGGAATTCTGGACTCTTTTTTTCAAACAAGGAAACGATCTGCATTTTTCTGAAACCTCGGGATTTCGCTTGATTTAAATTAATGATTTCATCATATCAGAAGCACTGAAATTCATAGTGTGTACGGTTTCGCGAAACACCCCTTACCACTCAATTCAGCGCTGGGATCTATCGTCATAAAAGTGCTTTCTACTTGAAAAAAAAACCGATTGCATAGGACAAAAGTTCAAATGACATATAGAAGCAGCAAACTCGAATGCGAAAATGCGAAAACGATTAGTTAACATAGTATAGTGACCAGGAATATAGCGCCTGTATAATTGTTACGCTCGACTAACAAGTCTAGTTAACAAGGCCGGCCCTATGCCATCACACCTCTGCACTGATCATGTCCCAAGGTGTCCAATGTATTGGCCCACATTCTGGCCGAGGCGAGACATACCAACTTGGGTCAACGATTCGCGGTCGAAGTCAGACTCACATAAGCCCTAATAGACGTCCATGTAGCGAAAGTAGGAAATTCGCAGATAATATTGTTCAAACTTACCTACCCTGGGAGGTTAAATCTGTTAATGAAAATTTGCATTCTAAAACAGGCTTGCGGCTTGAAAAGCCATGCTAATATTAACGAAATGGGAGCGATAACTCAGTCGAACTTAAATGTCTGACTTTTTATGGCTGTTGATCGCGAATTTGATAGTTGTGTGATAAAAAAATCCTCTATGAATCGTTGAAGTACACCTGCATTAGAAGTACACCTAAAAACAGGACTGAAAAATAGAAGTACACGCACTTATATCAGGGATAAATAAGGTATTTTGAATACCCGGTTTATTCCGTCATTCCAATATGCTTGAAGGCTTCAAAGAACTTGAAGCTGAAAAACTTGACTCGATTTTTCCCCATATAGATATGCTGTACCGAATAAAAACAACAAATCATAAATAAATCGGCTCTACACTCACATATATTGAGTACATACACAAATCTTGTGGCGTACGGCGATAAACTCGTGTAACTTCCCCCAATGAGGGAGAAGTGAAGGGACCAGGGATGTGCGTAATTGCGACTAACGACTGAGGAATTCAACAACTAACGGGCTTTTTAGGTGTTACGGCTAACCACTAAAGAAATGAAAAATATTTTCGTAAACAATCTCAGAGCTCGTTTGAATAAAATAGTCATTCACATCGCGCTCCAACAAAAGGATTACATCAGGAATTGCTCGCTGTTGATTGTCCGAGGTGGATGGTACAAAATAGCCATAGCCTTCAGTATTTATTATTTCTACTAAAACTGCTTCGCAATTCTGGATCCCCCACATTATGATCCCTACCTAACGTTGCTCAAGGCTAGGCGCAGCGTTTATGCGAGTTCGTGTCGGTCGCGCGACTTTATGGTCGCGCGACCGACACGGGGCCAGACAATGAAACTTTATGGACCAGACAATGAAATCATTAAGAAAAAATTTGATTGCTGAATATGCGAATGCCATACTACCTGTTTTCCGACGTACTCTACTGCCCCGTTTTCAATCGGTGGGAAGGACAGAATTCGGACGGGAATATCACCAGATGTAGATTATCGATGAGGGCTATATCTAACTCATCGGTAATGATGTCGACAAACAAAGATAAAGGTTCCGAAAAAAATTCTTGAAAACAAGCAAAAATCCTCTTTGTACGTCGTTTTTGCAGCGAAAACCTCAGGATATGTAGTAGAGTATATTAAACAAATAAAAATTTTCGAATATTCGAATAAACGAATTGTTCGACAAACTGACTTTCCCAAATAGTCGAATAAACGAATTATTCAAAAAAACAGACTTTCCAAATGATCGAATTATTCGAATATTCGGTTATTCGTTTAATCGGCCGAATATCAGTTTTCCGAATATTCCTTGACATACTCTACTGCCCCGTTTTCCCTCGGTGGGAAGGACAGGATTCGGACGGGAATATCACCAGATGTAGATTATCGATGAGGGCTATATCTAACTCATCGGTAATGATGTCGACAAACAAAGATAAAAGTTCCGAAAAAAATCTTTAAAAACAAGCAAAAATCCTCTTTGTACGTCGTTTTTGCAGCGAAAACCTCAGGATATGTAGTAGAGTATATTAAACAAATAAAAATTTTCGAATATTCGAATAAACGAATTATTAGAAAATTCGACTTCTCAGTAATCGAATAACCTGAATAATTCAAGAAATTGACTTTTCCGAATATTCGAATGAACGGATTATTCGAAAAATTGACTCTTCCAAATAATTGAATTATTCGAATATTCGTTTATTCGACCGAATATTCTTGGACATGCTCTAATATGTAGGTCCTCTCTACACACCAAGGGAGGAGTTGTCCCGTTTTAGCAATTTCACACGTCGCACTAATCAGTTCAAGCAAAATGGTCCCGAATGGAATTAGAGCCGCACAAGACGGGACAACTCTTCCCTCAGTGTGTAGAGAGCCCCCTATCCCGGAAACCTCTCAAAATCGAGCAAGGTGGAGCTTGAAAGACTCGGAATATTTACCGTTTCAGGACGCTTATATATGGAATGAAGATTTTCCAGGTCATTATATCGCTCAGAACTTTCTGGGAAACCTTACTGCGTCTAATCGGGCCGAAAGTAGGCCTCGTCCGTCTAATTCACCGACCTTTTACGGGTTTAAGCTTCCTGCGAGTTTACAACCCGTCGTGAGCATGCACAGTCCATGTATGGTTAATGCGTCGTTTTCTAAGCTCGCACTGAGCTTTACCTTGGAGTTGGTTAGGTGTCAAAAGCCTAACCGAATACCGAATAGTCGCGCAAAGCAAACCAAGGGGACTATAGACGCGTTAAGCTTGCGATAACGGCGTGAACAAAGAATCCTACGTATCGACTTTCAGAAGGGTCTAACGTGTCTCTGCTACCACTCACAGGAAAGAGTGCAACCATCCGGCCATGAAGTTGTTCATCATTCTCCTTCCTTTTCTCCTCCTTTTTCTCCGCCTTCGCTGCCTTTAAATCCTCGATTCAACGGTTGTGTTCACGATAGTTTTAGATTTTATATAACAAATCGATCATAAGGTAGATTCAGAATGATGAAAAATTTAAATTCCGGTTCTCTCAATCAGCCCCATTACTTTTAGAGGAACTGTTCGTGGGAACAATAAAAACTTTCAGCCACCGACCGTCAGTACTGTTTTTTGTATCATATGGTTTGTATCTCATCTCTAGGAAACCGCGATGCCGCTATTATCTCGCTATCTTGGGAGTTGTTAATCCATTTCTAACATCTTGTTCTCTTCAAAAAACTGCTCGACTTCGTGATAGATCTATCATACTGGCCGTCGCTGCTTCCCCTTCCAGGGATTAGCGACATAAACATTCATTTTTGGTTCACCCATTATTCGTCGGTCAAAATCCCTTTGTTCTACTGGAAAACTAGTCTTAATCAGAGCATGATGCCACTGGAGTGAGGCGTGTCGGTCGTTTCTGCAGTTTCTTCGTGATTTTAGAAATTCATGATGGGCAGCACATTCTTTCAACTGAGAAGCTCGGCAACTGAAATCGTCGTGAACACTGCCCTTCAAGACAGTGTTACGATAATCTTCAATTCAAGATTATTTGCTAGATCAATTGCTTGGCACTCGGATAGAAGCTGAATAAATGCAAAACTGAGAAAAACGCGCCAGAAACACCCGAAAAGCTGTTCTCTCATCCCGCCTCTTCACTCTCACTGGAACTGTTTGTTGTAAGAATGTAAAGTGTGCCCGAATAAGAATGGCGGCCCACGCGGCCGGCGTGCTAACGGGCAGGCGGCCGGCGTGCTTGGCAGGCGGCCGTCGCATGTGCCGCCCTCGGACGAGTGTTGGATTTCAACGACGGCCGTCCCTCTCCCACCGTCTGCAGAGCTGATTGATCGGCGCAGTGCTTGCTGCCAGACGGTGCCGGCCCCGTTCGTAGTCGATGGCGGTGGGTACTTTTCGCATGCTCGTCCGAGAGCGGCGGACGGCCTCCTGCCAAGCACGCTGACCGCATGGACCGCCATTCTTATTCGGACGCACCTTAATCTTTTGCGGACCCGTCCTTCGAAATTCCTTACTCTCGTTTGCTCCGTCTTTTCTTTCGGACCCAAACTATTACTGTTTTGCCTAAAATATTCTTCCATTTTCGATTAACCTCGTTTTTCACCGGTGACGACCACCAGAAACATGTTTATACGACCGGACAGCTAGTCCGGACCAGGAAAGAGTACCACTGAAATAAGGCGTTTTAGTGCGTTTTCCGCCGTTTCATCGTAATTTTGGTAACATTCGGTGGCTAACGCATTGTTTTGAGAAGGAAACTCGGGAACGAAAATCATCGTGACCGCGGCCTTTATGTCATTCTAGCAAGGGAAATATTCGAAGAGATCTGAAGCAGGCCGACGAGCCATGTCAGCCCTGAGAACCGAAATCGTCGGTACACGAAGCTCTTTTTCACCTTCGTTGTCGCAGTCGTCGAGCCGAAGTTTGACCCCAACGAGATCACATTTACAGAAGAAGGATTCTATCAAAGGGCTCCTCTAAGCAAAAGTGGTTTGATGCAGGCAGAAACGTTCCAACATTGCCCCCCTATTCGAGTAACATAACGAAATGCGAAACTTGAAAACATTCACTAAATTTAAGCTATAACAAGGTCAAATCAAAGTCTAAAAGAGTAGCAGCTTGATTTACACCAGCATGTCTACATGCCGAACAATTATTATCCACATTCAAGATTGCTGCTCTACTTCGACTGGCTTTTGATATAGAGCATCTCTCAGGTAGGCAGACGACATGCTGTGCTCCTGTTTCACAAACTGTTTCACTCGTAGAGTCCCATTTTACAGTACTATCCCTCCAAATTATCGCATGATTTCTCAAACTTCACTTCTTCTTAGGAGTGAGAAAATACAGGCTCATGAGACGGAATTGCTCAAATATTGTCATCCTAAATACTGGTTGGTGCTTCAATCTCTGTTGACTACATTGGAAGGGTGTGCGCAACTATTTATGTTGTTAATTCGACAGTGTTTGTTCGCGTGTATGCTGCCTTCGGAGCACTGCTGAATTAGGGTGAGCGCAGCCTTGAAGTAGAGCCAATGCAGCTTTGAAGTAAGCTTAGTGCGGATTCAATGTATCCTTTGCGCAGCCTTGAAGTAGGATGAATGCAGCCTTGAGGTAAGGTTGATGCACGTTTCAAGTAAGCTCAGTGCTGCTTTGCAGTATCCTTTGCGAAGCCTTGACGTAGGATGGGTGCAGCACTGCAGTAAGCTTATTGTACGTTCGAGGAAAGGTTGCTGCGCCTTTAATGAACCTAAGTTGAAGCAATCAACCTAGATACTCTGAAGCCGTGAAAAGCTTTCCCAGAGAGTTCTGAGCAGGTGTATCTTTATCGTCTTTAGCGCGGAGTTAAATATTGGAGTTTTCATTGTAAACTAATTTATCAACTAAATTTTAATGTTTTTAAATAACTGATGCCCTTTCTTGGCTTGGTATAGGATTACGAGATATCACAAGGTAGTTGAGTTGAACACTAGACTCACTACAGCTTACTTAACCTATGCCGAGGACTTTTTAAAACCAGGTTCCGATAGGTTTCCGAATCCTTTTACAGCTTCGTGAAGAGAAAGGGTGCACGAATGACAATTTTCAGATTTTCAGGGCAGTTTAAGGAACATCGAAATTTCGAAATGTTACTTTCAGATTTTAATGTTTTCAAGATTCGCCCAATGCACCTGAAATGACAAATCGTTTTGAAATTGATGGAATTGGAAATTTTCAAATGTGATCTACAAATTTTAATTTCGTAAAATCCACTTAAAATTACCAGATTTTCACATCAGTCAGATTCGAATGCAACTGGATAGCTGCTATGTTCCGATTCGGGATTGCTCAATTAAGAAAATTTCAAATGTGATCTACAGATTCAAATTTTTGAATTCTCAAGAATTGCACCTAAAATTCCCAGATTTTTACAACAGTGAGGAGCGGATAAAAACTTGAATTTGTAGATCACATTGAATTTTTTCAATTGTTCAATCCCGAATCGGAGCACAGCAGCTATACAGTTGCATTCGAACCTGACTGATGAAAATCAGGGAATTTTAAGTGGATTTTACGGAAATTAAAATTTGCAGATCACATTTAAAATTTCCAGTTCCATCGAATTTCAAAACGATTTGTCATTTCAGGTGCATTTGGCGAATCTGGAAAACATTAGAATCTGAAAGTAACATTTCGAAAATTCGATGGTCATTAAACTCCCGAAGCCTAAGGCCAATGAATCTTCACGCACAAATTCAGCTACTTTAATATCAAGGAAGCTCCATATTGGAGGCTCCTGGCGGTCGGTCGCGGCTGCCGCAATTTCTCACCGCGGGCGCGGCGACGCGATCTGGAGGCGCGGCCCGCATCCAGCGGAGGGCGGGGCTGGGATACTGTACTGACAGCTGGCAGCCTGTCCGCGGGTAATGGCGGCGAGCCCTTTTGGGTGCACTAAGTCCGTACCCCGAGTTGAACACGAATAGGCTATGAGTCCTTATGATTTCAAAGAATAGAAATGTTGGAGTTTCCATCGTAGATGAAATGAATAAATAAATTCTCATTTTTTCATTATTTGATGCCTTTTTATGACTTGGTACATGATCTGAAGATATCACAAGGCATCCGAGCCGAACACTAAGCTTACTTGGGCTTATCTTACCTTTGCCGAGAGTTTTTATAAAACCATGTTTTGATAGTTGAAGGTATGAGACACAGCGTTGGTAGCCCGCTTCCAGATTCTCTAAATGCCTCAGAGAGATTTACAGGCGATTTCCAAAGGACGTTTACATAGCTTTGAGAAGAAAAAGGTTTACAATAATGGCAATTTTTATAGCGTTGAAAAAATGTCTCGCATTGAGCTCAAACATTTTTTCTGGGCGTGATTTTCGGTGCTGTTTATAAATATGAAGTTCACCTGACAATATTTCAAAAATTTGCGCCTGATTTGGTCTGAAGCTTTAAACAGAAGGAAATTCGCTGGCCAAAGGCGACTTCTGACGACTTCGACAATCTCAGGCAATCGACGCATTCAATGCGAGTCGAATACGCATTCAACTTGAAGAGAAGGCGGTTTGGAGCACAGTCAGAGAACGTGCTGCAACCGGAGCACGTGCTCCTATTGTGCTTCAAAATAGAGCACTTGCGCCAACAAATAAAACGTTCAATGCGTGCATGGTTCACTTTCATCTTGATGGCGAAACGATTTTCTAAAAAAGGAAAGCATACGACGCACTCCTGAGATCGGACTCAAATGATGGCGGACTCAAATGATGGCGGCGTCACCGGTTCGATTATCAATTTGCGACAGATGGCTCGCCCGGGCGCTGGTGACCTCGTCAACCGCTGGCGTCCCCATATGTTTGCTCGGCGAGCTGGCGGAGTCGCATGTCGGTGCGCCGGCCGCGTCGCGTGTCGGTGTGCTGCTACGATAGCGCTTGACTATTCTGCAGCACGTGTTCGTGCAATACAATTTTGCAGCACGTGCTCCTGTGGTGGAATTTTGCAGCACGTGCTGCCGCACAGATTACGTGCCCTACGATGGGACCTTTCCATGAGTGTGGTCACTCGAGTTGAATGCATATTCGACACGCATTGAATGCGGCGGTTTTCTGAATGCTACGATGAAATCGCCTGAAAACTCCACATAAAGGTCAATCAAGCTGCATAACACAATTCTGTGGTCGATTTATCGATTTTCTCCGGATTACGGTATGTAACGGTGGGCATACGGTAGCTCGGTTGAAGTCTCAGATGTAACTCAAAATTTCTCCATGGGTGTTATTTGGCACGCTGAACACGAATTTGAAATTCATTTTTTGATTTTCGAAATTCTGAGGTAAGTAATGGCAGTTAAAAAGGCATTATGCCTACCGTGATCTACAGTAACCATACTCTGAAATTTCCGCTGCGGCTCCGTGATAGTGCCGCTTCGGAGCCTACAGGCACGCACCAGAAGCGGCACTATCGCGGAGCCGCGCCGGCATTACCGCGGAGCCTTGACGGTGATGCGGCAGTGCTGCTCCGGCACCGTGATAGTGCCGCAGCGGCTCCGGAAAGAGTATCTCATACGAAGTTATTCGAAAATTATTTTGCAAATAGGGGACCGAAGAACAAAAATACGCACCTGCGGTCATTACGTCATCTGTCTAGTGAGGCAGAGATTACCGCCGCTTTTGCGCCCAAGGAAATACGGAATGTACCTCAGACTTCGGTAATTGAACCCGCTACAACATCGTTTCACCACATTGGATAGTTTATCGTACTCCACGCGGGTTCACAGCTGCATCCTCGCAGAGCCGGCGCGGTTCTACCGCGGAACTATCGCGTCACAGTCGAGGGCCGCGGTACTTCCCGGCACTGACGCGGCAAATTTTCTCAGAGTAAGTTAAGTCTGGCGACAAATAGACCCCAGATTCGCGTTCGGCGCCCCAAAACACCTTCCACTGAAAGTTTTAGCCAGATCCGAGAATTTTCTTTTCAACACTCAGACACTTTCCCTTACGTTTTCGCGAAGCAATGAAAATGCCCTATTTTGAAATCCCCGGAGGCACTTAGAGAACGTCGAGCAGCATTAACATATGTATGTACCGTTACAGATCTACAACAACGCATACATGGTTTTCTAATCGTCGAGGTGCGGGAAAACGGTTTCTAGTCAGAGTACGTAATCATATGCATCTCCTTATCACTGTTGTATTTTTCCATGACCGGCCGCTTTGCTGCTAGCTCTGCCGGGACTTATAAGAGCGAGAGAGGCTTTACGTTTAAAAGAGGATCTATGGAAAATTTTCGGACATAGACAATGAAATGCAGTATATAATCTATAAATAATCGATAGATAGCACTATTCTTCAATTTTTTTCTATCCTAAAAACGCTAATTTTATTTTTTCGACTTTGTTCCGAAAAAATGATAGTATATCTTTTCTTCTTCTTGAAATTTGCTCGTTCAGAGTATCGTCGCAGAAAATCTTTGATTTTATATATAGATGACCCGAAACGGGGAATATTAAGCGTCCTTTTCGTCTTCGAGTATTTAGGCTTTCAAGAATTTTCGACCAAAAATGGTTTTTTGCTATTGTTTTTTTCGTTTTTAACAATGATTCATTTTTATTACCGAGGAGATTCTTCTATAGTCAAATAGAGAAATATGCATATTACTAATCGATAGCCCATAGAATGATTCGCCAACTGACTGAAATCTATTCGACTGTCGACTTTAACACTCTCCCCTATTGAATTTGAGACACAGAAATATTCGAGAATTTGTTCTTCTAGAAAAATTTCAATACGTTCTAACCAGGGATGAGCGGAATTCCGTTTTTTCAATTGCCGACATCCGCAGGTTTTTTCTCAACCCCGGCTAAATCCTGTTTGCCAATTCTAGCTTCTAAAATCTTCAATCTTTTTCCGCAGCCCGAAAATTCGAATGATGTTCCGAATTCCGAATTTTTGTATGGTATTCAGAATTCGGAATTTTAATTTCCGCAATTTTAGAAAATGTCTGAATTTCCGAATTCCAGAATTCAAATTTTTACTCCGCTCATCCTTGGCCCTAACCATTAATGCGATTGTCACCACGGCCGTATTTCATGATGTTGGACTTGTTCAACATTTTCATGATCACTCGAATCTCAGATATAAATTTTTCTTGAAAACTTATTTTCCCATGGCCTAATACTGCGCTTATCTGGGTCAAATTCTGTCTGCAACTGCGTCTCGATACGCTTCGCCGCCGCACGCGCTCGGATTCAGTCGAGTTTCCAGTTCAAAGCCGACTCGATATGGCTTTTTATGCAGTTTTCTTCAATTTTGTATGGTTCCCGGTTTCTCATACTCACCTAAAGTCAACAGATCGGCGGCTGCGGCGCTGGAAACTTCCGACTCAAAGCGCGCGGCCGCAAAGCGTGTAGAATGTCGCACTTGCGGCCCGGAATTCGACCCAGATAAGCACAGTAGTTGATTTAGTGCGATGCAGGTTCGAGTCCTGGCTGACACCTAAATTTTGTGTTCAACTCAGCTACCTTGCGATATCTTGTGATCTTTTAGAAAGCCATGAAAAGGCATAACCAAAAACGTCAAAATTATATATTCAATTTATTTATGCTGAAAACTTCGAAATTTTAGTTCTTGGGAATCTTAAGCCACAACACCGTATTTATTGCTGTGGAAAATCTTCATTTTATATAAGCGTCCCGAAACGCTAAATATTCAGAGTGTTTCAAGTTTTACCTACTGTGCTTATCTGGGCCGAATTCCGGTCCGCAATTGCGTCTCGACACGCTCTACGGCCGCACGCGCTCGAGCCAGTCGGGTTTCCAGCTCCAAAGCCGACTCGATGTGCCTTTTTTATACAATTTTCTCCAATTTTTTTACTTTGCAGTTTCCAAAAGCCAGCTAGAGTCAACAGATCGGCGGCTGCCGCGCTGGAAACTCTTCCGGCTCGGGAGCCGTGCGGCCGCAAAGCGTGTCGATACGCAATTGCGAACCGGGATTCGGCCCAGATATGCACAGTAGCTTGGATTTCGAAAGATTTTCGCTTCAAAAATAACTCTGACAAAAAGGATTAATTAATTAATTTACTTATTCATTTGTTTATTAGTTTAATTAATTGTTTATTTATTTATTTGATTCATTTATTTATTTATTATTTCGTATTCATTATATTGCACTCAAGGTGCGCCACCAACAGCCACAGAACAGAAAAATAAAGCGCCTATGGCACCCTCAAAATATCTAAAGATGAAATTTTAGATATGATCCAAATAGTTTTTCCACCTAAAAATTTAAGTAGCGCTCGGAATAAGTGAAAATAGGATGGTTCAAAAATGGGCAAATATGACGAATAAGGCAGCACCTCCCACCCCAGTCCCTAGTAAAACCCGTGAATCAGAAGATAGCCTCAGAAAAAGAAGAAAAATCAAAAAAATCGCCCTAAGCCTAGAACAGAGGAAGAACACGTAGCGATTCAGCCGACTGAAAGGAATAATTGGGTTCAGGGCTGCTCCAACGTTGGTTGTGGTGGTAGCCATTCCCACGAGAGTCATCTATCAAAGCCTCTTCAAATTCCATGAATAGGAACACAAAAAGAAATTCAGTTGGCTAACTGGGACTATCTGTTCATACATAGAACATAGAGAGGCAATCCTAAGGAGAAATCTGGCGAAAAGTGCATGGCGACCGCCAAAAATCGAATTTTAGATCATCAGAGAAGGCAAAGTCTGCAGGGCGCAGATGCTCGAACGGTACACAAATTTTGCAGGAGATTGTCGTAGGAATTGTATAAAAGTGTTCTCCCCAATCAATAAGCCTCCTCTGATCAGCTGATACAACTGTAATAGTATGTATAAACAAGATACATAGAATTTGCACGTGGACTAATAGTTAAAAACTGGTGAGACATGAGGAAGACAAGATCAAATAGCATTTGATAGGCAGATGTTAGTTGGCTCCTGTCTAATCGAAAAAGTAATTTAATTTACAGAACAAATGGAATTTCTATATTCCCAGCTGGGTTTTTACCTCAACTTTCCTAGTAAAAGACGATTTGATACTGGGTGGAATGTTGTTACACAGCCAAAGCTTTGTTGAGATCAAGGAACGCTCAAGGTGGATGTTATGATTCCTAAGAGACTCAATAAGATTCAGAGAAGGTGAAGATGCATATGAAAATGTATTTATGTATATGGCTATGTCTACAGTGCTTATCAAAAACAAAGGACACTTAATTTTACCGATTGCGAGCTTACTAGCAATCGACGCAATCTTCACCATTCGATACAGAAGATTAAAAACCCATACATTATTACAATATTTTTTGCAAAATCACTGTATCAAAACAAAGGGACACCTCAGCATAATAAAATTTTTGTCAACAAAATAAAGATCAATCAAGCAGTCAATAACTCTGTAGGTCCCTCCTTTGTTCTTCGCAACTTCAAACATCCTTTGGCATACTGAGAAAAGGTTTGCAATGAGACCAGGCTCCAAATCTCTGCCATGCCTCCCATAAAAGCCTTCTAAGCTCTTCAACTGTATTAAATTGCTTGTTGTTGGCATAAATCCTTCTCACTAGTATTCCCCATACGTTCTCGATGGGGTTCAAGTCGGGTGAACAGGCAGGCCATCCCAAACCTCGACGTTATTGGACGCCACCCAAGTTCAGGAGTAGACTGACTTGAGTGGACTGACGCGTTGTCTTGCATGAAAACAAGGTTTTCGACGACGGTGACGCTGAGCAAGTGGTCCTGGAGAACCTGCTGATAATCTGAACTGTCCATTCTGCATGACACAAATGCGAGTGACAGAACGCCACGGCTCGAAATTGCTCCCCAGACCATGCAACTTTCACCGCCGAAGTTCCGCTTTGAAAAGTAGAGTGGTTCCTTGCGAAGATCCCTCCAGTACGACGTGCAAATCCATCCGGGCCATCCAAGTTCAACTTTTTTTCGTCGGACCAGATCACCTAAATAAATATCTTGGCAGGAATTGCAGTTTTGTTAACGGGCAAGTGCCACGATGGAATACAACATACCTGATTCCAGTTCGTTGTCAAGTTCCTCTCAATAAATTGAAGTCTGGCAGCTTTGTGACGACTTGTTAATCTCGGCGCCGCCTTCATGGTTTGTCCCATGATATGTTTTTGAGCTTTGACAGCTCTCCAGATGGTCATGCTTGAAGCAGACAGTCTCAGATCAGCTTTCAGTTGTCTTATGCTGGTCGTGGAATTCGAAACATGACGTCCAATTTGCCTCGTCGTAGCCTCGGAAAGCATCCTGGGCCGGCCCGGACTCCTCTTCTTGTCGTAGTTTCCTGGATCTTTTAAGTAGTTGCAAATGGAGTTGAGAGACCGACCTATCTCGTCGGCGATTCGACGACAACTTGATCTGAGCTTGTGCAGAACATCTATCTGAGCTTGTTCTTCCGATGAGAGGTAAAATCCACGAGGCATGATGAGTAGTGAGGAGACAAGTGGATATGCTAACTGCCTATAGCGTTTGATCTCCAATAACGATCAGCGTAGATCAAAACGCCGAGCTGTCCCTTTGTTTTTGATACACTGCCATTTTTGTTTTTTTGTTATTAAAAAATTATACATCAACACTGACATGACATAGCACTTATACTCAAGTTTTCAGACATGCTTAGTCGAATGGTAGATGTTTCAAATTGTTTGGAAAAGTCAGAAGTTCAGAATCGTGAAAAAGTGTGGTGTCCCTTTGTTTTTGGTAAGCACTGTATACTATTGGCAGAATGATTTTTCAAAGTCATTAGATTCAAAGTGCATTCAAATCATCACATGGAAAAATGATAATATTTATAAATTTCACAGAGATATTCCAAAGGGGCGCAAAAAGCGCGCTTTTCGCGAAGTTCGAGGGTGGGTACTGTAGCATTCAAATCATCACATAGTGAAATGTCTATATTTATAAAAGCGTTCACTGATTGCAATGAATTTCTGAAAGAAAATAATATCAAAAAATCGAAAATTACTAAACAAATCCTGAGAAAAGCCCTGAATACATTCAGAAAACAAAATCATGAAATCGATTGGTATTATTGTTTTCAATTGAAATATCATCGTCAGGATGCCGACATAGTAATTTTGGTGGGTGAAGTTCAGGGCAGTAGGAGAGTCGGTAGTGTAAAGCAACCATCAACTTTCTTCAGGATCACTCCAACCTACTACATATGTTGATCAGCTGACAGGTCAGGTTAGGCCACCGAAATTAACTGCAAGTGTCAAACACCGGCTAGCACTGTCTGACAACCCAAAAACAGGTATTATGCGCATCACTTGAACTTTGGGAGGTTGCGTTTCACTTCGAAGTTTTGTGAAACAGAATACATACAGTTGACCGCAATGTTAAAGGACATGGTGCGGTTGCGTGACTCGCACTAAATTACGGTAGAATCTGGCACTTTGCCAGATTTCGTCATCGATCGGCGCCCACCGTCATCTCTCTGCTCACGAGAATATCAGCTGTGGCGCCGATCGATGACGAAATCTGGCAAAGTGCCAGATTCTACCGTAGTTCTAGTGCGAGTCCGCAACCGCACCATGTCCTTTTAACATTGCGGTCAACTGTATCTAGAGCGTTGAAATGAGCCTGCGAACAGATTAAAGATTTCCAAAGTATTATGATGGGTTACTGTGTATATACTGCCTTATGAAACATCTACCCTTACTAGGCGCAAACCTCACCTAGAATCATTACTAGTGTCGTTAACCAATCTGGCACTTTTCAAACCAATGTCAGTAGTTGAAGGTGACGTTTACACACCATAATCTACTCTACTGTCCTTTTCAAGACGATGTTCCTGTGTAACCACTGTTGCAGTGCGTAAAAACGATGAGTCCAAGTGCTCCAGCATGATTTTCACCTTGTTGCCTGCTGGGTGTCTGCAACTGCGGACCAGAATTTTGATCTGATGAAAAAAGTAGCTGGTGGGTACTTGATCACAGCCACTAATTAACTTCCCTAGGTGATGTTTTAGTCAGTTCTGGTGAATCGGCAAAATTACCGTAACTATGAACCTATCACAAACATTAGAGATTCTTTGTTACACGAATTGAGAAGTGTTCTTTCGAAAGTTTTTTTTTTTGCTCTTTCACAGATGGAATATCCTTCATAATAGGAGGTAAACGCGCCCCAACGCTGAACCTCATGAGATGCGTTACTATGGATACGAGGCGAGCTAAAGAGAGTGGCCGTGGCTCAATCTACAATTTGTGGGCCGTTATCCCTTCTCTTACATCGAAATTTATAATGCTTTCTCTGTCTCGATTTTTCTTAATTACCAGCTTTGTTAATACGAATACAGCCTTTATGTGAATTCAGCCAAGTTTGTAGCAGAAGTAAGCAGAAGAACATATTTTCACATTTCGTCATAGGAAAATAGCATTCTAAATCTTATGAGATTAAACCGATATTGAATATTTTTTTTCTTTCGTTAGATATAAAGTTCAGTCATCTAGTTATTCTCTACCATGCAATAAACATATTATTCGAAAATTGACTTTTCAGAATAGTCGAATTATCCGAATACGAACAAATCGAATATTCGGCCAAAATTGGGAGTATTCGAATGAAAAAAACGGGCCGAGTACACATAATCGAACCCGCGTTCGCGACCGAAGCGCTGTATAGATCAAAGCTATGTTAATGTATTGGGTTGGCAACTATGTAATTGATTTGTTTTCGTACATACTGTTCTTTTTTTTTCGACGTACCTTAGCGTGCATGCTAATAATAATAATAATAATAATAATAATAATAATAATAATAATAATAATAATAATAATAATAATAATAATAATAATAATAATAATAATAATAATAATAATAATAATAAAAATAATATTAATAATAACAATAATAAAAACAACAATAATAATAATAATAATAATAATAATAATAATGATAATAATAATAATAATAATAATAATAATAATAATAATAATAATAATAATAATAATAATAATAATAATAATAATAATAATAATAATAATAATAATAATAATAATAATAATAATAATAATAATAATAATAATAATAATAATAATAATAATAATAATAATAATAATAATAATAATAATAATAATAATAATAATAATAATAATAATAATAATAATAATAATAATAATAATAATAATAATAATAATAATAATAATAATAATAATAATAATAATAATAATAATAATAAATAATAATAATAATAATAATAATAATAATAATAATAATAATAATAATAATAATAATAATAATAATAATAATAATAATAAAGAGATCATCAAAAAAGCAGATCCTAAAGGCAATCGAGAACTGAGATTGTCGAAGACTTTTAAAAGCCCATTTGAAAAACAAAAGTTATGCTTTTTGTTCTCGAGCAATATTTCTCACAAAATGGTTCGTTTGTTGGGCCGAACACTCGAATCTTTCAAATAGTCGGATGAACGACATATTCGAAAATTTGCTTTTTCCGAATAGTCGAATATTCGTTTATTCGGCCGAATACATATTCGTTGACATACTCTAGTGCATTCTGGGAGTTCATCATGAAGTTCACTTTGAGGAAATGTTTGCACAGAAGTTTATTCACACCTACACGCCCCTCCCATTGTGGTCATATACCAAGCCATGAAAGGCACCAAATATTCAAAACATCAAAAAACTTATTTTATTTATTTTACGATGAAGACCCAAATATTCCCTATTCTCGAAACTCTTGATATTCTACAAATTCTTTATCGCTGTAGAAAATCTTTATTTCATATATAGGATTCCCTGAAACGGAAAAATCCAGAGTTTTCAAGCTCCACCTTCCTTGAATTTTTAGAAGTTTTTGCTCCATAAATGAAGTTACAAAGAGGATTTTCGCTTGTATTCATAACATTTTTAATTTCGGAATTTTTTTTTGTTTAGCGGCGTCACTCCCAGTGACAGACATAATCCTTATCAATAATCTATTGTTTAGGGATGAGTGGAATAGAAATATAGAAATTCGGAAATCGGTTTTCGGGTTTCAGAACAATTTTTTTCTCGGGTTTCGGAAATCGGGTGCGAAACGCCTGAAAATGCGCGGAAATGCGGTTTTCGAAATGCGAACTCGGAAAAATCCAGAAATCATCTGATGTTTTTTTTTCCGTCCCAGATGACCTGAAATTTCCGCATTCCGCTGCGCTTTCTTCGGTTTTCGGAATGCGGAACGCGGAATTCCTGCTCATCCTTGCTATGGATAGATTCCTGTAGAAATCCAAGTCATATCCTTCCTCCCAAGAAAAGAGGCAGCAACCGCGGTGTTGCTGATTAGTGATCACGTATGAGCACAAAAGGAAATCTATCAGGGGGATCGAGAAGTAATGTCGTTTTCCCACGCTAAATGTAAACACATATGTACATTTTTAACTAGTCTTCATTTTCAATCAATGATACATTATATTTTCCGGCATTGTCAGCAACCTTTTCCCATACTCAGAAAAAGGAAAACAAGTTACTTGTAACATATCTAATCCGATGTAAGTTACTTGTGACTCGTCTCACAAGGGAACCACAATAAGTCATAGTGACCATTCCAAATGAAATGTACTTTTCTAGAACCATTTTCGGACGAGAAGTCCGAATATGCCCATCGCAGCTGCCTAGACCCACTCTGAAAAAAGTTATAGGCATTTTTTCTCCAATTTTCGTACTTATTGTACCCTTCAAAAAATGCATTATTTTTACGAAAATCCGGAAACTGATCTCATAATCGTGTTCAGCGTCCAAAACTACCCCACTAAGCAAAGTTAGGTTGAAGGAACATTTTCCAAACTTTGCACAGACTGACAGCGTTTTGGACTACGGATTTTCGGTTGGGCGTTTATTTATACCAATCAGAGGAGGGCTCTCGAAGCGTTTTAGAAAAAGTATTCCAGATTTGACTAAAAATTCGCTCTGGGAAGTTATTTGGGGCGCTGATCACGAATCTGAGACTCATTTATCGATTTTCCGAAGTTTTCGACTGTATTCGTTCACAGATTCCCATCGGGGGAGAATTTGAAGGCGAATTGCGACTTTTGACGATTTTCGAAATGTGACGACAGATGTGGCTCAAATTGTTCTTCTGGGGGTTATTTGGAGTGCTGAACACAAATCTGATGTCGGTTTATCGATTTTTGGCAGCTTACTGTAGATTACGGTGGGTATACGGTCGTTTGGTCAAAGTCTCAGATTTGTCTCAAAGTTTCTATGTGGGGGTTATTTGGGGTGCTGAATACGAATTTGATGTCCATTTGTCGATTATCGGAATATTGAGGTAGGTTTTGTCTCCTAAATGGCATTTTACCTACCGTAACCTACAGTAAACCTTAAAATTTGGGCAAGCAAACCCCAGATTCGTGTTCAGCATCCCAGATTACCCCTACACACGTTTTTAGCTAAATCAGGAGAAAAATTCTAAAACACCCTAAAAATTCCATGGGGTACCCTTACCTTGCCGCGAAGCTTCAAAAAACTCTCATAACTTTTTCAGAGTGGGTCCAAGCAGCTGCGATGGGTATATTTGGACTTTTCGTCCGAAAATGGTTCTAGAAAAGTACATTTCATTTGGAATGGTCACTATGACTAATTGTGGTTCCCTCGTCAGATCTTTTAAGTTACATGCTACGTGTAACTTTAATGACACAAGACAAGTCGCAGGCAGGTTAAACCGGCCAAGAAGGCATTTTCAAGTAGGTACATAACGCACTTCCGAAGTCAATCTTGGAAATGGCGTTGCTATCGGTTCAATTACCTATGTTTGAGATACATTTACGCACTATAACAGGAAAGGCCCCGCACAACGTGTTTCGAGTGGCGTGTCTCAGAAAAATGACATTATGTCCCTCGTAACATAAAAGTCCAAAAACAAATTACTTGTAACAAATCTAAGTCGATGTAACATACTTGCGAATTATATTGTGCCATTTAAGTTACATGTAACATATCGGAGTCGCATTGCACGCGTTTTCTTGTCGAGATGTTGCATGTAACTTGAATGACTTGAGATAAGTCTCAAGTAACCCACATCAGCTTAGATATGTTGCAAGTAACTTATACTCGTTTTCTGAGAGGATACTGCATGCTATGCGCCTCCGATATGTTACATGCAACTTAAATGGCATAACATAAGTAGCTAAAGTCGGCCAAGAAGGTATTTCCAAGTGGAATTTGCTACACACTCGCGAGGTCAGGCTTACGACTGGCTCTGCTGTTGGCTCAATCACCCAAGTTTGAGGTGCTTGAGCCCACCCACACCAGCAGGAAGGTCCCCACAGCATTTCTTTGCGTAGTGTGTGATCAAGGACGCACTGTCTGCGTGGCGTGATGACCATACATTGTGAAAATATAAATGTAAGTTACATGTAAAATAAGTGAAACTTACATGTAATATAAATGAAAGTTACTTGAGACATTCAAGTAAGTTACATTTATAGTAGAAGTAACTAGTTTTGATTTATTTATTTATTATTTTTATTTTTATTTATTTATTTTTTGAGTATAGCGAGTGAATTCTCAAACCCTGATCAGAAAATTAATTGGTTGTTCGGCATAATATCTAGGCATGGCATTTTGAATGCCATCGAAAATTTCAAATGTTTTGACTCATAAAAAATGTTGCAGCGCTCGGAATCAGTGGAAATCCGATGGTGCAACATCGAGCGCATACTCAGAAAAAATCAAAACAAGTTACTTGTTATATAAATGTAAGTTACTTCAATGAGTCAAGCAACTTACATTTATATTACATGAAACATAAATTCATAATACATGTAAATTAAATTAATATAACGTGTAAGTTACAGTCATGTTACATGTAACTTACTTTTACATTTTCATCATGGGTGGCCCATCGCGGGTGACACGCGGCGCAGAGAACGCGTCCGCACGCGTCCCAGCCCACACGCTACTAAAAAACGTTGGGCGGAGCCTCACCTGTTATAATGAGGACATATACCTCAAACTTGGGTAATCTAACCGACAGCAACGCCATTCCCAAGCCTGACCTCAGAAGTGCGTCGTATACCTCATTCGAAATGCCTTCTTGGCCGATTTAACTTACTTGCGACTTATCTTGTGCCGTTTAAGTTACATGTAACATATCGGAGGTGCACTGCACGTGGTATACAGTTCATATGTTGGATGTAACTTAAAAGATCTGAGATGAGTCACAAGTAACTTACATCGGCTTAGTTATGTTACAGGTAACTTGTTTTCGGCCTCTTATGTTACAGGTAATTTGTTTTCATTTTTTCTCGGGTATGTTGGATGAAACAGCAACTTTCACCCTGATTCAATAGTTTTTCTAGGGTTCGCCTAGTGCGGTCTTGCATTGTTGTGTTGCGAAATGGCGCCTTTCCGGTAGACAATCGCTGGCCAATCGCCTGACACGGATTCGCTTCCACTTCCCCTCTTAGGCCCAAGGCATACTTCCTGCGACGGGCGACGCGACATCGTGTCTGGGATAGAAATCGGCAGAAAATCGATATGGTTCGAATGCACTGTCGCTGTCGCGCGTCGCGGCTAGTATGAACTAGGCCTTAAAGGCACAGTCCAACCTCAGAGGTAATTTTTGATCTTATGGTCCGGCCGCCGCCTATCGCAACCCTGCCGAGCGCCAACTCCCAATTCGCTCAAATAACCGAGAAAAAGACGGCCACGCCCCTTTGAAGAAAAAATGGGTAACGCCTCCTGCCAGGTTTCCGACCTCAATAGGGAAGAGACGCGCGATAGATTTTATTCAAAACCTATGTTCTTCGATTTGTTTTCGGTCTGGCTTTATATTGTGGCCTGCTGCAGAACGATGGCTGCGAATAACGAGAAATACAGGCTCGAGACAACTCGTCCGCGAACTTCTACCCGCTCAAGATATGAAATGTTTGAGGAGCCGTAACTCCGTTCGTAGTGAGCTCTGAGCGATTCTGGAGACACCATTGTGATCAGCGTGAAATTCTCTCCAAGATGCGCAGAAAAACGAAAAATCGATTCTGAGATTGGACTGTGTCTTTAACACGTCGTAGCAGAAACGACATTACTTGCCAGTGTCCTTATTAGAATGTGGATTCTGCTCGTACCGCCCACTTCTTCACTGTCCGATGAATAAGTGGGCGGGGCGGGGTGCAACATTTGACTTTTAGGCCATTTCTGGCTCGTCTTAAGCCACTTTTCTGAGGATAATGTTGCAATTGGCACAGACCTTTTGATTTCCGTTAAATGATCGAGAACCATTTTCAAAGTAAACACTGTCTTTCAGTTTATATTATAGTTTCTATTTCCAGAAACAAAGATGCACATCGATTGACTGATAAAAACTGCTAAATGGAGCTGCACACTGATGACGATCCTGCGACGCCACTACCACCACCACAGCCGGCATCACGAAGGGGCCACTCCCTCCATTGCAAACCAGTAAGACGTTGACTCAAACAATTTCTTTATAATAAGTTACCCAGGTAAATTTCCATGTGTTCAGGACGTCGAATGTCTGCATCATGGACTGAAAATCTCGAGCCGTCTGTCGAGCTCAAATCGCCTGAATCCGTCAAATCCCCAGAATCGAAAGCGTCTTCCTCGAAGGTTCCATACCAGCCTCAGGCTTTTTCTCACAAGGTTCAGGACTTTTCTCCTATACCTCTTCTAGAGCTTCTTCCCACGATCCGCGAGCGAAGTGCGGCCATTTTCCGACGACGAGGTTTTCTCGCCTACGAAAGTGAGTGTAGTTGAATTATTAATGTAGAAATTCCAATAGTGTTCAAATTTTGGCTACTTTTTCAAAGCGCAATATTTAGAGCCCCAATTCACCTCTCGAACCATCCACCTCAAAGGAGCAGACCAAGGAAGAGAAACCGGAAAAGAAGCACACGAGGCGAGAATCATTGAAAGACCAGCTGCTGAAATTCAAGATGAAAGTAGGTTTTTCCTTTAATTTTTCACCTACATTCTTGAGGCAGCTGCCGCTACCATGCGTTGTGTTCTTGGGCAATTTATTATCATTTTTCGAATGATCGACTATCTACTAGCAAGGGAAGTATAAAAAAGCGTAGGTCGGATCTGTCAAAACGTTTAGTATGGTTAGTATCTCTTCTGGCTCAATAGTAAATATGCGCAGTATCCCGCCCCGAGCCGCAGGTTCAAAAAAGTTATGAACATTTTTTAAGGATCTCGAAAAGGCAAGGGTACCATCCATCAGGGATTTTTTTTGGAGTTCCGAAAAAATTTCTCGGATTTGGCTCAAAAGTTGTATGTAGGGGTAATCTAGGGTGGTGAACACGAATCTGGAGAAAAATCCATTTGTCGAAATTTTGAGGTTTACTGTAGGTTACGGTAGGTAACATGTCATTTAGGGGTCAAACCCACTTCAGTATTTTGAAAAACGACAAACGGACGTCAAATTCGTATTCTCCACCCCGAATAACCGCCGTTTACAAATTTTGAGTAAAATCTGAGATTTTGACCAAACTATCGTATACCCCACCGTACACCGTAATCTACCGTAATATGCAAAAATCGATAAATGGACTCCAGATTCGTGTTAAGCACTCCAAATAATTCTCAGCAAATGATTCTGAGACATATCTATTGTAGAAAACCGGAAATCTCGAAAGTGGCGTTTTTCCTCGAAATTTTCCTAAGTTGGGAAGCTTCAAACGAAATTAGCCGAAAACTTTGAAAAATCGACTAATAAATCTTAGGTTCGTAGTCAGCGCCCCAAAAAACCCACCTGGGAGAAGTTTAGGTCAAATCTGGAACATTTTTCTAAAACGCTTCCAGAGCACTCAATTGGTAGAAATAAACGCCCAACGGAAAATCCGTACAAGTCCAAAACGCTGTCAGCCTGGACAAAAAATTGGAAAATGTGCCTTCACCCAGACTTTGCTCAGGGGGGGGGTAGTTTTGGGCGCTGAACACATTTATGAGGATTCTCCGAAGATTAACGCGCTTTTCCAAGGTACAAAAAGCACAAAAAATGACCTTTTTAAGCTTGTAACTCCTTGGAAACTTCAGCTCGGGGCGGGATACCCCGCAGTTTTACTATTGAGCCACAAGAGATATACTCTGTTTATCTTGAATTGCACAAAACGCGGTCCGCCAATAGTCCTCTGATTGGCCCGCTAGTGCCGTAGTGTACGGCCACGACGCGTTCTCGGCAGACCCGGGTGGCAGGGTGGGTGGCCGAGTGGCGGCATCGGCGAATCGATTGCTCTGCGCACCGGCTGCACACCCGCGTCTGCCGGAGACCGCCTCGTGGACGTACACTACGGAACTAGCGGGCCAATAAGAGGACTATTGACGGACGGTGTTTCGTGCAATTCAAGATAAACAGAGTATACTAACGACACTAGTCGTTTTGGCAGATCCGCCCTACGCTTTGTATACTTCCCTTGTAAGTCTAAAATCAGATTTTTCGAAGCGATTCACTTCTTGACTAATCCGAGAATCACGTTTTTGTAGTGGTCGACTTTTTCGATAAGTCGAAAATCGTTTCTTTTTCGAATGATCGACTTGATGGCATACAAAATTTCAATGCTTTGAATAATCGGCTGAATGGACCCAATAGAAAACTATTTATTTTCGATCGAATAATCATTTGATAATTCGATCCGGCCCAAACATGCCGCGCACTCGCCATTAATTTTCTTGACTAAAGTTATTTCAACATAAAAATTTTTGACTAACATTCGTATAAAACGTTATTTCAGAAAGTTCGTCCCCACAAAATGACCCATTTTCTCTTTTCCAGACGAAACTAAACAAAAATTGCTTCACATTGCTGAGAATTTTTAGGTTTTTCAAACCTAATTACCTTGAATAATTAGAATTTTTCATGGTTATTCAGGTACTTCGTCGCTCAATTTATTTAATTGCTTACTCTCTCTCTTACTTACTGAAAAATTTTATTCACTGAAACAGACCAAACCGCTCATCTACAGTTGACCGCAATGTTAAAAGGACATGGTGCGGTTGCGGACTCGCACTAAAACTACGGTAGAATCTGGCACTTCGCCTGATTTCGTCATCGATCGGCGCCACAGCTGATATTCTCGTGAGCAGAGAGACGACGGTTGGCGCCGATCGATGACGAAATCTGGCAAAGTGCCAGATTCTACCGTAATTTAGTGCGAGTCCGCAACCGCACCATGTCCTTTTAACATTGCGGTCAACTGTACACGAAGTTTAAGGCAGTGTTCACCATGACAAAGTTGCCCGTTTTTTGGCTAAAATGTAAGCTTTGTGTCTGTCTAGGAAGACTTAGAACGGAAGCGCGACGAAAACGGTGGGGAAATGGGTGAAAATCTCATGGGCCAGCCAACCCATTTGGCCACCCCGCCCACTTCCTGTAACAGTTGTCCTGAATTCGTGTTACCGTAGGAACAGACAACCCCTCTTATTTTTTCAAGTTTTGGTACTTGAAACATAAAGCAATGCCTACTTGCCTAAAAATTTTGAAACGCAAAACCATTTCCCTGACGTCAGGTTCTATGCGTTGTCCGCAATTTCCCTGCGGACAACGCATCGAGCCTGGCACACAAACAGGCATAAATAATTTCTTCAGAGATTTCTTCGAACAGTTTTGCTCCCCTATTTGAGTGTTCTGAGAAGACTTTTCCCTATTAACCTCTTCTTAATAGACTTACCTACCCAGAAACATCGAAAACTATAAAACGGTTTTTTATCTTGAACACTGTCTTCAAAAGTCAGAGGTTGTTGTGAACCTTTAAAGGAGCGACAAAGTGTAGAGAAAAGGAGACGCAGCGTACGCGCGCACACGCACGCGGTGAACGAAAATAAATTTCACCCGGAAACAAAGGATGCATTACCGTTTTTTTTTCCTTGCGGTGAACTGTACAATGTAAAAATACTCCGAGAATTTCAATTCATTTTAGGCTGGTAAAGTTCTTGAAGACGTACACGATCGCCTAGTTGAAGACCATTCTTCTGTGGCTGTGGCTCCCATAGCCGTGAGTGACGACAGTCATTTTTAGACAGTTTGTAATAAGTACATATACAACATCCCTTCGCGATCGCGGAGCGCGCGCTGAGCTGGTGTGCGTTAGGGGCGCGCGTCCGCGCTGCTTTAGATGCACCTGATAACTGAGTCAGAGGATACGCTGATTGGTCAGCTGCATCAGATGATATGTAGCGCGGCCGCGCGCCCTATTGCAGACGACGTGAGGCATATTTTAGAGTTTAATCGCAGCGCGGCGCGTTGATATGTTTTCTGGAGGCATCGATAAATAACGCGCCACTCGTCAATTCGCGTATGAACCATGACATTGCGCCGCGCTGCACTGGAACTGTAAAAACCCCTAACACGCTCTTCGGACTTCGGGCAGCACCGTATTCCTTCTATAAACACAAATTTCCGATTTAGTCCCCAGCCACTCCCTCCCAAGACTTGGCATCCGTGCTAGACATCGACGAAAGTTCTTCATTTGACGGTAGAGGAATAAGGTTTGGTTTCTCGTTGAGCTTTGAATTCCAACTCGAAACTCTGATACTATTTCATAAGCCAACAAAAATGGCGGAAAAAATCAATAATCGATCTATGATTCCAGCTTTCCTTTTACAGTCCCTCACTCTCCCAATCGTCAAAGCGCACCACAACCTCGGCAGAATTGAAGGCATCTATGCGTTCAAAACTCAGAAAACAGGTAAAAATTAGAAATTTTTTTGATCTAAGGTTTTCGAGAAAAAAATTGCCTTACAGGCCGAACAAACAGTCGAGAGGAAACGCGGCTCGGTCCAGCTAGCGAAACGCCTTCAGCGACGTCTCACCATACATCAGGAGGTTTGTTGTACTCCGCCGCTTCAGACTACCTACCACAAAGCCGCGCGGGCAGTTGACGCAACGCCGCGGTGTGGGATCGCGAATAAGGTGTTCTTTTCTACGCATCACCGCGTTGTCGCATTGCGAGTTCGCTTCGTCAAGTGAAGCTTTTCCAAACATACAAGTTGAAGAGGTTGGTTCATGTCGCAGCTACAACAACGCCGCGTGTGAAGTTATTCCGACGTCGCGTACCCCACTACGACAGCATACGCCCTTTTAGGCCTTTTCTTCACTCATTGCGGTCGTCCTCTACGCTCCTCAATTACGCTCTCCAAACGAACGCCATCAAGAGGTCGGCACAATAGCGTCAACGCTGCGCGAGCATTAGATACGACATCGCGCAGCTGGTACGCAACGATACAATCTAATTGTCGCCTGATCGTTGTTTTTCGAAGTCGCGGTGTCGAGTGAAGTCCTCCATGCCAGCTCCTTATTGCGCTGCTTCAGACTACCTACCACAACGCGGCGCACGCAGTCGATGCGATGTCGCGATGCTACGTTGAAAAAATAGTGAGCTAGTTTGAGACTGTTTGTTGTGCGTTATCGCCGCACATTACCGCGTCGCAACACCTGGCTCCGACTTATTCTTTAACGCGTCAGCAAGAGGTTGGCGCCGCTTCAGAACAATTACCAGACCGCCGTGCGCGCAGATGTCACGTAGTACTGTCGATTCGTTGCCGCATTGCGACACCGCGACGTCGAGTTACGCGTTCTAAGGCCGCCGCGCGCGCAGAGCGCGTGTCATCAAAATTATGGTGATATGGCTCTGCCTTTGACTACCTACCGCAACGCCGCAAGCGCAGTGGATGCGAAATCGCAAAGTCGCATCGCAATGGCGAGCTAGTGAATGAACACTCCCTTGCGCACTAGTGTGCCCTGATGCCGCATCCTGAGCCGCGCGACGCGCTCACCGCAAGGTCGATGTAGGTTGTCTAAACCAGTGCCGTAATATCACCATTATGTATTTTCAGGAAGGCCCCACTGAGGGCGAACTTCGGTCTGTCGATGAGGAAATTGAGCATTCTCTGAAGGTAGAACAAAATTATAATATCCAAGGCTGAAGTAGATCACAAACAAAGCGCGGATTTTCAGATTGGAGCACGTTTCCTGCAGGAGCAGGCGTCCATGAACCCGGCTGACGAAGTGCAATATGCATTCTTTGTCGAGGACTACGAGAAGGGGGTTTGTTACCTCTGGTTTAGGGGGACTACCATGGCGTCATAACGCTTTTCAGACTCACTCGCAACCTCAAGCTGGCCCAGTTCTGGAATACTGTCGGGCAGAAATGGCCGAACAGGACGATCACAACTTAGTCTACTACAATCCGCGGCCGCTGGATGTCGAAGCAAATGAGAGGTAAAATTTTTGAGCGTTTTTTTTACCCATTGGTTATAATGTTTCCCCAAAAATCTCTTCTTTCAGACCCATAACTACAAGAATGACCCAGAGATTGTCCGACAAATTTTTCACCGACGGTAAACTCCGACGCATTGATGAGTCCAAACTTCTGAAGCCACTGAAGGTGAGAAAAAGTTGCGGCGCGACGCGTATGCGAAGCGGGTTTATAGTCAAAGTGGGGCGAGCGGTCGGGCTGCGGCACGTGTGGTGACGCAACCGCAACGTGCCTTCCTACAATTATGTAGGCATTCACTCTCGTGTCTGCAGATCACACAAACCGAAGACACATCGTACAGCTACATGAAGGCGGAGCCATGGCAGGCTTTCGTGGACGAGATACGCGACAGTGAATACGTACAGCTGGACGTGTTTCTAGGACAAGTGTTCTTCGAGAATCATCCATTGGCTAGCGCTGAAGTGAGTAATATATAGAAATCTAAAAGTCACAAAAAAGTGGGCGTGGCCAACCGCTTTTCTAGGACAAACTCCACTCGCGCATTTGCTCCTTGTATGACGAGCAATGTCGACGCATCAACGAGATGACAGATGCGCTGATGGACGCTGAGAACACTCCCATAAGATACATACGTGAACTGGACGAGTTGTCCCACTACACAATTTCGAGATCTTAGATTTCAGTGAGAACTCGTCCGCACTTCGTGAACATGCCGATCAACTATACAGAGATGTGCAACAAGCCGCGCAGGGATTGGCTAAGCAATACGCAGACCTTGAAAACTGTCGTAACCAGCAGGGTTACGCTACCTCACCTTTGAAGTATACAGTGAATCCGGATGGGGATAGCCAGTGAGTGAGAGATCTCTCAGAGATCGCCGAATAGGAACTATAGCCGCCTTGAGGTTCGGCTCGGTCTCCCCATCTCCGGGTCATCTCCAGGTCGCCGCTATTACTGTCCGACCTGGTCGAGCTCGCCCGGACAGCAACAGCAGTGGCCCGGACAACAACAGAAGCCGAACCGCAGATTAGAAACAGGAGCCGAACTGCTAGACGGCTCAGGTCGAGAATCGCCTGAGTATCATAGTGTCGCAAAGTGTCGCTACGACGTCTTTACCCGAGTTTTCAGATCAATATTGGGGAAGTTGACTATGGACAACCCAGTCACTCCTATGGGAGCCTTGCCGCAGGCGGAACGCACACGTATTGGTAGGTTATCTCTATACAACAACTTTCGGTCCTTCATAGAAACATACATTAATTTAAAATAGAAACAGAAGGAAAAATAAATTCATTGTTAAAAAATGAGTCAGAAAAAACATAAACGTTAAGTAATTTAAAAAAGTTGAAATAATAAGACACAGAAAGAAAAACAAAAAACCAAGTCGCAAAATTAGAGTCTGTCCGAATTGAATTGTCTACCCACGCGGTAGGCGTGCGTATCGCGCGGCCGTCGCGAAGAAATTTTTCGCACGAGCCTCCACATGGCTGCAGACAGCTGACAAAGATATTGCCCTATATTTATCTAATATTCCTGCCAACCAGTTTCCAGGTTCAAACAATGCCTCTGCCACGGTCGCTCAACACGCACGCCGACCGCGTAGGTGGACAGAAGGTTTCTATTATCAAAGGCTGGGAAGAAGCTGGAAAAGCATCTTACAAGGAGAGATCACTCTGAGAAAGTGACCATTCCGTACGAAATCTATTTTTCAGGATCAATTTTCGACAAAAAAATCAAATTTCACTTTTCCAGCTGCGCTACTTTGTCTGAACAGAGTTGAAAGCGATAGGCTGCGGTGGCTTCAGCATAGCCAGAAAACTGGAAATAAGACTTCACATCGGTGTGGAAACCTTATATACGATATTTTTGCGCAGTTTCGTTTTCGGCGTATGGAGTCCTATAGAGCCCTTGTGAATTTTTCGCGCCAGAAATCAAAAAATAAAACTTCGTACTAAATTCATTTGCGGGGGTGTCTGGGGCGCCTAACACGATTACGGGTTCCGTTTTAGAAAAGGTTAGGAGTAAAGTTCACAATGAAAAAAAGTTGCCAGTTTTCTGGCAAAAGCGGAAGCTTTGGGTTCATCAGAGAAAGTAAGAACAGAAGTGTGACGAAAAACGACCGGGAACTTGTTGAAAATCTCATGGACCAGTCCACCCAATAGATCACCCCTCCCACGTCATATAACAGTTGTCGGAACAAATGTTGTCGGAACAAGAGGAACAAAGGCCGAATTTTAGAATATTCCTTATCTAACATCCAAGCATGTGCATTTGTCCATTTTGTTCTTGAAGAAATTTCGGTAAAAGAAACAGAAAACAATTTTTTACCTGAGAATTTTGATGCGCAATGGGATGGTCACTCGTCACGCAAACTGTATGCGTGAGCGGACTGTTTCATTCGAACCGACTTTTGGTGAGGGAAACGGCTAGAATTTAAAACAAAAAAAAAAGAATTTTTCTGTAATTTTCGCTGCAATTTTAGCATGGATTCGGTACAACTACCGGTCAATAAATCCAATTGGAGAACAACGCCCTCAAGCCCAGGTTTTTATTGGCGGACTCTTGCTTTCCAAACCAATCTGGAAGAAAGGGAAGGAAGAAAGTGAGGAAAAATTACCACACCACAACCCTTCAATGCCAACTGAAACATTCGTACGGCTGACCGCAATGTTAATAGGACATGGTGCGGTTGCGGACTCGCACTAAAACTACGGTAGAATCTGGCACTTTGCCAGATTTCGTCATCGATCAGCGCCACAGCTGATATTCTCGTGAGCAGAGAGACGACGCTTGGCGCCGATCGATGACGAAATCTGGCAAAGTGCCAGATTGTACCGTAATTTAGTGCGAGTCCGCAACCGCACCATGTCCTATTAACATTGCGGTCAACTGTAGTTGTGTTCCGCCAGACCGTTGCCGCGCACAGGTCGAATTCGCTGTCCCGAAACGTAGGCCGTTTATCCCGTGACATCCCCCTTCGGCACTTTCTTCGCCGCCTGGTTTTCTCCGGAGCATCCGTTGTTTTTCCCCAGACGCCTTGCTTTTCCACCGAAACAAGCAGAAACAGCAGCAGTCTGGCGGAACACAGCTACGATTGTATGAGAAAAGACAGTGTTCTAGATGGTGTACAATCCTATGTATTCTGAATGAAAAAGCAAGGTTCGGGGTTTGGTTCACTTTGCCCAAACCTATTTTCTCCATGTGGACCATGAAAGAAGCAATTGCGACATCAGATAAACCTTTCTTCCGAGCAGATCCAGCTTTTAAAAAAAAGTTTCGCAAACGAGATAAAGGCATGCCTAGAGCGTGCGAGGAATTTTCGGAAACGAAAAACGAAAAGTTTGCCTGGTCAAAAATAGGTAGATTGCGTCGCTACACTATTCTACGAAGCAGAAACGTTCTTTTTTCATTTTTAGTGTTTCGTTTTTTTTTCGTTTTTTTTTTCGAAAAACCAAAGTCGAAAAGTCGAAATATGTTCGAAAAATGAATAATCTCAAGCCTATCTGCGCCGAAAAAAGATTGGTTTCGGAACAAGAATCTTCATTTTTCGATTTCGAAATTTTTTCGCACATCCCTGGTCAAGAAAAAACAGCAGAACGACTCGGTGAATAAAAAATTCAAGAAATTAATGAGCAAAGATTAGAAACAATGAAATCAGGAGGTTTTACGACTGCCAGTGAATCATTGATGGGTTTCTCGGGGAGGTCCCCGTCTGCGCTTATCGATAGATCACAACATTTTTTATTCAGGTGACGGTGCAAAAGCAAAACTAAATCATGCTCCTCCTGGGTCACACATATAGGATAACAAATCTAAGAAAGTTATCTCTGTAGATAAATTGTATATACATATTATATTTTCTCTCATTCTAAAAAATTTGGTCAAAATGTTAACTTCAACCTATGGAAATAACCTTCTTTGCAGAATCCATGAGGAAAACATCGCTACAAGTGGTGCTCCATTTCAACGACATCTTTCTCTGTAAGACGAAACTGGTGCCGATGGAAGGCTGTCTGTATAGCTTTGAGGAGACGTACAATTTGGAGGTGAGTTGTTTCTTTGGAGACCACGATTAGCTCACTCAGGCGATAAGCGGCCCCGAGCCGCCTTACAGTTCGGCTCGTGTTCTCAATCTGCGAGTCAGCTTCTACTGTTGTTCGGGCCACTGCTGTTGCTTTCCGGGCCACTGCTATTGCTGTCCGGGCTGCTCCGATTCGCCCGAACAGCAACAGCAGTGGCCCGGAGATTGGGAGAACGAGCCGAACTCTCAGGCGGCTCCGATTCCTGTTTGGTGCGGCTCGGGGCCGGAAATCGCCTGAGCACAGGGTTCCATAATAGAAGGAGTTGAATGAATATGTAACCGTTAGTGAATTCATTCAGATAGTGTCCGAACCAAAGACGATCACTGCAACCATACTTGAAAAATTTGGAACGGCCAAGAAAACCATTGCAAAGGTGTGCGGCACTGGTCTGGAGAACCTACCACAATCCGAATTTGATTAGTTCAGGTGAATATCCCCCTACCCCTGGACGACGATCAAGGGGACGCAGCAAATGTCCAGCGTCATCCCACCCGAATACTTTTCGAAAGCCCTGAGAAGTGAGTTTGATCCACACTAGATACATTTCTTCTGAAGGCTAAAGATGCGTAGATCTGCAAGATTTTTAGCTCTATCAGCGGTTTCGTGCTGGCCCTAGCCTCCTGGTCTACAGAGGCCAGAGCAAAGCGCCGAGAAAGCGCTACAAAGGTTCAGGTGGGTCATCGATATTCAAATGTTCCACTTTTCTGGCAGATCTCTTGGAAGTTTAAGTTATCGTCAATTTTTTTCCAGCAAGTCAAGGACGACGTGCCCTTCGCAATCATCCCACCCGGTGTGCGACTGATCTCAGATGAGGAGTTTGACTCGAATCCCCGATGGATTGCGCTT
Source organism: Aplectana chamaeleonis (assembly GCA_029168955.1). Classification (NCBI taxonomy): domain Eukaryota; kingdom Metazoa; phylum Nematoda; class Chromadorea; order Rhabditida; family Cosmocercidae; genus Aplectana; species Aplectana chamaeleonis. The sequence goes on along the minus strand of JAPDOI010000116.1, from coordinate 395,983 downwards.
GAGAAGCGAGCCCGTAAACGGAACGCTACAGAGAGGTGAAACGCTCTCTGATTAAAATTTTTTGACTTTCCTGACACCCCGAAAGCCTCTTTCTCAACTTTCCATTATCTTACGCTACCCTTTTGCTCCCTTCCCCTCCATTCACGTTCTTTCTCGTTCCTTATCGCCTTTCCCGTCTCTTCCCGTCTTTTCCCATCCGTTCCCGTTCCTTCGAGTTTCTTCTCGTCCCTTTTCGCCCCTCCCCGTCTCTTCCGCTCCCTTTCCGTCCTTTTCCGTTTCTCCCCGTCCCTTCCCGTCCCTTCCCGTCCCTTCTGTTCTTTTCTGTCCGTTCCCGTTCCTTCCCATTTTTTTCTGTCCTTGATGTCTCGCCCCCCCCCTTCTAGTCTCTTTCCGCTCTTTCCCGTCTCTTCCCAACCTTTTCCCGTCCCTTCTCGTCCCTTCTAATTCTTTTGGCCCCTTCTCGTCCCTTTCCGTCCCTTCCCGTCTCTCTCGACTCTTCTCGCCTCTTCCCGTCCCTTTCCGTCCTTTTCCGTTTCTACACGTCCCTTCCTGTTCCTTCCCGTCCCTTCCTGTCTCTTCCCTTTCCTTCGCGTCCCTTCTGCCCCCTTTCTCCTCCTTCCTGTCTCTTCCCGTTGCTTCCCATTCCTCTCCGTTCTTTCCCTGTCTCTCCCCCCGCCTTCCCGTCTCTTCCCGTTCTTTTCCGTAACTTCCTGTTCCTTTCGGTCCCCTCCCGTTACTTCCGGTGCCTCATCGCTCCCTCCCATCCTTTCCCGTCCTTCGTTGTCCTCTCCCGTCCCTTCTCAGCGCTTTCCACCCCTTTCCCGTTCGTTCCCGTTCGTTGCCATTTCTTCCCGCCCTTTTCCCTCCCAAACCGTCTCTTGCCGATCCTTCCTGTCATTTCCCGTCCCTTTCCCGCTTTTACGTCCCTTTCTGTCTCTTCACATTTTTTCCATCTCTTCCTATCTCCTCCTGTCCCTTCCCGTCTCTGCCCTTGTTTTTTCTTCTACCTCCTCCTTTCCTACCTGCTCTACTCCCATGCTCTCTCTCTCCTCCTTGCTTGCTTCCCGTCTACGTTTCGTCCTCAGAGACCGTCACAAACTTCTAGATTTCTACGCATTTCCTCCTCTTTGCTCTTTTTGGCCCATCTTGTGAGTCTCCTCTCTCTCCCGCCCTTATCCACCCTCTTCAGCTTTATTGTCTTCCTATGATTCTCAGAGCTTCCGACTTCCCTGACATCTTCTACGCCTCTGAAAACCCTAACTTTTTTTCGTTTTTTCCTCTCCCACAACATCTCAACCGTTGATCAGCCTTCCCTTGCTTTCCCGATCATCCCGCTCTTTGTTTCCTACCACTTTTTGCTCCAATACTGGCCCATTTTTCCGCTTCTCTGATCCCTTGGTGTCTTGATTGGTATAATTATAAAGTGTGTGGTTCTTCAGGATTCCAATAGACGGATCAGATGTAGAAGTGGCTACAACGGCAATGGGTGAAGATATTCGAAGGAAAACCACATTCAGAACGGCTGTGGATGGAATGCGTGCCGTAGGAATCACTCATGCAGTGAAGTTGAGGTAATATAGAGTCTAAGGTTTGAAAAATCATTCAAAGTTGTACTCAGACAACTCTTGGTTCCGAGCTGCCTGACAGTTCCGCTCGTTCTCCCAATCTGCGGGTCGGCTTCTGTTGCCTTGCTGGCCACTGATTTGCTGTCCGGGCTTTAGAACAAACTGTCAGGCGACTCTTAATCGTGTTCAGTGCCACTCGGGGCCGAAAAAGCCCCGAGCAGCGCAGACCAATATACCATACACAATTTAGAACGAGATTACTAGAACGCGATCAGGACGCTGCCGCACTATCATACTCCGAAATCGTTCGCGAAGAGCCTTTACCGACACTATTCGGTGCCATCGGCTCCCTCTGTGGACCACCGGATCTCTCCCGGAAACTGAAACCGATGCGAAGAGCTCCCATCCGACAACAGGTCGCTTGTCTGAACTATTGATTTTTTTCTGTGAAAATGTGCTTCAAAATCTGAAAATTTCTAGAATTTTTCTCCATCGTCCTTGAACCTAGTGGTGAACCTACAAGCGGCCATGAATCTACCAACCAGAACGGATGGTCACCTGCACTCTGTGGTGGAGGTGGCATTTCAGGTTGGATGTTACATAATTTCCATGAAAACCGTGTTTTCCGAAAGTCTATCCTTCTTCCAGAACACCACTTGTTACACTCCATCCGTCTCCGGAAGAAATCCCAGTTGGCAGCACGGCCTTTCGCTCCCTGTTCAAGGCGCTAACGATCCCAGATCCATAATCGACTGTATCAAGCTGAACGTCTACGATCAGGTCAGCTAACTTCTTGGTTTAGGTAACATTCCAAGTTTTACCCAGGGCTACATAGCTCAGACGCTGTGCCGCGAGCATCAGTTTGCACACCTGTCATGACACCTATCCCTTGTCGAGATCTCGAATATATTCCTCTGTTTGCTAAACCTAACCGCCTAAACCCCCCTTTTCTCTCCTCTAGGTAAAAGTTCACGACAAAGAACACCGATTTCCCCGTCTTATCTATGTATTGATCACATGGTGAATGTGAGGAAAAAAACCTTTGTGACTCCACGGTGACACATGCACATTCAGAGCACCTAAGCAAATACTAGTGTTACCCAGCCATGTCTGGTGCTATTGTGCCAGAATTTCGTTCTTTGTTAAACCTCTATCTGCGGTGGAACTGGGCCCAAAGGTCGACGGTCAGGTGAGTAGAGACCGTCTGCCATTCATGTGTACCTAACAAGGGAACCACAATAACTCATAGTGACCATTCCAAATGAAATGTACTTTTCTAGAACCATTGTCGGACGAAAAGTCCGAATATGCCCATCGTAGCTGCCTAGACCCACTCTGAAAAAAAGTTATAGGCATTTTTTCTCTGATTTTCGTACCTATTGTACCCTCCAAAAAGTTCATTATTTTTACGAAAATCTGGAAACCGACCTCATAGATCGTGTTCAGCGCCCGAAACTACCCCACTAAGGAAAGTTAGGTTGAGGGGACATTTTCCAAACTTTGCGCAGACTGATAGCGTTTTCTCAGGCGAATATCGGCCTGGAGCGGCCTGACAGTTCGGCTCATTTTTCCAATCTGCGAGTCGGCTCCTGTTGCTGTCCGGGCCACTGTTGTTGCTTTCCGGGCCCCTGCTGTTGCTGACCGGGCTATTCCGGTTGGCCCGAACAGCAACAGCAGTAGCTCGGAGATTGGGAGAGCGAGCCGAACTGTCAGGCGGCTCCGATTCCTATTCGTTGCGGCTCGGGGCCGAGAATCGCCTGAGTGGACTTATACGGATTTTCGGTTGGGCGTTTATTTATACCAATTAGAGGGCTCTCGAAGCGTTTTAGAAAAATATTCCAGATTTGACTGAAAATTCGCTCTGGGGGGATATTTTTGGTGCTGATCACGAATCTGAGGTTCACTTATCGATTTTCCGAAGTTTTCGACTGTATTCGTTTACAGATTCCCATCGGGGGAGAATTTTATGGCAAATCGCGACTTTTGACGATTTCCGGAGTGCTACTATAGATCATGCTCAAATTCATTTTCTGGGGGTTATTTGGAGTGCTCAACACGAATCTTGTGTCGGTTTATCGATTTTTGACAGCTTACGGTAGATTACGGTGGGTATACGGTAGTTTGTTCAAAGTCTCAGATTTGTCTCAAAGTTTCTATGTGGGGTTATTTGGGGTGCTGAATAGGATTTAGATGGCCAATTGTCGATTATCGGAATATTGAGGTAGGTTTTGCTTCCTGAATGGCATGTTACCTGCCGTAACCTACAGTAAACCTTTAAATTTCTACAAACAAACCCCAGATTCGTGTTCAGCACCCCAGAGTACCCCTACATACATGTTTTTAGCAAAATCCGAAGAAAAATTTAAAAACAACTTTAAAAATTCCATGGGGGGTACCTTGCCGCGAAGCTTCAAAAAACTCTCATAACTTTTTTCAGAGTGGGTCTAGGCAGCTGCAATGGGCATATTCGGACTTTTCGTCCGAAAATGGTTCTAGAAAAGTGTATTTCATTTGGAGTGGTCACTATGACTTATTGTGGTTCCCTTGTAAGCGGTCATGAAAGTTACGAGACATTCACTCTTTTCTGTTCACCTCTGCCTTTGTAGCTTGGATTTTTTTTTATTTATCGGGTACCTTAGGGCTGTGAAGACGGTGGAAAACCCCTCAAACAAGTGTAATCTAATCCTACGAAGGCACTTCACCTCAAGAATTCTCCGGCGCTGCGACGGCTTCCTTTGTTCGATGATGGAATTGTTTTTTTATGAACAGCGTTAGGCCCTTTTATGTCAACTGATAAGAAACTTCCGACACGACGTTTCACAGTTGGCCTTATCTAAGCAAACACATCGCCTGGACGCGGCTTTTTTTCGGGTCTCTTTGGAAGAGAGGAAGCAGAAAAATTTAGATCAACTTCACAAGCTGATTTGGCGCAAAAACACTTTAAAGGCAGGGTTCTTGATAGAATCGATTGTTGTGCTATCTGCATGAAATGGTAGATCTGGCCATCACAAAAAAGAAAATAAGTAAAAAAATGGGAGAAAAAACGCCCAGGAACAAGTCATTCCTTGGTGTCCCCCGCCCCCAATTATCGAGATTTTGTGTAAAAGTCTGCTTTGTCAACTTCTATTTTTCTTCTAAAGTAATTTCTGAGCATTTATGGAGACTACTAACTACTTAAACAGCAAAATAAAAGGCGGATGAGCAAACATAAATAAAAAATGTCGTTAATTAGGGGACCGGCTAACACCGGTAATTAGCCGCTAGTTATACTTAGTTTTTGAGCGTTTTTTCCCGCGAGTTTCCGGGTTTTCCACTTATTTTTACTTTTGTGATGATCAAATCTACATTCTCATGAGGAGAGCTCGAAAGTCGTTTTTATCGCGAACCCTGCCTTAAAAGCACAGTACACCCTCAGATATGAATTTTGAGATTTTCATGTAATTGTGTAGAAGACCGCTCCTGTATACCACTTGCCAAATGCGAGATCTCAATTCCTCCAAATAAGCGAGATATAAGCGACCACCACAGGCCCGACCCCCTAACAGATTTTCGAACTCGATAGCGGCTCGATGGATGGATGAATTCCAATAAGTAGTCGTTCTTCAGTCCATTGCTGGGCTACCTCCTTATCCTGGCTCGCTTTCGCGCAAAGGTTGAGAATGAAGAGAAATATAGGCCTGAGACAACTCGTCCACCAATTTTTCACCCTCAAAATCTAGGCATCTTTGAAGAGCCATAACTCTCTTAAAAGGGGGCCTTGGATGATTTCTTAGATACCATTGTGATCAGCGTGTGACTCTCTCCAAGATAAGCATGAAATCTGAAAATTAATTTTTTGGGTGTCCTGTGCCTTTAAGTAATGAAAAAATCGGAGATTGAGTAGACGAATTATCGGTGATTTTTTGAAGCTGTTACACGGCAAAAGTATATGCTAACCTCGGTGAGCGCAACTCTTATGAAATTCGATCTCTCGTCTTCCAGCACTTAATATCGACTAAATTGTTTTTTTGTCATCTCAGTGCATTTCCCAACTTTTTTATTACCTGAGGCTATTCTGCGCGAAACGATTCTCCAAAATATTTCAATATATTTTTTGAACTTTTTTGACTTCTAATTCCTCGTGAACAAAATCTGTCCGAATGGGAATGTCCGCCCAAGCGGTCGGTGGGCGTGTCGAACGGCCATCATGGAGGCAGTTTTTCGGACGAGGGTCCCACGGCTACCGACCGCTGGCTATTTTTTTTGTAGGTATGCGTCTAGGAATCACGCTAATCAAATCAGAGATCTGAAAATGTCTACGAAACCACCGCTTGGCACGCACGCCGTTCCCGTGGGCGGACAGTCTCGTTCGGACTTACTTTATGACAGTGCTAGATCATTTCGTCTGCCAGGGAGCTAAACTATCGAAAGTTGATATCATATGCTTCTCCGATGGTCCCTTTCTGGGTTGATTTCTGCTTACTAGGGAAGTGTTGAGAGCAGTAGACGCAACTGCGGAAACGACTCATATTGTTGGTGTTTTTTGAATCTTTAATGCCTTTTTATGGCATGGTATATAATGACAAGTTAATAAAAGGTAGCTGACTTGAGCGCAAAACTCAGATGTCAAGCAGGACTCGAACCTGCATTGAACGCTTTCCGGGCAAGAGTTTTACCATCACACCACCGAGAACCCGCTCGGCATCCGTCAGCTATTCACACATGAGCTGTGTAAGCACATCAGCAATCACCCATTAACGGGTATGATCAGGTAAGCACAAATCGGCATTAAATCCAGTTAAGCTGAGGCCCTTTAGGCCCCCGTCATAGTCGGTGGATCTACTGAGTCCCACCGGGTCGATACGCACCGAATTCTTGGGAAACGGGTGCAAAAAAATCAACCCACCAGTCCGACTGCGACTGTCTGATGCCCACCGCAATCCCCCCGGTCGATACTGATTGTTCTCATGCGTACAAGGGCGGGGCAAATGCACCGACTGAGTCCCACTGAGTCCCACCGAAATCATCCTCACCCCACCCGGTCGATATCGGTGTCTCTCACGTGATTTGGGTGCATTTTTTTCTGCCGACTGCGACCTGCCGAGTCCCGCCGCATCTCGACTCTCGTCGTCTGCGCTCTGCCCCACCTACTGCTGCCGCTGACTATCGATTGCGTGTTTCGCAGAGGAAGTGGAGTCCGACTGAGTCCGAATGAGTCCGGGGTGGAAATACCTGCTGAGTCCGGTTGCTCCCAGCGCCAACCAGTTCCTCTGCGAAACACGCAATCGATAGTCAGCGGCAGCAGTAGGTGGGGCAGAGCGCAGACGACGAGAGTCGAGATGCGGCGGGACTCGGCAGGTCGCAGTCGCCGAAGAAAATGCACCCAAATCATGTGAGAAACTCCTATATCGACCGGGTGTGGTGAGGACGATTTCGGTGGGACTCAGTGGGACTCAGCCGGTGCATTGGCCCGGATCTTGTACGCATGAGGACCATCAGTATCGACCGGGGGGATTGCGGTGGGCATCAGACGGTCGCAGTCGGACTCAGTGGGTTGATTTTTTTGCACCCGTTTTCCACGAATTCGGTGCGTATCGACCCGGTGGGACTCAGTAGATCCACCGACTATGACGGGGGCCTTAGACAGAATTTTGAGGTTTTTTTTTGTTTGTTTCAGCAACCTTGTGATAACTTGTATTGTTGGTATATGTTGGGAGTTCATAGCAAAGTTACGCAGAATCCCGCCCTGATCTGCTGATTTCGAGAAGTTATGAGCGTTTTTTAGGCTTCAGGAAAGGTTTTTCCGGGTGTTCCGAAAGAAACGAACCTGAGATTTGTTTGCCGAAACTCTATGCCGAGGGGTTTGTTGTAGGATACGGATATCCTTATTATTGCAAAAATCGGCAAATGTAGTTTAATTTCGCATTAAGCACCCCGAATCACGCCCGCGGAATAATTTTGAGTCCGATCTGAGACTTTAAATGAACTACTGTACACCCATCGTAATCTACCGTAAACTGTCGAAAATCGATAAGTGGACCTCAGAATCAAGTTAGGCACTCTGAATAGCTGTTACAGAAACATTCTGAGCCATACATATCTATCGTGGCATTGCGGAAATCATGCAAAGTCGCGTTTTGCCCGCAAATTTTCCAACGACGAAAAGATTCGAACAAGTTAGGTCGAAAACGCAGGAAAATCGTCAAATAAACATCAGTTGTCCGATGAGCACAACAAATAAATCCCCTGGGAAAGTTTTAGGTCAAATCTGAAACATTTTTTAACGCTTCCACTACCCCCCTAGTTGGTAGAGGTAAATGCTGTTCCAGCAGTCCGTACGAGTCGGAAACGCTATCACTGTTCGAAGTTCGACAAAAGTGTTTGCACCGACAACTTGTACAGTAGGGTTGAACACGAAAAACACGAAAACACGAAAATTTTGAACACGAAAATGAGGTCCGTTTGTAGATTTTCGAAAGAATTCTACGCGTTTTGGAAGGTGCATTGTATAGTTGTTCACAAACGAAATTTTTTCGTACGTTTTCGTTCGTTCGAAAATTTGTGTAACGAAATTTTTTTCAAACTTTGTTAGTTCGAAATCCTTTCGAGCAAATTTTGAAAAAAATTTTAATATCCGACAAATCTCGAGAAAAAAATCTAAATTTCCAACAAATTTCGAAAAAATCGGAATTCCGGTTGGTTACGAAATTCGTTCGTTCGACCTTCGAAATTTCGAAAGTTTTTCAAAAATCGTTCGCTCGAAATTTTTTCGAACGGAATTTTTTCATTTTTTTTGGTTCGAAAATATATCGAACGAAATGTTTCCGAGTCTCGTTCGTTCGAATTTTTTTTTCGAAGTTTTACAACTACGATACCCGCGCTAAGTTTTGTGAAAACGGGGAGTATTCGCCAAACTTGGCAAAAAAGCGTCCGATACATGTAACTTTTTTGAACGGAGACGTTTTTGGATTCTGAAAACGCTATCTTATTCGCATCTCGAATTCCTACATAATAATGTGCATTGTGGACCAGAGTTCCCTAAAATAGCTTTGTTTTTGAGGGAAATTTTTTTTGCGGTCCTTTCACAAAAACGTCGCGCGCGGCAAAGTGCGGCGAAACTCCGAGTAGTAATTGTACAGTTAGTAGAAGAGCAGTCTCTATGTTTCCTTAGTGAATTATGTGCAGGTGGGGCGATCCAGAAATCTGTGCAGGTTTGATTTTCGAACTCCTTCATTTAACGTTCTGGGGTTTTCGCAACACAAGTCCGACTTTTCAGGAAGCTGCCCAGAGTGTTTAGCAAAGGATTTCGAAAATTAAATCTGCACAGATCTCGACATATGTAGTCTCACTTTCATCCAATTCGCAGAGAAAACATAGATATTGCTCTTCTATTACTCGTACAATTACTACTCAAATTTTCGCCGCAATTTGCCGCGCGCGACGTTTTTGTGAAACGACCGCAAAAACAGTTTTACTTGAAAACAAAGCGATTTTAGGGATCTTCGGTCCACAATGTACATTATTATGTAGGAATTCGAGCTGTGAATATGATAGCGTTTTCAGAATTCGAAAACGTCTTCATTCAAAAAACTTACATGCACGGGACCTTTTTTTGCCAAGTTTGGCAAATGTTCCCTGTTTTTACAAAACTCAGCGCGGGTATTGTTTTGTTGCAAAAACCAGGGGGGGGGGGGAAGTCTGTAACTTTTTTTCAGACTGTTAGACAGCGGAGGTCTTAGACAGCTGTGAAAGACTTATTCGAACTCTAAGCTCAAAAACTGTACATTTCGTTTGGTATGGCAAAGCTGACTAATAGTAGATTCCTTGGTAAAGTCGGTTTCTAAATTGTACGCTTTGAATAGGCTTACTCCGTATACAGGGCAGCCCTCTGCTCTCCACATTCTTCCCAGTTAAAAGAGTCTTTTGGTTATCTACTGTTTTTATTTCTTCCATCATGGCAAATGATAAGACCGCCAACATGCCGCGCTAACATTCCCCCACCAAGTGCATATCCATTGGCTGTAAGCTAACACAATGTTGAAGGCAACCTATTCGACTATTTTATTATAAATATTAGACAAAATTTCTCTATACACATATAGTACATAGAATTGATTCGTCGGCACGAATTGGGCGGTATTATCCTGATTTTTCCAAGCCCGCCTCCATTTAGCAGTCGTGGTGATGATGATGGTGATGGTCATGATGATCGTGATGGTGACCGTGGTGGAACAGACCGTGATGGTGATGATGATGAGGATCATGATGATGATGATCCTCATGTACAATTACCTGTAAAAGAAAGTAGATCAACACACATAGTGAAATCATATTAGACAATCAACGTAAGGAAACTTACCGGAGGTGGAGCATGATGAATTGGTGGCTGAACATAGGCTGGCGGCATCTGATGTGGATATGGCTGTTGGCCATATGGACTATAACCGGGAGGTGGGGGATATCCCTGGAACAAGAACAAATTCTTAGACAATGTAAACTGAGTGGGTAACAAAGATGCTGAAATCGAATAGTCTGCACCTGTCCACCATAAGGATTATACATATTGATAGCTGATGTGAAGAAGGCTGGCTGATAGGACGGCGTCTGAAGTGCCTATTTATCGGGAAAGGTCGCAAAATGTGGGCGGGCAACCCGGTCCTAATCAAACAAACGGCTTCGATTACGTAAGCGAGCTATGAGTAAGGGTGTCTTTGAAACGAAAATGGACCTTAAGGTATCCAGACAACATTAGTCATCTCAAGCATTCCTCTTTTCCTATATCTTTTCCATTAGCGGGGTAATACTCTTGAAATTATACGAAATCGTTTTCAATCCTGGGAGATTTTTATACTGACAAGGGAAGTGTTTAGAGTGGTTCACGCATCTGCCAAAACGACTAGTATCGTTAGTATGTCTAGTAGCTCAATAGTAAAAACGCGCAGTACCCCGCCCCGAGCTCCAGGTTCAAGAAGTTACAAGTCTGAAAAGGAACGTCGTTTTTTATGTTTTTCGTACCCTCCAAGAAGGGCATTAGTCTTCAGAAAATCCGGAAACGAAACTCATAAAAGTGTTCAGCGCCCAAAACTATCTCACTGAGCAAAATTTGGGTGAAGCCGCGTTTTCCATACTCTCTCCAGACTGACAGCGTTTGGGACTTTTACGCATTTTCGGTTGGGCGTTTATTCATACCGATTACAGGGCTCGGCTCTGAAAAATGTTCCAGATTTGACTTCAAATTCTCCCAGGTGAGTTTTTTGGGGCACTGATCACGAATGTGTGGTTTATTAGTCGATTTTCCAAAGTTTTCGACTAATTTCGTTCGAAGCTTCCCAATCGGGGAAAATTTCGAGGGAAAAACGCCACTTTCGAGATTTTCGGAGTGCTACGGTAGATATTGCTCAAATTATTACTCTGGGGGTTATTTGGACTGCTGAATACGAATCTGGAGTCCGTTTATCAATTTTTTGCAAAATACGGTAGATTACGGTGGGTATAATACTTAGTATCCGGATCACTCCTTTTCGGATATCCGACCGGATATCCGAGATTCGGATAATCCGATCTCCGAAAATTCGAAACAAAAAACGCATTATCTGAATCGAACCAATATCCGTGCAATTTAAAATCTGCATTATCTGAATCGAACCATTATCCGAAGGGTCGGAAATTCGGAGAAAATCGGATAATTTTCGGATGAAGTCGGATAAAATTGCACTAGGCCACGCCCATTTTCCGTACCGCCTTCTATTTGGTTCATCAAACTAGGATTTTCCTCCTCCTTCCGAAATCGGAAGAGTCGTTGCGGCGCCGAAAAATGGGCGTGGTCAAGTGAGATGACCAAGTGGTTAGTTATTCAGTGTAGAAGCTTTTTTTATCGACGCTTTGCATTCTTTTTACATGCTAGTTGTCCTGAAAAACCTGTGTATGGATAATACTGTGCCTCCCAACGATGGTAGAGCGATTGAAGATTTGTTTTTATAATTTTATTAAGATGCATATATGAGGATCGAAGTTTGTATGTGAACATGCTGCAAATGCAATGAAGTACTACTGTTTGCTCGAATATGGATGTTTTCAAAAGCTTGCCTTGAGCCCCTGGTTTATTTTTTACCGTTTTCCCTCAACTTTATTCCGAAATTATCCGACCGGTTATCCCTATCCGAATCATTGGAAAAATGACATTATCTGAATCGAACCAATATCCGGAAAATTTAAAATCGGCATTATCCAAATCGATCCATTATCCGAAAAATTATCTCCGGATAACAAGTATAGTGGGTATACGGTACTTTGGACAAAATCTCAGATTTTACTGAAAATTTGTGTACGGGGGTTATTCGGGGTGGAGTGTACGAATTTAACGTCCGTTTGTCGATTTTCAAAATACTAAGGTGAGTTTCGCCCCCTAAATGACATGTTACCTACCGTAATCTACAGTAAACCTCAAAATTCCGACAAATGGACTCCAGATTCGTGTTCACCACCCTTGATTACCCCTACATATGTACAAGTTTTGGGCTAAATCGGAAATTTTTTTTGAAACTCCCAAAAAATGCCTGATGCCCTTGCCTTTTCGCGAAGCTTGAACAATGCTTATAACTTGTTCGAACCTGCAGCTCGGGGCGGGATACTGCGCATTTTTACTATTGAGCCAGAAGTGATACTAACGATACTAGTCGTTTTCGCAGATGCGTTTACCACTCTAAGCAGCTCCCTTGTGAGAGGCAAACAGGGTTAGGTAAGAGCTTGAGGTTTTTCCATAGAAACGTAGAGTTACACTGAGTTGCATCTTCCAAGAGAAATATGTTCTATAGATATTTGTTTGTCTGGCATATGTCTCCGATTTCGCTCAAACTTTTTTCAGCGTACTATTTTGAGGTGCTGCTTTCCGGGGAATCGTGCATGGCTGAATCCTGGGCTCGTATTCTTGAACGATTTGTCGGCAGGGTTAGGTTAAATGCTGCTCTGATTCTCTGCTTTTCTGTGCTCTATACCTCAAGCTAGCTCCTCCGTGGAGAAGCGCGATCAAAGTTTAAAGCACAGCGAATGCAGAGATTCAGAACAACACTTACCCTAACCCTGCCGGTAAATCGTTCATGAATACTCAGGCGATTCTCGGGCCGAGCCTTCTGACAGTTCGGCTCGTGTTCCCAATCTGCGTGTCGGCTTCTGTTGCTGTCAGGGCCACTGCTGTTGCTTTCCGGGCCACTACTGTTGCTGTCCGGGCTGCTCCGGTAGGATCGAACAGCAACAGCAGTGGCTCGGAGATTGGGAGAACGAGCCGAACTGTCAGACGGCTCCGATTCCTGTTCGGCGCGGCTCGGGGCCGTGAATCGCCTGAGTACGAGTCCGGCTTCAAAAAGTTGGCGAAACCTCACTGGTCGAATCTGAAATGCTTTCTTCAAAGTTGGAATCGAATTTTAGCCGAAAAATACGTAACCGGTCAGTTTGGATTCCCTGAAGCAGAGCTGAACACAGCGTTACTGGTTTTCGGATAGATCTGACTCGAGAATCTCTTTGAAGGGTCACTGAAGTTGGAAGCGAGCTAAGGTATGTACTATATTTTCGGAAGATAGTACTACCGGTCGACGAGTTGAAAGCAGTGTTCCCAATGAAAGTCGGTTTTTTGGCTAAAACGTAAGTTTAGGGTCCTTCTAAGAAGATTAAGAACGGAAATGCGACGAGAAACGGCCGGGAACTAGGTGAATTTCTCGTGGGCCGGCCAACCCACGTCCTGTAACTGTTGTCCGTTTTACCGTAGGAACAGGCACCAAATTTTCGAATATTCTTCATCACGAAAGGTCCTAACATCCCAGCATATGCATTGAACGCTCTTATTATTAAAGAATTTTTGGATCAGGAAACAAAGCAAAGCCAATTCCGTGAGAATTTTGAAGCGCGAAACCATTCCCCCGACGTCAGGTTCGATGCGCTGTCCGCAGTCTCCCGCTACACGAAAACAGGCATGATAATTTATTTCTTCAAAGATTCCTTCAAACAGTTTTTCTCCGGGATCTGATTGTTCTGTGGAGACTTTTCTCTATTAACCTCTTCTTAGTGTATCTATCGAAAAACGTTTGAATCTACAATACGGTTTTTCTTATTGTAAACACTGCCTTTAAACTCCTCAGGTTAATTAATTCTTTTTGTTTTAATATTGTCGAAAACTCTATGAAAACAAGGAGCCTTCAATACTGACGTTTAAGTGAAAGAATATCTCAAGAAAGAATCATCCTTTTCGAATGGTCCAAAATCGTTATGGCGCTTCTGTTCCTCGTGCTAGATAATCGACCCGGAAAATGCCTTTTCAGACGACAGCAGATTTCATTGAGCTAATGTATTATGAGTGCGTAGCATTGAGGTCTCAAGCATCGCCAACTATCCCCACTTAGTTCAAATATTGGATTGAGAAGAAAAAAAACCAAATGTGGTTCTTTGCACGGAAACTGCATTGAAAGGCGCAGTACACACTCAGACTTGAATTTTGTGATTTTCGTCCAATTGTGTAGTAGACCCCTCTTGTATGACACTTGCTAACTGCGAGATCTCAATTCCTCCAAATAATAGAGATATAGGCGACCACCATGGGCTCGACCCCTTAACAGATTTTCAAACTCGATAGCGTCTAGATGGATGGATGAATTCCCAACGAGTCTTCGTCTTTCAGTGTATTATCGGACTGCCCCCTTATACTGGCTCGCTCTTGCGCAGCGATTGCGAATTAGGAGAAATACAGGCCTGAGACAACTCGTCCACCAATTTCACCCTCAAATGATGGTCATCCTAAAGGAGCTATAACTCTGTTCATGGGTGATCTTGGACGATTTCAGGGATACCACTGTGATCAAATTAAGACTCTTCCAAGATCAGTATAAACTGAGAAATAATTCTTTGGGTGCTCTGTGCCTTTGAGATTCAGTGAATCAGCAATGTCCAACACATACAGCATATATAACTCTTTATACATTATGTATATGACAAACAGGCATGATTCTCTTCAAATAGGCTTTATTGTTCTGACTTTTCCACGCCTCAAATCAGTGATGATGATGATGATCGTGATGATCATGGTGATCGTGGTGTCTGTGGAATAGACCGTGATGATGATGGTGAGGCTCATGATGGTGGTGGTCTTCCCGGACGATTACCTAGAAACAATATGGATTTCAGGATGATGAAAACATAGAAATGTTGTCAACAATGTATCAGAAAACCTACCGGGGCTGGTGCATGATGAATCGGTGGCTGAACATAGCCTGGTGCTTGATGTGGAGGATAAGGCTGTTGTCCATAGGGAGAATAACCCCCGGGTGCGGGGTATCCACCCTGAAATAACACAAAAATACATATGACAATAGGGGATTGGTAAGGTAACAAATGCGTTTTTGTCAAACAAACCTGTCCGTGATAAGGATAAGACATGTTTACAGCTGGCGAAATGTAAGCTGATAGGAGACGGCGTCCTGTGAGCCTATTTATCGGGAAAATTTGCGTGAAGTGGGCGGGCAACCCGGCCCTAATCAAACAATCGCCTTCGATTCGACGTCACTGAGCAATGAGTAATGGGATGTCTTTGAAAAAAGATACCTTAAGATATCAAAAGGGCATTAGTCACCGGAAGTACCCTTATCGTAGATGTTTTTTGTATGGCTGGCTACTTATGCGGTTTGGACAATCGATTTTTGAGTTAGATCATGTGAAGGCGAGTCCACAATTGAACCTGCCATCCAAAGAAATATGAGTTATTTTATTTGCGTGTGGTTTTACCGTTCTTTTGCACCCCAGTTACCCTTTCGCTATACTAAGAAACAAAAAATATGGGCAATTCATTACAAAAATAATAACACAAAATTACACAAAGAATGCACCGGAAATAAAGCACTTAGCGTGCCCGAGTGGAACTTACGGAACGACGAGAGAGCAGGCGGAGGGAATGCGCGGCGTTCTCCGGGTCGAGTCGAGTCCAGAATCGTGATGAAATCTACAGAAATTCCGATCTGAAGTTAGATGCGCAGGTAAGCTGTCTATCCACTCGCCGCGCGATGCGCGACGGGAACTCGAAATCGGGTTTGTAGATCAAATCGATTCAATCGACTCGGGTTGATCATGCGACCGACCTTCGCCTGCCGCTGCTACCTATTTTTGCCCGTTTCCTTCACACTATCCAACATATGTTTTTTTCATTATTTTCGAGAGTGTTTTTGCAATGTGTGACGCAGCGTTTAGAAGCACAGTTCTTCTTTTATCTAACGCTTCTTGTGGCTTGGCGTACAAATCGATCACTTCCGCATTTTACATTTGAAATTGATATGTAGTCCAAGTAGTGAAGGCATCGTTCGCGCTCGGAACCACCTTCCATTTTCATGCTCAATTTCATGAATGACCCGGATAGGCCACACCGGTGAAGTTCTACGCGCGAAAAACGCATAGTTCTAAAGTTGCAGAGGTTGAAAGTGAGGATACGCCACTAGTTTTCACCAGTGATCTAGCACGAGCAACAGAAGCGCAATCCACTGTTTTAAACTTGTATCTCGAAAAAATCCTAGAATTCAAACCTGCTCAATGGATACTTCTATTTAAAAAAAAAGTTTTGGCAGAAGAAAGAGGAGAGAAATTCACCTTCTAAAAATGTTTGAAGGCAGTGGTCACGATGAAAAACGTTATCGAAAAAACTATAAAAATCAGCATAGAGCAAAAACAGCTGAAGAACTATGAAGGTTGCGCGGTGGAGACGGGTTAGAACTAGAGTAATTAAGACCCTAAGTTTCCAGTTCGTGCGCAGGTGCACAGCGCCGCCCAAAAAATCGCAGTCTCATGCTGAGCAGTCAAAAAATCATCGATATTCAGAGGAAGGAAATATTGCAAATTCACCTAATAAAAACAGTTGAACAATGAAAGCAGTCACTTCAGTCAATGTTTTTGTCTAGATATGTATGTAAGTACAGAAATATTCAAGCAGGTCAGTCCGAAGGTTAATGTTCATTGATTGAAATTCAATTTCAAGCCAGCTGTTCTTGATATTAGAGATCACCAATGCCGATGATGTGCAGTGGGCTCGTCCACCATCAAAAGACAAGAAAGTTCAGGCTTCAAACTTGGAACGAAAGAGCGTTTTTTTCGCGATTTTTTTCTTATAGGTCCTGCTACTCTAAACCCAGAAAAGGGTTTAGAGAGGAAAAGAAGACGAGCATATTTGATCGCGACCACTGCCTTTAACTCGAAAAAAAAACACTTCCGATGTTTGAGAAAACACTTTAGATGTATTGCGTCTGACGCACCGAAATTTACGGAGGAGGTGGGAAGCGATCGAATGATGCGAGACGTGTCGAAATCGAAACAAGTTTTTTTTCTTGAAATTAAGAACGTTGTGGAGCCTTTTTACTTTTACCCTGTATCTCATGGAATTGCCAGAGCAAATTTATGAAAAAAAAACGTTAGTGCTTACGATGTCTATAAATATGGTGACAAAGTTCCAAACTTTGTCCAGCCGGCATATGAGCGTGTCCAATCGCATCCTATGGCTCGTTCTTATCTATGAACCTCTCTCTCAAGTATCTATGAGTACAAAAATACGAAGCCAAAATGCTTTTTTAGATGAATAGTGGGCACAAGCCTCGAAAACGCACCACAGCTGAGGTCCTGACGATGGCGGCATCACCGGACAATGGAGTTTTGATCGCGCCCTGCGATCTACCGTCGCAGCCCCGTCCATTCACCAGACTGAATTGATTATGTGGACTCTAATCCACATTTCCTTTTTTTCGCATTCACTGAAGAGATCCAGGGGACAAACCTTGTGGTGGAGTGTGGTTGGAGATTTTTCATTGGATTTCGCACTTCTCACTGATTTTTAAGAAAATCGATAATCGATGGATTTTATCGATTTTGTGTGAAGAGTTGCTAAGATGTGCATATCGATAGCAAACCTCCAGGAGCACCAACGCTCCATTTTTGACCCTTTGGTGCCGTCTGGAATGCGAAAAAGTAGGAAGAATGCAGCTATTTTGAACACATTCAGAAAAAAAATTGCTTCGGTCATTTGCTCTCGTCTGTTTAAATGGAGGGTCCAAGGGCGTCTGCTATACTACGTTCCAAAGCAGACACCCTCTGTTCCAAAGAAACTCCATTGGAGCAGTTCTTTACCGTTATATGTTGGAACGAGCAACATTCACCAAAACCAACTCATTGACGATTTCTACGAAGAAAATTCAGAGACCCTTCAAACATTCGCTCATCATTTGTTTCGAAAGCCATTTTGTACTACGAAACGTTGGGATTTTCAAGAGACGAACGGACTATACAAGGTGATAAGCGACGTCCGTGTGAAGGCGCGGTAGGATTGGAAAGGTCTGTCACCATATTGAAGAAGCACCCTGAAGTGGCCAAACTGTTGGGTGTTCATACCGCTCAGGTAAAATTGTTGAAAGTCTGCGGTGATGTACCGACATCCAATTCAGATCGTCAACAGTTTGGATAAAGACGATCGCCTGCTGAATACTGTACACGAGCAGCTGCTTCGCCGTCTCATTGGTTGGGTTGAGATACCTTTCTCAGCGGTATATGCTAGAGGAAAGGTGGATGGTTGGCTGCGACTTCAGCGGCCCCTCTTTTTCACTGGATATAGGTAGTCCTTGTTATATAGGAATCACAGAACATAAAACTGATTTGCCGTACATGATTTCTAGCATGCCCGAGCGACCATCATATGCAAAAGTGCTGATCGCATTCGATCCACCACTGGTCCCACCACGAATAACACTACCGAAAAAGATCGACTCAGTGGAGAGCGAAAAGGCGAGTTGCTCATGTAGCTGCAGTATATGTCCGGAAGCAACACCATACGTGCACTTAGATTCTCTCACAATGCAGTGTATGGTCAAAGGCTTGCTCTTCAATGTATGACGATCGTCGGTACACGGCTGTCGTCACTGACATAAATGGCAAGGCCGTTCTCGCTTCCAGGTAAAGCCGGGATCATACTTTAGGCGACGAGCGACGCGACGCCATGTTCTTCATCAATATTGATTAAAAACCGATATGCTTGCTATGCACTGTCGCTGTCGGTGGTCGCGGATAGTATGATCCCAACCTAGCACTTTTGACTAGGTTAATCTCAGTGGTTGAGTTCAATTCGAGTCGGAACTTAAGGAAATCTATGAACACAAACATTGGCGCTGAGCGGATCGGGTGACCTGCTATCCACATTGTCGCGACATAAATTCCTCCCCTGAACAAAGGCCTAGTAGCATCGGTGGAACAGCGAAACAGAATCCATGGCCGCATTCATCACATAGCCGCAGGACTATCGTACAGGTTCCTAAGCTCAAATCGGACAACCTGGGGCGATATTCATAAACGCTCACGAGGGCAGCAGTGAGCCGCTCTGCGGCCTACGCTCGAAACGTCGAAGCAAGTGTGGTCCCCAGCGCGTGCTGCGCACTGTGCGCAACGGATGCAGCTTTACCACGCACGGTGAACTCTCCGCTTGACACCATTTCTTTAATTTCGTCTACATCTTGAACTACATGGTTTTCTGAAAATATTACAGCTAAGAAACAAATACAATCAGAACTTATTTAATTAGCTAGGACAAATTCAATGGATGAAAAATCAAACACGTCTGAAGTCGATGAGAATTTAATAGGCGGGGAGCTCACCTTATCCGCTAAGGTTGCCTCCGTTACGCACTGCGGGCAGCATTCGCTTCGGGTCGCCCCTAACTCCGGTCTTTGCGCATAACATGCGTGGGCGCACCGTTACCCACGCTTTCTCGCCTGTGGTAGGAATTTTCCGACGATCTACTATACTTTGCGATGCGTAGGCGCGTCACGGCTCACTAAAGTGTGCGTCCGTATGCGGGTGCGTGTGCGCGAGCACAAAATCAGATACGAATAAGGTGCCCCAATCATGGGCGTGTTTGCCCGAGTGCATGCGGGTGCATAAGCGAGAGTATATATACATGCGCGTGTGTGTGCTTTTACATAAAAGTGTAAGCGCGTCTTCATGCGCATGTGTATGTGGGTGCACATGGGAGTTTTCATGCGGGTGATTGTATGCGCAGGTGTGTGCCCGGGTGCGAGCGTGTTTGTATATGCGGCAAAGTATAAAAGTGTTCTTCTGTGCGTGTGTGTGTGTGAGCGTATGCTCGTGTGTGAGTGCTCGTACGCGCGTGTGTGCGCACGATTGTGTGCGCATGGCGTGTGTTTGAACGCACCTGCATATTTCGCGTCACGCGCTGTCTGAGTTACTAAAATACCTGAATATATCCGTCTTCCAGTACTTGAGAATTCCTTGCTATTGATCGCGGTCCTTCTCCTTTATACGCACACGATTCCAAAGGGGCCGGATCACAACTTCTGTCACCGCGGTATTTGTCTACGCAGACTGAAGGATGTATCATGCTACATTTTCCAGGTATCTCAGCCCAATACGCCCACCAGATTCTGTGCCCCATCCTAACACCAATCCCCGGCAAACCGTGGAGAAAGCCGCTCAGTTAGCCAGCATGGTGCCTTTCATTGCTGATCCGGTGCTCTTCCCTGGATCCACTGACCTTTGGACTACTAGTGAGAAGGTGAGCTGTTTTTGTGTGTACTCCGAAGGATTCAGGTAAAAATTAAAAGTTTACAGTTTCTATCCTTGGGCTGCGGTGATGAGGAGGAGCATGCAGTGCTGCTTTGTTGTTGGCTGTTAGCCCTTCAAATACCGAGTTGTGTCGTCTTAGGTAGAAGCTTTGAAAATCTAACCATAAAAGCAATCAAAATCTATTTTATCTATATTGATACAGGTTTTGCACTACCTGAAGGCTCAAAGGCCGCATATGTGTTTGTGAATCTTCCTGACGGCATCTACCTCGTGAACCCTTGCGACGGTATTTTAACTTTTATGCAACCTTTGAAACGATAGGGGTCTATCTGATATTCAGGTTCGGTATATCCATCGACGGATGCAATGTGCCCGTTGATCACGGTAGGGACAGTTGTGACACCGAGAAATATATACGGGAATGTCCAGTCATCCTCTCATCCCAGTCAGCTGCAGTTCGATCTCAACGTGAGCTCATTTGTTTGTCCTTTCAACTGGGCCAAAGCGAAAGTTAAAACAGAAACCTTATTTTAGAGAACAAGCGACTGGAAGCCCCTGTTCGACAAAGACCAAGAGGATCTTCAGTCCATTCAGTCGGCTTCCATATCATATTCTCAGGTTGGGGATTCCCTAAAAAGAAGTTTTAGAATAACCACATTACCCATGGTTTTCACAGTGTACCTCTCTTGGGCTTCTAGATATCTGAAGACGCAATGGTCGAGCTTCGATCATCCGTGGAACGTGAGATCAAGCTGCGTTTTGATGAGGCACGGCAATATGGCATTCCACAGTGGAATCTGATGGCATCCAGGTGAACTGCTATCTCAATCCCTAAAGATTCCTGTTCTTAACTTAGCACAGGTGACGGTTTTAGCGCAGATGGGCGGTCGAAAGTTAACAAGGCCGTAAGAAGGCCGGAGTAAAACGGGGAGGAACAGAGGACTGCAATTGGCGGTCACGCAGATAAGAAAAGGCAACCATCAGAGACGCAGCAAGTGTGCTGCTTGTTTAGGCGCCAATCAACACCCTTCGCTACTCCCCTTTTTCTACCGCCATTTTGGTGGCTTCATCACTTTACGACCACCACTCTTCTCAAAGCTGACTTTTGCGGTATAACTCGTCCTAGCCCCGCCCTCAAGCCTAGCAAGCCTATTGTGTTGGGTCTGCTAGAGTGAGGGAGTCCCCTAGTAAGAGATTGAAAGTGTTTTGGGGTGGTTCAGTAGATAATTTAATTTGGGTTGTTAAAAGGTGGTGAAAATTATGAACAGATGATTAGCCAAGGATTGTATACATTGGATCCAACTCATTGAGGATAAATGCAAAAATCGCTTTTTTCTGCCTTACCCCAAACTGAAAGGTTTACGTTCGGATTTCTCAGGACTAAAAAGGCAGAGTGATCTCAACTTTGAAGTAACTAGAAGCTTCTGTGACGAGATATTCTAAAACATCCGATTTTTTTCGGATATCCGAGTAATTTCAAAGAACCTTCATTTTATCAACAGTAATATGAAGCCCACGACAATTTTGTCCTCACATGAGTTTTGTAATGAATTTCGATGGGAAACAATCTTACCTTCAAGCATTAGGTTGACTGGCAAGAGAAAAACAGCTTTTGAAGTTTTCCGAAATGAGTCGGATCCAATGTATAATAGATTGCCTTTCAATTCACTCGGGAACCTCAACCCTCCTCCACAGCCCCCAGCAGACAGACGACAATGCACTAGAGATTGGCCTCTTGATAGCCTCACAAGTAGTATTCAAAAAACCGGGATCAACAATAACCAAGTAATAAGTAATAACTGAAAGGAAGTTATAATTGCTAACTTCTGTGGGGTTTGTTTGCATTTCCTGTTTACGACCCAAAGAAGACGAATCGGAAAAACCCGATAAAGGGGAAGACGTCGGATAAGTTGAGAGAATTGAAATGAATAACGTGGTGAGCGAGTAAACTTGCGCTCAAATCACGCAAGGACGAAACTGGAACCACAAACAAACTATCAAAGAACGCATGTGGCCCAAAATTATTTCGCAAGATTTCAATTTCGCCAAGACCGTGTCGCGGCCGCGACGCCCCTCAATTCACTGTGGAGCACGGTATTGTTTTTTTGTCGCGACTTCGCCTATCATAGGCGTGAAAACACGGCAACGGTGTTCCGGACTTCCTGGATTTAGGGTTATCCCGTTCATACTACGCTTTACTTAACGAGCTTCTACGCCGTGAAATGGATATGTGAGGTAGTGCGGGTCTTGAACAATTTACACCCCGCAGCTGCCAAGAAGGTTGGCTCCAATTACTCGCTTTTCATACTTTTGCGATTGCGGCAAATGCCGCTTTTTGAGCTACGGCGAAACTGGTGCCTGGGAGTGCTAAGAATTTAGGTAGAGGTTGACAAATGACTCCTTTGCACATGAGAATGCTGGCAAAATGTCCAGATAGGCCATGGATTCCCGGACGAAACAGGTGCTGGTACTGTTAGGCTCCGTCTATAGCTGACGACCAGCGGCAAAGCGTCAAGGCGTCGGAACATCATGCGCCAGCGCTCAAACGCTGGCGCATGACGCTCGACGGCTGGCGCATTCAACGTGTCCGAGGATGGCACGTGGTTAACGATGGTATCGATAATATTAGTGACAGCCGTTACGGTCACTATGCCTCCACCGTCAGCGACTGTCCGGCAGCAGTGCTCGCTGGGGAGTCAGATCAATAACAAATGCTGAAGATGCAAACCTCCAGCGTTATATTACGGTCACTTGATGCTAGGACGTCTGCTATGGACGGAGCCTAAAACGCGGCAAATGCTGCTGTGGCGGCATTAGTGATCAAGACCATTATCATCGTCTTAGCGGCGTTTGCCGCTTTTTATCATATAATCACCTGTTTTCATCGGGGATTCAATGCCGATTTGAGCATTCAAGTGCAGAGGAGTCAGTTGTCAACCCGACCTAAATTCTTAGCACTCCCAAACACCGGCTTTGCCGTAGATCGAAAAGCGTCATTCGCCGCAATCGAAAAAGTATGAAAAGCGAGTTAGGCCTTACAAAATCTCGATTGCGATATACTCTCTCCACATAACCAACTTTTTATCTTTTGAGGCTCCTGCGCGAAATCATTCAAGATGAGAACTATGCAGTTGACGAGCGTCTTTCTCGCCTAAGGGAATCCTATGCAGTGACCACTTGTGCCGTGAGGATGCCATATCGGAATATACAGGTATGGTCCGTGTCATTTAATTAGAAAGCCGCGACGCTGTTCGATGTGAAAAGCGGCACACGGTAGGATGAAGGAATTATGGCTTTTGATTGAATGATTTCGCACACAGTTTGTGGCTGAGCGCGGCTTCCCTATTGAGTTGCACGGTTGGTGTCGTTAGTGTTCAATAGTTTACACTCGACTTTTAGGATTGTGTCGCTGCAGTACTGCGATGTGGACTGCACACGACAACGTCGCCTTCACCGCAGTTCGCTCTAGCTGTTCATCTACAACCGGCCTTTGGCCATGTGATCTCATGTAGTATAGCTCTGGCTTTGCTCACGCTCAAAAGATAAACTATCGGTCATTTTCATCAAGACGCCTCGCTTTTTGGGTTGCGGTAGCTTCACAATGACGCATTGTTTTCCGGGTTACGGTAGTGTCACGAAAACCCAGTATTGTATCCCAATTTTTTTCCGAGTCGCGATAGAAGGTGAAAAGGCGGCAGCTTCTCTCTGGGTGTGGTGGTCGTAATGCTTCCCATCGCCGAAGAGGCGGGGAACATGGGGAGTGAGCGGTGAGCGAAGTGTGTGATTGGATGAAACACGGCTAGCGTTCAATTACGAACCTCGCTCCACATTGTTTACCAGTCTCTTTTGCTGTTGGGAAACATCCCAACCAACCCTTCTATGGATTTGGGCCCTAGATATACACCGGTGGAAGGCTGCGGTCTGTGAGCGGGCTGATTCGGTGGATTGGCTACTCCCGCCATTCTCACCCTCCTGCACATTTGTCGTTGTTTCGGCTTCTTTACTTGCCTTAGAAGGATTTGAAGCACACGGTTCTGCAGAAAAAAAGCAAAAAAAACTTCCTCAGAAAACTTCCAATCTTTATCGACTCAACAATGGTATAATCACAAGTTGCTTCACAGCACGTTGATCAGATGTCCCATTCCCCCTTCTCAAATGATGCCATTAGAGGTGACGGCGAGCATCAGTGTTGTGTTACCCTTGATCCTCGACCGGACCACATACTGGGTTGCAGATGAGAGTCGTTTATCTAACATATGTACCTAAGTACACGAAAAAGGGGTGACAAGCTGTTTGCACGCCACGCACGCGGCAGAACCCCTCTTCGTTCTCACGTTGATTATATGTAGCTTTGTTGTCGTGAGATCAAGAGGAAATCCACAACTCGATCGAAACGGATTTCCATCGCATCTGTTGCGTCTAGGCGGCTGCTTTACCCACATCAATCTCTTTTCGTGCTTCCCGTTTTCGAAGCCGAATTGGGCAAAGTTGGCTAAAGTTCCCCACTTCTGTAGCACAGGAAATCTATCTGTCAAGCAAACCATTACACTTCTAATTTGATCTTTTCAAGAAGGAGGTTACTCCGAAAGGTTAGTCATAAAGAACTGTATCAACCTCGTGTCGAGTTCAACATCATCGAACAACTATAGTATTATCATGCCGAGGTTTATGGAGAGTCGCAAAAGGACATTGTACAACTATAGACTCCACCTTGATTCCTCTACATACCAAAAGGCTATTGCATGAAAATACTGGAGTGAAAAGCAAAAACTGTAACGTTTAGAGAGAGAAAATCTAGTATGAACGCCCACTACAATGTCCCCAGGCTCGTTCTAGCGCTATCGAGTTTAAGGGTAGCTAATTCCGTCTCGATGTACTCACGAGAGTTCCATACCTTTGAAACCAAAACCTGCTTACAAGGTTTATTATGGATATACGACATTACATGATAAGGGGCATACTACAACATCATGGCTCCACGAGCACGCCTGACGAACCAGCTGCGGGCGCTCGAGCCCAGACGACTGTCTCTGGCCTGCCCCGCAAGAGGCGGGTCAGTCTCTATCATTCCTACACATCAAGGCGACTGTTATACGACAGCGCCGTGTACTCAGACCCAAATTAACGATTTTAACGACTTTGTGGAGGAGATTGTGTTACAGTTTGCAAATTACTCGACTTATTCTGCAAATAAAGTGTTAAGTCAGTATATACTTGCCAAAAATAGAATTAAAAGGCAAACACTCGAACAAATTTCGAGTGTTGGGGCGCATAAAGGACAATTGAATGCCCAAAAATGAGTTTTTGCTCGCATCGATCGTCTAATCACTTACAGGTGTGTTAGCCGTTCTGATCGTCAAAGCTGTGTTATTGAAACTAATCATAGCATTAAGCTGCCGAATAAATCACGTGAACCAGAACTTAAAGAGGCGAATGCTCTCTGCTCCCCTGGAAGAGTCCAAGGTCCAAGACGCCGCTAGCAGGCTGCATTACCTTCACCTCGCGTTCAGTACATTACTAATCGCCACCAACACAGGAAATGTGGAAGTTCCCACATTCATCATAAAAAATCGAGAGTAATGACCGGGACAATTATGAGGCAAAACTCGCCCAGGCGAAAAAAAAGGTGAAACTGACCAAGCTCTCCGGTGATGCAGTTGGCCTCATTCTGGACCCTTCACTGAAGTTTTACAAAAACAGAAAGAGGCATTCATCAAGGCGATCCTCAATGTTTTTATAGCTTTCAGAGGTACATCCTGGGGCAGCAACACGGAGACTAAACTGGCGATTTACTACAACCTCCACTGGAGTGTGCTGCACAGGTGTGGCATCTCTTGGTTTTGGATAGCTTCTGAACTAAACTAAAGCGTGTATTAAACGCTGCTCTTAGAATCGCAACTGAGAGCATGAGAAGCTTTCCAATAGAGCATCTGCTTGCGGCAGCATCTGCAGGCGCTACTAGTGAAACGGATGTGCAGATAAGGGGCGACTCCAATCGAGAAAGACCTGGTTTCTTACGCAAAGAGCATACTCAGTCCGTTTGAGAAATCTTGAAAAGGTGAACCCTATTCTAAGTGAAGTAATGCTTCGGGTTTGCGAGTCCGAGTCTCAACTCGGTATGCGAGCCAGATGAGGTCTAGCCTCGCTGTGCTGTGTTCACTCAATATTGCCCATGCCTTTCGTCAACGAAATCGACAGTAGGGGACCTGATGCCCGGCCTGCGGTAGTCCCGGACACGACACAGCGCATTTAATCAAGTGCCCAGCAAGACCCTTTACTGTAACCACAATGGTCCTCTGGGGCCAGATTCATAAGCGGTTTCGCTGGGATATGAAGGGGTAAGGAGTAGAATATTACCATCAACCTGTGATCCTTAATGAACCATACCCTCAGAAGGGGGGTATAGATTCGGGTGCGAGGTATCCTAGAAGAGACTCGGGCTTCGCGTTACTCACTCGAGAGATATCACGCTCCACTCCGGTATTGCGCTCCAGTTCGGTTAGCGAATTGCCAATCTAACGTCTCATGCCGCTCTCGTGACTCCTTCGCCGTTTCGTCTAATTATTCCTTCTCGTCACATCTTTTGTGCAGATTTCATCACATTTGCCGAGTAATTCACTCTTGGGGAACTGGAAAAAATTCCAATAAAATGATCTATACTTTTCAAGAAACAAATTTAGCTTCTTTCACTTACTCGATTCGCTCAACCTTTTCTGACTAGACTTCATTTTCCTTTGAATATTGGTGTTTGGGAAAAATTCATAGTTTTATGCTAGCACAAGCTTCGAATTATTCTTATTTTATAACGGATTCAGTAACAGTAACAGATTTCAGAGGACGACTGCTAATGATTTTGACTGTTTCGAACCAAACGAAATCACGAAAATAGCGCCAGACGTCCAAGAAATGTGGTGCGATTAGGTTCCACTCACTCTCCGCAACGGTACGCGCATGCCAACCCTAGGCCAGCTCATTTCAGTCGCGATTGCTGGTAAGGTAATTGCGTAGGGCAAGACCATGCTGTGTGATACCCATGATTAAATATTACTACCGGTTTGGTTTATGAATCCGGCCCCTATAAAAATCCTTTATTCTTCAAATTAACGACAAAAACCATTCTCGTGCCTGCAGAAGAAGAAAGAGAAGAAGCCGTTTAGCGCGGGAGTATCGAACTCTCAATGTTTGAAGTCTTGGTACAGGTGCAGCACCTTTGTAGCAGTTTCATTTCTCTTTTACGGAATGACCGTCGCTTAATATGGGGAAACTCATCCGGAGAAGTGTCTGCACAATACAAAAACTTGCCGGAAGTCGTCCTCTTAATCCATCGTAAACACTTGTTAAAATGCGATGCTCTTCATTAACTTCCGAGTCACCGGGCGATATGTGCTCATACATAGCCAAAAATGCACAAATAACGTTACTGAGTGATTGAGAGTTCGTTCGAGAATAGCAGCGCTGAACATTGATGGAATGATGGTGAAATACATGGAAATAATCTGACAGATTCATCCAATGCTGATTATGACTTGCGTTCCGTGTTGGTTAATACCCGAAGTCACGAAGGCACTTGTATATAACAGCGGTGCCACGACACATCACCATCCAGTTATCATGTGGGCATTTCATGTTTTAGGATTGCTGGCTTCACTGGCGGTGAGTTTTCCTTTTTGAATCTTCCCCCTTCCATAGGCGTTTTCTCAAATGTTGAAGGTGATACGCATCTGCGACTCTGCTTTCAATTGCAACGGAACAAAAATCAGTCCTACTGATCGAGAAACATATCTCGCAATTCACAATAACCTCCGCAAAAATGTTGCAAGCGGTAGAGAGATGGATGGATCTAACACAGCACTGCCGAAAAGCAGCCAGATGTACAAAATGGTACGTTATCCTAGACCTCGCAGCGAGAATCATGTAAGCATGGTTCCGAAGAAGAGAGGAATATCTTTGTGATTAGGCTTTAAAACCGAAGATGGTTACTATACGTTTTAACATTGTTATTCTCCGCGCAATAAGACCGTTATGCAGGTCTATGGCGATGAGCTTCGGTCAAGCGTCAACGGATAGTCGCCTGAGAGCGGCGCCATGCTTTGGCTGTAGTGCGATATGACGCTTCCAGGAAATGGGCTTGAGCCCGTGGAGTGATTCGCACTCTAGATAGACAGGCAATCGCCACGAACCCAACTACTTACTCTGAAGCGCTCAAGTGGTCCCATACTTGGTTATAATTATATTTATATTTTGCGCTGATGGTGCGCCATCGACAACAATAAAGAAACAGTGCAGTGCCTTTGGCACTTGAAGGGCGAACAACAAGGAAAAAATGAAACAGAACAGAAACATGGAGGAGAACAGCAATAACTTCAAAAAGACAAATGATATTTAGCAGGTTCAGCTCTTTCCAGACCGCCGAAAAATAAAGTTGGGTTCCACCAGATGTGTAGCAACATTCACCAGGCAATTGGTATCATATTTTAGTTGGCTTGGCAACTAGCGATCGCCCCAAAGAAAGGTTTTCATTATAGGTATCGTGATATGTAGAATGATACTGTTAAAAGAAGAAGGATACGGCCAGCCTGGGCAACGCAACTAACCGAAGCTACTCTGCAGCGGGCCAATTCAGGTGCCTCTTCGATCTGGTACGAACCTCAGGCTTAAGACCCAGGCCCAAGGAGCGAATGGTAAACCATGCCCCTGGTTGACATGTATCCTTAATTTAGCTAATTCAGGGTTGTAGGCAAATTTCACGAGAATATCTTTGACAGTGATCGGTAGTATTCAAACAAAGATGTAGATAACGATAAAAATATGGAAGGGGGAGGTAGCCGTCCTAGTGATCGCTATGTTAAAGGCAAAGAACATTATGGCAGTGATGTCAAGAGCAGAACAGACTTTTGTTCTGCAAAGGTGAGCATAGCCAAACTCAAAAACATCAGGCTCGGAGGGTCAAATGAAGGATTTCACAGGTTTTCTTGAAGCATGATCTGTTTCTGGTGTGCAGGAGATCCATTAGTAATTCATAGAGTATGACACCATTATCGATCAGTAGACAATTTTGTAATCAGTGTATTGAATAGAATACATATGGAATTAAAGAAGAACCATAGTCTGGAAAATCTAGTATGTTGACGAGTATTTTATCACCAGAGATCTACAAAAGGGGAGTTAAATCGTTTATCTTCAGCCTTCGTTTGAAAACAGAGCTGCTGGAAGATTCAAGAGCTTTTGGAGGTAGGTTTTGGATGTTTCTAGCAAATCTGTTAGAAACGAAGTTGAAAAGTGTAGAATGCTGTTTTCTGTGAATCCTATGGTAGTATAATCTGAACCCACCTGATCTAGCGGTAGCAGGCATAAAGATCCAAAACTTACTGACCGGAATTTTCAATTCGTTCCGTAAAATACGAAAACAAAATACTTGTGATTAAAATTCCCATTTGACCTATACCACATAATTATGGTGAAAAGGTGTTGGACTCTTTCGATTTTGAGTACACCCTTTCTGCGCTTGGGACTCCACACTGGTGAGCAGTATTCAAGATGCGGCAGTACGCAGGCCTTATAAAGGCGAATTAAAATTGCTGGATCAGTACAATGCACATTGCGAAGAATCATAAAAAGGGAGGAATACGCTTTACGGACAAAATTGTCTACATGGTCTGAAAGTTTCAGATTAGATTGAACTACGACACCAAGATCCCTGATGGAGTCGCACGTGCTGAGTTGGACATTATTTACGTTGTAGTTAAGGACATCGCAGTCACCTATATGCATCACAGTAGACTTAGTGAGATTGAGTGGTATACCGCAGTGTAGCGTCCAAGCTGATATCCTTTCGATAGAGGCCTTAAGAGCTTCGCGCACAGCATCATAATTAGTGCGATCAAAAACACCATAGACTTTGATATCATCGGCAAACATCTGGATGTAGATATTGTTGCTTGTTTTCAGTAGTGGCGGAAGGTCGATGGTATAGACTAGGAAAAGTTGAGAAGATAGAACACCCCCTTGTGGAACCCCATTGACACAGGGATAACGCGAAGAAAACTGGAAGCAACTCTCACTGTCATGAATATCCTGCAAGTAAGAACTTATCCATCTTGGGAGATTACCTCGAATGCCAATACGTTCCAATTTAGCAATTAGCTCGAAGTGACATACCTTGACACATGCATTATTGTTAGACAGGTCAAGATAGATCACATCAACAGACTTTCCAGTGTTAACCGCGCTAGCATAGCCAAATAATGTATTTACAAGCTTTGTACAAGCCGACGCCCTCGGCAGGAAGCCATGTTATTCCTGCGGAATGAGGTGAGATTTGCTCAGCCAGTCAAGTACCTTCTCATTGACTATCTTCTCCATGACCTTGATAGGAGCAGGCGTAAGGCTAATCGGTCGGAAGTCGTTTATCAAACTTGAGCCGGAAACCTTTGGTATTGGGGTGACAAGAGCGTGTTTCCACATTTGCGGAACTTCGCCACATGTAAACGAAATGTTTAACAAGTACGATAGAGGAGGGCATTAGGAGGAATTACAGTTGACCGCAATGTTAAAAGGACATGATGCGGTTGCGGACTCGCACTAAAACTACGGTAGAATCTGGCACTTTGCCAGATTTCGTCATCGATCGGCGCCCACCGTCGTCTCTCTACTCACGAGAATATCAGCTGTGGCGCCGATCGATGACGAAATCTCGCAAAGTGCCAGATTCTACCATAGTTTTAGTGCGAGCCCGCAATCGCAACATGTCCTTTTAACATTGCGGTCAACGGTTCATCGCTTATATACTATTTGTGTAAGTCCATCATAGGGTTCAGTGAGAGATGGTTTCAATTTCTTAAGAATAGAGGAGATTTTGTATGGGTGGAAATAGATGTTCCCGCAACTGGGCTGGATGTGACGAACACCGTTCAATTGGAAATCATTCCCACCACTTGAAAAAACACTAGAAAAGTAGCGTCCAAGAGCATCAGCCTTCTCAACATTACTGAGGTGTCGCATGCCGGAAAGATCAGTCAGCGTAGGCAACATTCTATTTGAATTCACCTTGCGGCGCACGTAGTGATACATATGCTCGAACGAGTTATTTGAAGCAAGACGACGCTCATAGGTACTTAAAAAATTTTTCAAGTGGTGGGATAAATCCAAACAGACCTTTTTGTATCTCTGATTTGAGCTATGGCCATCTTTTTCGAAGGCTGCGTGGGCTGCCGTCATAGTCGGCTGAAGACCGGACTGAGCCGTCCTATTCCGTCCCTAGTAATTCAGATCCGTCCTCTCCCGTTCAAAGGGGTCGGTTGTGCGCCAATTATTTGGCGAGCTCACTCGAGTGCACTGCGAACGGCTCAGTCTGGCCTCAACCGGAGGATTTCCCACCTCAGTAAGCAGTGCATTGCATAGACGTATCGACCAGGACGGCCCAGATCGGCGTAGGCGTGCTCAGTCCGGCCACAACAGGGTGAACTTTCCGACTCGAGTGTGCAATGTATTAGGCCCTAACTATACACCAGCATTTCGCCGCCGCTGGCTTCCGCGGCATGTCTGCTATTGGTCAATTTCGGAATCTGACCAATCGCAGACGTCCCACGAAAACCAGCGGCAGCTAAACGGCGATGTATAACTTGGGCCTTACATGCGAATCGACCAGGCTGCTACAGCCAACCGGTTGACACCGACGTGGGCCATATGCGCCAAAAACCTGACCCTGGGCGGACTCGCTCATGAGGATATAGCAATTAGCAAGAAGGCCCCATAAACCTCTCCAATTTCAAAGAAAACCTGCTCCGAAAACCCCGAAGCATTCAAAATCCGCCCTAACTTCTATCTTATTGTTAGTGTTCTTGTGTAGTACACAAACGAGTTAAATTTGCAATGCCATACGTGGTTCTGAGGCCTTAAGTTCCATATATTTTGCATTTCAATAGCTAAATGTTTTTCGAAAGAGAAGAGGCTTTTCTGCATATGTTTCGAATTGATTCTTCTTGAAATATTGAATGTTAAGTTTTGTAACCTATGCGTCTTTTGTGCAAATTCTGTTCCTCGTGACAGATGATCGACCGGTAAAACGCGCTCCCGGGTAACGAAACCATTTTTGTGAGGCTTTAAAGGCAGGGTTCGCGATAAAATCGGTTGTTGTGATATCCCCATGAAAAGGTAGGTCTGGGCATCAAAAAAGTGAAAATAAGTAAAAAACTGGATAAAACACGCTCAGGAACAAGTTATCGCTTGGTGTCCTCCCGCCTCCAGCTATCGGGATTTCTATAAAAGCCTGTTTTGTTAACTTTAATTTTGCTTCTAAAGTAATCTCTGAGCACTTCTGCAGCCTGCTGACTACTTTAACAGCAAAATAAAAGGCGGATAAACACGAAATAACGAAAATATCGTTAATTAGGGGGCCGGCCGACACCAGTAATTTGCCGTTATACCATGTTTTTGTGCGTTTTTCCCGCGGAATTCCGGGTTTTTTCACTAATTTTCACTTTTGTGATGACCAAATCTACATTCTCATGAAGAGAGCCCAAAAATCGTTCTTATCGCGAACCCTGCCTTTAATTTTATGGATAAGCAGCATTGAGAACTCAAGCTCTGGCAGCTACCTTGGCTTGGCTCAAACATTGAATTGAGCAGAGACAGCCAAATGTGGTTTGCTACGCGGACGCTGTCTTTATGAGATACGCGTTCCAATCCGTTTGCTTACATTCGAACCCGACCCTAATACGACTCCAACAAGGACGCAAATTTTGACTTTCACCTTTCTTCTCCCAGGATTGGAGCTGTGATCTTGAAGAGATCGCAAAAACGCTCACCCACAACTGCGCTACAGCAGCCAACGCACCGTACTCAAAAGGACTCAACTTCAAAGCGTATGTCTTCAAGGACCATCAGGGAATGGTGAAACTATATCTCAACTGACGACAAAATTACATCAGATTTCCAGGTTTAATCCTGGTGAACGTTTTTCTATCCAAACAGCCCTGAAGGAGTGGTCGGCACTGCTCACAACACCTACCGCGGTTACTTGGGCAGTGGATACAACGGACAACAAGTTCACAGACAAAACTAACTTGAAAGCTGTTCTCCCATTCGCAAATGTAAGTTGCTGGCAAATGGTCACAAAGCAAAACACGACTGGTCGATGATCAATCCTCTTGTAGATGATTCAAGGGCAAACAACACTTGTTGGATGCTATCAGGCAGCATGTGGTGACCCGATGACCCCAACTATCTCCACAGCTGCTTGCGTGTATAACCTTCCGTAAGTTTTCATACTAACTGACCTTTCTGTAGAGCAAGTAAAAACATTAGACGCAGAGTTTCTCCTCGGCTCGTTTGTTGTCACAATTCGCGTCTCTTCACTTTGCTTCGGCGCGAAATTTTTTAGGCGGATATCGTGAAACGCGTTAGCTGTCTTTCCCTCCATCTGAGAGGTTTGACCGAGAAACAGCCACGAAACAGCCGCGAAATAGCCGCGAAATAGCCGAGAGATAACCGCTAAATAATGCTCGCCGCAAAATAGCCGTCAAATAATGCTCGCCGCGAAATAGCCGCGAAATAGCCGAGAAATAATGCTCTCCAGGTAGATACACGGAGCATTCCAGAGCCATGATTTAGATGTCAGCATCTCCGTCGGTTCAATCACCCAAGTTTGAGGAACTTGAACCTCGTTCAGCCTCTGGAGGCCCCGCCCAATCGCTGGCGGCCCAGATGGTGGCTCGGCGAGCCGGGCTATTTCTCGGCTACTTCTTGTCCATTCAGTGAAAAGCCGAGAAATAGCCGTGAGATAGCCAGGGAATAGCCCACCAGGAGCCGCTGCGGAGCCTGGTGGGCTATTTCCCGGCTATTTCGCGGCCAAAACTCTCAGAGCCCTATTCGCAGTCTATCGTTGTCGTGACGTTTTGTGCGACTACAGCCTTTATAGCTCTCCAGGGCCACCTCGCCGCTGGCTGGTCCCGCAGCGATAGGTTGAAGAACGCAGTCTCTAGAACGTCGCAAGCAGCTCCATTAATCGACGCGGCCTCCCCCCAGCCAGCCTCGTCTCCGGCCCGCCTCCGCGAGTGGTCGTAGGTCAACCGTCTCCGTTGGGCCGTGGCCCCGCGCAAAGTGTCGTTCTGCCTGCGACCGTCAAAACCCCAACGAGCCGCCAAGAACTTCAGCTTTGACTCGACGCATAATGTCAACAAGGATTAAAGGACCAACTCCTCGGCGCACAGCATACAAGTAATCCCGGGACCCTGTGACTGGCTTCTGTGCAGACGTGGACAAACCTTTGCCCGCGCATGCCCGCGGTACGCCCTGGAGGTTGTTGTTCTGGGTCAGACCCACATCAGCTAAGCGTTTGTTCCTTGAGTGATAACGTGCTGGCTACGTGATCAGCGGGAACAAAAGGCGGCTCGTCTCGTTTATGCAGTTGGCCTTTCGGAACCACTCTTGAGAGGCGACTCTGAGTCTTTGTCAGGAGAGCAGTTTTTGGCGACCGAGTGTATCCCTATTGTCCGCGGTGAGTAGACGAAAAATTTTAGCTCGCAACGGAGAGAAAGCGTCGCTCGAGTCGCTCTCCGGCTGCTCCGAGCGAAGGTTTTAGTTGGTATTCTCAATCAGCCACGGAAGTGAGATTTCTCATTCTCGTTGCAGTCATAGGTGAGCTGGGGAACGTGTGCCTAAGTCCTCTAATAACATCCTAAGCTAGGCCCAGGGATTCAGACTCCTTGTCCACCGATGCTACTTGGCCATAGCCTTGGGCGAGGGTCCCGCGTCGCGACAATCGTTGTCTCTTTCCCTCGCTGAGACCTGTCTGCGAGAAATCGAAGGGATCCCGTTTGAAATAAAGCGTACTCTGTCCTTCGTTTTAGAAAGATACACCGAAGTACGATCAAATCTGCTCTGACTGATTGCGACAGTCAAAAAAAAAACAATTTCAGAGATGTTCAAATCAACAAGAAGGTCTACAAAGGTACAAAAACGCCATGCTCGGCTACCAGTGGATGTACAAAGATCAAGCCGGCACTGTGTGAAGGCAGTCTCTGTGTTACTGGCGAAATAACAGCCTCGACCACCGCATGTAAGAATTGGACGTTTCGCTCGCATTAGTCAGGAGAAAAGGGTTTCTTCTTTCATACAACGGTCTATCACGTAAACGTTTTGTCGCGATAACAATTAAAAAGAACCAACTACATGAGCTTCAAGCACAAAGACAGGCGTTGGGCTCCTCACAGAAAACCGAAGCCGTACACTACTTAATTTTCTCTCGTTTGAGCAGACTGTGCGATGAAGTAGCGATTTACGCAACATGTCACAATAAGCTGCAAAAATGTGAAACTTGCACTAGGCCTGCAATGATGCAATCGACAGAATCAATCGTATGGAATCCGTATCCCCCCATGGAGGCGAGTAGTCGTCCACCGTCGCAACTATGCATCTCCAATGCGACGCCGCAAGCATCCTGCATGCCTATCCTACAACGAGGTAAAAGAAGCACCGGAAGCTCTTTTATGTAAGAAGTTCCAGTTGCTTCAAAACGATCGTTCACGGTATCGGCCGTCTTTCCGAGAAATTAACTGTTCAAGGTGAGGCATCTTTCTTGGGCCTCATTGCAGCAGGCGCTCGAGACGATGAGGAGTAAAGTTGGGCCTGACTGTGTCATGCGCTTAGATCCCAGGCTTGCATTTGCAAACAGGATAGGGTAGGGTTATCCGAGAATTGCTGATGACGGTGTGGACTTGAACCGAGAATCGAGTAATGATACAAGTGCTAAAACCGCCATGGCGCCGAATAGGCAGCAAGCGCGGCCCACGCGGTAAAAAATTTCATCGTTCACCGCGCGTCCCGCGCTTGCGGTGAGGACTATGAAAGGTACCTAAAGTATCGATAGAAGGGGTCAGATGCGGTCCGAGATCAAGGACGCTCTACAGGGCGCCAGAAGGAGGATGAGCAAGTATGTATCAATCCTACGCTTTTCTCTCAGGTCTCCGACAAGGAGCTAAAGATCGCTGTCGAGATGTTATACGTTCGTGCCGGCGCAGTGTGGAGGAAAGAAGACCACCTCAGTGCAAACCGACGTCATCCCTTCCACGTAAAGGGTTCTATCATGGGAGAGTTGCTGGCCGGCCCATTCTCTTCTCCGGATTCTCCTCGAAATGTCCGGCGTGGAAAGGAATTCTGGACCCGCCTAAAAGTACTCATGCCTCACCTGCAGCAAGAATGTCACCTGGAGTGGAAAAAGCGTCCAGTGCTTTGGATGCCACTGGTGGGTGCATCTCTCATGCTCGGGTCTCAGTTCTGTGAGGCATCACAACTCTCCTATTCGCTGTGTTCTTTGCTCCTCACCTGCCACCTCTGTTTCCTCGAACTCTCCGTTTTCACGGTACATATATAAGTCTCATTGGGCTTCGTGCCAAGCTTTCTGATGTTTTTCTCTTTGCACGTACTTATCACCCAGACGTCATCCTGGTTCAAGAAAAGCTCTCTCCATCCCCTACCTAATCACATCCCATTATCCTTGGCTATACTGCATGTGTACCATGCTCCAAGTTCACGTCTAGGCGGAGGAGTTTCCACTTTCATATTACCTACTCTTCCCTCACACCTCATACCCAGCAACTTCAAGAACAACTTTAGCCCGAAATTCAAATTCAATTTTACAGTGTGTTCAGATTGACTTTTCTTCACAAATGGAAGTTTTTCATGGACCCTTTAGATGTTTTAAATCACTAGAGAAGCCAAGCTACACAAAAAGATGGAAAAATATTCCTTGGTTTTCTGCGCGTACGATGCCTTTAAAAAGAAACTGACTGAGTGATTGCAGCAGCCGGAACCTGTTCAAATGCCGAGATGAACGATAACCTAAGAATTAAGGCCACGGACATGCACAACTACCGAAGGTTTGTAGCCAGCAATTCTGGACTCTGGAAAACCCCTTGTGACCTGTGGATTTCGATTACCACCAGCAGCGGAGCGGTGAGCCTCGGTGAAATATGACCAGTGGTAGGAAAGTTCCAACTGAAAAGCCACGGCTCCGCGCTTTGACAATCGAAAACAGGAGTTCACTTGAAATGAACCAGAGTCTACTTGCAGTCGGTAGCTCAAGACGGCGCGAGCTCAGTGCACTCATGACATATCATGTGTGCACCGAATTTGACACATTTCAATGCTGCCGTCAAGAGGGATCCTGAACTGCCAGTGCTATCCGTGTCTACTGTAATCATTAATCTTACCCTATATAAAACGTCGTAATTCACATAATCCGAAGGAGAGCGCGATGCCTCAGCCTCCGTCTGCCCTCCACTCTCTCACTGTCTCTATCCTCCGCTAGTAACCATGCGTAGTAACCACGCGTGGTTCAGCACGCGTAGTAGCCATGTGACCTCCGCCGTTTAAGAGCCTGTACATCTGAGTGGCTTATTCTAATAATCTGAAATCCACTGGAACTAATACTCCTTCATCTCAGCTTCTCCTCTGAGAGAAGTGACGCCTGTTCGTTCTCTCACATCATTTTTCAAGTCATGGAACCCTACGGGCTCATGTAAAAGGGTTTTTTTTTCACAATTTTTTATTTTTGGATCACTTCTTGCGCAAGGGAAGGTCATCAAGAATTCAGGAAACGCACTCCCCACTGCGGCAAACATGGCTTACATGGTGAGCTATTACAGGCCTTCCGTACAATCATAACATCCGGAATCGGAATTCAGATGAAATGTCGAAATCTTGAGAATGACCATTGCTGCAATTCCTGCTCTCTTACAGACTTATGATTGCAATCTGGAGAGACTCGCCATCAACTCCGTGAGCAGATGCTCCAACACTCCAGATGCAGCGGTTCCAACCGCTATGCAGCAGAATATCTACGCATCTTCGTAATCCAGCTACCCGGATCGTACTTCTGCCCTCGAAGCTGTCTGTTTAGTTAAAGTTCACCGGTGGGAGATGTGGTTGCATTATTATTTTTTTCAAGGCTGTGAAATTTTGGTGGTCTCGAGTGCGAGAAGTTGATGGGCCAGGAATGCTAGTAACCTTCCGAGCCAAGCATGTCGGCACACCAATAGCCTTTTTCACAAGGGTGAGAATTGCTTCATGTAATGACAGATGAGTGCAACTACATATAATTGCAAATCTCAGAAGTCGTTTCCGTGAAGTGTACAGGAAAGCTAGTTTTTTCAGATGGCATGGGCAACTACAAGGAGCGTGGGCTGTGCAGTTTCTACACATGATAAATGTGGAACCGATTGGTACACGGCATGCGTATACAATCCTGGGTAGTGCTTTGATGGTCAAAGACCCTTGGTTCAGTACAGAAATGCACTTAAGTTAGAGGTTCAATTTCAGAGGAAACATCGTCGACCATGTTCTCTACATCAAAGGAACCCCATG
The DNA here is from genome assembly GCA_029168955.1 of Aplectana chamaeleonis. NCBI lineage: Eukaryota > Metazoa > Nematoda > Chromadorea > Rhabditida > Cosmocercidae > Aplectana > Aplectana chamaeleonis. The sequence continues at coordinate 357,491 of JAPDOI010000116.1, read as the reverse complement.
TTCTCAGTGTCCTTCTGGTACCACCTGCGATTCACACTTCCTGTGCGCCTGATCTGGACAGATTGTTCACTGTATTGACTTTATCAACTTAAAAAAATGTTGACGACTCATGAAAAAACCTTCTTAAATCAAAGCATTTTAAATCACCTGTAGAGACGCGAGAGGTGTTATTCGAGTTAAAGGCATCGTCCACGATGAAAACCGAATTCGGGTTTATGCGTTCATTCGGACTAGTGGGCCATGACAATGTCACTCAGAAAGTTTGGAGTTACAAATCCCATCTCTGATTGAAGATTCGCTTACCTCAAATTGGCTTCCTGGGTTTGGGGGGCCGGCCTTGAGGTCGATCCGTTGTTACAAGGAACAAAGCTCCTGGGTTGTTGACGGCGGGCGTGCCTTGATGCGTTGTAGGGCGCAATACACACGCCAGTCAATTTCGAATTCGGCATCGATCGAAAGCAGCCGGCAGCACTGGACGCAGCAGGTGGGTAGCCCATTTTAATTCAGCTGAAGTCGTAGTTGAGCGGCATCCTCGGTGAATTGCTTCCAACGCTGCGCCAAGGAACTAAGCGTAAAACTGTTCCTTGCATTCTCTGCGCAACTATCCCAAATTGATGCCGGCGCGAAATTCAAATTTGCTATGAACTTTCTAAAAATGGTTTTTCTCAAAAAGTTGACGTTTTTGAGGGGGCGTTTTGCTACCGTTAGTCACTATAGGGATACGATTTTTGGAAGTTTTTTTTGCCGTAACTGCAGTTTTAACGTCGCAGTGCACGTTATGGTATGTTTACACAAGGTGTTGAGTTGATCGCAAAACGCTTGGCTCCGGGCGAGATTGAACCAGCATATTCCCTTTCCGGGGGAGCGCCTTATCGCACTGCACCACCAGAGCCCCAGCGCCGCTCTCACTCAACTGCTCGGTAAATCTTCACCGAAGCAATCATCCTTTCACCCGCATAACGGGATGAAACAGGTATACCGCCAGAGACTATCTAACAGTCGTAGACCTGTCAAGATGATGCCCTAGTTAAGTCTTACACGATTTTTGGAAGTTTTTTTTTGCCGTAACTGCAGTTTAACGTCGCAGTGCACGTTATGGTATGTTTACACAAGGTGTTGAGTTGATCGCAAAACGCTTGGCTCCGGGCGAGATTGAACCAGCATATTCCCTTTCCGGGGGAGCGCCTTATCGCACTGCACCACCAGAGCCCCAGCGCCGCTCTCACTCAACTGCTCGGTAAATCTTCACCGAAGCAATCAGTCACGACTGTTAGATAGTCTCTGGCGGTATACCTGTTTCATCCCGTTATGCGGGTGAAAGGATGATTGCTTCGGTGAAGATTTACCGAGCAGTTGAGTGAGAGCGGCGCTGGGGCTCTGGTGGTGCAGTGCGATAAGGCGCTCCCCCGGAAAGGGAATATGCTGGTTCAATCTCGCCCGGAGCCAAGCGTTTTGCGATCAACTCAACACCTTGTGTAAACTATAGGGATAGTACAACACGAAAACATCAAAAACCCAAATATGGTTTTCATCGTGTACGATGCCTTTAACTACGACCAGTCTTATCACCATAGCTTCCGATAATGTGAGAGCCAAAATCAAATCGGAACAATTCACATGAAATCTCTGAAACCACCCTCCAGCAAAAATACGCAGTACGCACTACATTTTCTGGTGCTACACCAGCAGGCGGGGAGGGGTACTTTATCATCGCAATTGGCCACTCTCATTTTTCTCTGCCATGATGACTCTCACCATCTCGACAGTGGAAGGAAAACCCCGTTTGGTGTTGTAATTGCGGAAAATGGGAGTTGGGCAAGTGCGATGGGCAAGTTGCCACCGCTGGCTTAAAGGCAGTGGTCGCGATCAAATATGCTTGTCGTCTTCTTCTCTCCAAATCCTTTCCTGGGTCTCGAGTAGTAGGACCTATAAGAAAAAATCGCGAAAAAACCACTGTTTTGGGCCCAATTTGGAACCTGAACTTTCTTGTCTTTTGATGGTGGACGAGCCCTCTCCACATCATCGGCATCGATGACCTCTTATATCAAGAACATCAGCTAGCTTGAAATTGAATGTCAATCAATGAACCTTCGAATTTATGTACACATCTAGTCAAAAACATTGACTGAAGTGATGCTTTCATTATTCAACTGTTTTTATTCGTTAAATTTGCATTTATTTCGTCCTCTGAATGTCGATGATTTTTGACTGCTCGGCATGAGACTGCGATCTGTTTCGTCATCGCTGTGCACGTGTGCACGAACCCTAGAAACTCTTTTTGTAGACCGTTTTTCACCGCGCTACCTTCATAGTTTTTCAGCTGTTTTTGATCTAAGCTGATTTTTGTAGTTTTTTCGATAACGTTTTTCATCGTGACCACTGCCTTTAACGCCATCGCGGTTACGTCGCGGGACCTCTTCAAGTCGTCGCGGGATCTACCAAAGGACGTTCTGTACGAACGTCATGATCTTATTCAAAATTCATAAACTAGTATAGTTGCACGCGAACGAATTATCGAGAAAAAAAAATTCGATGGTACACAGGTCCAATAAACATCCTTTCCAAATGCTTGCAATAAGGCAGAAAGGTTATACATGCTCGCGACTTGAGTAGAAATCAAACACGTGTGGAATATTTTCTTTATCTGACTGAGCGTTGCTAATAAAGCGTTGGGTCCAATTTTTGAAAAAAAAATCCAAATTTCCGAAGGGTATATTAAAAAATCCCAAACTTCGTACGAAATTCGAAAAAATCCAAAACTTTGAACGAATTTTATGAAAAGATGCGAATTTTTGAATGAATTTCGGGTTTTTTTTTGAATGAATTTTTGAATGAAGTTTCAAAATTTATTCGTTCGAACCCCAAAATTTCGAAAGTTCTTCGAAATTCGTTCGTTCGGAATATTTTCGAACGAGCTTTCCGTTCTTTCGAACTTTTTCGAACTAATTTCTTCATTTTTCGAAACCATTTCGAATAAAAAATTCTAAAATTTCGTTCGTTCGACCTTTTTTCGAAATTGTACAACCATTTACTCCACCTTGATTCCCTATATAAAGGCTATTGCATGGAAATACTGGTACGAAAAGCAAAAACTGTTACGTTCAGAGAAAGAAAATAGAGAGTGAACGTCCACTACAATGTCCCCAAGCTCGTTTCAACGTCATGTACTCGAACCCAAGCTAGTGATTTTAACGACTGTGGAGGAGATTGCGTTACAGTTTGCAAAATTTTCGAATTATTCTGCAAATGAAATGTAAAGTCAGTAAAGACTTGCCAAAAATAGAATTAAAAGGCAAAAACTCGAACGAACTTTGAGGTTTGTGGCGCATAATGGACAATTGAATGCCCAAAAATGAGTTTTTGCTCGCATCGATCGTCTGATCACTTGAAGGTGTGTCAGCCTTTCTGATCGTCAAAGCTGTGTTAATGAAACCAATCATAGCATTAAGCTGCCGAATAGATCATGCGAACCAGAACTAAAAGTGGCAGCTGCTCTCTGATCCTCTGGAAGAGTACAAGGTCCAAGACGCCGCTACCAGGCTGCATTACCTTCTTCTCGCGTTCAGTACATTACTAATCGCCATCAACACAGGAAATGTGGAAGTTCCCACAATCATCATAAAGAAATCGCGAGTAATGACCGGGGCAATTGTGAGGCAAAACTCGCTCAGGCGATAAAATTGTGGCCTCATTGTCGACCCTTCACCGAAGTTTCACAAAAACGGAAACAGGCAATCATCAAGATGATTCTCAATGTTTTTAGAGCTTTGGAGGTACATACTGGGGCAGCAACGCGGAGACTATACAGGCGGTCTGCAGAGTTATACTACAACCTCTACTGGAGTGTGCTGCACAGGTGTAGCAGCCACTGGTTTTGGATAGCTTCTGGACTAAACTGCAGCGTGTACAGAACGCCGCACTAAGAATCGCAACTGACAGCGTAAGAAGCTTTCCAATAGAGCATCTGCTTGCGGCAGCACCTGCAGGCGCTCCTAGTAAAGCGAATGTGCAGAGAAGGGCCGACTCCAATCTAGAAAGACCTGGTTTCTCACGCGAAGAGCATACTCAGTCCGTTTGAGAAATCTTAAAAGGTGAACCCTATTCTGGTTGAAATAATGCTTCGGGTTTTCGAGTCCAAGTCTCAACTCGGTAAGCAAGCTAGATGAGGTCTAGCCTCGCTGCGCTGTGGTCCTTTCGTCAACGAAATCGACAGTAGGGGACCTGATGCCCGGCCTGCGGTAGTCCCGGACACGACACAGCGCATTTATTCAAGTGCCCGGCAAGACCCTTTACTGTAACCACAATGGTCCTCTGGGGCCGGATTCATCAGCGATTCAACCGTGGTATGAAGGGGTGAGGAGTAGAATATTACCATCAACCTGTGATCCTTCATGAACCATACCCTCAGAAGGGTACTTTAGAAGAGAATCGGGTGTTGCGTCACGCACTCGGAAGATATCGCGCTCCAGTTTGGTATTGCGCTCCAGCTAATTGGAAAATTGCCAATCTAAAGTCTCACGCCGTTTTCGTGACTCTTTTTCTTGCCGTGTCGTCTCATTATTCCTTCTCGTCACATCCTTGTACCTATTTTATGAATCATTGGGGCTTTTCCACAGATTTCACCAAATTCGTCGGATAATTCACTGTTCGGGAACTGAAAAAAAAATCGAATAAAATGATATATTATTTTCAAGAAACAGATTCATCTTTTTTCAACTGGTTGGATTCGCTCAGCCTTTTTTTTGTTGAGACTCGATTTTCCTTTGAACATTAGTGTTCTGAGAGAAATTCATAGTTTCATGCTAGCGTCAGCTTCGAAGCATTCTTATTTGGTAACAGATTCCGTAACGGTAGCAGATTTCAGAGGACAACTGCTAATGATTTTGGCTGTTTGGAATATAGCGCAATCACGGAAATTGCACCAGACGTCCAATAAATGTGGTGCGATCAGGTCCCACTCACTCTCCGCGACGGTACGCGCATTCCAACCACAATCCAACTCAATTGAATCGCGGTTGAGGGTAACGTGATACCCATGATCGAATATTACTCCCGGTTTCGTTCATGAATCCGGTCCTCGAACGAATCCTATACTGGTCGCCCGGTTCTTGTAGCGATGACAAAAACCATGCTTGTCTTGCAGAAGAAGGTAGAGAAAAAGCACTCTCCACAGCATGGGAGAATCGAACTCTCAATGTCGTTTCTTTCCATCGGAATAACTGTCGCCCGATATGAGGAATTTCATCCGGAGAAGATTCTGCACAATACAAAAATTTGCCACGAGTTGTCCTCAAAATCCACCGTAACATCAGTTGGAATGCGATGCTTTTCATTGAGTTCCGAGTCAGCGGGCGATGTGTGCTCATAGATAACTATAAATGCACAAATAGCGTTACTGAGTGATTGAGAGGCCGTTCGAGAAGAGCAGAGCTGAACATTGATGGGATGATGGCGAAATACATGAAACCAATCTGGCAGATTCATCCAATGCTGATTGTACCTTGTGTGCCGTGTTGTTTGATATTCAAAGTCACGAAGTCACCCGTATATAACAGCGGGGCCGCAACACATCACCATTCAGTTAACATGTGGCTCTTCCATGCTCTAGGATTGCTGGCTTCACTAACGGCGAGTTTTCCTTTTTCAATCTCCCCCCTTCATCAGCATTTTCTTGAATGTTGAAGGTGTTACGCATCTGTCACTCTGCCTTCAATTGCAACGGAACGAAAATCAGTCCTACTGATCGAGAAACATATCTCGCAACTCACAACAACCTCCGCCAAAATGTTGCAAGCGGTAGAGAGATGGATGGATCGAGCAGAGCACTACCGAAAAGCAGCGAGATGTACAAAATGGTGCGTTGTCTTAGAATGTTTAGAGAACTACGCATAACTCGTATGGAAAACCATGTAACCATACTTTCGAAGAAAAATGGGAAAATTCGTTGCGATAAAGCCGCGAAACACGGTTTTGCCTCTCTCGAGGTCGAGTGTCTTGAGATCGAATCAGCGCCTGCGCTTGAGGCTCCGTCAATACGTGACGAGAACGCTCGCTTTCGCTGACCAGCGCTCCTCAGCGCTTCCCAACGCTGATGGGTGCCCGACATCATGAACGACACCGACGATGATCTCCAGCCCCATGTTGATTCGATTGTTAACGTTTGACCTGTTAAACAATCACTCGACTCGACTCGTTGGCAGCTAATTAACCATGTTTTGCGACAGCCGTAGTGGGTCTAGGGCCTAGTGCATACATCCCGTGACGCGCGACCGTGACAGTGCACATCAGCAACATCGATGTTCGTTCGATATAGGTGTCAAATATTATGTCGCGTCGCTCGTCGCGGGAAGTATGCACTAGGCCTAGGAATGCGAAAGCATTAGTTCTGAACAAGATTTAAGACTTGGTGCTTTAGGAATGAAGCTTTAGGCATGGCACTTATTAGATCTCTTCCAAAGAAGCAAGCGAGGGTGGGCGTTAGCGAGCGAGAGCGGGCGTGAGCGCTAGAGAGAGCATAAGCGCGCACGAGCGCCTAGTAAATCGTGTGCCCTGGCTGACCATCGATTTTGCGTAATCGCTCGCTTTCGCAACGTATGGACGCTGCCTGAGCGCGGTGAGTGATTCGTGAGCTCGATTGGCAGCCGGTCGCCACAAACCTCTGTGCTCAATCTGAGGTTCTCAAGTGTTTCCCATCTCTATCTGCGGTCAACTCTTCCCTAAAGGCAGTGGTCGCGATAAAGTGAGCTTCTCCATTTTTCCTCTCTGAACCCATTTCTGGATTCAGAGTACTAGGACCTACATGAAAAAAAAATTGATAAAAAACTCTATTTGAGGTCAAATTTTCGGCCCCAGCTTTCCGATCTTGTGATGGTGGACGAGCCCACTCCACATAATTGACATCAATTATCTCTAGAATTAACACATCAGCTGGCTTCAAATCTAGATTTAATCAATGTCTAATTTAATCTCCATATGCAACTCTCCATAAACCTCGTCATGATAATTCTATAGTTGTTTGATGATGTTGAACTCTAAAGTTTCGGAGTAACCTCCTTTTTTAGAGCCTGAGAGGATCAAATGACAAATGCGTTTACCAAGTCAAGCGTCTAAAAATCCCCACTTGGAATCAAAAACCTATCACGTAGATAAGAGAGAAAACCGGAGAAAGTACCGCACCTACCCAAGAAATCGCTAGTGATCAGAGAAGCATGAAGCGTCGATGAAAGAAACACTGTACACCACCACTTGAAATGTTAGAAGGCGAGTCTTACGTATGGCCTGAGCTCCCGGGTTATATACAGACCTTCTCCGTTCCGGGTAATTTGCGGGTCATGAGCCTGTATGAAAAGTGCATCTAGGGTTTTTCGCGCTGCGAACTGGCCTTTTTAGTAATTCCCGTCCTCATTTAGTTGAAACATTGAATGGAGTGCTACTTTAGATTGTATAGCTGTTTGCATTAGCTAAATTTGCATTCATTTATGCCTGTGAATGTCAATGAATTTTGACAACACACACAGGAGACTCCCATCTTTCAGGGTGTAGCTGTGCACGTGTGAGCGAATCAGCAATTTAGGAACTTAATAACTCCAACTTTCTTGCCCCGTAACTCTTGTGGTCTTTTAGCTGTTTGCGAACCAATCTGATTTTTATTGATCTCTCAATAACTTTTTTCATCGCGACCACGGCCTTTAAAGGTAGCGTAGGCCCGGAACCGTATTTTTTTTTCTGCGCGGGTACGTTCATTTTGCGTTGGAATATAGCAAAAAGGTTCCACAAAACTCTTGAATTTCGGAAAAAAACTTGTCTCAAAAACTATGCAGCATCCAACTTTCTGCCTTTAAACCGATCTGGTTGTCTTTGTGTAGTACACAAACGAGTTATATTTGTAACGTCAGAAAGGGCTTTGAGCCTTTGTATTCTAGCTATTCTGTCTTTCTATAGCAAAAACTTTTCAGAAATAAATCTCGACTACCTCGACTTGGTTCAAACATAGGATTGGGCAGGGAAAACCAAATGTAGTTTGCTGTACGGACGCTGCCCTAAACGGATACGCGTTCCGATTATCTTGCTTACATTCGGACCCGACCCCAGTTCGGTTCTAATAAGGGGCAAAGTTTTTCAAAAAAAACACTTTTCTCATCCTAGGATTGGAGCTGTGAACTAGAAGAAATTGCAAAAACGCTCACCTACAACTGCTCCACAACAGCCAAGGCACTATCCCCAAACGGACTCAACTTCAAAGCGTATGTCTTGCGAGGTTATCAGGGAATGGTGAAACTGATTCTAAACTAGCGACAAGATTTGTTGGATTTCCAGGTTCAGTCCCGGTAATCGGTTTTCCATCCAAACAGCCCTGAAAGAGTGGTCAGCTTTACTCACAGTACCTACCGCGGTTACTGGGGCAACGGATACAACGGACAACAAGTTCACCGACCAAGCTAAATTAGATGCTGTCCTCCCATTTGTAAATGTAAGCGGCTGGCAAATCGGCTACAAAACAGAACACGAATAGTCGATTGTCAATCCTTTTTTTAGATGATTCAAGGGCAAACAACACTTGTTGGGTGCTATGAGGCAGAGTGTGGGGATCCGAAAGCCCCGAGTAGCTCAACAGGAGCCTGCGTATATAATCTTCCGTAAGTTTTCATACTAATTGCTTTATCTCTAGAGCAAATATAAACATTAGGCGCAGAATTTTATTTGGCTCGTGTTTTGTCACACTCCGCCTCTCTACACTTTGTTTCGAAGCGAAATTTGCGGAAATTCGTAAAACGCGTGAGCTTCTCTTTCAGTCTCTCTCCCGTAATCTATCGCCGTCTCCTTCTCTCGCACGGCCCCTGCCCGCGATAAATCGATTCTGCCAAATAGATTGTAGGTGTCTCTGATTGCAGCCAAGTCCTCCGATGTTCAATCAATTCTGCTTTGACCGTATTGCGAGCAATTCAATTTTTTTTCAGGGATGTTCAAATCAACAAAAAGGTCTACGCAGGTACAGAAATGTCATGTTCGGCAACCAGTGGATGCACAAATTTCGAGCCGGCAGAATGTGAAGGCAGTCTTTGCGTTGCTGAACCAGCAGAAATAACTCCAAAAGGTGGGAGCTATCGGCTGTCACTGCGTGGTGACTGTGTCAATCACCTATCGACTATCAATGTTAACACGGGTGCAAACATAGAACTGCACACGCGGTGCTCAAGTTAATGGCAGTGTGGTCAGTCATATGGCAGCAGAGAGCATTTTTGTGAAGTGGCTTCCAGCAGGAAATGGCTGGAGACCCTGCTCACCGTCGCAGAGGTAATAGAAATAGCGCGAGATGTGAAGAGGGGTTTGTTCAATATCGCGGACATGGTATCGCGCACGTCCGAGCGTGCTGACTTTTTGAAGAGAGTGCACTCCAAGAGAAGGACAAAACTTGACCCTTTTTGAATTTTTTGCCGTCTAAGCAGACTGTGCGACGAAGTTGCGATTTATGCAGCTCCTCGCAATAAGCTACGAAAATTTAGAACTTGTACTAGGCTTGTAATCAATCAATCGACAAAATCAATCGTATGGTCTCCATATCGCACCATGTACTGCTCCCGGAAGTGATTTGTCGTCCGCCGTCGCAACCATGCTCCTCCAATGCGACTCCGAAAACATATCACATACCTATCCTACAACGAGATCGAAGAAGCGTCGCAAGCCCTCCTATGTAAAAATTCAGTTGCTTTGAAAACATCCTCCACAGTATTGTCCCTTTTTCCGCGAAACTATTGAAGGTATGTAAGCCATCTTGCATAGACCTCACCGCACGCGTAATGCACCTTCGACTTTTTTCAATCCAAGGACGACAAAGGTGAACTTATCGGATTATGATTTGAGGTATCAAGGATAAAGACATTTTTTGTTTCTTAGCTACTGACTTTTTTGATTATATCTACTCGGTCAAGTAAAAATTGCAGAACAGTTCGTTCTTTGCGGCCAAGCGGGCTGCATTTGTACGACGACAGGTTACGGCAATTCGGGAAAGAAAGAATTGTTGACTAACACACTCGAATAAATAACCTCAAAGAAGGCTATGAAACTGATTGAATGATTGCAGAAGTCTGTTCAAATGCCGTGATGAACGATAGACTCAGAATCAAGGCTACGGACATGCACAACTATCGAAGGTTTGTCGCCAGCCGCTGTTCTTACAGTCGGCGTGGACAGCACTGGCGCTTTTATCATCCCTTTGCTTGCGCAGTTCACGTTGGCGCGAACTCGGTGCAGGTATGATATAGCAATCTCCAGGTTCGACCCGAGTTTAACCTCGGCATCAGAACGATTCGTCGAACGTTTGTCTGTAGTACGCTCAAATCTACTTGCAAAATTAGTCGGCCATCTAAACAAATGACACAGAAATACAGGGCTGACATGAGTATAGTTTCAAAAATCCTCAAGCTATCGTGTGATCAGTAGAACCGCGAAACGGGTACCATAGTGACAGGAAGTTCTCTATTCAGAAGAAAAGTCTGATGTGAGGCTGGAGTTCCCGTGCTCTAGTTGTGCCCTCCCCCTTTCGGCTGACCTTGGGATCTCTCGCACTGATCCATATATATTCCAGAGCTTATCGCGCTTTTGTCCTGTGGCCGTATTCATGAAGCGATTTGGGCCTCCCAGGAAGGTACAAAGTCCACCCGCTGATGGACGAGTTTTCGATGTTGTATCTTTCTGAGTACTCGGCAGGTAGACGGGAAGGATCCCGGCTACCTGGCGGGTGGACAGGAGGGTTTCTAGCCACCTGGCGGGTGGACGCGAGACTTGAGGCTGCCTGCTTCGTCGATTAGAACATGATCAATATGTTGCTGGCAGGCAGCGCGCGCTCTGCCTGTCCACCTGCACAATCGAGGTCGGGCATGCTGTGCCCGCCGGAATGCATTGATAGCGGGGCTGAGACACAGCAGATTCCTACCCGGCGGTCTCCTCTCCGTCTCTGCAGGTACCTGGCGGGTGGACAGGAGGGTTGTTGCCTGTCTCTGCTCTGACAGGTGGCGAAGAGGAGGCCGCCACTATTGAAATCATGACTGGGGAGCCACAAAAAAGGTGGCCATACGACGGGTACGGGAAGGTTACGCCTCCTTCCTGCGCCCGTTGTTTCATGAATACGGCCACTGGTCCCCAGCGCTAGGACCTCCACTCTCACCTCGAAATGTTCGCCCTCATGACAATTAGCCCTGTTTCAACCCAGTGCAGTGCTGCCTTGCAACCCTTTTCCCCTATCTAGGTGTTCCATTATTCGCACATGTAAGGGGCTAGCTGCTTTGCCGTTATATACTCTTCACCGAAGCTCTGACATGTGGTAATGTTGATGACGCCCGAAGCAGCGCAGTCACCCTCCTTACCCGCTGGGCAGATGACGCAATGTGGGGTAACGCATGTATGATCAAATTAGCGTTAGAACCAAGTGCTGCTTTCAATCATTAGGAGGAATTACCAGCAGGAATACAAAACTTCTGATTTTCCCATAGCGCTGCTCACCTCATCCGAAATGAAGGACGTTATGGAAGGAGTTTTATCGCTTTTCTGCTTCGGCTCCCCTGGTCGCCGTGTGTGGGACTAGTTCTTTCTAAGTGTGTTTCATAGCCGTCGAGGGTCGTAGTTTGGCTAGCAAGCCTCTTATAATATAACAGCTGTGCACCGAGTTTGACCCAACTTAGCGTCGTCCTCAAGAGACAGACTAAAGTGCCAGTGCGATCCGCGTCGACCGTAGTTGTCGATCTTACATACTTAGTGCATAGTAGAAGCTCAGGCCAATTATATGGGATCTACTGGAACCAGGTCTTCCTTATCTCAGCACCCCTTTCGAGAGGAATGACGTCCTTCTTTTCCTTCACTTCATAACTTCAACTAAGAGCTCTTAGAACACACAACGGTCTCATGTAGAAGCATTTTAACGAGTTTTTATGCTTAGGTCTCTTCTTGCGCAAGGACAGGTCATTAAGAATTCAGGAAACAAACTTCCCACTGCGGCAAACATGGCTTATTTGGTAAGTTATTACATGCCTTTTGTACTATCATCTCTTTCGAAATCGGTATTCAGAGAAAACCTCATAATCTTGAGACTGAGTTTCGCTACAATTCCTGCTCTCTTACAGAAATATGATTGCAATCTGGAGAGACTCGCCATCAATTCCGTGAACAGATGCTCCAACACTCCAGATGGAGCGGTTCCAACCGCTATGCAGCAGAATATCTACGCAACTTCGAAATCCAGCTACGCGGATCGCATTTCTGCCCTTGAAGCTGTCAGTTTTGTTATAGTTCACCTGCTGTGAACGTTGTTGAATAACGTCCATTTTCAAGTCTGTGAAATTCTGGTGGTCTCGAGTGAGAGAAGTTGACGGACCAGGAATGCTAGTCACCTTCAGAGCCAAGCATGTCGGGACCCCTATAGCCTACTTCACGAGGGTGAGATTTGCTTCGTGTATGGATAGATAAATGCAACTGTTATTACAAATCTTAGAGGTGGTACTTGTAGAACGCACAGAGTAGGTTGTGTTTTCAGATGGCTTTGGCAACTACGAGGGCCGTGGGCTGCGCAGTTTCTACACGTGATAAATGTGGAAACAATTGGTTCACGGCATGCGTATACAATCCTGGGTAATGCTTCAATAGTCGGTGACCTTTCACTCAGCACAGAAATGCTCTCAGAAGTTCAATTTCAGAGGAAACATCGTCGAGCATGTTATCTACATCAAGGGAACTCCATGTTCTCAGTGTCCATCTGGCACCACCTGCGATTCACAGTTCCTGTGCGCATGATTTGGGCAGACTGTTAAGTGTTTTAACTTTATCAACTCAAAATTTGTTGGCGACTTGTCGACCTTCATATAATAAAGCATTTCGAATCAACTGTACTTACTTACTTACTAACTAACTAACTAACTAACTAACTTACTTACTTACTCACTTACTTACTTACTTACTTACTTACTTACTTACTTACTTACTTACTTACTTACTTACTTACTTACTTACTTTCTTTCTTTCTTACTTACTTACTTACTTACTTACTTACTTACTTACTTACTTACTTACTTACTTACTTACTTACTTACTTACTTACTTACTTACTTACTTACTTACTTACATACTTACTTACGACCTCTCAACCAATACACTGCTGTGGGTGCCAGTGGAGTTCGGACAGCCTGGATACCACGCTCCCATCTTTGACAGTGTCTGCAAGCATTCTCGGCATCGATCCCACTCAGGGGTGTGCGGCAAAGGAATTTAAAATTTCGGCAAACGGCAACGGCAACGGCAAACCCCAGAAATGACCGGCAAACGGCAAAACGGCAAACGGCAAAAGCGATTTTGTGCTACAATACACCAACATTTACGTAAAAGGGAGGGTTGCCAACTTCAGTTGGAGTTTCGGGATGCAATTTTAATATGTTCTAGGGGGAAGACAGTGTTCCAATATCCCATGCTCAGAATCTGCCAGATGTCTCAGGCAGTCCCTAAAAAGGTCAAAAATCTGATCAAGGCCTGTACGGTTCGGCCAGAAGTGAGTAGAGCTGACTTAATTATTGAACTACCTTTAGATATGTTCAGAATAGATGTAAAAAATGTTGGTGCATTGATTCTGTTAAGATACGGAATTATACATTGCTGCCCAAACCCTGATCTATTCTGAACATACATAAAGGTAATTCAATCGTTAAACCAGCTCACCTGGGCCGAGCCATTCTGGCCTTTTTTGAATTTGGACCTTTTCAGGGACTGCCTGAGGAATTAAGCAGATTCTGAGTGTGGGATATAGGAACACTCCTCCCTAGAACATATTAAAAGTGCATCGCGAAACTCCATCTGATGTAGGCAACCCTTTCTTGTTAGCCATGTCGTATTCCATGCAATACAATACCACTAATTTACTCAAAAAAGTCGCGAATCCGCGACTTTTCGTCATAACTCGGCTCAAAGTGACCCTTTCGGGAAGCTAGGGACATAGTCGATATCACAATCGAGACCTCTTCATTTTGAGCACACACATCTCTTGACCTGCAAACAAGGCATATAGAGTTAACCGAAAAATCGAGTGAACGAAAACACCACCGACGTCCCATTCTCAGCTTAAAGGCAGTGTTCACGATGATTCTCGTTTCCGAATTTTCCACTCAAAACAATGCGTTGGCAACCAAGTGTTACCAAAATCACGAAGAAACGGCGAGAAACCCACTGATTCGTCTTATTTCAGTGACATTATTCTATGGCCTGGACTAGTTGTCTGGTTGGACGAACATGTTCACGGTGTTTGTCACCGGTAAAAATGGGACTAATCGAAAATGGAAGAATATTTTGGGCAAAACAGTATTAGTTAGGGCCTGAAGGAAAGAACGGAGCAATACAGATTAGAGAATTGCAAAAGACGGGTCCACCAAAGATTTCATTGTCACAACGAACAGTTCCATTGATACTTCGGAGGCGGGCTGATACTTGAGGATTTCAAGCCCTTCTGGTGCGTTTTTCTCGGTTTCTTCGTCATTTCAGTTCTACTCGGGGGCCAAACAATCGATTTAGCGATTAATCTCAAAATCGAAGATTATCGTGAACACTGCCTTTAAACGGGCCCAATCGACTTGGGACTTGGCCTACAACTTCACTATCTGATCCTCTTTGAATTAAGCACTGCAGCAGCCCAATCCGGAAAAGTCGATTTTTCATCCACTTCACATGTGCCAAGTCCATTCTCGCTTCAAACGGGACCCGGTTAAAATATGTTTGTGCTCAAAATTAAAGAACTTTCGATGCTGATTCCAAATATGCTCCTAGCTCCCCGAACGCGTTACTTTGACGAAAAGTCGCGATTTCGCGACTTTTGCGGCTTTTTTTTTGAAAAAATTAGCGCTGGTATTGTATCTGCCAGTTATTTTACTGTTAGTAACAAGTAGTAGGTTCAGGGATCTCAATTTCGCTCACTTCAAACTACGAGTGAATGGTTACAATTGAGAGGCTACAGGAGTAGAGTAAGATTAGTGTAGTTGAATGCAGTGCTCGCTGTAAAAGCAACCTTTGAATTGTCAAATCAAAAGCTCCGAGAGGCATGTTGATCGAATGCACAGAATGAGGCACCTAAAGACAGTTCGACTGGTACAACGCGCGCGACGGAAGTCCGCTGCGCTCACTTCGTCGCTGGAGAGCCGCGTGCAGTGCGTTTAGCCAGCTGGACTGCTCTTGGGCTCTTCCGTTTCTGTGTATTTGGCCTACAAGCCGGCACAAGGCCAATAACAGCAACAATGTCGGCTTAAAACAAGCAACAAATCGATATATACTGTCCCGAAACTTGAATGTGATTTACCCGCCCCACTCACCTCCCCTGTTGCTGCCGAGGAAGTGGGTGGGGCGAGTAAACCAAGTTTCGGGGCCGTATATTGTTATTGGTTGCTCGTTTTAAGCCGGTTTTCCACACTGTTGTTGCAATGGGCCTCGAACCCTTCGATTTCTGGCAAAAAGTTGAATGCGGTTTCAATCGTTGCCTTCAGAGATTTTTCATAGTTTCATTTTTACACCATTTCATAACAAACCCAGCTCTGTCATTGAGTCAACCCTCCATTTCAGCTAATGATCTCGAAATCAATTATATTATTGAACACCTCCTTTAATGACCGCTGTGAATATTGTTCAATTTTTAGAAAGCCGGACAAAGCGTTGGCAGAACTGATAACTTTTTTATCCCAATCATTACCATCAGCCAACCAACAGACGATAAGCGGGCCTGTATATACGAGTTCTCAACTGGCTCATATGTCTCAACAAGGCTACTTTTGCGCTACAACTTTGATATCACTTGGTTTTGTTATCTTAGAACTTGCAGTAATCGGTATGCCTCTGAAAAAGGGTTTTTTGCAATTTTGGCATGTTTAAGGGGTTAGGAATTGATGATTAAAAAAGACATTTGGGGCTCCCAAACAATTTAGAACTCGAACAAACTCCTCTGATTTCCCAATCGTGATGTTTTCATCAGTTAGCGATTGAACGGGTACAACCATACATTGAATGAGCTGGAAATTAGAAGCTGGAATCAGTCAAAATAATTATTTGTAGCAGCTCCGAATCGCTGTCCAACCCAGAAACTGCGGTGAGCGCAAATTTTGTTGTTTTAACAAATTTTTGCCGAAAATTTGCCGTTTTAGACGGAAATTTCGGCAAACGGCAACGGCAACGGCAAACCCCAAAAATGGCCGGCAAACGGCAAACGGCAATCGGCAAACGGCAATTGCCGCACACCCCTGATCCCACTGCACTGGATGGATTTAAGATCGTCGGTGATTTGCTTGAGCCAAGTTTGCTTGGAGCTGTTCTTTCGATCATCGACTCTGCCACCCGATTTCCACGAGGAGGAATCGAGAAGTTAACTGTACAGCCCCATGAAGCGTTATTGAAACTAACTACGACCAGCCTTATCACATGCGCTTCCAATAGTGTGAGGGCCATCAATGAACCGAAGCAATTTCCATGGAATCTCTAAAGATTTCACAATGCAAACAAAAAATTATGCAGTATGCAGTATAATTTTTGGTGCTAGAGCAGCGGGGAGGGGGGGGGCATATGGTCATCGCACCTGGCCACAGTCATTTTTCCGTGCCGCAACGACTCTCACAATCTCGGAAGGAAGATGAGAACCCCGTTCCCGTGTTTCAAGTGCGCGGCGGCACGGAAAAATGGGCGTGAGCAAGTGCGATGGTCCCCTCCCAGTGTAGCCTACGAAGCTTGACCATTCGGCTTCTGGCAATGCGTCGGCACGGGTGACGGTAGTAGTCGTGTCGGGACCTACTACAGCTCGTCTACGACGCATGTTCTGCAGTTTCTGTGCTCGAAATCAATAGAGCCTCATTCAACGGCTGCTTTACAGACTTTTCTTTGAAAGGTCTGATCCGAAGCCTATCTAATAACGAGTACTGTTTAATCGTCATCTTCAAGAAAGATCCCTGAGAATGTTTTCGCTCGAAGTTGGCAAGAACGACATGCACGAATGCGAGTGTTACGAAGGGGTGGGGTCAGGGGTCAGGACGTTGATGCCTTCCATGTTTGCTCTACGAATGCTGGAGATAGTCAATAACTGGTGTCTCAGCAGGTTTGGTTGGTCAATAATTGGTGTCTCAGCAGGGTCTCGGTTGCCTCACCCTTCTAGGCAGGGTTGGCGAGTGAACAATTTTTCAGTGCTGTCCCAACACTTTTTCAGTCCTTGCTCTGCTATCATCGAAAACGCCGACGCCTCGAGCCTTGCCCCAACCCCTTCGTGAAACTAGCGTGTGTACATGCATGCTGCCCCAGGAGTTCTTGTGTTCTGACGAAGTATACGTTCAGTAATCAACCTTCCACGATAGACACATGAAGCACTGAGAACGCCATAGCATGATTAAAATTTCAAAAACTGGTCAATACATTGCCTAGTGCAACCGGATTCCTCTGCTTTCCGAACTTTGCGTGACTTCGTTCGGATTCAGATTAGGGCGGCAACGTGTCGGCTAATTCCGGAGGACTGTCAAGTTGCTCAAGGATTCCGCGGTCATTCATTGCTGCGGGGTTCACCGCAGGTTGTTGGGCTTCCTCGGACTTTGAGAAATCGTGATCTCGAAGCATCTAAACTGTGAGTTGTTATTACCCATTCATGCTCACCATACCTCGGCAATTGGAGAATTTTTACTGAATAATCGAGTTTTCGACTGACTCGGTTTCTCATCATTCCGACTAATCGATATCTCGGCTTACTTTGCTTTTCATCATTTAGAACAATCGGGTTTTCGAATAACTCCATTTTTCAAAATTCGAGTAATGGAGTAGTCGAGTGGCTCGATGTCGACTGTCTCAATCGGTATTGAGACTCGGTGACTCAACTCGGCATAGGTATACTGCTCATTGACTACTAGAGCTAAAAAACTTCGAGAAATCGCAGAGTTAAATTCCAAAGTTACGAGAATTTTTTATTGTAAACGAACAACTAGACAGAGGCGTCTATCCACCAAATCGTCGGCACGAGTCTGTGATTGGTCCAGCAGTTGGAAAAACGGATCCTATGAAAACCTAAAAGAACTGCTGTGTAGAGAACCCAGCTTAGCAAGAAAAATAAAGCAGTTTACCTTATTGTTCTGGATCAACTCATAGCTAGTGATAGACAACGGACAACCGTCGAGCTCCACCTGCACACACCAACAGTTATGTAGAGAACTCGCATTCCCAGCTACAGTCGGCACGGATCGCAATGTTACTTTGCGTTTTTTATTGTGCGTTGACGCAAACTCAGTGCGCAGATGTTATAACACATGGGCACCGAGTTTACGCCAACGCACAACAAAAACGCAAAGTATGAGAGCCGTTTGTACCTGCCGCGTCTTGGTAGCCCCTTTGGACTGGGATCTGATCTGTTTCTCATCCTACCTCGCACTGGTCACGTCCACGTCGCGAAAGGAAACAAAGTGTATACAAAGCCATGTCGTATTCGGGCGAGGTCCCGATAAGTAACGATCCCGATCGCTTTAGATCGCCTTTCCATGTGAACTTCACCGAGGCCATGACATTCTTAATAGAAGAGATTTAGTGAATTGGCACTCCCACTGAAAACCGTAGCCTCGACTTGATTTATACACTTTATACTCTCGCTAGGGAGAGCTCCGAACACAAATGTAATTATGTAGAACGGTCTTCGAAGGGCTTTAAGGGGAAAATTTCATTTTTGAGTCTTTCAATGTATTTGAGTAGATCAAAAACGGTAAATAGTTTACTTTTCAGGATTCACGAATTAGAGAAAATTTTCGCCGAACTCCGTCCAGGAAGTTGATCAGGGCGCTTAACACAAGTATGAGGCCAGTTTTCAGTGTCCGAAAAATTTACAGCTGGTTACTGTAGCTGAATGACATTCTACCTCACCTACCGTAGCCTTCTCCGGAAGAACTACTAGAGACAGTTCTCATGTAGACTCTTGTTCAATGCTTCAGAGAACCCTCCTAAACAAAGCTTGGGCAGCAATATCTACCACGTTGTTTAATAAGTTTTGTCGTTCGATAAGAAAAACACAGCTTTGTGGTTCAAAACACGCTTTATTATTCCGTATAATCTCCCTGAACATTATTACACTTGCTCCAACGATCCTCCAATCTGTGAATCCCATCCCTGAAGTGAGAATCCGGAAGGTCGGCAAAATAAGCTTCAACAGCCGGTATGGCCTCTTCATTTGATGGAAAACGCTTGCCACGCATAAATTTTTTGAGTTCTGGAAACAAATGGACGTGGGGTGAATATGGTAGATGCTCCAACAATTCGACAGATTCAAATGAAACTTCACATACGTTCATATGAAGAGTGTTCCAACAGAACAAAAAAATTGGGCTAAGAGCAACGCTCTCTCTTATCGAACGACAAAATTTATTGAACGACCTGGTATTTACCCTGTCCATTTGAAGTACCGGTGCTAGACCCAATCTATTTCCGTTTTTTTTTGCACTACGTACATGTACTATACGATATTCAGTTGCTGTATT
The DNA here is from genome assembly GCA_029168955.1 of Aplectana chamaeleonis. Taxonomy (NCBI): domain Eukaryota; kingdom Metazoa; phylum Nematoda; class Chromadorea; order Rhabditida; family Cosmocercidae; genus Aplectana; species Aplectana chamaeleonis. The sequence goes on along the minus strand of JAPDOI010000116.1, from coordinate 337,989 downwards.
CTATGTCAACCCTATTTAGTGCAAAGCGTGGAAGCTAACTTACTCCACGCTTTATAACGAAACCCTTGTAGTCGAAACTCTCAGCAGAATCTTTCTCGAGCAGGTAGAAGCGCAGCCAATTGTGGAGGCCGGAAATCTCGTTGTTCTTCTCCTGAACTATTTCTGCTAACTTTTAATTAATATTTCTAACTATCATAACTTCAACTATTTATCCTTCTAAAAGCATACAATTTTTTCTATACTTGTTATTCTTAGATGGTAACTTACCTCTCCAACGAATACATGTTCAAAGGCCGATGTGTCAGCTCGTCCACGGGCTCGGGAATAGTGTACAAACCAGAGCTGGGCGATCCAATAACGGAAGGTGACAGGATCTTTTGCGAATGGGTGTCCTAGATGTAAAAACTGTTTGCATACGTTAACCTTACAATGAAACTGGAATCATCGACGATGCCGCACACATTCTTGGTACTCTTTGGGTCAGAGCGGCATCCTACTATATATATTTTGGTAAATTTGTGTGTGCGTGTGTGTGTGTGTGTGTGTGTGTGTGTGTGCGTGTGTGTGTGTGTGTGTGTGTGTGTGTGTGTGTGTGTGTGTGTGTGTGTATGTATGTATGCGTTTCTCTGTGTGTTTGTTTGACCCTTTATTCGGCTTGACTTTCAAGACGGGCTACCTTACGGGTACGGGCTCAAGAGCGCACAGAACGCCGTGGAAAGTGTGCGGGACCCAAGTTGGAGTGGGCAGGACGCCGTAGAAAATGTACCGGACCCGAGTGGAAGTGCGCAGAACGCCGTAGAAAGTGTGCGGGACCCAAGGTAGAGTGCGCCGGACACCGTAGAAAGTGTGCAGGACCCAAGGTAGAGTGCGCCGGACGCCGTAGAAAGTGTGCGGGACCCGAGTGGAAGTGCGCAGGGCGCCGTAGAAAGCTTGTGGGACCTAAATGCGATTGCGCCGGACGCCGAAGAAAGTGTGCGGGACCCAAGTGGAAGTGCGCAGGACGCCGTAGAAAGTTTGTGGGACCCAAATGCGATTGCGCCGGACACCGAAGAAAGTGTGCGGGACCCAAGTGGAAGTGCGCAGGACGCCGTAGAAAGTGCGCGGGACCCACGGTAGAGTGCGCCGGACGCCGTAGAAAGTCTGCATGACCTAGGTGGGAGTGCGCAGGACGCCGTAGAAAGTGTGCGGGACCCGAGTGGAAGTGCGCAGGACGCCGTAGAAAGTTTGTGGGACCCAAATGCGATTGCGCCGGACGCCGAAGAAAGTGTGCGGGACCCAAGTGGGAGTGAGCATGACGCCGTAGAAAGTGTGCGGGACCCAAGTGGGAGTGGGCAGGACGCCGTAGAAAGTGTGCGGGACCCGAGTGGAAGTGCGCAGGACGCCGTAGAAAGTTTGTGGGACCCAAATGCGATTGCGCCGGACACCGAAGAAAGTGCGCGGGACCCAAGGTAGAGTGCGCCGGACGCCGTAGAAAGTGTGCAGGATCCAAGTGGGAGTGGGCAGGACGCCGTAGAAAGTGTGCGGGACCTAAGTGGGAGTGCGCAGGACGCCGTAGAAAGTGTGCGGGACCCAAAGGTAGAGTGTGCCGGACGCCGTAGAAAGTCTGCATGACTTAAGTGGGAGTGCGCAGGACGCCGTAGAAAGTGTGCGGGACCCGAGTGGAAGTGCGCAGGACGCCGTAGAAAGTTTGTGGGACCCAAATGCGATTGCGCCGGACGCCGTAAAAAGTTTGTGGGACCTAAATGCGATTGCGCCGGACACCGAAGAAAGTGTGCGGGACCCAAGTGGAAGTGCGCAGGACGCCGTAGAAAGTGCGCGGGACCCAAGGTAGAGTACGCCGGACGCCGTAGAAAGTGTGCAAGACCTAATTGGGAGTGCGCAGGATGCCGTAGAAAGTGTGCGGGACCCGAGTGGAAGTGCGCAGGACGCCGTAGAAAGTTTGTGGGACCCAAATGCGATTGCGCCGGACACCGAAGAAAGTGTGCAAGACCTAATTGGGAGTGCGCCGGACACCGAAGAAAGTGTGCGGGACCCAAGTGGAAGTGCGCAGGACGCCGTAGAAAGTGCGCGGGACCCAAGGTAGAGTACGCCGGACGCCGTAGAAAGTGTGCAAGACCTAATTGGGAGTGCGCAGGACGCCGTAGAAAGTGTACGGGACTCAAGTAGGAGTGCGCAGGACGCCGAAGAAAGTGTGCGGGACCCAAGTGAAAGTGCGTAGGACGCCGTAGAAAGTTTGCGGGACCCGATTGGAAGTGCGCAGGACGCCGTAGAAAGTTTGTGGGACCCAAGGTAGAGTACGCCGGACGCCGTAGAAAGTGTGCAAGACCTAATTGGGAGTGCGCCGGACACCGAAGAAAGTGTGCGGGACCCAAGTGGAAGCGCGCAGGACGCCGTAGAAAGTGCGCGGGACCCAAGGTAGAGTACGCCGGACGCCGTATAAAGTGTGGAAGACCTAATTGGGAGTGCGCCGGACACCGAAGAAAGTGTGCGGGACCCAAGTGGGAGTGCGCAGGACGCCGAAGAAAGTGTGCGGGACCCAAGTGAAAGTGCGTAGGACGCCGTAGAAAGTGTGCGGGACTCAAGTGGAAATGCGCAGGACGCCGAAGAAAGTGTGCGGGACCCAAGTGGAAGTGCGCAGGACGCCGTAGAAAGTGCGCGGGACCCAAGGTAGAGTACGCCGGACGCCGTAAAAGGTGTGCAGGACCTAATTGGGAGTGCGCAGGACGCCGTAGAAAGTGTGCGGGACTCAAGTAGGAGTGCGCAGGACGCCGAAGAAAATGTGCGGAACCCAAGTGAAAGTGCGTAGGACGCCGTAGAAAGTTTGCGGGACTCAAGTGGAAATGCGCAGGACGCCGAAGAAAGTGTGCGGGACCGAAGTGGGTGATCACGGAAGTTTAAAATCGTTTTGTATGTCTATAATACCACCCCTTTCTTCACGTCCCCTCCCCCAACCACTCATTTAAACTGCTTAGCTGTTTATATATGCACCAACCTTTCTGAATCGGGTTTATATACGATAGAAATGTGAATCAATCAAAATATGCATCCAGAGAACAAAAACATCATTACACTTCATTTGGCAATAGAGGTAGCAGGGTGTCGGTTGGTCATGGAGGCATTTACTAAATCTCAAACAGCGGTTGTCTTTATCATGACAGAAATGAATATAAATGAACCACCACTTTAGGACTCGGTGTGCAACTGCATTAGAAAGGAGTTTAGCAGGTTTAGCAAGGTTTGAAATGCTTTGTAATTTCTGATTGCTCGAGTGTTGTCGTCGAAACCAGCTCATGGGCCGGCGCAACCGGATTCCAGCGACAGAGGCCGGCGATAGCCGGCAAACGTGAGATCTTTTGTACGCCATTTCACATAGAATCAGCGGATTTCGATTCATTCGCCTTATACTCAAGATGCCGGCGAAGCCGGCAAATGGGCCGACGTAGCCGGACCCCAGCGGCAGAGGCCGGCGTCAGCCGGCCGACGCCGCTGGTTTAGTATACGTAGTACCTTCTACTTATCATGAATCTACCCCCCCCCTCCCGCAACCTCATAGGTTGTGTATCAAAAAACTAAAATCGAATCTCATATTCGAGTACAGCGCCCCAAATGACCCCCTGGATAATGCTTGCGCCAAAAAGAGAATTTTTCATTTTTGGAGAAAACCCATGGTTTGAGAAGATAAGCACCCTCGCAGCATATTTTCTTTCGCTCGACTATGACTACACTAAAAATAGTCTACCTTTCCATTCTTTCTAAAGATATTTTGCTCCGAAGAGAACTTTTCGTTCCGCTTCTGCAGTGAGATTTTCAGAAGTCGCTGTAAAACAATTTTCCTCTCTTGCTGATATGTACGGGATTATTCTTTCTTTTTCTTCTCTTTTCGTTTGTGTTTTCTCTGCCTTTCTGATTTAGGCTCGAGAGGAAGCAGTGATTTTCCGGGCTATGGTAGCACCCTACCGACGCAATCGTATGTGCGGGAAATGTTTTCGAGGTTCGAATGATGAGGATGCGAACTACAACTTTGGTTTAAGCCACCGTTCGGGAAGGGTCGACGATGAGCTCTTTTGTTCTCCTGAGACTGGCTGGATTCATCAATTATACCCCGAGTATAATTATACCCCGGTATAAATATACTCCAAGATATATTACCCTATAACCCCATCGCGTGATTCATAACGTGATGACCAGCCATGGTTCATATCTTATACTACGGGTATGCGATTGTGTGCACACATACGGCAACGCACATGATTGTTTTTAGCCGAACGTTCTTCGATGGCGATACGTAAAAGAAAATCTACAACCATACAATGAAAATATGCAAGCGTACCTGATTTGAAAAAAAAACAAAGAAATGCTGTAAATATATGTAGTGCACTGTCATTATACAATGCCACAGAGAGAGTGAAATTTCTGAAAATTTAGCTTCCTGGCAAGAGTAGCGATTTGGCAATGTCATTGAGAAGTCAAAAAAAATTTCGAAAATGTCTTGAAATATCTTAAAAAAATTATTTGGCGTAAAATAGCCTGGAGTAATAAAAAAATTAGGAAATGAAGTGAAATAACCAAAAATACGATTTGGTGGTCGATCATTTCACAAGCTTCTCCGTTAATCTTGTCAAAACGAAATCAAGCACGATATGGAATGGAACCTTTCGTTCACCTAGCTTGACCTATGCTGATTCCCTTAATACAGCTTTCAAAAATGGCTTAATGTTTCCGTCGCGCGCTTGATTTCGTTTTGATAAGTTTAACGGAGAAGCTTGTGAAATGATCGACCACCAGATCGTATTTTTGGTTATTTCACTTCATTTCCTAATTTTTTATTACTCCACACTATTTTACGCCAAATCATTTTTTAAAGATATTTCAAGACATTTTCGAAATTTTTTTTGACTTCTAAATGACATTGCCAAATCGCTACTTTTGCCAGGAAGCTAAATTTTCAGAAATTTCACATATTTTTCCCAAAGGTTCCCTTTCTGACTTCAATTTTGCTCAACGATTTCCATTTTGGAATGATGAAACATGTAACAGACGATATTGTCGTATGAGTACAATTTTTGAAACCTATGACCTACAACCATAAAAATTAAAACTCATTGCCGCATGTGGTGCAAAATGTGAAAGTCGATATTATTGATTATTAATATTTGATCTTGCATGAATAGAAGAATTTCCCAAACAAATGACTTAGAGCCATCAACAATCAAAAATTATTGCGGCACTTTGCGCAACAGGCGCAAAAATCAATATTATTGATCGGTATTTATCGATAATGACTGATGAGCAAAATTCCTCAACCAAGAAAACCAACCCCAAAAGCAATCAACACGGTTCGCCGCATTTTGTGCAAAAAGCACGAAAATCGATAATATTAATTATCGGTCGATGACGCGTCATGAGTACGAATTCTGACAAGTTCAGTACTTACCTCCGACGAACTGTGTTGATTGGCTGCAATTTCACCCACACACCCAGGTCTCCACAGCCTCAGCAGAAAAAAAGCAGTTTTCGTGCTCCACGGCCAATTTAGTATGTAAACCCACGATTTTGAGGTACCCTTCATAGTTAAGGTATCAAGTTCAAATTGGAATAGGAGCGACCTGCATCCATTTTCAGCCTCCTGTCCAAAAATGAGCTCCCTAGCTCAATTTTAACTGGTAGCAGAAGATTGTGAACGCCGTCTGAAAAAAAAGGAGATTGACAGAGAAAACTTGCGGTTTTTCAAAATTTTCTCAAATCCTAGGGAACCATTCTAAACCATATTAGGGCATTATGTACAACTTTTTGCGCTCTTTTTAATGCAATTTGAAGCTAATTTCTACCTTCAGCCCGAACTTAGATTTCGAAAAACGGGTTGCGCGCGTGGCCGATTCAAAACCAAATCTGGTGCGCGCTTCGCGCGCACCTTAGTTCGACAAAATAGCCGTTCCAGACGAATTATGGAAATTACCCATTGTGCTAATCAAGGATGTTAGGTCAATTTTTCCGAAAGTTCCTAATACATCCTTATCTATCCACAGGGTTTTGGAAAGATTACTCCTTCCAGTTCCAATCATGACTTTCGCTATAAGAACGGAGCATATCCTATGGTCTATGATGTTCCCAACGAGAGAATAGGTCTTGAAAGCAACATTTTTATCAGGCTACGTTTATCTAAGACCATGGGCGCATGGTCCTTCATAAACCGCGCACTTGGCTGAGACTTGCTTTTTCATCTGCCGAGCTCGGATAGAATACTCAAGAGCGTGGAAGGCGTTTCCAATATCGGGAATAGCTATCGCATTGAAAAACCAACTGCTTCGTTACCTGCATGATGCAGTTTTCGTTGTCTTATAGGATTATCGGTAGTAGAAACTTGTTTTTTTTTTCTGAAAACTTATCCACCATATACTTCCACATCATTATTGTTCCGTTTATATAGGTACCTAATTTTCCTATTTTTATCTGTGCACAATATTCAATAAATTTGAATTAAACGCTCATAAGATTCCGGGATCTTGCTGTGGGAAAGGGAATGAAAATGGGAAACAGCAAGCGAGATACGCTGATCATCAAAAGGCAAAATCGTCACATTAAAAGAAGTGTGGATTCGCAAGAATGAACGGAGGAGAAGAGAAAAATAAAAAAACGTTTAGAAATAATAAATACAGGGATAAAAAAGCTGTAGTGGAATGGTAAACAGAAAAACAAGCGAAAAACTACTTTTGAGGCTTCGCGAAAACTGCCTGTCACATGATTCGGTTGAATGGTGCGTGCAATTAACCATGGGTCACGTTTTGGTGGGGGATACTAGCCGGGGTATACTATACCCTAGCTCCAGAGCGGGGTATAATATACTCCAATTTATACCCTGAACCGGCAGAGAATAATTTGGAAGAATCACATTTTCTGGGGTATGCGGGCGATAATACCCCGATGCGCCCATATACCCGAGGTATAATCGTTGATGAATTCGGCCTCTGGATTCTCCTTGCCTCTCGCCCGCCGCCATCGATCTGCTCAAGTCTCTCACAGCGCTTGTTGATTGTAGTGATTCCTAGGAGGTTTTTTTTAACAGGGCTAGTGGGTTTAATCTATTTGATCATTCCTTGTTTGCTTGTTGAGCGTTGCTAGTGTTATTTTGTATGTGACTAAATAAACCGATTCTGATGTTGAACTGAGCCCTTAAATGAAGAATGATCATATATTTGAGCGTTTCATGGGTCACATTGATGCATTCGGCCTAGGAACACTACAGAAAAACAATTAAACAGTCACCTTTCTGTCGCAGGAACTCGTAGAGCAATTTCCAAGGCTTCGAGTTGAGCACTGTGGTGAGGAAAGCGGTAGTTTCGCGCTTTTCCTTAACTATTCTGATTTACCTCAAAAACTGAGCTATCTCAGTAAAACGAAATCTACAAAAGTAATAAGATGAGCGTTGAGTACGTAATACGCACCTCTTCTATAGAGACACGTGGTTCAGCTCGGCCTGTCTCGCGATAGAAGTTATTAGTGAGAGCCAAGAACTGAGCGAAACTGGTCTTCTTGAAAATGCTCTCTTCAACACGGGCGAACAGTCTGAGTTTGCAGAAGTTGTACCAAACTTTTTTTTGTAATTTATACACTACAAGTTTGAGCAAATCACTCACTTGTTGTTCGCATTGTCGCTCGTGTCCCTCGTATTGGTATGCCCTTGGAAGCTGAGCACAACTTGGCCGTATCGAGCTTTGTTCTCATCAGCATCACGCAGTTTCCGGGACATCTCCAACAGCTCCTGATTTTTTATGTCGAATGCTGAAATATACTTATGTACAGGCTATCAAACGGCGAAATTTACATGGTTCCTGTGCATGCTGGTGCGGAGCGGAGGTTAGAGACAGTGAGAGAGCGGGGAGCAGACGGAGGCTGAGGCGTCGCGCGCGCCGCTCGCGCCTCGAATGATGTGAATTACGACGTTTTATAGAGGGTACCTGCCATTCATATCTGAGTGCAGCTGCACAATACTGCTGTAGTGCATGTGGATCGAATCCACACCGCGGGTGTGGCCAAGGAGCAGTTCGACTGGTACACACGACGCGCGCGACGGATAAACGCTGTGCGCGCTCATCGTCCTTGGGACGCGTTAACCGAGGGCACTCAAGAAAAGTAGTTGTTGTTCCATTTTAGCCGTTCCCCTTTATCGTTTTTTGCATTTTGTTCACGTTGTTGCTGTGTCAGACGTAGGGTCGGCGTCGGAATCAATAGCATCATCTCCCATTCCGCTCCAACTCTGGAAATCTAGCGTTTCAAACGGAGGCCAAACGATTTTTTTCACATCATCGTGACAATGAGCAGAACTCGCGATATGATAGAATAATCACGTTTGTTTCGATTGGATGTCGCGAGTTGCGGCGTTTGCCGCGCCCATAGTTTCGCTTGCACTTGAAACGCGTTGGACAGGAACGACATTGCTCTGGACAGAGACGCGGAGTCACCTCTCGCGTCTTGCTCTTACCACAAGATCAGAACGACGCTCTCCTTTTCCGTTTCTCCACTATTCGTTATTCATTCTTGTCGTTAGTCTCGATCTTTCCAAAACACGTGCCAATTGTCTCTCCATCTTCAAAATTCTTAAGTCTATTCAAATTTCCCTGCTCCACGAAAAACACGGCAGGTGTGTCCAATTGAAACATTGTATGCGCTTTTAATTTAAGTTCACAAATTTCTTAAATTTTTAAACTCAGTTCAAATTTGCTCGTCCGGTTTCATTTACATGAAAACCTCGCGACAATCTGAAAGAATTGGGAGACCTATGGATTTTCAATTCCCCGAAATTCACAAATTTTTACGTTCATTTCCTGAAAATTTTGGTAAATGTTGATTCGTGATTCTCTAGGCAGAGTAATTTTGTTAGAACCTGCAGTAACTCACAAAGGGAAGGTTTTCAAAGCAAAGAAAATTCAAAGACCGAATGTCTCTTGTCGTCTTCTCTTTTTTTATTCAATGATTAAAACCTCAGTAAGGGAGCAATTCTGACATGGGTATAGGCAGTTTTATGTATAACTTCCCTTTGATTTTTCTTCGACACAAAATCCTATCTCGTCTCCTCTTTGTTGGTTCCTATTATGAAACGTTACAAGTCTATTATTTTATTTATATGTCCATTCAGGAGCTGGACTATCTTAGACTGGGCTGACGTGGGGCCGCGATATGGGCTCTTTCAATTTTCAATTCGTTTGTTTTTCTGACAGCTTTCGCACTGCAATCTACACTGTAAGGTAATACATTTCCTGAGCTTTTCTGAGACATCTCGTGTTAACGTGCCCGTATTTATAGCGCATCCAAAGTTTCGGAAACATTGTATTGTTTGAAGACGGAAAAATCGATGAGGTGGTAAAATTGAAGAGCTGATAATGGAAGATAATAAGATGAAGACATATTCCGAATGGCTGTCTGACCTGCTGTAAGGTTTCCTAATAGTGCTTTGATTTGAATAATTTGATTTTTTTATCTTGACTTTGGCGTGGTTAGAGTTAAAATGTTTCTCCGAAAATCGAAGGATTTGTGAAAAAATTCGAAAATGCGAGCAGTCGCTACGCGCAGCAGACCGACGGGCTGTCGCTGGGTCCCGATCATTTCCCAAACAAACTTTTTTTTTGTTTTCTCTCAGTCTTTTTCGATGTTTCTAATAAGGTAGCGGTAGCAAATGATCAGGTATGTTAGTAGTCCCTTAATTAGCATTTATACGCCGCTTCTACCATTTTTAGGTACATTCCAGGCCCTAAATGGCACTGCGTAATTTTTTTTTGTCGTATAAGCACATTTTCCATCCTGCCTAACTCCTTTTGACATGTTTGAAAAAAAGAATGAAATTAGAGTAACATCTCAAATCGCAAAGTTTTTCTCTTAATCTGGAGTGAATATGTATTGCAGATTTGTGATTCATACCCTTGAAGGCAGCGTTCACAAAGAAAAATTTGCACGTTTTTTTGGCTAAAACGTAAGCTTTGGGTCCCTCTAAGAAGATCAAGAACGGAAATGCAACGAAAAACGGCCGGTCATTGAATGAAAAACTCGTGGGCCAGCCAACCCATTGGGCCACTCCGCCCATGTCCTTTAACAGTTTCCCTGAATTCGTGGTTAGATGAGCGATAGTTTCCGATCACGAACCCGTTCTTCTCTTCGTTCTCAACGCCTCTCTTCACTCAGGTCAGCTCGCACACATCGGCTGCAGAAAACGGGAGTTACAAGCCTCGAACAACTCGTCCACAATGCTTCCCTAGCTGAATTTTGAGGGACCATAACTCCGTTTCCAGGGGGTCTTGTACGATTCCATGGACATCATTGAAATCAGCATGGGACCGTTTTCAGAATAGGTGGAAAAACAGAAAAACGACTTTTATCGTGAACACTTCCTTTAACAGTGACATTCTTTCCATGAAAAAAGTGTTCCTTATGCCACTTCAATCAGGAAAACAATATAAGGAATACAATCGATATCTAGTAAATGGTTTGCAGATGCGCGAATGCAGATTTGTAGGTACGCAATTTCGCGTGCAAAATTTGCAGCGGCGACAACTCCGTCGCCAAGTCTGTGGTCGGCGACCGGCTGTCGCTGAAGTATACCGATGCCCAATGAGGGTATATATACCAATTCGCCGCAGCTAAAAAAACTATGAAGGTAACGCGGTGAGAAACGGGCAAGAATTAGAGTTTCTAGGGCCCAAAGGTGACAGTTCGTGCACACGTGCACAGCGGCGCCCAAAAAGGTCGCAGTCTCTTGCCGAACGGGCAAAAGTCATCGGCATTCAGAGGGAGGAATAAATGCAAATTTACCTAATAAAAACAGTTGAGCAATGAAAAAAAGCACTTCAGTCAATGTTTTTGACTAGATGTGTACATAAATCCGAAGGCTCATTGGTTGAAATTCAATTTCAAGCCAGCTGATGTCCTTGGTATAAGGCGCTATTCATACTGCTCAACGCCAGCGCGGCACGCGCGTGCCGCGCTTGCGGAAACTATGAATACTCCAGCGGAGACGCCATGGCGGAGCGGTGAAGCTGGAATGAATGAGACGATCGATAAATAATATCAGTGGATGAAAACGCCAAGGCGTTCCGGGTTGCAGTATGAACACTGCAGCGGCGACGCCATGGCGGAGCGGGCAAAGCGTGACGCGCATGCCGCGCGGGCGGGGCGTCAAGCCATTCATGCACAAAAGCCACGCAAGCGCGGCACGCACGTGCCGCGCTGGCGTTGAGTAGTATGAATAGCGCCTAAGAGGTCATCCATGCCGATGATGTGGAGTGGGCTCGTCCACCATCAAAAGACAAGAAAGTTCAGGGCTGAAATTCGTCCCGAAAAAGCGGTTTTATCACGATTTTTTCTCATAGGTCCTACTACTCTCAACCCAGAGCAGGGTTTAGAGATGAAAAGAAGACAATACTATTTTATCGCGACCACTGCCTTTAACCTTTTGCTTGGTGATTTGAACGTGTTTTGTATATTTCACTCTTGTGGATCATAGTTGTCGCTAGTTTTTATTTCTGAGGAATTTACTATCAGTTATTGGGTCTTGTTATTTAATCATCATTGCTCGTTATGGTGTCCGTCATTGTTGCCTTGAATCTAGCCGTCGCTGTTTAATGCGATGAATTCTCTTGTTATGTTGAAGTGTACCATCCAATAAAGAAGTATATATTTTTCATGAAGTAATTTTGTCTGCATGGCTGTCTGCATGGCTATATGTGGAGGGGTCTGAGGCTTGAAGTGGGATCGAAACGCCGAAGTGTTGGTGGATCGAAACGCCGGATGTTTCACAGAGAACCGCGAAGTCAGGATGGCGACATCCAACCCGGCGATGGCAGATCGAGCGCCACTGTACCCAGCTGGAACGCCGCAATTTTTGGGGAGAATGGCCGATTTTTTCGGGGTTGCCCAACCCAATTTTAGCTTCCGTGCGCAAGCATTGCAACGCTCGTCAGCGGTTTGAACTGCGCTCGGTGCCAACGAGGACCTGAGAAGATGCGAAAACAAAAAGAGCTCTAGATAAAATTCTATAAAAAGTGCGAATCCCATCGAAAAAAGGTGGTATGATAAGCATTGCGTCTAAAAAACACATTATAAACAAAAAAACATGAATAAAGTGCAAAAAATGATAAAGGGGACGGATAAAATGGAACACCGACTACTTTTTCAAGGGTCCAAGGTTAACGCGCCCCAAGGACGATGAGCGCGCACAGCGTTTTTCCCTCAATTGAGGTGAACCGAAGAAACGCGATTTGTTCGAATTCTTCCTTTTTCTATTCCAACTTCCTTAGCATTTCGAGGCGTTTTAGGAGATCAAAAGCTTGAAACCCGATGTCAAAATCATCTGAAGCTGGCGAAATCGGTTTTCTGGCCGTCTCTAATGTGCACTTCTGCGAGTTCCTGCGAAAGACGAACATTTGATCCTACTCAAGTCACGCTTCAGGACAGGAAAGCAAAAAGTAGAAGTGAAAGCACATCATATTTGCAACGTCTTGGATACCTGGAATCCTTTCTGCAGCTAAAGCTTGCTTGACCACAAACACCATTAACAAATACTGCCACATCGTGTCTGAAAAGCCAGTAAGATGACGTCACTTGGATGGAATTCTTTGTGTTGGGAAAAACGACAGTGCGCGTGGAGTGAAACCGAAATGAACGAAACGGCCCAGTCATCGATTGACTGCGATTGGATTGGTGACATTTTGGTGACCCAGAGGGCCTGAAAATCAGCTTCTGTTGGTAGCAGATAATTTCTTATATCTAAGAAGAAAAATTTTACATGTCAGACTTAAGGTAACGTAGAGTCATCATAAATGTACCTGAAAACGAGCAATATTATTATAGAATTCGAGACTTGTAATTGTTTTCACGGCGCGTGATTTGTTTGCTTTAGGAGGCGAGTGCCGACAGGAAAACCGTCTTTTTTTTCAACAGAAGCTGGAGTAAATTCCGTACACGTGTATGACGGACGTCTCGCAGCGGACGTCTAACGAGAAACAGGTTTCCGCAAGGGCGACCACAGATCGCGTCAAACACATTTCAGTGAAAATATTTCTGAAAATTTAGCTTCCTGGCAAAAGTAGCGATTTGGCAATGGTGGAAAAAGCTTCAGAAATATCTTGAAATATCTTAAAAAATGATTTGGCGTAAAATGGCCTGGAAATATAAAAAAGCTAGGAAATGAAGTGAAATAACCAAAAATGTGATTTGGTGGTCGATCATTTCACAAGCTTCTCCGTTAAACTTATCAAAACGAAATCAAGCACGATATGGAATGGAGTTCGCCTAGTTTGACCTTGCTGATTCCCTTATTACAGCTTTCAAAAATGGGTTAATGGGTGCGTTGGGCGCTTGATTGTGGTTTGGTAAGTTTTACGGAGAAGCTTGTGAAATGATCGACCACCAAATCGCATTTTTGGTTATTTCACTTTCATTTCTTAGCTTTATATTTCCAGGCCATTTTACGCCAAATCATTTTTTAAGATATCTCAAGATATTTTTGAAGCTTTTTCCACCATTGCCAAATCGCTACTTTTGCCAGGAAGCTAAATTTTCAGATATCTCACATATTTTTCCCGAAGGTTCCCTTCCTAACTTCAATTTTGCTCAACGTTTTCCATTTTGGAATGATGAAACATCTAACAGACGATATTGTCGTATGAGTACAATTTCTGAAACTTATGACCCAAAACCATAAAAAATACCACTCATTGCCGCGTTTTGTGCATTATGTGAGAACTCAATAATATCGATAATTGAAGAAAATCTAATTTAATACTTGATCCTGCATGATGAGAAGAATTTCCCAAACAAGTGACTTATAGCCATCAACAATCAAAAATCATTGCGGCATTTTGTGCAACATTCGAAAAAATCAATATTATTGATTGGTATTCATCGATAATGACTGATGAGCGAAATTCTCCAACCAAGAAAACCAATCCCATCAGCAATCACCACTCCTAGCCGCATTTTGTGCAAATAGTGCGAAAATCGATAATGTTGATTATCGATCGATGACGTGTCATGAGTACGGATTCGGGCAAGTTCAGTACTTATCTCCGACGACCTGTGTTGATTGGCTGCAGATTCACCCACACACTCCGGTCTCCACAGCAGTGGCAGAAAAAGTCAGTTTTCGTGCTCCACGGCTAATTTAGTATACAAACCCACGATTTTGAGGTACCCTTCAAAGTTAAGGTATAAAGTTCAAATTGGAATAGGAGCGACCTGCATCCATTTTCAGCCTCCTGTCCAAAAATGAGCTCCCTAGCTCAATTTTAAGTGTACCCGCAAGATCGTGAACGCCGTCTGAAAAAAAGAGATTAGCAACAAAAACGAGTGGTCTTTCAATTTTTACTCGAAAACCAGTGAACCGTCCCAAACCATTTTCGGGCACATGTACCAACTTTTTGCGCTCTTTTTAATGCAATTTAGCTCCAATTCCTACGTTCACTCTGAACTGAGATTTCGAAAAAGGGGTTGCGCGCGTGGCCAATTTTTTGGCCGCGTGGCCATCGCTTCGCGCGCACCACAATAAGTAGGTGGTAGGATAAGGCTGGTCTGAATCGTTTTCGAACTATACAATGCTGAGAAATACATTTTGAAACGATATTTTGACTTTTAGGTTCAACCTTTCCAACATATTCTGTCTTCTTCCCATCGTCTATGGAAGACCGGATTTGCAGCCGATTCAACTTTCCTAACTTTTTGCGAACTTCCTGCTACGATTGCTCTAGGTAAATTCCAACTATTTTTCCTATAAACCTATTTTTTATGCCTTGTGAAATCGTTTTTTCAAACATACAATACCCGTGCTAAGTTTTGTAAAAATGGGGAGCATTTGCCAAACTTGGCAAAAAAGCGTCCGATGCATGTAACTTTTTTGAACAAAGACGTTTTTGGATTATGAAAACGCTGTCATATTCACAGCTCGGATTCTTACATAATAATGTGCCTTGTGGACCGAAGTTCCCTAAAATGACTTTGTTTTCGAGTAGAATTGTTTTTGCGGTCGTTTTACAAAAACGTCGCGCACGGCAAAGTGCGGCGAAACTCTGAGTGATAATTGTACAAGTAATAGAAGAATAATCTCTATGCTAGATGGTAGTGGGGCTATCTCGAGATCTGTGCAGATTGATATTCCGAAATCCTCCATTTATCGGTCTGGGGCTTTCGCAACAAAAGTCCGACTTTTTAGGAAGCTCCCCAGCTTGTTTAGTGAGGGATTTCGAAAATTCAATCTGCACAGATCTCGAGATAGCGGCACTTTCATCCAACTCAAAAAGTAAATATAGAGATTGCTCTTCTGTAAATCGTACAATTACTACTCAAAGTTTCGCCGCACTTTGCCGCGCGCGACGTTTTTGTGAAACGGCCGCAAAAAAAATTTTACTCGAAAACAAAGCGATTTTAGGATACTTTGGTCCAGAATGCACATGAATATGAAGGAATTCGAGCCGTGAATATGACAGCGTTTTTAGATTCTGAAAAAAGTTCCCTCACAAAAACGTTACAAGGATCGGACTTTTTTTGTAAAGTTTGACAAATGTTCCCCGTTTTTATGATACTTAGCCATGATATCTTGGGTATTGTAGTTTCCTCTCCGACGTTTGGATACCTTCGTTGTGCAAGACGTGCTGTTGTTCTCGGAGCCAAATTCTGATCCGCACTTGCGGAGAACGGCTGTTGCGTCACGCGATAGGTTGGTAATCGTGCTGGGACCACGTGGTCTCAGCACGATTTATCTTTCTCCCAGAATCATCATCATCGTGTCGCGTGATGCAACAGCCTTAATCCGCATTTTCGGACCGGAATTTGGCTCCGAGAACGGCAGTATTCGAAAAAAATATCATTAGGTTTTTGCCCGCTATGGCATGTGCAGTCGGCGCAGATCACTTTAATATGTATGTACCAGGCCGTCCAATAATTCTTGTACGAAAATTTCCAAAATTCTATAATTTTTCTTAGAAGTGTTATAATACCAGGCAAGTGTAAGAACCTTCTAGAAGGTTCTCCGAAGTTCTACGCTAGGGGTATATAAGGCGCAGTCACCGCGTCTAGCTACCAGTACAAGCTAAAATGGACCAAGGTCGAATTTGTACGTTCGTGTACTACGAGTGGCTGCTGGGCAACGACACGGGCACCGTGGTCGCCAACATCCGCAGAGCGTGCGAGGAGGATGCAGTGTCCCAACGCAAAGTCAGCCGCTGGTTCAATCGTTTCGAGAGCGGCGACACGAGCCTCGAGGACAGGGAGCACAGCGGGAGGCCTTCTACGGTGGGTTATGACGAAGTCCGTCGCTGTATCAAGAAGAAGCCGGAAGCCACCACCCGTGAACTGGCGACGAAGCTTGGCTGCAGCAAGTCCACCATCCACAATCGACTCAACTTACTCGGCTACCACAAAGTTCTGGCCCGTTGAATCCCCCACCGTCTGACGGACGCCAACAAGCACAGCCGCGTGGACGTCTGCCAGTCTCTCCTCCTTCGTCCGCACCGCAAGGAGTTTCTCGAGGACCTGGTCGCTGGTAATGAGAGCTGGGTCCTCTACGACAACGTCGCCCGCTGTGCGGTCTGTATCCCGCGCGGAGAAGAGCCGCCGACGACGACGAAAGCCGACCTGCACCCGCTGAAGATCATGCTCTGCTGCTGATGGGACATCAAGGGGGGGCATGCTCTATTTCGAGCTGCTCCCGCAAGGCAGGACGGTCACCGCCTCCATCTACACCGATCAGCTCGAGAAATTAGCCGCCGCCATCCGAGAAAAGCGTCCCCGACGGGCCTCGGTCCACCTGCTTCATGACAACGCGCGCCCCCACGTGGCGAAGGAGACCCAGCGGAAGTTGGCGACGCTCGGCTGGGAGACGGTTGCCCATCCGCCGTATTCCTCGGACCTCGCCCCCTCCGAATACCACTTGTTCCGCCCGCTGAAGCACCATTTGGCCGGAAGAAAATTCACCAACTACGACAACCTCAAATCCGACAACGCAGACTTCTTCGAGTCGCAGCCCCCGGAGTTCTGGGCGAAGGGCATCGGCGACCTGCCCAATCGATGGGCCACTGTTGTGGATAACTGTGGTGATTATATTGTTGATTAGTCTTGTTTTTAAATAAAGTTGAAAAAATTAAAAATGGTGAAATTTTCGGACAAGAATTATTGGACAACCTGGTACTTTGCGTCCTTATTGCGCGTTGGCGCAGAATCGGTGCTCGAATGTTGCAGCATATGCGCACCGAGATTGCGCCAATGTCGACTGTAAAACAGGCTCAATGCATTCCAAAGGAAGGATTGAAACATTTCGGTAAGAGAGAAGAATCTGAAAAGTCGGATGCCCTGCGGAAATAGCCAAACAAGAGTGCCATCCGGGTTGGTCAGATGTGTCGACTGGAATGTGGTCCTTGGGGAGGAGAGATATTCAGTAAGGGCCAGACACGGCCTGACAGCAGTTTGGGTCTGAGAAAATGGCGAATGAGGGCCAATCATGTTGGCCGATCGCATTCAGAGGAAATATTAGCCTCAAGAGATTCATTCGTGTTTGGAAACGTCCAACCATCAGTCTGATCTACGCAAAAAAAATAATGAAACGATGTATGAGAGACCAACTTCGATGAATAGTAAAACACTTTCTATACACTATTTATGGTCTCTAAAATGTCAAATCAATAAATTACTTACAATCTATAGCCAACAAATTCAACATAGTATAAAAGTAAAACTTTTAACAAGACAGGAACAAAAACCAATTAGAATTACATATGAATGTATGTACGACAAGTATAAATAATATTAAATAGCAAACAATCCGAAAAGGCTAGCACAACTGCATCATAATATGAAAAAATACAAGTAAAAGCTACTGAGATGCGCTAGAGGCACATCCGCTCCGACTGTGAGTTCAACAAAAAATTTATTTGAAATTTGGTTGCAACCTTGGCGGAAAAAATTTCAACTTTTCTTCAGAAACGGTCCAACTCACAGTCGGTACGGCCTAGGATGACTAGTTTTTACCAGTAGTGACTCCAGTTTGTGGCCCTTTTAAGTATTTACAAAATTATAAATGACGATTTGCTGAACATTTGCTAAACAAACTAACTAAACTTCAATTAAAAACCAACTAAAAACTGTCAATTACGAAAATAAAATTACATATAGTAGCGTCCATACACTTATTTTGGGTGTGATATGGCACTTGGGCAAATAAAGAAGAGGTGGTTCGAACATGCAGCTTTTACGTTGATCGAATACACAGAGTGGGACGCGGCTGGGACCAGTTAGACTGGAACGCACTACGCGCGTGACGGAAAGCCGCTTCGTTCACGTCATTCCTGGAGCGTCGCGCGTGTAGCACTTGGCTAGCTAAGCAGTTCCTGGGAACCTTTCATCCTGTGCAATTAATCAACATGAGCTATGATTACTTTTTGACTTTTTTTAGCAGTAAATCTTTATTGATTTGCGTTGATCTTTATTGACTGACTTTGAGTTAAGCTTTTAATGTTCCGATCTCTGACCTTTCAGCCTTGTTTGAGCCCAAAGAAATTTTCGACAATTGACTCTCGAATTCGTATTCAGGACACCAAATAGCACCTGCATAGAAATTTTTAATCGAATCTGAGACCTATACTGTGCTTCTCTGGGTCAAATTCCAGTCCGCAATTGCGTCTCAGCACGCTTTGCGGCCGCACGCGCTCGAGTCAGTCGAGTTTTCAGCTCCGAAGCCGACTCGATGTGACTGTTTTATACAGTTTTCTCCAATTTTGTTTAGTTTCCAGTTTCCAAAACCTACCTAGAGTCAACAGATCGGCAGCTGCGGCGCTGGAAACTCTTCCGACTCGAATGCGCGCGGACGCAAAGCGTGTCGAGACGCAATTACGGACCGGAATTGGCCCAGAGAAGCACACCACCCACTAAACTACGGTGTGCCCACCGTAATCTATAGAAAATCGCTAAACGGACATTAGATTCGTGTTGAGGACTACAAATGATCTCCAGAGAAAGATTTTGAGCCGCATCTAAAGTAGCACTTAGGCAATAGTCGAAATTCGCGTTTTGATCCGAGAGCTTCCCCCCCCCATGGGAAGCTGTGATGAAAAGAGTCCAAAACTTTGAAAAGCCGACAAATTAGTGATCAGCAACCCAAAAAAACCCATTTGAGAGTTTTTAGCCAAAACTGAAGCGTTTTTCGTAAACACAGTAGGAACCCTCCAATTGTTATAAGTGACGGCTCAACTAACAATCTTAAGAGCCCGAAACGCTATTACTCTATGCTAAAATCGTAGAGTGACCCCTCACCCAAACTTCGTCCATTCTGGGAGCTTAAGCCTCGGAAAACTCGTCCACCATGCTTCCCTAGCTCGATTTTCGAGAGACCATAACTCCGCTCCTAGAAGGTCTTGTGCGATTCCAAAAACATCATTGGAATCAGCATGGGACCGTCTTCCAGATAAGCGGAAAAGCAGAAAAACGATTCTCATCGTGAACACTGCCTTTGAAGGCAGCATACACGCTCGAAAATGATATCAATTTTATGGAATAATTCGAAGTTCTGAAGCTGTTAATATTCAGAGATAACGAAAAAACCAAAAAAAAAAAATCAACTGAAATGAAGATATAACGGTTCGTTCTGTATTGGCGAAGAAGTGGACGAGTTGTACCGCATTGGGAAAAAATAGCGGAGCTAGCGACAAATTCGTTGGGATAACGACGCTAATGTACTCGTACGGCCCTTTCTGGAACGCTTACGACGTTAGAAGCGTCAAAATGAGCCAATATCACCGTAATCGAGCATTGAACATTTGTATTGAGGGGCGGAGCCCGTATCGATGGGCGGAGAAAGGATGATTCTTTGACTCAAAACGGCTCAAATACGGTCATTTTAACTCGTTTTCATCTCTTTCAACTTCGTGAGGGCTCTTCTAGGGCCCGTACGACCCCACTAATGTAGTTATTTCAACAACTTTTGCGAGCGTGTATGCTGCCTTTAACCTCCGCTCCGCAACCGCACGCGAAGCAACCTACGGGATTCTGGGAGAATAGTAAAAGTTTACAGATTTTCGAAAAATAACTGCGCTTTTTGGAAGGTGCATTGGGTGCCAAAATTAGGGAAAAACGGTAATAACTTTTTTCAGAGTGGATCTAGGCAGCTTATAGGGGTATATTCGGATTCTACGATCAAAAATAACTCTAGAAAAGTACTTTTCTTTTGAAATGGCCGGGCTGACGAGTAGGGACTTTCGAAAATTGCGAACCGCCTGCGGCGTTCAACCTTCTGGAAAAATCGATATTTCCATCACTCATTTCGCTTGCGTGCGTTGTTCCCTCCGTTTGCCTTCCGCTTTCTCTTCCTCTCTAACCTCCGCTGCGCAACCGCACGCGGAAGAGCTACGGGAATTTCATTGTTTTCGCAGCGTGTACAGTTCACCGCAATGTTAAAAGGACATTGTGCGGTTGCGGTCACACACTAAAACTAAGGTGGAAGACGCCTAATTTCATTACCGGTCGACAGTACAGCTGATTTTCTGTGTAAGCCAAGGTTTTTCCTGTTCGTTTCGGCATTAATTTTGTCTATAACTGTTTAGATATAGCGGATAGGGACTATTCTTAGTGCTTGAGGGAAATTAGCCGTTTGTTCGGGCTTCCGAATGTTTCTTTTCAAAATTCTGTTCTGAAGAAAAAAACGGCAAATTTCTCTCGCATACTAAGGAAAGCCCCTGTTCGTAATATTATAAGAGTCAGAAACAAAAATAATGCCGAAGCAAACAAGAACAAAAACCGTAGCTCAACCCGAAAATCAACTGTGCTGTCGATCGATAATGAAATCTGGCGTCTTCCAAAGTACTTTTAGTGTGTGACTGCAACCACACCATGTCCTTTTAACATAGTCACAAAATTTGGTATTTCCTCCACATTTCTCAGAAAATTTAGCGAGGGTGTTTTATCGGTAGCGAAGATTATGAACGGCTTGGCTGTCACTTATTATCTTATGCCTGACTCTGACTCTGCCCAAGGTTCTAACGTCCTTTCCTTTCTCTGCCACTATCCGATAGGAATCACATAGAAAAATATTTTTTTTTACAATTGCAAAGTCTCAATAATGAGTCTTAAAGTGGATCAGAAAGAGTGAAGCACTCGAGAATACTTAAGATCTAACCCAAGAAATCTTCCCTGTTAAGAGAAGAAAAAACGTCAATTATTCGTATTTAGGTATTGCAGTCGCCCCGCCCATTCCCGTAACTAATCCATACTGTTTCCCTAGTTCTGATGACTACCCGGCACAATAATTTTCACGTCGTTCGATCTAGGCGGTCGTTGAACTCGGTCGGCTTCGGCGCTAAGATAGTCCTCTAAGGAGTCGATGGAGCCCATTGCACATTTCGTCGCAGGAGTACATCGTCGTGTCGGGAGAATCGGCGATGTGTCCGCCTTTTCATGGCTAATTGCTGGTGATGGCGCTCCGCCGCGGCAAGTATCGCATCGCGCCAGTCCGCTTGTTTGTACAGATACGGACACCTGCAACAAATCAGGGAGTATAAACATATGTTTGAGTAACAGCGCGAAATTATACCTTGTCATTCAGACGCATGGAGAATCGGCCTTCTCTGGGATGTGATCTTGGAGGTGGCTCTAGCGCCGGCGCGGAAGGCGCCACTCTGGCGCCGTAGCCGCTCTTCGTCCACTCCGCAGGTTCGCCTTTACCAAAAAACATGAAGTAGATGTTGCAAACGGTCATGACGATTCCGTGCACAATCCACACATACCTGAATATGCATGAAGAATAGCAGAAGAACACACGAATGGGGATAGATGTAGCAAACACCAACCACCACTCGTTCCAGGTATCATCGCGTACGAAAATGTTCACCACAACGGGAGCTAGTAGGGAGGCGAGGCAGTTGATGAACGAGTTCACTCCCATTACAAAGTGATTATGCTGCCTGAAAATTGATTCCTCCAAAATTTTAACTTCTCGCTGATTTGTAAGAATGAAATAGTGCACTCTTGTAACATTAGCAATGAGCGGTTGATAGTTTCGTGACACAACTCTCTCCCCGAAACACGTGCTCTAGCTTATGGAGAAAGCTTTAGGAGTAGTCAGTCCCACAACGAGCGCTCTGCTTCAAGCCGCCGTCAAAGTCGGCCGGTCGGCTGTCGCCAGTTCGTTCGATAAGCATCTACCAGGCCGTCCAATAATTCCTGTCCGAAAAATTTTCAAAATTCTATAATTTTCCTTAGACGTGTTATAATATCAGGCAAGTGTGAGAACCTTCTAGAAGGTTCTCTAAAGTTCTACGCTAGGGGTATATAAGGCGCAGTCGCCGCGTCTAGCTACCAGTACAAGCTAAAATGGACCATGGTCGAATTCGTACGTTCGTGTACTACAAGTGGCTGCTGGGCAACGACAAGGGCACCGCGGTCGCCAACATCTGCAGAGCGTGCAAGGAGGATGCAGTGTCCCAACGCAAAGTCAGCCGCTGGTTCAATCGTTTCGAGAGCGGCGACACGAGCCTCGAGGACAGGGATCATAGCGGGAGGCCTTCTACGGTGGGTGATAACGAAGTCCGTCGCTGTATCAAGGAGAAACCTGAAGCCACCACCCGTGAACTGGCGACGACGCTCGGCTGCAGCAAGTCCACCATCCACAATCGACTCAACTTGGTCGGCTACCACAAAGTTCTGGCCCGTTGGATCCCCCACCGTCTGACGGACGCCAACAAGCAGAGCCGCGTGGCCGTCTGCCAGTCCTTCCTCCTTCGTACGCATCGCAAGGAGTTTCTCGAGGACCTGGTCACTGTGGATGAGAGCTGGGTCCTCTACGACAACTTCGCCCGCCGTGCCGTCTGGATCCCGCGCGGAGAAGAGCCGCCGACGACGCCGAAAGCCGACCTGCACCCGCTGAAGATCATGCTCTGCTGCTGATGGGACACCAAGGGCATGCTGTACTTCGAGCCGCTCCCGCAAAGCAGGACGGTCACCGCCTCCATCTACACCGATCAGCTCGAAAAACTTGCCGCCGCCATCCGAGAAAAGCGTCCCCGACGGGCCTCTGCCCACATGCTGCACGACAACGCGCGCCCCCACGTGGCGAAGGAGACCCAGCAAATGTTGGCGACGCTCGGCTGGGAGACGGTTGCCCATCCGCTGTATTTGCCGGACCTCGCCCCCTCCGACTACCACTTGTTCCGCCCGCTGAAGCACCATTTGGCCGGAAGGAAATTCACCAACTACGACAACCTCAAATCCGACATCGCGGACTTCTTCGAGTCGCAACCCCCGGAGTTCTGGGCAAAGGGCATCGGCGACCTGCCCAATCGATGGGCCACTGTTGTGGATAACTGTGGTGATTATATTGTTGATTAGACTTGTTTTTTCAATAAAGTTGAAAAAATTAAAAAATGTGAAATTTTCGGACAAGAATTATTGGACAACCTGGTACATCATGTCAATCAGATGTTTAAAACAATCCAATCGTTGTGGCCGGACTGAGCACACCTGCTCAGTCTGTAGCCGTCGTGGTCGATACGCGTGTAAAGCATTGCTCACTAAAGTCGAGAAATCCACCGATGTGGCTGATGTCACCTGGTTTTTCGTGATCCAGCTGTGGCCGTCCCGTTCCTCTGAAACTCGCTTGGGAGTTGCCTCGGAGGGCGAGGTTCCTTACGGCCACTTTTCTGGCCGCTCTAAAATTTCACCATATTCGAGTCGCACGAAGCGAGCAGGGATGTCAGTAAAAATTAGGGGTCTACTGGAGAAACAGTAAGGAAATTTTTGCCTCAGTTCGAGTCATTTTTTTCCAACGGCACACTCGAAGAAAGCCCGCTTTTTGGGGTTTTCGAACTGTCAACACGGCAAAAATGGACAGAGATTGATCTTCCAGCGATTTCGTCAATGGCCATCCCAGAATTGACTAGCAGGTAAGGATGGTTGTTTTGTGTTGTTTTTGTTTTGTTTTTGTGTTATTGTTGATGCTTTTCTTGCTTCTTGTTTGTTTCGCTTTGTTTTTTTTCTAATTTTGTTATTTCTTGATCGCTTTTGCTTTGTTTTTGTTTCGTTTTGTTCAGCCTAGGTGTCTCCTCAATAAACAATTTCCACATTTTCTTGTTTAGGGAAGAGGTTCGCCATTTCGTTCGAAGTTGAGGTTTTTTAATAAATTAGAAATTTTCAAAAAATGGATTAAATCAGAAATGTCCGAAATTTGAAAAACGCTCGGGATTTCGATATCAGAAATGAGTTTGGAGTAAATTCAGATTCTTCAGAATTCGGAGCGGATTCAGATTTTCCAAAAACTCAAGTCAGTTAGAAGCCACAAAAGTTGCGAATTTCGTGACTTCTCTTAGAAAACTAGGGCAAGTATTCCATTGCTTTGAAGCACTCTAAATGGAGTTTCTGCAAAACCATTTTGAGTTTTGAGTTAGAGATGGTTCTATTCGAATTCTTGTAAGATTCCGATATATATCAGGCCTGGCTTTGGTGCGTAAACAGCGCCATACAGTACACTGCTCGTTGATGACTCAGCGCAATTAACGGAGACTCGCTCGTTTATGGCTCGCCTTAGGTACTCCAGCAAATGAAGGATGACAAATTAAAATCTCGAATATTGAAAAATAGATCATTGTGTCCGTCTCGACATCTTGAGTCGAGTGGTTAACCTTTTCCCGCTTCAGTCCGCTAGCAACGAAGTTACGACGAAAAGGCGAAAAAGACGAGCCTACAGTGGAAACCGCCAATTTCACTACGAGACCTCTATTATGGGAAGAACTGAGGCGAAAATGGGGCGAAAGTAAGGCGAGACGGCACCACATTCGCGTAGCCTCGAAAATCGCCCCACTTTCTCACCAGCCAAGGGGGAAATTTCACCAAAATGAGGCAAGACAAAGGCCGATCCGGCGGGAGATGCCTCTATGTAACTAGGCAACCCTAACTTTTCTCAGTGGCGACTCCCGAGCGAGTTTCAGAGTCAATACCTGTGCAAGGCATTGCTTAGTGAGGAGAGAAATCCCCCCGCCGTGGCCGGACTGAGCCGGTCGCAGTGCGCTCAAGTACGACTGCGTAATCGATTCGCATGCAGCCGACACACTAGGGGCGGCGCAGGATGGCTCAGGATCACTAGAGGCGGAAGAGGACGGCTCAGTTCGGTCGACTATCACTAGGGCCTGAGGCATCACTTTGCCCTTGAAGGGCTATGCAGTATCACTGCAGTTTTCTTTACTATTATATCGTGGTGCTCACTAGGAGTTTAATTGAGTGCTTATCGATAGTTAAAGGTTAAGTTCCCATTAGTTCCGCAGAGACTAAGAAATGAACGCCTACACGTAATACTCACGCTGCAACAATGGCAGAACTCCTGAAGAATGCACCGCAGTTGAATCCGACAATGGAACAGCAGAAAATCAGCATCACCAATCCAAATGTGGGCATGGTCCTGAAAATTATAGATATGCATCTGATTCAAGATTTCACATTTTTGTTCCAAGCTCTTCGTGATTTTTTTGCCTTGATCGAGGTATTGGGGTGACAGACATCGAAATGTGCAAAACGAAAAAATACAAAGTGGGCTACCACCTATGTTTTTCCAGTTCTTGAAAAGAAAAGTGTTTCATCGGGTTCCCAGAAAGTCTCATTTGCACCCGGCAACGGGCAGGCAGTTGAGGCGACTAGCATGGGGACAGGGGCTGTCTACACACCGAGGGAGGATTTATCCCGTTTTTGCAGTTTGAAACGTCACGCCACCCAACGCGAGGGAAGTGGACCCGAGTGGAATTAGTGCCGCAAAAGGCAAGACAACTCCTTCTCTGTGTGTAGAGAGTTCCTGTTCCCTGGCATGTGGGGGTCAGCAGGTGGGACAGTGTTGATCGATAATCTGGAGTATTGGGAGAAATTCACCGAGAATATGAATTTTAAGAGTGATGGAGCGTCAACTTGGAAAGTTTTAAAGAAGATCTCGGGCAAGAGCACCTCTACCAACTATTCCACGATCGAGTTCGAGAATGGAGTTTTCAAATTGGTAAAGGACGCTGCAACTGCTATCGGAAAGAATTTTTTCATAACTCAGGCTAAGAGAGGGAAACAGAATCGAGTGACTGTAAGAGAGCTCTGTAGGTTATCACGAATGGATGAAGCAGAAGCTGTGACGCTAGCGCAGATTGAAAAGGTGGTTGAAGAGATGCGCAACACTAAGGCTGTTGGGCCGGAAGGCATTAGTCCAGCGGTCTTGAAGAAACTGCCGAGTGAGATTATGCCAATCCTGGCTGACCGCTGAGAAACTGGTGGTCAAGGAGCTGGCCGAGCATAATAATAAACAGCAGCACCAGCATGGATTCCGCAAATTACGCTCTACAACCACGGCGCTGATGGAGATTGTGAGCTATGCTTTGGATGGCTTCAACTGGATAACCGCACTCATCAAAGGATACCGAGCAAAAGTGCTGTTTCAGGCACAGGTCTATAATAGCATCCCGATCGCTGCCCCGGTGTCCCTCAAGGAGGATTCATATCGCCTGCTCTGTTCGGTCTTTACCTTGAGGATTTGCCCGCCCCCCCCCCCCCAAGTGACATCGAAGCCATTGCGTATGCGGATGACATCAACATTTTGTGCCGAGACCGAGACATTAATATAGCTGCACGCAAGATCAATAGCTTCCTCATCGTTCTGAAGAGCTTTCTCGATGATATGATGCTCACTGTCTCTGCCGCTAAATCATCTGTGTCTGTTTTCTCCACTGACCCTAAAGAACACTGTGCTCACCCCGTTCTGAACTGGGAAGACGCTCGTCTGCCTGCCGCACGTTTTCCTAAGCTGCTCGGCCTAGTATTGGATCCTTCGTTGAGGTTCCACAAGAATACTGAGCAGAAACAGGCTACAGTCAAAGCAAAGCTCAACGTCCTACGAGCTCTGGGAGGAACGTCGTGGGGAAGTAGCAAGGAGACAATTTTGACCACCTACAAGGCAAAATTGCAGCCGGCGTTGGAGCACGCTGCACCGGTATGGCAGCACATGATATCGGATTCATCGTGGACAAAGATGCAGCGAGTCCAAAATGCTGCTCTTCGGATTGCCACAGGGTGTGCTAAAAGCACCCCAGTGGAACATCTTCATGCTGAAGCCCGAATTCTGCCAGTTAAGGAGCACTGCCAACTCCAAGCGCAGCAACTGGTTATTAACATTTTCAAGCAGCCTGACCACCCATTAAGAAGGATCATGAATCCCGTGAGAGAGAGACATATCAGAAGGCCTCTTGTGGATGCTCCCGAGAAAGTTAATATACAAAGATGGACGGACTCCCAACTGGATCATCTGCGTCTTTTACGTGAGGAGCACACCAGGTTTATCAGGGATCACTTGAGTAGAATGACCGTCACTCCCATATTGGGGCTCTTACCATCTGCAGTCATTAACACCGGGATGGAACTCGGTAGGCGGGCTAGAAGTAGTCTTGCCTCGCTACGCTGCGGTCATTCCCCTATGCTGATGTCATACTTGCATAAGATCGATCGCAGTAAACCTGAAGAGTGCCCGGACTGTGGTAGCCGTGGCTACACAACTTAGCACCTATTTGATTGCCCAAAAAGGCCTACCACTCTGACAACAATAGATCTGTGGAAGAATCTGGTTTCAGTCGCCCGTTTCTTGAACCTTTGACAAAAACCTTCCTGCGGCTGCAAATAAGAAGAAGATAACCTCACATGGCTGACCGCCGGCCCTTCCCCACGCATCCAAAATCCTGAGGGAGAGAACAAGTTTTCTGATGGTTCTGCGTCTTACTAGCGTGAATCCCTTAGGCTTAGTGCATACTTACCGCGACGCGCGACAGCGACAGTGCATATCAGCAATATCGGCTTTCGGTCGATTTCTATGACAAACACAATGTCGCGTCGCGCGAAGTATGCACTAGGTCTTGAAGAGAGGATAATAGTAGTAAAGCACCTACGTTGGAATGAATGCTAGTATGAAGAACGTGATTCCCATTCCTCCGATCGCCAAGAAGTTGAAGATCTTCACGGAAGTCACTGGCCGACAGCATGTCGCCTTGTCAGCCAAAACGCCGGCAAACATCTTCAGCGCAAAAGTTACAATCTAAAAATTCAGTTTCTTTTTTTTTGGAAGAATGAGTGGTCGAGACAATCTACAGAAGCAAGCAAAGGCAGAAGACTTTTCGGCCCCGAGCTGCGTGAAATTGGAGTCGCCTGACAGTTTGGCTCGTCTTCCAAATCTCTGTGCCGCTGCTGCTGTTGTTCGGGCAAACTGGGGGAGCCCGCACAGCAACAGAAGCCGCCCACATATTGGGAAAAGGAGCCGAACTGTTAGGAGGCTCACCCTATGAGGATCTTCATAATAAACACTTCTGATGGCATTCATCTTGATTTTGTATATTCAATTGAGAATTCCTGTATTCTTCGTATACTTCGCAGTATTCCGATACTTTTGCCTCCTATGTACTCCACACATTATGAAGGTAATGGCCCTTAACGTACCTGAGGAATCGCGCTGAACACGCCAGTTTGCTCAATAGGGAAGCCCATGACCTAAAAAGGCTGATCTAACTTAAAGGGTTCTGTAAGAAATCCTTTAAAGTCCGTCCGAATAAATTTGTCCGCCCACGCGGTCGGCGTGCGTGTAGAGACATTTTTCCGACTGCAAGCACCTAATTGGGAGACTATTCACTGTAGGTCTTTTATTCCCGTCAATCGATTGACAGATCACAAAGATGTCTTCGTAATAGCCGCTCGACACGCACGCCGACCGCGTGGGTGGACCGTCGCATTCGGAAAGACTTTATATCTTACAACTTGCAAACCTTGTTCAGGTAAGTTGGTGAGAACTGCATCGTGACTTGAATGCCCATAAAATTTGCGATTGCAGATATCCACACAGCTATTATGGCATTTGATGTGATAATAGCCTAAATATTATATTTTTTCATTTAGATTTTTTTTTGCTATATAGGCCTTTCGCAACATTTAGTAGTGCGATTGGACCAGACGCGATCTTATGCGGCGGCCGGTCCTACCGCCGCGACCCTGTTCATTGACTAGACTAAATTTGCCGAAAGGCCTTTACCATCACGAACCTTCACAGGAACCGGCTCCTTCTGGGAAGAATCACCTTTTCCGCGCTTGATTCGGTCCAATTCCTTGGCGGAAACAAATGAATGAGTATCTGGCTGTTCCCTGAAACAAGGTTTATACTAAACGATTCTGAAGAAATACTGGTTTTGTAAGTAAGCGTATACCTATAGAAGTACAGGAACAAAATGAAGAGCACACAGGTGATGAACGCATGGAGGTAATACACAGAAGACCATCCCAATGATGATGTACACAGCGCACCTGCCACCGGCATCGTGAATATCGGACCGATCTTAAGAATATACAATTAGGTCTGTGCCTTGCTTCTCCAGGAAAAAACCATTAAATCTCACCCGCGGCTGGCGCGGACGTTTAAATCTCCCCGGCGGCTGGCAGTATGGTTAGTTAATCAGCTGCGCCCTTCTCTCGGCAGCGGGCCGGTGCACGCGACCGCTGCGTCAGCCGCAGGTGGAATTTAAATGTACTTTTTGAGGAGACAAGCTACGCACTAACTATGCCCTTCAGCTCAGATTTCGATTTCCATTTTTTTTTCTTATTAAAAACCCCTGTTTCCCCGAACTTCTCCCAAGTTTCTTTAATTTTGTGTGAGACCTCTGCCGATACCTTACCTGGAAAAAGCAGGTGAGAAACGCGATGAAGAATGCGCTCTGTTTCTGCATTGACCATTGGCGGGTGACGATCCCGATCAGGGTGAAGCCAGTGGACAGTCCCGTGCCCTGAAAATCACCAACATCATCAACCTTTATTTGGTGATTTTTAATCAATGACTTCTTTGAGGGATATTCAAACCTGGAGAAATCGCATGACTACCATCCAGTAGAAGCCCAAGAAGGCACATAATGGAATCAGGGCTGTGCAGATTGCTGATAAAAAGCCAAATATCGTCACAATAGACCGAGTTCCGAATTTCTGAACACGCATACAAGTCCTTGAGGCTAGCATTTTGCAGAGCGAAATCCGTAACCGATCTGGTACTAATCTCGGCCCTGAGCCGCACTGAACATAAATCGAAGCCGCCTGACAGTCCGGCTTGTTCTCCCAATTTTCGGGTCACTGCTGTTGCTGTTTGAGCGAACTGGAGGAGCCCCAACAACAACAGCAGTGGCCCGGACTGCGACAGCAGTGGCCCGGAGGACAGCAACAGACGACGACTCGCAGATTGGGTAGAAGGATCCAAATTGTCAGGCTGCTCACAAAAACTAATATCCTACTATATATATTTTGGTAAATTTGTGTGTGCGTGTGTGTGTTTATGTATGTGTGCGTTTCTCTGTGTGTTTGTTTGACCGTTTATTCGGCTTGACTTTCAAGACGGGCTACCTTACGGGTAAGGGCTCAAGAGCGCGCAGAACGCCGTAGAAAGTGTGTGGGACCCAAGTGGAAGTGCGTAGGACGCCGTAGAAAGTGTGCGGGACCCAAGGTAGAGTGCGCCGGACGCCGAAAAAAGTGTGTGGGACCCAAGTGGAAGTGCGTAGGACGCCGTAGAAATGAGCGGGACCCAAGGTAGAATGCGCCGGACGCCGTAGAAAGTGTGCGGGACCTTAGGTAGAGGGCGCCGGACGACGTAGAAAGTGTGCGGGACCCAAGGTAGAGTGCGCCGGACGCCATAGAAAGTGTGCGCGATCAAAGTGGGAGTGCGCAGGACGCGGTAGAAAGTGTGCGGGACCCAAGTGGGAGTGCGCAAGACGCCGTAGAAAGTGTGCGGGACCCGAGTGAGAGTGCGCCGGACGCCGTAGAAAGCGTGCGGGACCCGAGTGAGAGTGCGCCAGACGCCGTAGAAAGTGTGCGGGACCCGAGTGAGAGTGCGCCAGACGCCGTAGAAAGTGTGCGGGACCCGAGTGAGAGTGCGCCAGACGCCGTATAATGTGTGCGGGACCCAAGTGGGAATGCGCAGGACGCCGTATAAAGAGTGCGGGACCCGAGTGAGAGTGCGCCGGACGCCGTAGAAAGTGTGCGGGACCCGAGTGAGAGTGTGCCGGACGCCATAGAAAGTGTGCGGGACCCAAGTGAGAGTGCGCCGGACGCCGTAGAAAAAGTGCGGGACCCGAGTGAGAGTGCGCCGGACGCCGTAGAAAGTGTGCGGGACCCGAGTGAGAGTGCGCCGGACGCCGTGGAAAGTGTGCGGGACCCGAGTGAGAGTGCGCCGGACGCCGTAGAAAGTGTGCGGGATCTAAGTGGGAGTGCGCCGGACGCCGTAGAAAGTGTGCGGGACCCGAGTGAGAGTGCGCCGGACGCCGTAGAAAGTGGGCGGGACCCAAGTGGGAGTACGCAGGACGCCGTATAATGTGTGCGGGACCCAAGTGGGAGAGCGCCGGACGCCGTAGAAAGTATGTGGGACCCGAGTGAGAAAGCGCCGGACGCCGTAGAAAGTGTGCGGGACCCGAGTGAGATCGCGCCGTAGGAAGTAAGTGAGACCCAAAAGGGAGCGCTGGACGCCGTAGAAAACGTGTGAGACTCAAGAGAGAGAGAGAGAGAGAGAGAGAGAGAGAGAGAGAGAGAGCGTTACTTCAGAATCACTATGTGCGTCTAAAAGAGAGCGTACACCACTCCTTTCTTCAGGTCTCCTACCCTTCACCACTCAATTCAACTGCTTAGCTGTTTATATGCACTAACTTTTCTAAATCGGGTTTATATACGATGAAAATAAGAGTTAATCAAAATCTGCATCCAAATGAAACACAAACATCATTCTACTTCATTTGGCAATAAAAGTAGCAGGGGGTCGGTTGATCATGAAAACGTTTAGTAAATTCCAAACAGCGGTTGTCCTTATCATGACAAAAATTAAGATAAATCAAAGGCCACTCCAGGATCTTATAAAACGGAAGAACGACCGGTGTGTCACGGTACAGATAAGGAGGTAAACGGGCGTAGCAAGGTTTGGAATGCTTTGTGATTCCCGATGGTTTAAGTGTTGCCGCCCAAACCAGCTTATGGGCCGGCGCAGGAAGAAAGAAAGCACCGAGTTATTTGCCCGACACCCAAGATGAGGGCGAAGCCGGCGAATGGGCCGGCGCAGCCGTGCCCCAGCGGCAGAGGCCGGCGTCAGCCGGCCGACGCCGCTGGTGTACAAATAACGGAACACAAATATGCGAGCAATTTTCAGTTTTTTTTTTCTGCAATATTACGGTAGGTTACGGCGTCTAAACCGTAGTACATCGAAATTCCAGGGTTGGCTTATACTTAGCCTAGAGGGGCTCCTAGAGGTAGATCACGACTACAATGTCATTTCTTATTTTAAAAGCATCTCGTTAGGCTAAGTCCGGTCAAATGTTAAGCATGTAATCAGTCTTAGCCAATCGGGAAACGGGTTAGGGATTCGTGAAAATCGGAAAAACTTACTATCAAATTGGAAACTTTGCCCTACCCACCATATTCATACCGGCCTCTTCCGTAAAACCGAGAGCGGGCTTCTTCATTGTAATCAGCACCACAATAACTCCCCTACATAGAAATTTTGAAAAAAAAAATCCCGACCTCTGCAGGCGGGAAGCTGTTTAGTGCACTGATCTTACTCTGAAGTAGGCAAACCAAGGGTTGAACTCGACGGTGGTAAGGCCATAGATTAAGGGTAAGTTTTATCCGGAATTTCTGCCCACTCCTACGTAGACAACATGTGACGGTTGCCATTCACCCGTGTATTATCGTTGATCAGTCCAGCCCCAGGGTTATACTTATGTCGAGTCGAGTCACCAAGTCCTCTCGATTATTCGACATTTCAGAAAATCGAGTCAGTCGAAAACTCGATTATTTGAAATTTTAAAAAACACCGAGTTAGTCGGAAACTCGATTAGTCGAAAAAATTTTGAGTCGCCGAAGTATAGTTGGTGTGTCAGACAGTAGTCGCGGGCGCTGGCTTCTGGCGGGCGGATCGACATCCCCCCCCGCAAATCGCCCTCAGTCAGCCAGCGATCCGCCCGCTCGTAGCCAGCGATCTTCTCGCCAGTAACCAGCGATCAGCCCGCCAGTAGCCAGCGATCCGCACGCCACTAGCCAGCGATCCAACCGCCACTAGCCAGCTATCTGCCCACCATTGGCCAGCGATCCGCCCTCGATGACACATGTGGGTTATTCCACCGGTTCCCACCACGGTCTCCGTGTGCGGGACCACCCCACCCCCTCTCTAGCCGTGGGGACCAGCCGTGGGGCGGATCGCCGCTTTGAAGCTTGCCGGCGAACCGCCCGCTAGCGTGATCAACTTTCCCAGCTGTCGCTATCCGCCCGCCAAAACGCAGCGATCCGCCCGCGTAGACAACGAGAGGCAGCGATCCGCCAGCAACTTGCTGGCGTACCTCCTGCAGCGCCCTTGATTGCCCGCGGTCAGTCCGCACCTATTGTCTGAGATGCACTTCTAGTCGCGTAGAGCGCGTGCAACCTCGCCACACCATACTGATCTGGCATTCATAGATAATCTGGTTAAAATAGCGGAACCCAGGTAATAGCATTTCTGGAGCTGTGCTCAGCCATTCTTCTAAGCTTATTTGTCACACTGACTCTCAGAGAAATTGCCGCTGCGGCTCCGCGATAGTGCCGCTTCGGAGCCTACAGGCACCGAAGCGGCACTATCGCAAAGCCGCGGCGGCACCACCACAGAGCCGTAGCGGCAACGCGGCAGTGCCGCTGCGGCTCCGCGATAGTGCCGCCGCGGCTCCACGAGAGTATTTCATACGATGTTAATTAAGCAGTGTAATACAACTAGGGGTGGGGGGCTAAGAACAAAAATACGCACATGCGGTTGCTACTTCCTCTGTCTGATAAGGACAGAGGTTACCGCCATTTTCGCGCCCAAGAAAATAGGGAATTTACCTTAAACTTGGGTAATTGAACCGGCGAGAATTTTGTTTCACCACACAGGACAGTACATTGTACTCCACGTGGGTTCGCTGCTGCATCCGCGCGGAGCCGGCGCGGTTTTAACGCGGAGCCGCTGCGGTACCATCGCGGAAGTATCGCGGTATAGTGGGGGGTCGCGGTACTTTCCCGGCACTGACGCGGCAAATTCTCTCAGATGATAGTATCCACGTTTTTGCTTCTCTAGTGCAGCCAAGGTTTTGAATTTTCATTTTCTTCCTCTTCCCTTATCCAAATCTTTTCTTTTTTACCTGTCAGTTACTTGCTTTTTCTGGATTTGGATTGGCTAAGGCTGCGGTCCACAGTCTAGTCCCCTCACCAACTACGTTTATGAATTCCACCGATTGAATGAAGTTCCCTCCATAACCTTCCATACGGGCAGGCATTTGCAGTCGGTAGTTAATAATCCAGATGATGACATCCCCAAGTTATATTTATGCCCTAAATATGTGCACTGACCGAACGCAAAGAATAATCACTACTATCAACAAGTGAACAATGTGGATTGATGATTCCAATTAGAAAATAGATTTTGCAGACAGAACTGAGCCTCACCAGTGACTCAGTCAAAAGTCAAAAACACACATGACCATAGGCTTAGCATATGTATGTGTTTACCACCAAATTTGCGTCAGAGTACGTTTTGCATGCGAGGGGATTTCCATAAGAATGAACGTCATTGAGACCCACAAAATATTTCTCAAAACCGAAACAATATCAGGCATCCATATACTGCTGTCCTTATCGGGACGAGATTCCGGACAGCAGTCGCTACAACCGAAAATTGTGGAAGGTTCCATCAGCATTAAAGGCAAGGTCCGGTCAAATTTTGACACTACCGAAATTTGGGTTAAGTAGAGTGGGCTGGCCTAGCTGAACATCGTCTGAACGTTTCACGAACTCTGAGTCCTTAGTTCTGGCGAAAACAGCCTTAAAATCAGGGATCACGGTATTTAAAGCATGATAATCATGGCTGGAGTGACCGATATTTACACTGCAGTTTTGAAGAATGCGTGGAGGACCGCCAAAATATGGACGATGGCCACACATTTCTGACTTTTCTGACACAGCGGTTGACGGTAGCTGCTGGAATAACTTGAAGAAGACCGGTTTTTGCGCAGTTTTCGCATGTTCCTTGGGACTACCTATAGCAAGAGCACCGATTCAGCGGGAAATCTCAAAATCGAAATTCTGCCCGGACCCTGCCTTCAATGGCCCCAACCATAGGAAAGTGAACCGAATACTTGAACACCGTCTCTGTATAGACTGTGATCGACTATTCGAAAATCGAGTGTTTTTTCTGAATAAATCAGATTTTACGAGAAAAAAAAACCAAATTTCAAAATTTTCAAATGACTCGAATACTAGTGTGAAAAAATTCAGATCGAGAGAAAATTATTAGAATTCTCGATTTATTCGATCTTCCGATTCGGCGCTAAGTTCTTTGCGCATTCGGATCTATATTTCCAATCAATGAAACTTAAATATAGTTTCAAAAGGTTACTCACTTGCCATCACCGAAAAATAGTAGTTTTCAACACGTTCAAATCAGATTCCCTGCTTTGACATGTTGGTGCGGCATTTTACAATAGTTGTCTGAGGTTAAAACTCGACAAACGTGTCAAAACATGCCAGAAATTCACCGCGGTGGCAAAACATTAACCTCTTGAACTTATCATCGACTATCAATGAGTTAGTTAGAAAAGCGGCCTCTAATTAATTCGAATAATTATATATCGTTAATTTATTCGAATTTTCGAGTAAATTTTAGAATTCTCAATTAAGGTTCTAATAATTAACGGAAACTCTAGAACATTATCTGGTGACTGTATATTCAAATATCGTGACCTAAAACTGACAGAATATTCGAAAAATTGATAAGACCAACGTTCCCAATCAATCGAATATTCTCAGAATTTGATCTTTCGAGTGAGACGATTTTTAAAAAATCCGAATAATTTGAAATTTCGAGCAAATCAAATATTCGAGTATTGAATGGATCGAACAAATGGGTAGGTTTCGAGTATGGTCGGAATTTCGAATATCCCATAAAAAAATTACCGTTTCACAACCAGTATATTATGCGCTCGAGATTCTAGCAGATTTGCTGTTCAGCACTATCAGGTACAAAATTCAGTTAATTCTCGCTACAGGACAACTCGTCCTCAGGAGCACAATTTTTCTAAAAGAAAGAGATTCGGAAGAGCTGTCTCTTGATAGTTTTCCTGGGGCCGTGTGCATCAACGACTTACCCGCGAGGTAAGGGTAAATGTTACTCGGAATCTCTGCGTTTCCTGTGCTCTATGCGCCTGTCTCGCTTTTCCGCGGAGAAGCGAGACAGACGCATAGAGCACAGGAAATGCAGAGATTCCGAGTAACATTTACCCTCACCTCGCGGGTAAGTCGTTCATGCATACGGCCCCTAGCCAAACGGAACTGCTGAGCGGAATAGATAAATTGGGACGAAGGAAAAATCAATGATTTAAATAATAATAATAATTTATTTCGTTGTTCAAGACAAACGTCAGATAACTAGAGAGAGAGAAAAAAAAACAATAATACTGTCAACCGCAATCTTATTCAAAAAGAATTTTGGCCTTAGCGAAACGCTTGACCTGTGCTAAAAAGGGAGGGATAGGTTGTATTCCGTCTTAAAGGCAGTGTTCACGATGGAAATCGTTTTTCTGTTTTTCCGCCTATCTTGAAAACGGCCCCATGATGATTCCAATGATATCTCTGAAATCGCACAAGACCTTCAGGGAACGGAGTTATGGTCCCTAAAGATTGAGCTAAGGAAACATGGTGGACGAGTTGTCCAAGGCTTGTAACTTCCGTCTTTTGCAGCCGATGTATGCGAGCTGACCTGAGTAGAGAGAGAGAAGTTGAGAATGAAGGAAAGAACGGGGCTTTTGATCGGAAACGATCGCTCATCTCACAATCTCGAGCATTCATTTTTTCACTTCGGTGGGCGTGGAAAGTGCATCTGGGGGTGAAGAGCTGACGGGTGTCCAACTTTGGAGCCGTAGGTGACCGTTCCGAGCTCATTTTTCTCAGTTTTTTCAACGTTAGGGTTGCACTAGGCCCCGCAGCTGCCGATCTCCACCAGAAAATCAGACATGGTTTTTATCGTGGACACTGCCTTTAAGGCGACGTATGCGGAGCCCGCTCGACAAGTAAACCTAAAGGCTCTAATGTTCGATCTTGGTTTACGATACGAAATTTTTACGGAATCGCTTCGTGTCGGTGATTTTGAAAGAGTGAAGAACGGTGAAAACGGTGAAAAACGGTGAATGAAAAATTTCAGTTGAAACAAGCGGTCCCTGAGAAATTGTGGGACAGAAGTGAGGAAGAAGATGAAGAAGGAGAAGAAGAAGAAACATTTGTGCACGACGCAGTGCGAAAATTGTGCTAGGACCAGGGGTGTGAGAAAAAATTTTGAAATGGAAAAACCGAAATTTTTTTCGGTTAAAAATTTGTAGAATGCTTCGCTACACTATGCTACCTTGCAGAAATGCACTTTTTTTCAATTTTCCGTTTTTTTTCAGAGAATCGATTCTGGAAAGATGGTCGAACACCAAATGGCCTATCTACACCAAAAAAAAATTGATTTTTCGATCTCGAGTTTTCGAAAAGTTTTCACACATCCCTGGCTGGGACCATGCCGTCCCAAAACAACTTCTGCGCACATCGCTAAAATTTTGAAAGAATTCGCAATGCTAGTCCCGAGATATGGGAAAATCCGTGCCTTTTTTTAAAGTGATTGCTCGTGAACAAATTGAACGATAAGAAGTCCAGGAGGGTTCTCAAGGGAAATAGAATGGCAAAGTGATAAGACTTTCAAAAAAATGAATTGGTTTGAAATGTTAGAGAAGTTCTGCCCCACGTCCACCCGGGACCATATGCATGCCGCTCCGTGTGCGTGACTCTACCGGGAGTGCGCTAAGCGCCGGGAAAAGCATGTGGGATCCAATTGGGAGTGAGCCATGCTCCCGCGAAAGTGTGCGGTACCCAACTGGGAGTGCGCCAAGCGCCGGGGAAAGACTGCGAGATCAAACTGGGAGTGCGCAGAAAGCCAGAAAATTGATTGAGAAATTTTACCAACCTGAATAAGCCACATTACTGGATACACGGCAACCATGGCACCGATGGCGACAAATGAGAAAAGTATATTCTTCTCTGTTGATGAGTAGGCATAGCGTTCCCGTGCCAACACTGCTTCCTCATAGTCTAGCAGGTAAGTGCCGGTGCCAGTCTGAAAATGCAGGATATGAGTAACGTCGGCATGGATTCGGAAGAGACTTCGTGTTTACTGTTGAAGGTTGGCGCAAACCCAGTGCCATATTCTATAACATAGGTGCACCAAGTTTGCGCGAACCTCCAATGGGTAGTGCAAAGTCTCTTCAGGATCCATGCCGATGTTATGCAGTGCATAGTCAGGCAGTGGACAGTTCGATTTCAAGGAAGCTATATGGATACTTTATTGAAATTCCTTTTTATTTGATTATTTATTTAATTACTTGTTTATTTATTTATTTATTTATTTATTTAGTTATTTATTTATTTATTTATTTATTTATTTATTTATTTATTTATTTATTTATTTATTTATTTATTTATTTATTTATTTATTTATTTAACATTTATTAACATGTATTGCTTTAACTTCAATTATTAACATGTATTGTTTTAACTTCATATGCGACAGTGACTCATACCGTATCTGCGCGTGCGCGCATGTACGGTAGAAGCCGCGAGCGCAGCGATCAAACCACTAATGCGTTCTGATATATGCGCGATCGTCGGACGATCACTATGAAAGATCAACGGCTGCGCTGTCTATCAGCGCGGACGGCGGTGCTCTCTCAAGGCCGTCGGATATTTTTAGAACACCGCGACGATGAAGACTATAGGAATAACACTCGATATTTTTTTAGCAGGCATCACAAGTACTATTTAAAGGCACTATTCCACAAAACATAAGTGATAAAGTTTTCAAAGATTTTTCGAGCTAGTTAGAGTCTACCTAAAATTCTTCGCAGCCGAACAAGCAAACAAGGGTTACTCCTTTAGAAGCAGCGTTCACGATGATAACCATACTTGGGTTTTTGACGTTTTCGTGCTGTTATATTCCGATGGGATGCTCACAATGTAAAGTCAATAGAAAAGGACACTGCAGCAAACTAGCGGTGTTTCAACCACTTCGCGGAGCATTAGTCTGAGAGTTTTAGCCGAGAAATAGCCGATAAATAGCCACGGTATGGCTGCTTTCCGCGCAATAGCCGACAAATAGCCGGAAGATAGTTGTTCACCTCCAAATATGTAGTCGAGAAATGACTGCCGACTAGTCGCCAAATAATGCTCGCCGCAAAATAGCCGAGAAATAAACGAGAAATCGCCCTTCAGGAATCGTTGCGGAGCCTGGTGGGCGCTTTCTCGGCTAAAACTCTTACAAGGGAACCACAATAAGTCATAGTGACCATTCCAAAAGAAACGTACTTTTCTAGAACCATTTTCGGACGAAAAGTTCGAATATGCCCATCGCAGCTGCCTAGACCCACTCTAAAAGAAGTTATGAACGTTTTTTAAAGCTTCGCGGCAAGGTAAAGGTACCCCCATGGAATTTTTGAATTGTTTTCAAAATTTTCTCTGGATTTTGCTTAAAACATGTATGTGGAGGTAATCTGGGGTGCTGAACACGAATCTGGGGTTTGTTTTTCGAAATTTCAAGGTTTACTGTAGGTTACGGTAGGTAACATGCCATTTAGGAGGCAAAACCTACCTCAGTATTCCGATAATCGACAAATGGACATCGAATTCGTATTCAGCACCCCAAATAACCCCCACATAGGAACTTTGAGACCAATCTGAGACTTTGACCAAACCCACCGTAATCTACCGTAAGCTATCAAAAATCGATAAACCGACAGCAGATTCGTGTTCAGCACTCTAAATAGCCCCCACAAGACCGATTTGAGCCACACCTGTCGCCACATTCCGGAAATCGTCAAAAGTCGCGATTTGCCATCAGATTCTCCTCCGATGTGAATCTGTGAACGAATACAGTCGAAAACTTCGGAAAATCGATAAATGAACCTCAGGTTCGTGATCAGCACCCAAAACAACCCCCCAGAGCGGATTTTTAGTCAAATCTGTAATATTTTTCCAAAACGCTTCGAGAGCTCTTTAATTGGTATAAATAAACGCCCAACCGAAAATCCGTAAAAGTCCAAAACGCTGTCGGTCTGGAGAAAGTATGGAAATTTTGCCCTCACCCAAACTTTGCTCAGGGTGGTAGTTTTGGGCGTTGAACACGATTATGAGGTCCGTTTCCGGATTTTCGTTAAATAATGCGCTTTTTGAAGGGTAAAACAGGTACGAAAATCAGAGAAAAAAATGCCTATAACATCTTTTCAGAGTGGGTCCAGGCAGCTGCGATGGGCATATTCGGACTTCTCGTCCGAAAATGATTCTAGAAAAGTACATTCCTTTTGGAATGGTCACTATGACTTATTGTGGTTCCCTTGTTAGAGGCCATGCTTTGACACGTACGCAGCTCTGAGTGAAGCCTTAACATGTATGACCCTGCGTGTCCAGATCTTGTTACGCTTTCGGGCTCAACGTGTCAAAGCACGTAATCTTGTCCTTGTTAGAAAACTTGGAGTTAACTCACATGGCATTTCTCTAGGCACTGAAACTTATAAATAGGTTTTCATGGGTCTTTTTGCCGTTTTTTTTTTTGAAAAATTATGAAAAAGCAGTATGTGAATTTTCGCGTATATGATACTTTTGAGCAACAAGTTTGGTGTCTCAAACTTATTGCATGAAGAAGAAACGATAAAAGTAGTTCTCAGGAATTTCTGGAAAAAATGGTACAATCCGAGCAATTTTCAATCCCAGTGGGGGGCAATTAATGTATTCTCGAAAAAACACCAACTCAGAAAGATGAAAACAAGTTACTTCTAACATAAAAGGCCGAAAACAAGTTACTTGTAACATATCTGAGCCGATGTAAGTTACTTGCGAGTTATCTCGAGTCATTTAAGTTTCATGTAACATATCGGCGGTATACTGCATGCGGTGCGCCTCCTATATGTATGTTACATGTACTGTGCTTATCTGGATCAAATTCCGGTCCGCAATTGCGTCTCGACACGCTTTGCGGCCGCGCGCTTCTGAGTCGGAAGAGTTTCCAGCGCCGCAGCTGCCGATCTGTTGACTCTAGGTGGGTTCTAGAAACTGGAAACTAAACAAAATTGAACAAAACTGTATAAAAAAGCGATATCGAGTAGTTTTTGGAGCTGTAAGCTTGATTGACTCGAGTGCGTGCGGCCGCAAAGCGTGTAGAGATGCGATTGCGGACCGGAATTTAATCCAGATAAGCAGTATAACTCAAATGACTTGAGATAAGTCGCAAGTAACTCACACCGGCTTAGATATGTTACAAGTAACTTGTTGTGGGTTTCTGAGAGGATCTTGCGTGCAGTGCGCTTCCGATATGTTACATGTAACTTAAATGGCACAATATAAGTCGTAAGTAGCTTAAACTAGCCAAGAAAATATTTCCAAGGTTGATGTGCGACGCACTCGCGGGGTCAGGCTCACGACTGGAGTTGCTGTTGGTTCAATTACCCAAGTTTGAGGTACTTGACGCCAGCCCAGCAGGGAAGGCCCAGCACAGCATTTTTTGCGTACTGTGTGGTCTGGGGCACGCCCTCTGCGTCGCGTGTCTCTGCGTCACGTGATGGCCACCCATAGTGAAAATTCAAATGTAAGTTACATGTAACATAAGTGTAATTAACATGTAATATAAAGTTAAGTTACATGTAATATGTATGTATGTTACTTGAGACATTCGAGTAAGTTACATTTATATTACAAGTAACTTGTTTTGATTTTTCTGAGAATAAGCAATCCTATAAACGCTAGTTTTTTCAAAATCCCTGTAGGAAAAAAAAGCTCACCTCATAGTAAGTTCCATTCGCCGTTTCGAAAATAGAGCCGGAGGCATTGTATTGATTGATATCGATCGGATCGCCAGCCATACAAATGATGGTGAAATTCAGTGTGAGCGTGTTGCTCTGTGCAATAGACAAACATAGTGTGCAGAGCAGTAGGATGATGAAGCGAGTGTGATTCTTGAAGACGAATTGTTCTCGAGAGGTGGGCGCCGGCCGGTCGGTCCCACGGGTTACGGTAAACACGCCGCTGTAAGTGGTTTTCATTATGTCGAGAGAGACTGATCACGCCTTGCGGCTTTTAAACTTCCACCGCGGACCTTTAAACTCTGTAACAGAGTTGAAATATGGCCGTAGGCCGGAAGGAGATCGTCGAGACCGCCGAGGCCAGACGTCATCAAACTACGTGACCATATCAAAAGGTTCAACGATAACTTCGAAGAACACTGAGAGAGCGTGGCGGTCATTCGGGTGCATGCGCACCCAATCTATTGGAGAGCGACTATACTATTTGAGCGATCGACGGTGATTTCCCTATACAATCGTATAGAGACAGGCACTTATCGGAGAAGAGAAAGAGGAGAAGAACTGCCCAAAACTTCAGAAAACGGCCACTTCTCCTTCGAATTCGTTAAAGGCAGAGTTTCTGATAGACAGTCGTATTCTAGTTTTTGATGATTTCAAGAAGGCAAAACCACGAAGTAAAGGATAATAAGGGAAATTCCCTACGAAACTCTCAAATACCAGAGAAAAAAATTTGTTCAAAGAAACCTCTACAATATTTAATTACGCCTATGTTGTGTGTTCAGGAAAACTGCACACAAAGCGTCAAACCTAACGTCGGAAATGGTTCTGCGCTTCGAATTTCTTAGGTGAGTGACATCGTTTTCTGTTTCTTGTATCGAAAACCTCTCTGAAAATAAGACTGGCCACTACATATGCTTGGATGTTAGAATCTTTCACAATGAAGATTATTCGAGAAATCGGCAACTGTTCCTCGGGTAAAACGAGCGCAGGACAACTGTTATATGACGTTGGCGGGGTGATCCAATAGGTCGGCTGGGCCACGAGATTTTCACCCACTTCTTGGCCGTTTTTCGTTATACCTCCGCTCTTACCCCTCTTAAAGGGACCCAAATTTTGCGTTAATCCCAAAAAAAAAACAACTTTCTGATCGTGAACACTGCCTTTTACGTGATTGCTTCCAATTTGGTTATTCTTCTACCGCCTACTCAGGCGATTCTCCGAGCCGCACCGAGTAGGAATCGGAGCCGCCTGACAGTTCGGCTCGTTCTCTCAATCTCCGGGCTACTGCTGTTGCTGTTCGGGCCAACCGGAATAGCCCGGACAGCAACAGCAGCGGCCCGGACAGCAACAGGAGCCGACTCGCAGATTGGAAAAACGAGCCGAACTGTCAGGCGGCTCGGGGTCGATAATCGCCTGAGTACAGTCTTCAGGATCTTGATTAAAGGCAGTCTTCACAATGATCTTCCGCTTTGAGATGTTTCGCTATTTTTACTAAAGGCAGCATACACGCTCGCAAAAGTTGTTGAGATAACTACATGAGTGGGGCCGTACGGGCCCTACAAGAGCCCTCACGAAGTTGGAAGAGTTTAAAACGAGTAAAAAAAATGACCGTAGTTGAGCCGTATTGAGTCACAAAATCATCCTTTCTCCGCCCATCGGTACGGGCTCCGCCCCTCAATACAAATGTTCAGTGCTCGATTACGGTCATTTTGGCTCATTTTTTACGCTTCTAACGTCGTAAGCGTTCCAGAAAGTCCCGTACCAGTACATTAGCTCCGTTATCCCGACGAATCTGTCACTAGCTCCGCTATTTCAGCCAATGCGGTGCAACTTGTCCACTTGTGGGCCAATATACAATGAACTGTTATATCTTCATTTCAGTTGCTTTTTTCCGATTTTTTCGTTATCTCTGAGTATTAACAGCTTCAGAC
This sequence comes from Aplectana chamaeleonis, assembly GCA_029168955.1. Lineage (NCBI taxonomy): Eukaryota > Metazoa > Nematoda > Chromadorea > Rhabditida > Cosmocercidae > Aplectana > Aplectana chamaeleonis. The sequence goes on along the minus strand of JAPDOI010000116.1, from coordinate 294,149 downwards.
CTCCGATTCATTCCATAAAATTGATATCATTTTTGAGCGTGTATGCTGCCTTCAAGTGACCCCCGGGTAGAACTAAAAAGGCGTAGAAGTTGAGAAAAACGCACCAGACGTTCACCAAATTCTCAAGTATCACCCCGCATCTTTAAGGCAGTGTTCACTTAAGAAAACGTTGCACTTTTTTTCGGCTAAAACCTAAGCTTTGGGTCCCTCTAAGAAGACTAAGAGTGGAAGTGCGACGAAAAACGGCCGGTAAGTGGGTGAAAATCTCCTGGGCCAGTCAACCCATTGGGCCACTCCGCCCACGTCTTATAACAGTTTTCTTGAATTCGTGGTTAGATGAGCGATGGTTTCCGATCAAAAGCCCCGGTCTTCCCTTCATTCCCAACGTCTCTCTTTATTCAGGTCAGCTGGCGCACATCGGCTGCAAAAGTCGGGAGTTACAAGCCTCGGACAACTCGTCCACAATGCTTCCCTAGCTGAATTTTTAGAGGCCATAACTCCGTTTCTAGGGGGCCTTGTGCGATTCCAGGGACATTATTGAAATCAACATGGGACCGTTTTCAAAATAGGCGGAAAAACAAAAAAAAACACCTTTATCATGAACACTGCCTTTACACTAGGGTAATATTCACGATCCTGGTGTGGAGGGCTACACACTGGTATAGCTTTTGTTGGAGGTTTCTTTGAAAACAATGTTCAAGACGAAAAAAAGTTGCCCGTTTTTGGGCAGCAAATGTGCAGACTCTGAGTTCCGCAAAGAAGAGTAAGATCAGGAGTAGGGGCCGGCGAAAAAAAGGCCAGGAAGTGAGTGAAAATCTCGTATACCAGTCGACTCATTGAATTATCCCTCCCACGTCATTGAACAGTTGTCCTGCGTCCGTTTCACCAGAGGAACAGTTGCCGAAATGGTGTATACTCTTTATCTTAAAAGATTTTACCGTCCAAGCCTGTGCATCGGTCCAACTTATTTTTTAAAAGTTTTCTCTACAAGAAACAATCTTTAAGCGCAGAACCATTTTCGACGTCAGGTTTGCCGCTTTGTCTGCAGTACACCATACAGGCGTAATGGAACATTTCAGAGGTTTCTTTGAACAGTTTTTTCTCCGGTATTAAATAGTCATGTGACAATTCCTATCTAGTTCACTCTGCTTCGTGGACTTAGACAGAAATACGGTTTTTATGGCGAACACTGCCCTTAGGAAGTTGAAATCTGGCGAAAATTCAAGAAAACGTCATACGAATGGTACTGACAGACCATTCGTCCCTTGTCGATATTTTACGGCATCCGCGATTTCCCCCAAACTCTGCTACAAGCCAAAGCTCTCAGTAAATTATCGGCCCCGAGCCGCCTGACAGTTCGGCTCGTTTTTCCGATCTGCGAGTCGGCTCCTGTTGCTGTCCAGGCCACTGCTGTTGCTTTCCTGGCCACTGCTGTTGCTGTCCGGGCTATTCCGGTTGGCCCAAACAGCAACAGCAGTAGCCCGGAGATTGGGAGAACGAGCCGAACTGTCAGGCGGCTCCGATTCCTATTCGGTGCGGCTCGGGGCCGAGAATCGCCTGCACTTTGCGGGTTCAAATCTAACTTTTGCGAATATCAAGGAAAATGGAGGCTCTAACAAGGGAACCACAATAAGTCATAGTGACCACTCCAAATGAAATGTACTTTTCTAGAACCATTTTCGAACGAAAAGTCCGAATATGCCCATTGCAGCTGCCTAGACCCACTCTGAGAAAAGTTATAGGCATTTTTCTCTGATTTTCGTGCTTATTGTACCCTCCAAAAAGCGCATTATTTTTACGAAAATCCGGAAACGGACCTGATCATCGTGTTCAGCGGCCAAAACTACCCCGCTAAGCAAAGTTTGGTTGAAGGAACATTTTCCAAACTTTGCGCAGACTGACAGCGTTTTGGACTTTCGGTTGGGCGTATATTTATACCAATTAGAGGGCTCTTGAAGCGTTTTAGAAAAATATTCCACATTTGACTCAAAATTCGCACTGGGTGGTTATTTGGGGTGCTGATCACGAATCTGAGGTTCATTTATCGATTTTCCGAAGTTTCCGACTGTATTCGTTCACAGATTCCCATCGGGGGAGAATTTGATGGCAAATCGCGGCTTTTGACGATTTCGGGAGTGCTCCTATAGAATATGCTCAAGTTATTTCTCTGGGGGTTATTTGCAGTGCTGAACACGAATCTGACGTCGGTTTATCGATTTTTGGCAGCCTACGGTAGATTACGGTGGGTATACGGTAGTTTGCTCAAAGTTTCGATGTGGGGGTTATTTGGTGTGCTGAATACGAATTTGATGTCCATGTGTCGATAAGCGGAATATTGAGGTAGGTTTTGCCTCCTAAATGGCATGTTACCTACCGTTACCTACAGTAAACATTGAAATTTGGGCAAGCAAACACCAGATTCGTGTTCAGCACCCCAGATTACCCCTACACACATGTTCTTAGCAAAATCAGGAGAAAAATTCAAAAACACCCTTAGAATTCCATGGGTGGTACCGTTACCTTGCCGGGAAGCTTTAAAAAAGGCTCATACCTTTTTTCAGAGTGGGTCTAGGCAGCTGCGATGGGCATATTCGGACTTTCCGTCCGGAAATGGTTCAAGAATTCTAGAAAAGTACATTTCACTTGGAATGGTCACTATGAATCATTGTGGTTCCCTTGTAAGCGTAAAGCCAAAGCTCATTGGTGTTTTTGAAAGAACCTTCAAAAGAATTCACAAGAAGGAAAGAGTTTTCAGAGAAACACATTTAGGCCAAGAAAATTCAACAGATGGAGAGGTCCTATGATACCAAAACATTCGATAACAAGGTATATCTGTGCTAAAAAACAAAAAAAATCTTCCAAAATCGAGAAAAAATTGCACCAACCTCTTTACCATGATGATGTTGAAATGCCGGCGATGCGTGCATCATCACGTTCATATACTATGACTGGAAACCCGCTAATCTCTTTGACTCTCGTAATCGGGTTGAGAACGAGTCGAAGAGCAGAATTCACGACATCTATGCAAATCGACGACGGTTGGAGTTCATGAGGCGACAGCGTCATCATTCGGTCCTCGCCGGAGGCGTACGCAGAGTACACGTGGAGCGATCTCTGTTCTATGGAAGTCCATCAACACATGATGCCTTTCCGGATATAGTTCAGAGGTATCAGAAGTTCATATACCAGTGCATCTGATGGAGACTCTCCGTGCATGGAAAGTTTTGAAACCATGTTACTGTTCAGACTCAACTTTCAACCTGGTTTGAGTTCCTTGAAGAAAGCAGCTAGACGGTCGATCATGAGGAACAGCATCTGTCCGGTAGCTGCACTTTGCTCAGGTAGTGAAACCGGTCGGGCCGACGGCGCTAAAAGGCCTATACGGGCTGATTGCGGGAGCGTGGCGGGCGAACGGCGGTAAACAAACGGCGAGCCGGACAACTCGCAGGAGAATGTTAAGGAGACCGACGACAGCCACCGAAGTGTAGGTGGGACCGCGGGCAGCAGTAGAGCAGTGTCTCCATGCCGGGTTCTACATAGGGCAATGGCAGTAAGATCGCGAAGTGAGTGTCGCTCGGCCCGCCATGCGCCCGCGATCCGACCGGTGTTATTGTCTGGGTAGAGTTCTCTTAGAAATCAGATCTAAATTTTGACACTCTCTGACTAGGCCAGATGGATCGAGATGAACCAGTAGAACCCTATTCGAAAATTTCGTAAATATGTATGTATGAGCCCTTAGTCATAGGGGAAATAACATTTATATCCGGTCTTAGGATGTTCATCGAGCGATGATTTCAGACAGTAACGCCGGTAGGATCGCCGAGCGCACGGCGGACCAAACAGCGTCAACCCCACGATCCGACCGCCAATGTCCCTGAATCGGCCCGGAACCAAAACGCTGCCGGGCCGACACAGAAACGATGGCGGTCGGAGCGCGGCTGGGTAGTAATCGATATGTCGGCCGGACCGGCGTCACAAGAAATTATACACTCACACAAAAATAAGGCACTAGCTCCAAATCATTTTTGTGCATACTTGCGACAGAGAAGACCACGGCGCTGACGCACCAGAGCGAATTTAATGGTAAAGTATGTAGGAGCGAGACTGTCCGCCCACGCGGTTTGCGTGCGTATCGCGTTGCCGTCGCACATGCATGTTTTTGAACAAACATTCGCAGGCTGCTGGCGAATGACTGGGATACCACTCAACGTTCGGGTAATATTTCTGTCAACCGGCCAACAGGATCGAAAATTGCCTATGTCAAGGTCGCTTGACACGCACGCCGACCGCGTAGGCAGACAGTCTTGCTCAGACAAACTTAACCGCTGGGCGCGTAAACACTGCGCGCTTCAGCGCAAACTTGTACACGCAAGAACGCACGACATTGTTCTCTTTTTGCGTGCGTGCGTGCCACTGTACATGCATCATGAGCAACCGTGAGCTCGCGCAGATGTGCGCGTGCTTGTGCGTGCGTGCATAAAGAAGCCAATGGTAGACATACATACATAGATGCGCGTAAGCGCGTACATGCGTTTTCGCTATAGTGTTTAGGCGTGCGCGCAGTGCGCGACTGCATATGAGTTGCCCCATTCGGCCGCGTCCGTACATCCCGCGACGCGTGGAGATTTAGGCCGGGATCATACTTCCAGCGAAGCGTTGCCGTCGCAAAGGCATGTTTTTGGACAAACATTTGCAGGCTGCTAGCGAATGACTGGGATACCACTCAATATTCGGGTAATATTTCTGTCAACCGGTCAACAGGATCGAAAATTGCCTATTTCACGGCCGCTTGACACGCACGCCGACCGCGTAGGCGAACAGTCTTGCTCAGACAAACTTAACCGCTGTGCGCGTAAACACTGCGCGCTCCGGCGCAAACTTGTACACGCAAGAACGCACGACGTTGTTCTCTTTTTGCATGCGTGCGTGCCACTGTACATGCATCATGAGCAACCGTGAGCTCGCGCAGATGTGCGCGTGCTTGTGCGTGCGTGCATAAAGAAGCCAAGGGTAGACATACATACATAGATGCGCGTAAGCGCGTACATGCGTTTTCGCTATAGTGTTTAGGCGTGCGCGCAGTGCGCGACTGCATATGAGTTGCCCCATTCGGCCGCGTCCGTACATCCCGCGACGCGTGGAGATTTAGGCCGGGATCATACTTCCAGCGAAGCGTTGCCGTCGCAAAGGCATGTTTTTGGACAAACATTTGCAGGCTGCTGGCGAATGACTGGGATACCACTCAACATTCGGGTAATATTTCTGTCAACCGGTCAACAGGATCGAAAATTGCCTATGTCAAGGTCGCTTGACACGCACGCCGACCGCGTAGGCAGACAGTCTTGCTCAGACAAACTTAACCGCTGGGCGCGTAAACACTGCGCGCTTCAGCGCAAACTTGTACACGCAAGAACGCACGACATTGTTCTCTTTTTGCGTGCGTGCGTGCCACTGTACATGCATCATGAGCAACCGTGAGCTCGCGCAGATGTGCACGTGCTTGTGCGTGCGTGCATAAAGAAGCCAATGGTAGACATACATACATAGATGCGCGTAAGCGCGTACATGCGTTTTCGCTATAGTGTTTAGGCGTGCGCGCAGTGCGCGACTGCATATGAGTTGCCCCATTCGGCCGCGTCCGTACATCCCGCGACGCGTGGAGATTTAGGCCGGGATCATACTTCCAGCGAAGCGTTGCCGTCGCAAAGGCATGTTTTTGGACAAACATTTGCAGGCTGCTGGCGAATGACTGGGATACCACTCAATATTCGGGTAATATTTCTGTCAACCGGTCAACAGGATCGAAAATTGCCTATGTCACGGCCGCTTGACACGCACGCCGACCGCGTAGGCGAACAGTCTTACTCAGACAAAGTTAACCGCTGTGCGCGTGAATACTGCGCGCTCCAGAGCAAACTTGAACACGCAAGAACGCACGGATTCGTCCTCTTTTAGCGTGCGTGCGTGCCACTGTACATGCATCATGAGCAACCGTGAGCTCGCCCAGATGTGCGCGTGCTTGTGCATGCGTGCATAAACAAGCCAGGAGTGGGCATACATACATATAAGCGCGTAAGCCCGTACATGCGTTTTCGCTAATGTGTTTTAGCGTGCGCGCGGTGCGCGACTGCAGATGAGTTGCCCCATTCGGCCGCGTTCGTATATTCCGCAACGCGTGAAGATTTAAGCCAAGATCATACTTACCGCGACGAGCGACGGAACGCAATGTTTCACATCCATATCGACCGAAAATCGATATTCCTCATGTGCGCTGTCGCTGTGGCTGGTTGCGGGAAGTATGATCCCGGCCTTAGGGCCAAAGTAGTGGAAACTTCCACACTCCGTGTTCGCCGGAATCGCTCCCGTTGCCACCTCCACGCCACGATGAGGCCACGGATAGGATTTGTGAAGGACCCCGTCACCTAATCGTCACCCAAAACCCTTTCCTAACTCCCACCCAATCTTTACCTACTGCTCAACCCCGGCTACTGATCCCGCCCACGATCACGAAATCACACGGCGAAAAAAACGAACGCCAACAAATCCTATATATAAAGAATCGCAAGGGCAAGAAAAATAATGTTGACTATGGGGCTATATGGGGCTACGAGCGTTCAGCACAGCGCCTGCATGGTGGTGGGGCAGCTTCGAAGAGGAGCCGATTGGGGCGCGTTATTCAGTGCCTTCAACACTGCTTCGTCCTGCTTTTTTTTTGCTTATTGCTTTCTTTTTTTTTCGATTTTTGTGTTTAAGTGCATTTTCATTTTGTATTTAAGTGCATTTTCATTGTGAATGCTGTCGAATCCTAGGAGAAATTTTCGAATCAAAAAGTTCTCCTCAGGCGTCAAAAAGGGTAATTTCGGAGAGCATTTTTCAATGAAACCCCTTTATAAACCCCCATCAAATCTGGTACCTAGAGATGGGGAGTGCTATGAACCAAATCAGAAACCAAATTGAGGCAAGTCTCGAATCCTGAGAGAAAATTTCGGATCAAAAGGTCCCCCTCAGGCGTCGAAAAAGGGTAATTTCGGAGAGCATTTTTCAATGAAACGTTTTATAAACCCCCATCAAACCTGGTACCTAGAGATGGGGAGTGCTGAGAACAATCCCAAATCAGAATCCAAATCGAGGCAAGTTTCGAACCCTAAGAGAAAACGCGTGGTGATTGGAGGTGGGCCGGCGGAGCCGGCCTATCGTTCGGCGAAGCCGAACGAATACTACGCGTGGTGAATGGAGGTGGGTCGGCGAAGCCGGCCCATGATACGTCGAAGCCGAACGAATACTATACGGAGGGTAGCAGGCGAAGTCGGCCCATCGTTTGGCGGAGCCAAACGAATACTACGCGTGGTGATTGGAGGTGGGTCGGCGAAGCCGGCCCATCGTTCGGCGAAGCCGAACGAATACTACACCGAGGGTGGCCGGCTAAGCCGGCCCTTCGTTTGGCAGAGCCGAATGAATACTACGCGTGGTGAATGGAGGTGGGTCGGCGAAGCCGAACGAATACTACGCGTGATGATTGGAGGTGGGTTGGCCAAGCCGGCCCATCGTTCGGCGAAGCCGAACGAATACTACGCGTGGTGAATGGAGGTGGGCCGGCGGAGCCGGCCTATCGTTCGGCGAAGCCGAACGAATACTACGCGTGGTCAATGGAGGTGGGTCGGCAAAGCCGGGTCATCGTTCGGCGAAGCCGAACGAATAATACATGGAGGGTGGCCGGCGAAGCCGGCCCATTGTTCGGCAGAGCCGAATGAATACTACGCGTGGTGAATGGAGGTGGGTCGGCGAAGCCGAACGAATACTACGCGTGGTGATTGGAGGTGGGTCGGCGTAGCCGGCCCATCGTCTGGCGTAGCCTAATGAATACTACGCTTGGTGATTGGAGGTGGGTTGGCGAAGCGGGCCCATCGTTCGGCAAAGCCGAACGAATACTACGCGTGGTGAATGGAGGTGGGTCGGCGGAGCCGGCCCATCGTTTGGCGGAGCCAAACGAATACGATGCATGGTGCATGGAGGTGGGTCGGTGGAGCCGGCCCATCGCTTGTCGAAGCCGAACGAATACTACGCGTGGTGATTGGAGGTGGGTCGGTGAAGCCGGCCCATCGTTCGGCAAAGCCGAACGAATACTGCGCGTGGTGAATTGTGGTGGGTCGGCGAAGCCGGTCCATCGTTTGGCGGAGCCGAATGGATACTACGCTTGGTGATTGGAGGTGGGTCGGCAAAGCGGGCCCATCGTTCGGCGAAGCCGAACGAATACTACGCGTGGTGATTGGAGGTGGGCCGGCGGAGCCGGCCTATCCTTCGGCGAAGCCGAACGAATACTACGCTTGGTGAATGGAGGTGGGTCGGCGAAGCCGGCCCATCGTTTGGCTAAGCCGAACGAATACTACGTGTGTTGAATGAAGGGTGTCCGGCGAAGCCGGCCCATTGTTTGGCGGAGCCAAACGAACACTACGCGTGTTGAATGGAAGAGGTGGGTCGGCGAAGGCGGCCCATCGTTCGGCTAAGCCGAACGAATACTACGCGGCGAGGTGAATGGAGTGTGGCCGGTATAGCCGACCCATCGTTTGGCAAAGCCAAACGAATATTAGATAGGGGTGGCCGACGAAGCCTGCTCGCTGCGAGGATGCAAATGATACGTACCGATTTTGCGTGTCGCCACCTATGAGCGCAGCATGATTGGAGAATTGAAAACATTGAGCAGTTAAAAGGCTTTTTGAAGTCATGTTTATTTGCTTGCTTGACCGTTTTTCAAAAAGGACAACTATACTACTGCCATCGTGGTATTCGGTCTTTGGAACGGCGCTGGCCCCATGGTTGTAGACTTACTGGTCAATTCACGTTGCTTTCACAAGCATGTTTAGGAGCTTGTACCCTACATTAAGAAGTGAAATTTACTGTTCCTTCGCGTGCGTATGTGTAGCTGGGATACAGGCAGTGTGAGTGTGGGATAGTTGAGTAGCAGCATACGCGCACACGCGCGCTATACACCTTAGTGAATTCGACGCTAAAGCAGAGGGTTTGCAGCCTTCAAGTCAAGTGGTTGCCCCGGGCTAGGGACCCGAAGGGTCACTAGTCACGAAATAAACGAATGAGAACAATAAAAGAACGAAGAAAAAGTAGGGGATTGGCAGAGACGTCGTGTAATTTTCTTTTCTTATATTCAACTATCACCTTTTTATTTTTTCACTTCCAACTCATTTCCTCGTTTTCATACAAATCTTCAGTATTTTTTTTTCAATTTTCAATTTGAGATCCTTCCTTTCCATCTTTTTTCATGTCGATTGGCTTTACCTGTGCTGAAGCGCTTCACGGAAATTTTCAGTATTTTCAAAGCCTTTCTATTTATTTTTATTATTTGCAAATTTTTTTTCTACTCAACGTTTTTTTTTCCTTTTTTTCCAAACATTTCCTCCTTTTGAGTTTTTCATCCTTAATTTCACCGTATTTTACACTTTCGAAACGCTTTTAATTTTCGAATTCCCCTTATTTTCTCTCAACGCGTTTACTTTGCTTAATCTCTCCCCAATATTTTTGGTGAGAGATTAAGAAAAGTAAACGCGTTGAGAGAAACATTTTTACAAACATTTTTACCACTTTTACACTTCAATTCCAGCTTTCACCCAATTTTTTACGTCTACACTTTTATCCAATTTTTCTTCGTTTTGATTTGATTTTTAAACGCAAGTCACCCTATATTTTCCCTCACTTTTGATTTTTATCTTCCTTTTTTTTGAACACATTTTACACTCTTTTTCGTTTTTCATCTTTTAAATTTTTATCCTCAATTTTTTACGCAGTTTACACTTTTGAAAGGTATTTTGAAAGGTTTTCAATTTTGCTCAATTTTTCAACGCGCTTTCTTTCCCATCTCTCTCTCTTTGTTCTACAGTTTCAACCACATTTTTAAGCATTTTCGACTCTTTGAATTTTCTTCAAATTGAATTTTCCCTCATTTTTTTCGCATCTGGATTTTTTCCAATTTTCCTTCGCTTAGAGATTCCTCTCCATATTTTTTGAGACACATTTCACACATCTCTGATAAGAATTTTTAACCTTCTTTCTCTAGGACGCATTTTAATATTGTGCAAGTCCCTGAATTTTTTAGGGAAGTTCACTTCTCTTGAATCGTTCCAGATTTTAACCATTAACTTTTTTTCCCAGATTTTTGATACGCATTTTACAATTTCCATGGACACACTTCCCCAGAGTTTTCATTCATCGGTTTTATAACTTACTCCTTGTTTGTTTCATTTTTTTTGTTTTGCCTTTGTTATATAGATTAACTGTTTGCTTTTTCCTTTTGAGAATTCAATTAATTGTTGGTTACGACATGAGCTATGACTGAGGAAATATGTAGCTCGCGCCAACAATCCCGCGCAGTGAATTTACCTGGTGGAGCCTTTGGGTCTAGGACTTCTTCTGGACTTATTAGGTTTTAATATCCACCTTGCAGCATGTGAATTTTTCCAACTCATTTTGTAATTTCAGATCAATTTGGTGATTCTACCTGATTTCCTACCCATTTCAAGAAAATTGGACAGGACAACGACAGGACAACAACAACAACAATGACAACAAAGAAAAAAGTAAAAAAAGTCAAAAATCCGTCGTCGTCTTGGAGCGGCCTGCAGTCGTCTTCTTCTTCTTCTTCGGATGCACTTTGCATCAATGAAATCACACAGAAAAAGGGTGTACCGTCAACTCTTGGGCATCCGGCTCGTATTGGGATGATCTGCTCCACTCCACTCCGGACATCGTTTCTTCGGCAGTCGAAGGCCTACCCTAAATTCTCATATCTGAGTCAAAGGAAATTTTCTCGAGCGCAGCGTTGCGGAACGTCGGCCCAGGGCTGGGCACGCGTTCCGGTTAACCTTAGGGGGGTGCATATTAGACGTCGCAGAGAGGGCAAAGGGGGGTGCCTAAACCGAACACCAAAAAAAGAACGAAGTGCATGTTCTGTCGAATTTCAGGAAAAAAATGCACACTATTCTTCTGATTTGTCATATCTTCTTCCCGGCTTTTTGAGTCGAACACTAAAAGAATTCAAATTATTGATAGAGATGCAGGTTGTGTTCGCAATAATTCATAGTTGCTGTCGAAGTTTGTTTCGATGAAGGAGTGAACACTACTCCGTTATCTTGTAGCAAGTAAGGATTGATGTGGTGTTATGTTTCTTTGGTACAACGTTCATTGATTATGCGGGTGGCTACCGATTCGAGGCAAAGATAGGGACGCCCAGGAAAACTATCATTCAAGTTCAAAAAAAGATTAGCGAACTGATGTATAGCCTAGGTCGCTCATTTTGTGCCGGTCGAAGCAAGGCTTATCGGGCTTATCATGTCAAAATCTTCTTGCCACTGTTATACTTTGCCATGATCGACCGCTCCGCTGCTTACTCTGCCCGGACTCATCCGAGCAGGCTAGGATTTATTTCGACAGTTTAAAAGTACACATAGCACAGTCAACATCACAACTAGTCAATAGATTTTTATTCATGAGAATGTGACTTACCTTTGTTTCCGAGCTACTCGCAGTCGTATTATCAGTATCGTAAATGCGAAGCGGTTGTTTTTCGAAAAAAAAACAATTATGAAAATGAAGAAATCATTCTCAAAACCGCACCGCTCCTATGATAGAGATACAGAAAGGTGCGAGTAGCGGGGAAATGAAGGCTATGAAGAGAGCCAACTGCAAAAATTGAAGACTGCAAGTTACTATGAAAGAAGCGAATGACCGTGTACTCCTCATTGAGAAGTACCCTGTACATAAAAACCCGAGTTTTATCCACCTTGAATGCCGCAATCTCTCATAGACTAGTCTAGCCGTGCGATATGGTGTTTGTCCGCAGCTACACAACGCACACTGGACTGGACGCGCACGCAATATTAATTAAAAATGTATTTTATTACAGAACGGGGCGGAGAATATAATTGAAACTGGAGTAAATGGAAGCAGGCAGAAACAGGATTCTTTCAGTGTATACAGTATAGAAATTAAATGTAAACGAACTATGTTGGAGCGGAGTGATTTTTTTGGACGTGATAAGGTTCATTCAAATGAACCTAGTTGATTAAAAACACCCATAAACATGAGAACTAAGTGCATTGCGAGAAAGAGGAGAATCTGGCAAACACTATAATAGCAATAGATTTGATATTCAATGTGATTTAATGACCTTAAAACTCGTCCCGGTTTTGTCCCGGTTTTCGGGGTAAAACCGGGACGAGATTTGAGGTCCTTAAATCACATTAAAAACCGGTCCCTTTGATGCTAAAATGTTTGCCAGATTCTCCTCTTTCTCAGAATATCCTTTGCTCTCAGTTTAGTGCTAGTTTTGATCAACTAGGTTCGTTTGAATGAACCTTATCACGGCTAAATATTTGCACCCGCTCTAACTTTGTTTATTTACATTAAATTTCTAAAGTGGGTTCATCCAGAATAGACTACCTTTACTGTCTTCCATTTCCTTCAGTTTCAATCATTTTCTCCTCCCCGTTCTGTTATAAAAAAAACATTTTATATTGATATTGTCTGCACGTCCATTCCCGTGTGCGCTGTGTAGCTGCGTGCAAACACCGTATCGCACGGCAAGCCGATTTTTCAAGGGATTGCGCCATTCTAGGAGGGTAAAACTCGGGTTTTCTACTCCCTACGAATCACATGAATCCTACCATTGTTCCACAACACAAAATAGTACTGATTTCCACATCAGAACAATCAAACACAGATTAACTAATCCTTCATAGGTTTATGAAAACATTCGACAGGAAACATTAATTATCGCAGTAGTAGTTCTGTTGTTGGTAATTGTTCAACTGTTTTGTATTGAAAAATGTTTTATCTTTTGTCATAACTTACCGTCTTACTAACAAATTTTCCTCATGGGGTTTTTTCAAGTTCAGAAATTACACTACCTTTTTGTTGCCATTTTCGGGATTTTCTCTATTCAGTGCTTTTTTATATTCTTGTTTATAAATCAGGAAGTCAAGATCATGGCTGTCCAACAATTCGGAAAACAGCCGATTTCGTTTTCCCATAAGGGGGTGCCTAAAAATTACCGAGCTAAGGGGGGTGCATATTCAGAATCGCCATGCCGGGACGTGTGCCTAGCCCTGCGTCGGCCGGAATCGGAAGGCGAAAAATTTCAGCTATGGAGGGATGTAGACATGTAGAGGAATACTCAGAGATACTAACTAGGGAACCTCGCTAGTCAGGTATGAGCTTTTGAGGGACTGTGAATGTTTCTTGGTCAACTGGGATACGCTCTCTTCGAATCTGAACTCGGATTTTGCTACGGACATCTGCGAAAAAAAGTTAGTCAGGCGATTCTCGGCCCCGAGCCGTACCAAACAGAGATCGGAGCCGCCTGAGAGTTCGGCTCGTTCTCTCAATCTCCGAGCCACTGCTGTTGCTGTTCGGGCCAACCGGATTAGCCCCGACTGCAACCAGCAACCGCAGTGGCCCAGAAAGCAACAGCAGTGGCACGGACAGCAACAGTAGCCGACTTGCAGATTGGGAACACTAGCCGAACTGTCAGGCAGCTCGGGGCCGATAATCGCCTGAGTATAGCCGTTCAAAGTGCGTATTTCACTCCTTTTTTCCTATCGAAAACGCGCATTAGAGTTTGCGAAATCCGGAAACGGACCTCATGCTAGTGTTCAGCCCCCAAAACTACCCCACTGAGCAAATTTTGAGTGAAGGCACATTTTCCAAACTTTGTCCAGACTTATGGCGTTTTGGATTTATGCGGATTTTCGTTTGGGCGCTTATTTATACCTCTAGCAGCGTTTGAAAAAAATTGTTGCAGATTTCTTTCAAAATCCTTCCAGGTGGCTTATTTGGGGTGCTAATCACGAATCTATGGTTTATTTGATAATTTTACGAGCTTTTCGACATGATTCGTTTAAAGTTACCCATCGGGGGAAGGGGATTTGATGGCAAATCGCGACGTTTGCCGATTTCCGGAGTGTCACGATAGATATGGCTCACATTGTTGCTCTGGAAGTTATTTGCTGTGCTAAACAAGAATCTGCAATCCGTTTATCGATTTCTGATAGATTACGGTAGGTTACGGTGGGTGTACGGTATCTTGGTCAAAGTCTCAGATTTGACTCAAAATTTCACTGTGGGAGTTATTTGGGACGCCGAACACGTATTTGAGGTCCATTTTTGATTTTCAAAATTTGAAGGCACGTAAAGTCAGTTAAAAGGCACAATGCCTACTGTAATCTACAGTAACCATGAGTCTAGCGACAAACAGACGCCATACTCTAAAGTTTTCGATTATGTTACGGGCAGGTTAAAATGCTAAAATCATGTTTCGATGGGCCTTACTCTGAGAAAACCTGTGGTGACGGCACCGCAATGCGGCCGTGTAGGTGCCCTATAGGCACCTACATGGGGTCATTGCGGTGCTTTCATTACAAATTGCCCTGCCTGCACGCAAATAGCGAAGTAGGCTCCGCAATCGCAGCTCGTTGAAGAGCCGATTGCCGCGTCGGCTGAGCGTTGACACCGCGTAGGTGTTTTTCAAGACACCTACGCGACCTCGCTGCGAAGCCTCCGAGGTGAGCCAAATATAATTGCCCTCCCCATAGTGGATATCGAATAGTTGTTTGTTAAGCAACACACCGGTACAGCTGATGATACAGCTTTCCAGCATTTGCCTGTTACCCATCTTACGTTTTCTTCGGAATCCTTTGCGTAGGAATAGTACTCGAACGATTTGGTATTTTAGCTTTTCAAACCCATACGTAATCCAAATAAAATTTCATGCTAATCAAACGCAACTTGCAAACACCTAGCTTTGATACTTGAATGCAGAAGTCCTCACCCATTTTAATCGGGCAATAATTCAGTTTATGTAGTCTTCATGACAGCTGCGTTAAAAATTAGACAGAATCTTACGAGAACCGTTAACGCTATGCAAATGACTACAGATTTAACCGTTATGGTTTTCGCTGCTATGTCAGAATTCGAGCCTCTGAATCGTTTTGTTCCAAGACGACTCAGCATTTAGAGAAGTGTTCGCCATTTACGGGTGCGATGCCAGGATGAAGTGCAATACCGCTGAAATCATTTGCGTGTTGAGCACAAAAAGGAGTTTTTATGCTTCTTTTCAACACTGTTCAAAATAGACCATTCGATGATATAAAGAGATATCTGAAATCAGCATCAAGAGCCCTTTTTAGGAGACACATTGCTGACTCTGGAACAGGATATTTTGGAAAAGTTAGCTTCAACACAATCAACACGGGAAACGCGCTTTCAATTTCGAAGCAGCTATGAGTGATGTGTCCATCGCCACGTCTATATGCCTTGTTTGAGAGTAAGCCATGTGCCATTTTAGCCGAGAACGTAAGAAAGTGTGGTTTTCGAGTAATTCGACCAGTCGACCGTTCAAAAAAGCACGGCTTTCGAAACAACAAAAAATGAAAACAAAGTCTGTGACTCGGATGAAGCGATTTTTTTGTGAGAAATCGTCAAAAAACAACGTACTAGAAATGGGTTCGGATAATTTATCGAACAATAATCACATTATTCGTTTTATACGCTAGTACTCGAATATTCTATTCACCTGGGGACTAAAACTGTCGGATTTCTCGAGAATTCAATTGATTTATGAAATCCAAATACCCGCTGAATCCTTAAGGATTCATTTAGAAACATTTAAGTATTCGGTTGTCCAATTAGTTCGATTATTGTAAAAAAAACTTTTAAAAAAACTTCGCTCCTTTCGGGTCACGGGCTAATATTCTGCCATTGAAAACAATGTGCAGAAATATCTATGAAATAATTGAAAAATCGAATCGAATAGGCTAAGTGCTTTTCCGAATATAAATACCAAACGGATAGAGTAAGGTTTTCAGATTAGTTCACTCATTCGGAAATTTTGAAGTTTTAATTTGGAATTTTCATTCAATCGGGCAATTCAAAAAGAAATAATTGAATTACACTCCCTTCTTCATAACTTTCAAAACGGCGATATTTTAAAGATTCGTTCATCTGAAACTTTCTGACAGTTCCCATTGAAATTTTCAATTTTTCGGGAGCAGTTGTTTTTTGAAAATGCAATATTCTTTATATTCTTTCGTTTATTTAAAAATGAGTGTCGAATGACCATGTCTACTCGTCCCTCTACCTAAGGGATGAATGCCGAAATTTAGGTCGACTGCGAAAAACACCCAAAAATTCAGTAAATGTAACACACGGCATTGTTTCTTAGATCGTGGTTGCTGCAGTTCTGAAACCGAAATCCCGAAGAATACAAAAAGCGTAATACGCGGAGACACATGAGCACAAACAGGCGTTCAAGATTATATTAGTTAATGTCGCAGCATAAAAAAGACTTAACGCTTGAAATGGAAATTCAGTATAAAGCCAGTTTTACTACACTGGCAGTGTACGCAATGGTCAAAATGTGGATAACCTAAAAAAACGAATTCGGAGAGCACCGGAATAGATATCGGCGAGTCTAGTTGGAAATTTGATCGATACTGCAGTATGACTGATGTGTGCCAGTTCGGAAGTGTGTCGAACGCGGAGCCGACGGGATACTGAAAGCCTGCACACTCATCGCGGTGCCGACGCTGTTTCACCGAGGAGCCGTGTTGTCTACGCTACCTCTTTATCGGACTGCGGAGCCGACATAAGGCTATCGCGGGGCGACTGCGTCACACTCCACTTTTCCACGATCACGGAGCCGCCAATCAACTGCCGATACCCCATCGCGATACCAGCGAGAATCTCGGGGCTATCGCGAAATCAGCGGTACCGCTTTTCTGAGAGGAGCTTACAGAAACTTGCCGTTTAGTTTTCGTTAGTTACAAATAGCGCTATTCGGCAGGCAACCTAGTAGACGTCGGAAGCGTGACAAATATTTGTAGGAACAACTAACTGAAAGGCTCTTGCAACCTCTTCTTTTATTGATCAGTTTCATCGTTTTCCACTTTTCACTTTGCTCGTGAGTTACACTACCTTTCTCAATTTTTTTCCTTCACTGCTTATCAAATTTCTTGTTAGAAACCTGTTATTGTTTGCGTTAATTTCGAGACGAGGTAGCAAGCACGAGTAAAAAAAAAATAAAGCAGCATGTTCAGAAGTCAGATTTTGACGGCTTTGTGGCATTTGATTAACAGAAATCTCAAATATACAAAACTATAAGCAATACAGTCATATTGGACTGCCTCATTGGACTTGTGGCCACATTATATGTGCAACATCCCGTTTATGCTTCTTCCCTTTAGGTGAACGTTAAAAATGTAAGAGACCTAGGACAAAAAAAAAAGATAGCAAAATAAGAATCCCTTCTGGAACCCGTGCTAAGTACCTAAGACACCGTGCGCTCTCAAAATGACTCAATTTTTAGGCACAATCTCTAGATTGGAGCTAGCTGAGATCGTCAATGAGACTCTAAAAATGCGCTCCTAGAGTGTTATGGCCACCCAAAAATTATTTTGGGAATGATAATCTAGCACGTCTGGGTCGATAATCCGTGCGAATTTCTAACAACTTTGAAAAGAATAACAGCAATAGCTCTACTGGAAAATGATGAGGTGGATTTCTAACCGGTAATATTATACCTATTATACTTATGATATAGTTATTAACTGATGATATTGCTTTATATTAGATAGACAATCTGAATATCCTTATCAAAAAAGATTTCGCATGAAGATTAGAGTTACTACAATACATTTCTTGTACCTTATGGCTATTTTGGTTTTACAAAGAAGTTTTCGGGCGAACTTCTAAAAATAAAAAGTTTTACGGGAAGCATTAAAGAATCTGGGTTAGTAGGAGAAACCGAATATTATATTACGCCTTGCCAGAACAGCGTGAAGTTTTTTTTCTGTTTTTGAAAACAAAATCAATACTTTGCAACACAGAGAACAGAGAGGAAAAAACTTTTTTTCTTCAAAAACCGCAGTTATTTCTGCTTTAAGTTTTCACTGTGCCCACCTTGGGAGGTGATTCAGTCAGGTTACAACACTTTTATGCTCCTATGATCGGTTTCAACCGCTACCAATACATAGGTGCACATGCAAGTAACTAACACGCGGGTGTAGCCCCGCGCCCCGATCGCCCGTCGTCGCAATGCGACCCCGCGGCGCCGCGACCTAATGGAAGCGGCGGAGGGTTCGCGTCGCGATCAGTCGATCGCGGCGAGACACTAATAGTTGGAATCAACATTTTGGAGAGTTACAGAACAGTTCCGAAAATGTTGCGAACCTATTAAGGCATGAGGCTGCGCAACTTACGATAACGATTTCAACAACTTACGGAAGACTTCCGTAAGTTGTTGAAATCGGTGTTCGCAACATTTTCCAAATCTCCAGAGTATTCGCGTTCAACGCCCTGATTAACCACCAGTTTAAAGTTTTTAGCCGGATCCGAAAATGATGTCCGTGGCGAAATCCGAGTTCAGATTCGAAGAGAGCATATCCGAGTTGACCAAGAAACATCCACAGTTTCTCAAAAGCTCACACCTGACTAGCGAGGTTCCCTAGTAAGAAGACGTAGAGATACATATGAGACGAGACGAAGGGGTGTGGAGTCATCGAAGGAAGGTACATAGATGGAGACGAACTCCAAGAGTTTTGGCAGAGAAATAGCCGCGTAACAGCCGCCAATTAGCCGTCAAATAAAAAATAATGCTCTCCAGGTAAGTATACGACGCCTTTCAGAGGCATGATTCAGATGTGATCTCCTCTGTCGGTTCAATCACCCAAGTTTGAGGTACCTGGACCTCGTTTAGCCTCTGGATGCCCCGCCCAATCGCTGGTGGCCCCAGGATGGTGGTTCAGCGATCCGGCGACGGCTGCGTCTTGGCTACTTCTAGTTATTTCTCGTTATTTCGCGGTGAATTCTCGGCTATTTCTCGGCCGTTCCTCATTCGTTCCGTCAAAAACCGAGAAATAGCCCCCCAGGAGCCGCTGCGGAGCCTGGTGGGCTATACCTCGGCTGATTCTGGGCAAAAACTCTCAGAGTAAAGCAGAGAAAAACAGGAAAAGTTATCAACAGATGTCAGTAAATATAGAGAGATATATAGAGATACAGAGGCCCAGAGATGTGGTTTCCGAAACAGAATAGAGTAAACGCAGGGAGAGGGAGGGGAGAGAGAGAGAGAGAGAGAGAGAGAGAGAGAGCGATGAAAAAAGAAAATGTAGAGTCATGGGGAATGTAGACAGATGGAGGGAGCGCGCAGGCCAAGAGATTGACAAGGACCCACCAAGGGGATAGGTGGATAGAGTCATGAAGCCGGAGATAGATAATGTAGGGAGTAATAGGGATATGGATAGTAGGTATGAAGAAGAATTGATGTCAGATACATAGACAGGACAGAACGAGAGGGAGAGGGTGAAAGAGGGAAAGGAGAGAGACAGCAAAGCTACAGGGATTCGTTAGAGAAATGATTTCTGAGAGAATTAGGATATAAAATTATCTAGAGAAAGACGGAGATATAGAGATATTCAAACCTAGCGACATGAAGCCCGCAGAAGAAAAATAGATAAAGATACAGAATCAGAGACACATGAATGTAGACAGAGACAGAAAGTGTGAATGAAATGTAAAGAGGCAGGTTGAGATACGTAGAAAGATAGAGATAGTGATGAATTAAGGGGTATACGAAGAAAGTTTGAGACAGAGATGAAGGTGGAGATAGTAACAGAGGACATAGCAGGGCTGGGCACGCTTCCCGGGTAACCCAAGGGGGGATGCATATTGGACGTTGCAGAGAGGGCAAAGGGGGGTGCCTAAACCGTTCACCAGAAAAATCAAGTGAATGTTCTGTCTAATTTCAGAAAAAAAATGATAATACACGTAATTTCTTCTGATTGGTCATATCTTCTTCTCCGCTTTTTTAGGCAAACACTGAATTCAAGAAAATTGAAGACTTTGTGAACTTCTGTGAAAGGAGCGAATGATCGCATCTTCCTCCTTGAAAAGTACCCTGTCCAGAAAACCCCGAGTTTTACCCAGCTTGAATGCCGCAATCCCTTAGAGATTCGGCTTGCCGTGCGATTTGGTGTTTGTCCGCAGCTACACAGCGCACACTGGAATGTGCGCACACACAATATTAATTCGAAAATGTATTATATTACAGAACGGGGCGGAGAAAATGATTGAAACTAGGGCAAAACAAAGCAGGCAGAGATAGGATGCTTTCAATGTATCCATTATAGAAATTTAATGTGAATAAACAAAGTTGGAGCGAAGTGAATTTTTCGGACTCGATAAGGTTCATTCAAATGAACGTAGTCGATTAAAAACACCATTAAACATGAGAACTAAGAGCATTGGGGGTAAGAGGAGAATATGGCAAACATTTCAATATCAAAAGGCTTGATATTCAATGTACCTTAAAGGCAGCAGACACGCTCAAAAAAGTTGTTGAGATAACTACTTTTCTGAAGTCGCATGGCTCCTAGTAGACTGCTCACGCCGTTGGAAGCGTCAAAAACGAGTCAAAACTACTAAATTTCAGCAATGCAAATCGAAAAATTTCTGCAACCCCGCCCCTGAGCTTCTGCAACCCCGCCCCAAAATACAAACTCGTCCAGATTGATAGTACTAATACGGTCCCTTTGGCTGGTTTTTTATGCTCCGAACGAGGTGAACGTTCCAGTTTAGGCTGTAAGAGTATATCGGCTTCTCTATCTCAATCGTTTTGTTGCTAATATTCGCTGTTTCAACCGCGCGCCGTAAAACTCGTCCACTTTCACCTGATAACAAAATAATCGTTATTCCCCTTTTTGCACACAGTTTTCGCTCGTTTTTTCTTCAGTTCCCAATACAACCAGCTCCAAACCTTTGATTTATGTCATAAAATCGATACCAATTTTGAGCGTGTCTGCTGCCTTTAAGGATCTTTAAACTCGTCCCGGTTTTCGGGGTAAAACCGGGACGAGATTTAAGGTCCTTAAGGTACATTGAATATCAAACCTATTGATATTAAAATGTTTGCCATATTCTTCTCTTTCTCACAAGATCCTTTGCTCGCATGTTTAATGCTACTTTTGATCAACTATGTTCGTTTGAATGAACTTTGTCAAGGCTAAATACCATACTTTCCCCCGCTCCAACTTTGTTTATTCACATTAAATTTCTAAAACAGGTTCATCAAAAGTTGACTATTTTTACCACCTTCCATTTCCTTGCGTTTCAATCCTTTTCTCTTCCCCGTTCTGTAATAAAAAGGCATTTTTTATCAATATTGTGTGAGCGTCCACTCCCGTGTGAGCTGTGTAGCTACGCATGTACAAACACCCTATCGGACGGCAAGCCGAGTTTCTAAGGCCTAGTGTATACTTCGTCGTGGGTGCGACGGCGTCGCAGCGACAAAGAGTGCTCAACGACGTGATCGGTGATCGGCCGGTCGCCTGCAAATGGAGATGACGCAATATTGCGTCCACGACCAAATACACACTATTTTCTTGAAAGTGTTTTTTTCATCTCCTTTCAATTATAGGGTCTAATCTTCTATAATCCAATACAGGCTCGTTTGTAGGTGATTGACACGGAGCTGTATCATTTTCGTCCTACCCCTTTCGAACTGATTACTCAATATGTGAGGTGATTTTGTTCAATTTCAAATTTGCTTAGAACTTCACCTCTGGAGACTTTTAAGGCAGTGATTATTGATGAGATACTTCTTTCGAAATTCCAAAACCATGTAAGGTGGCTGAGTGACGTTTTATACACCGTGAAGATCGCGATGTATAAAAAATCATAAGCCGATGGTGAAATGCATAGTGATCAGCACCTAAAAAGACTCATTCTGGGCAAGACTGCACCTTTAAAGGCATCGTCCACGATGAAATATGGTTGCCGAGTTTTCCGTTGAATATGGGAGGTCAGAGGCCTACTGAGACAATCGTGCCAGAAAGAGCCGCGAAAAATGCCCGAAAACTGCTTTTCTCTACCAAAACAGGATCGCTTTTGTGACGTTTCCTTTCTGGCATTAGAAGAATTGACCGGTTCGGAGGAGTGAACTGTTCAGTTAATAAACGTGATAAACGTGATAAATTCTTTTGATAACCGATTGTTTCCCTTTCTTCCTTGTAACAAGGGATCGACACAGAGGCCGGCCTCCAAACCCAGTAAGCCGTTTTCAGGTGGAGACAACTTCATTCGGAGGCAATTTCAGAACTCCAAAGTTTGTGAATGGCTCTGTGAAGATTCACTAGTCCGATTAAACGCAAAAACTGGAAAACGGTTTTCATCGTGTACGATGCCTTTAAATCTAGAACATTTACACCGACTTAGATATAAGTATCGGCGTGATCCTATCACAACCCTTTGGAATCGCTCAACAATTCTGAGACCTGGGTTGACCGCCCAGATCAACCCTGAATCCCGAGCGGAAAAATTTTAAGGGAATTTCAAAAAGTGGAATAGCGCCAGTCTCTGTGAATTTCGATGTCATTTTTCCATTTTCGTTATGTTTGTTCTCAAAATAATGTCTCTCTCTATGATTATCAATGCGAACATATTTTTGGACAAGGAATAGTGAGTGCATTGCAATAAAAAATCATGAAAAAAGAAAATGTGAAATGATAGAAATAACGAAGAAATTCACTTCATGTCAGTATTCGGGAAAATGAAAACCTCCGATTGGCCGCTTGTCGTTATATAATCTACGCGAACTGTCGATTAGAGCACATAACAAACGAATTCGAGGTCATTTACCAACCAAAAATTGTTGAAACAAACGTATTATTGCCTTCCAGGACGGATGTCTGGCGTTCACGTCGCGATGTCGTAGTGCAGTGCACGACGACACGACACACCATCCAGATGGCGCTATACAGCGCGCACGTTGTGGAAAAGTGTAGGTTGGCCGCGACGCAGGCACGACACCGTCGCGTATAGCAGCTCCCACTAGACCGGCCGCGCACGACGACTGGCAGTGCTAGGCGCCATCGATCACTGCGCTGGGCGCGGCGGGTTGTATCAGTTCCTACACCGCGACCCCATCGCCGCGACGCAAGTATGCACTAGGCCTAAGGGATTGCGGCATTCTAGGTGGGTAAAACCTGGGTTTTCCACTCCTTGCGCATCACATGATGCCTAACATGATTCCACAACACAAAATAATTTTGATTTCCTTATCAGAACAACCAAATACAGATTAACTAACCCTTCATAGTTTCATGAAAACACTCAACAAAAACCATTAATTATTGCAATGGTAGTTGTTCTGTTTTTGTTTGTAATTATTAACATGTTTTGAAATGAAAGATGTTTTATCCTTCGTCATAACTTACCGTCTTACAAAGAAATTTACCTCACAGAATTGTCTTGAAGTTTAGAAATTACACTACCTTTTTTGTGGATATTTTCTGAATTTCCTCTGTTCGGTGCTTTTTCTATAGTCTTGTTCACCAAAATCAGGAAGTCAACATCATGGCTGTTGCGCTTGACTTCTCGGAAAACAGCCGAATCCCATTTCTCATAGGGGGATGCCTAAAAAATACCGAACTATGGGAGGTGCATATTCAAAATCGCAATGCCGGGACGTGTGCCCAGCCCTGGGACAGAGAGGGGGGCAGAATAAGAGGTATATCCAGTGGTAGAGATAAATGCAATGGCAGAGATGCAGAGATTTTCAGTCTCGATCTTCAAAGAGATCAAACGTCTTCCTGATAGGTACAGGCAGAGATGGGAGTATGTGAGAGGCCGGTCTAGTGTCGGCCAATCAGCGGAGGTCTTTCCACCCTCTAAGCTATTACCGATTGGCCAGCTGAGAAGTTAACCCCGCCCCGTGTTACAAGTATTATGTTTTCACCATCAAAAACATATTACGTGCGAGATAAGGCCTGCTAGCGAGGGACCGATATATTACATGTACCATGCATCGGTCGAGATAATTTGTAAGTAATGTACATTGGCCAATTTGTATTGCATGTACATTAAATCAGGCTTTTATATTACATAATATTACATGATACGTTTTCATTTTTCTGAGTAAACGTCACTAGATAGTAAAAGAGTTGAGCTTCTAGAAGGTATACCACACTTGATCAAGATATCATAGACTCAATGACAATGCTCACCCTCGTGTGTACGCGTTACGGTCCGGCAGGCGTCGCGTGCGCGCAGTGAACGCGGAAAGTCCATGTAAGAAGACAGGACATTAATAAAATTCCGGGAAATGCAATTTACTTGATTTCACCCAAACGCGGGAATGTCGCGCCGCCGTCCCTTTTGCCGCGCACGACGATCACTAGCACGCACGTGTGAACAATGTCTGCTCAGGCCCTCGGGGCGGCCCGCCACACTTTTGAGGCCGAAACGGCGATCCCCCATCCTTGAGAGAGTCATTCGACCATCCGCGCCCGTCCGCGACCGTCACGCAGCTTCTCGACCGCAACGCGTCTATGCATATCGGCAGCTACAGCCATCCGAGCCCCTACGCAGTTGCTCAGGATCATCAACATGTTTAGACAAAAGTATTGACAATGTTGCGGATATAAAAGGCTCCTCATCTCACCGTGTGCCTCAGTCGGCTCCTCGGAGCCGGAACTGGAAGATGGGCTCGAGTCACTTCCCAGAAGATCCACCGGATACCGGAGGATAATTTTTGTCGCCGAGGGGAGAGGGCTGCCCACGGCTCGGGGGGGGGGTGGTAACCAACTGGGGGACATCTCCCCAAGGTCCGCGGTGGGGTGCACCCCACTGCGGACCGTGGCGGTGGGGTCACCCTCTCCCTCCGTAGGGATTCCAACAGGGGTGATCCTTGTGGGCTGTCCCCGTGTCCCCTGAACGAATTTGGACCGCATGGGGGCCGGCGACCGACAGACTTAACTGGAGGACGTCGATCCGCGCACCTCTCGACATCGATGCGCTGATCGGAGGCGCGGCTCGGCGGCCAATGGTGCGTCGGCCGTAGCCCCCGAGTGCCTGAGTGCTCTCCATCACAGGCGGACCAGAGAATTTTCGCCGATCAATTTAATACAGAACATTTGCAACAGACCAATCAATTGGCGCCGAGGTGAAATGTTCAAAAATGCAACTTTGGCGTCAAAAACATAAATCCCTGGTAGCTATTGTCTAGAAGGGGGAAGATGGTTGCCGTTAATAGAGAGGTAGCTAGATAACGACACTGTCAGCAACAATAAGGCCACCAACTAGAGAGCAATCGGTTGGACAAAAACAGTTTAGAGAGTGAACAGAACTACTTAAGTGCTCCTAAAGTGCGCCTAAAAACTAGCAATGTTGCACAATCACGGTCACTAGACCGATCAACCGCACCGGAGATGATAAACATCAAAATAGGAAAGCGCACACGACGGTGGCCGATCAATCGACGACCACCCAGCCCGGTGGTGGTCCAACCCTGTTTAATGTGTGGCCCGTTAGATCACATGCAGTTGAGTTACCGATTGAGGGTTGGGAAAATTCCAGAGAATTCCAGAAAAACCAAGACAACTTAGGAGAGTTAAACTCTGCCAACTACTAATGACAAAACTGGCCATTCCGATCGAGGGGCATTTTCGAGAATCATTTTTCGACGTAGAGTTCGAATATGCCCTTCGCAGCTGCCTAGAATCACTCTAAAAGAAGTTAAAGGCGTTTTTTCTCTGATTTTCGTACCTATTAAACCCTCTAAAAAGCGCATTTCTCTTGCGAAAATCCGGAAACGGACCTCATAATCGTGTTCAGGGCCCAAAACGATCCCCAGGCAAAAGTGACTAATCGCGACTTTTTAAGCTATTTAGAATGCTACGATAGAATCGAGGCGATTTAGTAGTTATTTGAAGTTTAACACAAATCCTACGTTCGTATATTTTCTTCGATCACTGCATATTACGGTAGGCATACTGTTGTTTGGTCAATGTTCCAAAATTGGCTTAAGACTTCTTTCAAGGGCTTTATTTGTGACAACAATTGCGAAAGTGAGGTTCAATTGACAATTTTCGGAATTTAAACTCAGGTTACGTCAACTTAATGGCATTATGGCTACTCAGGTTACATCAAGCTACAAAAGTCCTCGAAATAATTACAAACGGAACCCACAGTCGTGTACCGCACCCCAAAATTTTGTACTTGATTTTTCCTCGTCTTCCAATATGTAAATAAATAAATAAATGAACCCCAGTATAAGATTTTGAGCCGAGTCCAGAGCAGTTTCAGAGCGAGCTCTAGTGAGCGCCCCAGAAACCTTATAAAAGTCTCGATGCAAAACTAGTTGGGGGGGGGGGCACCCAGAGTTCAAGTGAGAAATGAATGATTCTGCTTTCAGAAATCGATTTATTTTCATGGAATCTCTAGGAAATATGAGTGATAACGTTATCACATATCCAATAATGAAAGAAATTTTCATTCTCACGGACGGATCCTTTCATTTCTATGGGTAAATCTTGAGTGCCCCCCCCCCAACTAGTTTTGCACCAAAGTCTCTAAATCAGGGGTGTGCGGCAATTGCCGTTTGCCGTTTGCCGGCCTTTTTTGGGGTTTGCCGTTGTCGTTGCCGTTTGCCGAAATTTTCGTCTAAAACGGCAAATTTTCGACAAAAATTCGTTGAAACAACAGGATTTGCCCTCACCGCCGTCTCTATGTTGGTCAGCGATTCGGAGCGGTTACAAATAATTATTTTGACTAGTTCCAGCTTCTGGTTCCGGTTCAATCAATGTATAATTGTACCCATTCAATCGGTAACTTATGAAAACATCTAAACTGGGTAATCAGAGGAGTTCGTTCGAGTTCTAAATTCTTTGGGAGCCTCCAGATGTCTTTTTTTTTTTCAACATCAAATTCTTAACCCTTTAGGAATGCCGAAATTGCAGAAAAACCTTTTTCAGAGGCATACCAATTACTGCAAGTTCTAAGATTACAAAACCAAATCATATTAAAGCTATAGCGCAAAAGCAGCCTTATTTAGACATATGAACCAGTGGAGAACTCGTGTATATAGGCCCACTTATCGTCCATTGGTTGGCTGATGAAAATAATTGGAACAGGAAAATTATCAATTCTGCAAACACTTTCTCCGGCTTTATAATTGTTGATCAATATTCACAGCGGTCATTAAAGGCAGTGGTTAATAATATCTTCGATTTCGAGATCATTAGCCGAAGTGAAAGGTTGACTTAAAGGCAATGTTCACGATAAAAGTCGTTTTTCTGTTTTTCCGGCTATCTTGAAAACGGTCCCATGCTGATTCCAATGATGTCCCTGGAATCGTACAGAACCTCCTGGAAACGGAGGTATGGCCGCACAAAATTCAGCTAGGGAAGCATTGTGGACGAGTTGTCCGAGGCTTGTAACTCCCGTTTTTTGCAGCCGATGTGTGCGAGTTGATCTGAGTAAAGAGAGAAGTTGAGAATGAAGGGAAGAACGGGGCTATTGATCGGAAACCATCGCTCATCTAACCACGAATTCAGGAAAGCTGTTATAGGACGTGGGCGGAGTGGCCCAATGGGTTGGCCGGCCCACGAGATTTTCACCCACTTACCGGCCGTTTTTCGTCGCACTTCCGTTCCTAATCTTTTCAGAGGGACCCAAAGCTCACGTTTCAGCCAAAAAAAACGTGCAAATTTTTCTTCGTGAACACTGCCTTTAGAGGCACAGGTGTGAACCGACCAAACGTCACGTATTCTCCCTTCTATTCGCACCTGATTGTGGTACCAGTATCGTCCTCAGTCTTTGGGTCGGCGCACACCCCCATCACACCAAGCTCGCTTACGGTTTGCTGATCTTCCCCGGATCGACTAGGCTGGGACGCGCTGGCCGCAGGCTCCTTTCACAAATTTTTTTGCGGGCCTCTCTCACTTTGCACTGCTCAAGAAGACGCCCGTCTTTTGAATCTCTAGCATTGATTCGTACGGAAACTTCGAATGGATACGAATTAACAGAACTATCGTCATCGATGGAGAAGCTTACAGCCTTGTTGATCTGGTAGTGACTCTTGATCACCTGGGGCCTTCAAGTAGCTTCTGATATATAGGATTTTTCTTCCTGTTAAGGCTATTAAAACGTCAGGCTCATAGTAACTAGCAGATATTGTATTGAATGCGACATGACTAACAAGGAAGGGTTGCCTAGATCAGATGGATTTTCGGGATGCACTTTTAATATGTTCTAGGGGGAGGACAGTGTTCCCATATCCCACACTCGGAATCTGCTAAATGCCTCAGGCAGTCCCTAAAAAGCTCCAAATTTGAACAATGCTAGAACGGCTCGGCCAAAGTGAGTAGAGCTGATTTAACGTTTGAATTACCCTTGTGAATGTTCAGAATAGATCAGAATTTGGGCAACAATGCATAATTTGTGATCTAAACAGAATCAATGCACCAAAATTTCCTACATTAATGCTGAACACATCTAAAGTTAATTCAATCATTGAATCGGCTCTACTCGCTTCGGCCGAACCGTTCTGGCCTTGATCAGGTTTTCACCTTTTCAGGGACTGCCTGAGGCATTTAGCAGATTCTGAGCATGGGATACTGGAACACTGTCCTCCCCTAGAACATATTAAAATTGCATCCCGAAACTCCATCTGAGGTTGGAAACACTCCCTTGTACGCAATTATTGGTGTGTTATAGCACAAAACAGAATTTGCCGTTTTGCCGTTTGCCGGTCATTTTTGGGGTTCGCCGTTGCCGTTTGCCGAAATTTGAAATTCCTTTGCCGCACACCCCTGCCCTAAACCCATGCGAAAATTCATTGAAATAGGTGTGGCTTCTTGTTCCCATTTATATGTGTCACCTGTTCGAAGAAAACAATAAAGGTTCATCATGCAAATGGCATACAGGAAAACAGAACAAATCTTACGGATTTAAGAAAATCGTAAAATCCGTGGCTAAAAACTGAAGTTTGAAAAAGCGGTAGTCCGATTTTTCATTGCACGAGGACCGCAAAATCGTGGAACTACAAATGTTTAGTACCGTGTGAATCGTAGACTATCCATGATCCAAAAACATTCAAAGAAACAGAGCTGTAATCAATAGAACGTGGAAAATGTGTGAGGCAACCACCCAAGAGGTCGCCCCTATGATTGATGTAGGCCGTCTATGATCTGCCTGATTTGCGCGGTGGTGTCTCTCTGTAAGCAAAACGATCCCCAGGAGAAATTTTTTCGCCTATATGTAACTTTCTACGGTTTAGGACAGATTCGTGGTCAAGAATGTTCGTGAGATCCCCATAGAATACTCAGTCGATTGGTGTTTTCAGGCTGGAACAAATAATTCCCCCATCTTCCAGCCTAATTTATTTTATGAAATAGTAGTTTTTCACTTATAACTTTTCAACAGTTAGAGATCAGTGCCAGTTGTCACCTAGCTGTTGAGCAACTGGCAAATTCTCGCCAGCAGTCCGCCATTGGCGCAATCTTGAAAGACAAAAATAAGCCAGCTGT
Organism: Aplectana chamaeleonis; assembly: GCA_029168955.1. Taxonomy (NCBI): domain Eukaryota; kingdom Metazoa; phylum Nematoda; class Chromadorea; order Rhabditida; family Cosmocercidae; genus Aplectana; species Aplectana chamaeleonis. Next base: position 264,786 of record JAPDOI010000116.1, on the reverse strand, counting down.
CGGCCTCGTAAATGCCGATTGCCAGCGCCAGCTAACTGCCACTTGCCACCCAGCTGTTTAGAAACTGACACATATTCGCCAGCCGTCCGCCGCTAGCCTTACCTGACCTGACAAGTGTATGCTAACTGTCGGCCTTGTAAATTCCGATTGCCAGCTAAATGCTAGTTGTCACCCAGTGATATAGTATACAAAGCGTAGGTCGCATCTGCAAAACCTACTTATTGCTAGTACCAGGTTGTCCAATAATTCTTGTCCGAAAATTTCACCATTTTAAATTTTTTTCAACTTTATTGAAAAACAAGTCTAATCAACAATTTAATCACCACAGTTATCCACAACAGTGGCCCATCGATTGGGCAGGTCGTCGATGCCCTTCGCCCAGAACTCCGGAGGCTGCGACTCGAAGAAGTCCGCGATGTCGGATTTGAGGTTGTCGTAGTTGGTGAATTTCCTTCCGGCCAAATGGTGCTTCAGCGGGCGGAACAAGTGGTAGTCGTAGGGGGTGAGGCTCGGGGAATACGGCGAATGGGCAACCGTCTCCCAGCCGAGCGTCGCCAACTTCTGCTGGGTCTCCTTCGCCACGTGGGGGCGCGCGTTGTCGTGCAGCAGGTGGACCGAGGCCCGTCGGGGACGCTTTTCTCGGATGGCGGCGGCTAGTTTCTCGAGCTGATCGGTTTAGATGGAGGCGGTGACCGTCCTGCCTTGCGGGAGCAGCTCGAAGTACAGCATGCCCTTGGTGTCCCACCAGCAGCAGAGCATGATCTTCAGCGGGTGCAGGTCGGCTTTCGGCGTCATCGGCGGCTCTTCTCCGCGCGGAATCCATACATGGCGGGCGACGTTTTCGTGGAGGACCCAGCTCTCATCCCCAGTGACCAGGTCCTCGACAAACTCCTTGCGATGCGGACGAAGGAGGAGGGACTGGCAGACGGCCACGCGGCTCTGCTTGTTGGCGTCCGTCAGACGGTGGGGGATCCAACGGGCCAGAACTTTGTGGTAGCCGAGTAAGTTGAGTCGATTGTTGATGGTGGACTTGCTGCAGCCGAGCGTCGTCGCCAGTTCACGGGTGGTGGCTTCCTGCTTCTCCTTGATACAGCGACGGACTTCGTCCTCATCCACCGTAGAAGACCTCCCGCTGTGCTCCCTGTCCTCGAGACTCGTGTCGCTGCTCTCGAAACGATTGAACCAGCGGCTGACTGTGCGTTGGGACACTGCATCCTCCTTGCACGCTCTGCAGATGTTGGCGACCGCGGTGCCCGTGTCGTTGCCCAGCAGCCACTCGTAGTACACGAACGTACGAATTGGACCTTGGTCCATTTTAGCTTGTACTGGTAGCTAGACGCGGCGACTGCGCCTTATATACCCCTAGCGTAGAACTTTGGAGAACCTTCTAGAAGATTCTTACACTTGCCTGATAATATAACACTTTTAAGGAAATTTATAGAATTTTGAAAATTTTCGGACAGGAATTATTAGACGGCCTGGTGTCTCGTGGACATCTATAGTGAAACTGCGCAGTACCCCGTCCCTAGCGGCTTTTTCGAGAAAAAAAAAAGAATCTATATGAATCGGATTTTAATCCCTCCACTCGAATTTTCCTTCGAAAACATCACCACAAGCAGAAATTGTGTTGGAGCAGTGATGAAAAATTCACCTTGTGAAGACATCGAGGAGAACATGCCGAAAAAACTCAAACAGTTATAACAGGGAGGAGAAATCATCTTTTAAAAAAAAACAGACCGACAACTCGTCCTGCACCCATTTCACATCAGTTCTGGACTATTCAGAAGATCGCTATAGCACCCTCATCCGAGGAATACCCGCGATATAGCCGAGAAACGGCCAACCAGGCTCCGCAGCGGCGCCTAGTGTGCTATTTCTCGGCGTTTCACGAAACGGGCAAGAAATAGCCGAGAAATAGCCGAGAAGTAACCAAAAGTAACCAAGATGCAGCCGTCGTCGGCTCGCCGAGCCACAATCCGGGGCCGCCAGCGATTGGGCGGGGCTTCCAGATCCTGAGGAAAGTCCAAGTACCTCAAACTTGGGTAATTGAACCGACGTAGGTGTTGACATCTGAATCATGCCTCTGGAATGCTTCGTACACCAGAGTATTATTTCTCGGCTATTTCGCGGCGAGCATTCATTGGCGGCTGCTTCGCGGCTATTACGCGGCAAGCAGGCACTTCGCGGCTGTTTCTTGGCCAAAACTCTCAGAGCCTATTGCAAATTCTGAAAATTTTCACACGAATGGGACACGTTGCTCCGCAAACGAAATTCCTTCGTTAGAGCGCGGCATTGATATGTGATCGTGGCTATACTCCTTGGCGGATAGCTATGGAGGTCGTCCACGAGCTCACATTCTCGTCAGAAAGGAGGGGGCGCGGGCATAGCAGGCGTGACGGGCTAGCGAAATAGCTACTTCGGGGTCGTTTTTCCAAAATTTTGGCTCGTTTTTAACACTTTCTTCAACACTGCCTCTTACAGCGTCTGCCAGCGTCGGGTTTCACACTGAAAACTTCACAGCGCAACTCATAGTGTACACTGCTTTCAACGAACCTCAATAGAATAGTCTGTGGCTTGCTTTCTCGAAAAAAATTTAAATCTCATCTGCGGCTGGCGCGGCGGTCGCGTGCGCCGGCTCCATAATCGACTCAGGCCAAGAGAAGAGCGCAGCTGATTAGCTAACCATACCGCCAGCGGCCGGTGAGATTTGAACCGCCCGCACCAGCCGCGGGTGAGATTTGAATGTTTTTCTTGAGGAAGCAAGCCACGGAGCTAACTGTATAAGTGCTGCGTCGACTGTAGATTCGTGTTCAGCACCATAAATCCTCAATATATTTGTTTAGCCTTTCTTCCTGATCTTGAGCCGGTCGAAGTATGTAAGGCTTGTTGGACCTAATATGTCAAAATCCCCTTATCACTGTTTTATTTTACCGTGACTGACCGCTCCGCTGCTTGCTCCTCCCGGGCTCATCCAAGAGAGATAGATTGTAGGTTTGAGCCCAGAGGCAAAATTTATTGAGTAGTGAATCTTCATAAATGAACTGTTTACAATTTCATTGATATTTCAATATCTCCGCCGTGCCAGGGGTGTGCGCTGATGAAAAGCATTTTCAGTGAAATCGTCAATCGTTAATTTTTACCACAAAAAACCGCTTTAAAGGCAGTGTACGCGCAAAAAATCGTGTTCAAGTTTTTCACTATTTTGAGCAGGTAACCTCACCAGGTTGTGATATATCGCAAAAAGACCACCCAAAACACTCAAATTCTGGAGAGAAATTCGTTTGAAAATCCCGAAGCATTCACCTTCCTTTTTTCAACGTCTGTCCGGTGTGTCTTGTGTAATACACAATTGTCGGAAATGCTGGACGTCTGAAAGTGTTTAGCCCCTGTAACTTCTTAAATTGATTATTTCTTTTGGCCTTTTTAGTGTCAGGAATCCTATTAAAATAAGAAGCTTCCGATACACACGTTTGAACGCGAGAATTTCTCGAAATAAAGAATATGGACATTGGGATTTGCCGGGGCCTGTTGTGGCGCTTCTGCTCCTTGTGCTAGATGATCGACCGGGAAAACGCCTTTTCAGACCACGGAGCGGTTTTCGAAAGGCTGTAGCATTACGAGTACCCAGCTTTGAGGTCTCAAGCTTTGCCAACTATCTCCACTGGGTTCAAACATTGGATTGATATGAAAAAACCAAGTGCGGTTTTCTGCGCGGACGCTGCCTTTAAAGGCAGTGTTCACGATAAGAACCGTTCTTCTGCTTTTCCGCCTGTCTTGAAGACGGTCCCATGCTGATTTCCATGATCTTTTTGGAATCGTACAAGACCTTCTAGGAACGGACCTATGGTTCCTCAAAAATTGAGCTAGGGAAGCATGGTGGACGAGTTGTCCGAGGCTTGTAACTTCCGTCTTTTGCAGCCGATGTATGCGAGCTGACTTGGGTAAAGAGAGAAGTTGAGAATGACGAGAAGAACGGGGCTATTGATCGGAAACCATCGCTCATCTCACAATCTCGAGCATTCATTTGTTCACGTCGGTGGGCGTGGAAAGTGCATCTGGGGTGTGACAAGCTGACGGGTGTCCAACTTTGGGGCCGTAGGGAAACGTTCGGAGCTCAGTTTTCTCAGTTTTTTCAACGTTAGGGTTGCGCTAGGCCCCGCAGCTGCCGATCTCCACCGAAAAATCAGACATGGTTTTTATCGTGGACACTGCCTTTAAAAGTGAGATGCATTTTGGAAACCAGGACCCCAAAATGTTTTTAAGCGAATGATTCAAATTCGAGCTAAACCGAATATTCATCTTACTCTAATATTTAAAAAATGTTCGATTCCGACTCTTTTCTAAGTAATACGTTTACAAGGGAAGTGTTTAGAGTGGTAAACGCATCTGCCTAAACGACTAGTATCGTTGGTATCTCTTGTGGCTCAATAGTAAAACTAGGCAGTATTCCGCCCAAAGCTGCTGGTTTCAAGAAGTTACAAGCCTAAGAAGGTAGTTTCTTGTGCTTTTCGTACCATTCAAAAAGCGCATTAGTCTTCGGAAAATCCGGGAACAGACCTCATAATTGTGTTCAGCGCCCAAAACTACCCCCCTGAGCAAAGTTTCGGTGAAGACACATTTTCCATACATTGTCACCCCTAAATTTGGCTTAAGGCATACTTTTCAAACGTTGCACAGACTGATAGCGTTTTGGACTTGTACAAATTTTTGGTTGGGCGTTTATTTATACCGATTAGAGAGCTCTGAAAGTGTTTTAGAAAAAACCTCCAGAGCAAAAACCGAGAAAATCTGTTTAAACACCCAAAAAATGTCTGATGACATTCCCTTGCCTCTTCGCTAAAATTTTTGATAAAACGTGATTACTGATTTTTTTTTGAGAAAAATCTTGAATTTTAAACATTGCTGTCATTTGATAATCACATGTTTCTACTCAAAAATTTGATTTTGTCATTGATTGATTAGATTACGACGAAAACTGATTAAAAAACTTGAAGAAAACTGTTGAAAAAAAGTTTAATCAGCAAGTGGTCAAAAATTTTCAAAATGCCCATATAACTTTGACAGCTTTGGTGTTCAGCTAGAACGAATTGTAGGAAATGCGCGTAGTCTAAACTTCGGATTTGTTATCAAATTCTGGCTTGAAAGCTGTCTGAGGGCTCAAAAAACGGTTACATAGAAAAAGATCAGCACTTCCGAACTGAAATAGAAAAATAAGATGAAAAAACCAAGCAAGGTAACATGAAAAGAAGAGGAAACAGAAGAGCAATGTGAGTATAGAAGTGATTGGAATCGAGAATATTCCGTGTTTCGAAACCGGCATTCGCATTGCCCTTTAAAGGCACAGTACACCCTCAGACATGATTTTTGTGATTTTCATTGGTTTGTGTAGTAGATCCCACCTGTATAAGACTTGGCAAATGCGAGATCTCAAATCCTCCAAATAAGCGAGATATAAGCGACCACCACAGGCCCGACCTCCTTCGCTCACCACCACAGGCCCGACCCCCTAACAGATTTTCGAACTCGATAGCGGCTCGATGGATGGATGAATTCTAATAAGTCGTCGTTCTTCAGTCCATTGCCCGTCTATCTCCTCATCCTGTTTTGGTCACGTGCAGAGATTGCGAATGAAGAGAAATATAGGCCTGAGACAACTCGTCCACTAATTTTTCACCCTAAGAATATATGCATATTTAGGGTGCCGTAACTTTGTTCTTAGGGGGTCTTGGACGATTTCAGAGGTACCACTGTGATCAGCGTGTCACCCTCTCCTAGATCAGCATGGAAACTGAAAAATAATTTTTTGGGTGTCCTGTGCCTTTAAGTTAATCAAAGCTTGTTTCTACCGTTATTTCATCTCTAATCGGCCGGCAATGTAGATTTTGAGTTGTTTCCCCTTGTGGATGAGCACAGTACGGGGATACAGTTGTTTTGAAGACAATTCACAGTTGATAGTCACTGGCAGAAGTCGATGCTTAGTTAAAATGAAGTGGGGTCGTATTCGCCAATAACCCGCCGGGTACCCGCCGGGTAGTCGAAGGGTAAGTGAAGTGAAATTTCAGTACAAAACGCGCGCTCCACGGCTACCTCTCGCCTCCCTTGACTTCCCTCGCGACCGCCGGAAGTTTTTGCATCGCTTCTCGGGAAAATTGGCCGCATCGCGACGAAATTTATTGCAAATGGCACGGAAGAGACGTTAGATTCATTCATTTTGATTTCTTAAACCCTCATTTTCTCAATTTCCGTGCGATTCTGTCTTTTGTTTCCTTTTCATTGGTTACTCAGATCCTTTTTTTCGTTACAATTATACATTTTTGACTGTGAATATTCATTTTTTGCTGTTTTTTTTTCGCACGTTTCATTGAATTTTTATCGAAAAAAAATTGAAAAGCGATTTATGCCACATCTTAATCATCCAGAGAGCTGTGGGCTCTCATCTTTATGTCCAAGTATTATAGACAGTGTGCGAAATAACGATCTTTATTCTGCCAGGTTTCATTTTTTTAAATGTGAATATTGAATTTGAAAGACCGATCCATTTGTGGTAAAAGAAGTCTCATTTGATGAGCCACTGTCCATAATACTTGAATTATAAAGTTTTAAAATCAGAACACGAGCTTTAAGAGCGCCGATTTACTAGAACTACGAATAAAACCCAGTAAAACATGCTATACTATTGTTCTGCAGCAAAGGAAATTAGTTTTCAATATTCTGTTTCTAGAAACAAGTCTAAAAATGTGAAAGAATCGAACAAAAAATAGAAAATTACACAATATTCTCGAAGGGAAGTCCACGGGAATTCGAAGGGTAATCGATCAATACGTTCATTTCCATCTTACAGCGTGTAAGATGGGTCGGTCTGTTCCTCTGCCGCGCGCGGTATCATCCCTTCCGCTTCCCTTCGACTACCCTCGGCGGGTTGTTGGCGAATACGACTCCTGGTTTCAAGGTAAATTAGTCGAATCAAAGTTGATTCTGTCAGAGATTGCTGGGAATCAAGTAATTCTAGAAGTTCTGAGTTGTAGGTCTGCGCGAAGGTGATCGACAAACGACGAGCTGTTTGAAGCTTCCTTCAAAATTCGTTGCTCTTCATTAGCGGACACCTGTCGGTGACGGCAATGAAATCGGAGTGCACCGTATGCTCAAAACTCCTTCAAATGTTGAAGCACAGCAGTTTGAGAACGCTCGATTACGACCGGATGCTGCTGCCTGTACGACGGAGAACGTCACATCGTCGCGCGTTCTTCGGAAACCAGCAACATAACTCGATGCATTGTCGGAGTTGATTCCCTTCTCTGCTGACCTTCTTTTACAATGTGTTTAGAACGGGAAAGCCCTTTGCGACGCTTTCGCTACGGTAGAACGCAAGTTAACAGCGTATTCTCACTAGTGGTCGTATGGTTTTGAAACAGCATAAAATTTAAAAAAAGTTGTTATAAAAAGAATTCGAATGCAAGAACAAAAGCGGAATCTCGTACCCCACCCTTATTTTAGACGTAGAATCTGAAAAACACAATGGCGAAACTACTGGAGCTATAGTTTTCTCAGGAAGGCCAATATCGGGGGTGGTCGTATGGTTATGAAACGCACTGTATGCAATGCATCCGCCCGCCATACTCCCGCGATCAATCCGGAAAGATTGTCAGCGCCGTCGGTCCAACCGGTGTTGCTATCTGAGATCTAGACGATCGGCTCAACCTTTCAGAGTCACATACTATACTCAGATAGTGACACCTGTTGGACGTACGACGCTGAAAGGCCTCTCTGGGCTAATCGTGGGAGGACAGCCGTTGAAGTTTTGGAAGGATCCAGGTGCGAGCGGAATCAAAGTATGGAAAATGGGAAATCTGTTTTAGGGTTTCGGCACGAAGTTTTTTTCTAGGGTTTCAGAAATCGGGCGCGAAACGCCTGAAATACGCCGAAAAAAATTTCGGGACGCGAAACACGGGAAAAACTCAAGAATCATATTATGTTTTTTTTGTACCCGGAAACCCGATATTTTCGCGTCCCGCAGCACTCTCTGCAGTCTTCGGAACGCGAAACGCCAAAAATGCGCGAAACCGCGGGCCTTTGAACACGAAGCGCGGAGCTCCGCTCACCCCCTGATTGAACCGCGTGCCCGAAAGCAGTCCGTCGGTCAGATAGCGAGATCAGTGTCTCCATGTCGCGTTCATCTTCAGATCGCAGTCGAATCGCGGGATGGGTGACTTCGGCTCGCCGTGCGCCCGCGATCCTACCGGTGTTGCTCTCCTTGTGGGCTTTCGCCCAACTTAGGCGAGCGAACCGACCAGACGCGATTAGTTTTAGCGGTCAAGCGGCGTTCGCGACACCACCGGTCAGCCGAGCTTCGATCTCGAGCGGCGATCCACCGCCGCGAGCCGTCCATTAAAGGCAGTGTCCACGATAAAGATCGTTTTCGAGTTTCCACCAGAAAACGAAGATATAGAGTCCAACTGTTTCATCAGTGAAGAAAGAATCATGAAAAACGCTGCGAAATATCCAAAATCAGCTCTTCTTCTTGAAAGCCACATTTCAACGGAGGATGAGTTGCGTGGGCATGGGCCTGAAGTAGACAGCGTGCGCAAGTGCGCCCCAATGCTAAAACTCAGCCGCGCTCGCGCTCCAATGCTAATGTAGAAGCGGACCAAATTGTTCTTCGGAAAACTCGACCGCGAGCGGAACGGTTAGCGCGAGCGAACTTCGGAGCCATATGGAGTCCTTTCAGGCTCGTTTTCGTCCGTTCTTTGGACCCCAGTGCTCCAATGGCACCCTGAACTTTCGGCTTCCGGCCAAAAACCGAGGAGGAAATTTACCGTGGACACTGCCTTTAACTCGACTAGATTCGGCGGAAGACCTCTATCGTGTGTGACTAGTCCACCCGTTTATTCATCAGTATGCCCTAAGCAAGAGCTACACATCCTCAGAAAACCTGCATATCGTCGGATCTGACGTATTTGAAGACCCCTTAACTGTCATATTCCTGGTCAACCAACGTCTAGCTTCTTCTCCACTTGAGCAACCTATTTTCTGATTCGAGGCCGAATTTACTCTGTTCCTACGCGCGCCTGCGCGGAGCGAGGAGAGAGACACCGAGAAAGTGTGGGGAGAAGGAGACGAAGCACAAGCGCGCACACGCACGCGTGCAACGGAAATAAACTCTACGCCGAAATAGAGGATAGATTCTACGGCAACGAAAAAAGGCCTTGGTGCGGTTCAGTGTAAAGTCAATTCGTACGGTTACTGTTGTTAGTGTACAGTCGATTCCTTCGCTGTGCCTAATTTCGTCATTGAATGGCAGAACAGCTGATATTCGCGTTCCCCCCCCCCGACTTCTTTCTGGCGTGCAATTTTCTGGCGTTTTTCTAACGTTCTGTGTTTCGGAAAGGAGCTTTCCATCGTGTATAGGGAGGATTCGCAGCTTTCTCGGACTTACGGGATTTTTCCGAAAGTATGCTTTCAAATTGAAAGAAAAATTATAGAACGATTTCTTTTTCTGTGCTACTCTCACTGGGTGTGATAGCGTGGCACAATGCATACGATTTTCATATGATTCAGGGACTTAACCAAGTTTCGCTTCGATTCTCAGCATTCGTAATAGGGTTTTTGACGGATTTCAGGGCGAAAAAAAAAGAAAACGTTCTGTTCTTTGGATGTGCTCTCCATTCTGTTCGTTCCACCCAATATGACATAGTGAGGGACTCTTAGAACAGTGATGTCGTTTACTTAGCGGTATCCTTCCCTATTATTAATGGCTCCTTTTACGTGGCGACAGTTGGCTGCAGCTGCAAACCCCCTTGGGCCAGGATCATACTTCCCGGGCAGGGCTGGGCACGCGTCCCGGGTAACCTTAGGGGGGGGGTGCATATTAGACGTTGCAGAGAGGGCAAAGGGGGGTGCCTAAACCGAACACCAAAAAAAGAACGAAGTGCATGTTCTGTCGATTTTCTGAAAAAAAAATACACACTATTCTTCTGAGTTGCCATATCTACTTCTCCGCTTTTTGAGGCGAACACTTGAAGAATTCAAATGATAGATAGAGATGCAGGTTGTGTTCGCAATAATTCATAGTTGCTGTCAAAGTTTGCTTTGATGAAGGAATAAACCACTCTGCTATCTTGTAGCAAGTAAGGATTGATGTGATGCCATGTTTCTTTGGTGCAACGTTCATTGACTACGCGGGTGGCTACCGATTCGAGGCAAAAATACTAAGACAGCGCCCAGGAAAACTATCATTCAAGTTCAAAAAAAGATTAGCGAACTCATGTATAGCCTAGGTCGCTCATTTTGAGCCGGTCGAAGCAAGGCTTATCGCGCTTATCATATCAAAATCTTCATATCACTGTTATACTTTGCCATGACCGACCGCTCCGCTGCTTACTCCGCCCGGACTAATCCTAGCAGGCTAGGCTTTATTTCGACAGTTTAACAGTACAGATAGCACAGTCAGCATCACAACTAGTCAATAGATTTTTATTCATGAGAATGTGACTTATGAAGAGAGCCAACTGTAAAAATTAAAGACTGCAAGTTACTATGAAAGGAGCGAATGACCGTTTCCTCCTCATTGAGAAGTACCCTGAGCATAAAAACCCGAGTTTTATCCACCTTGAATGCCGCAATCTCTCATAGACTAGGTTAGCCGTGCGATCTGGTGTTTGTCCGCAGCTACACAACGCGCACTGGAGTGGACGCGCACGCAATATTAATTAAAAAATGTATTTTATTACAGAACGGGGAGGAGAAAATGATTGAAACTGGAGTAAATTGAAGCAGGCAGAAATAGGATTCTTTCAATGTTTGCAGTATAGAAATTTAATGTAAACAAACTATGTTGGAGCGGAGTGAATTTTTTGGACGTGATAAGGTTCATTCAAATGAACCTAGTTGATTAAAAACACCCATAAACATGAGAACTAAGAGCATTGCGAGGAAAATGAGAATCTGACAAACATTTTAATGGCAATAGGTTTGATATTCAATGTGATTTAAGGACCCTAAAACTTGTCCCGGTTTTGTCCCGGTTTTCGGGGTAAAACCGGGACGAGATTTAAAGTCCTTAAATCCTATTAGAAACCGGTCCCATTGATGCTAAAATGTTTGCCAGATTCTCCTCTTTCTCACAATGTCCTTTGCTCTCAGTTTAATGCTAGTTTTGATCAACTAGGTTCGTTTGAATGAACCTTATCACGGCTAAATATTTACACCCGCTCTAACTTTGTTTATTTACATTAAATTTCTAAAGTGGGTACATCCAGAATAGACTACCTTTACCATCTTCCATTTCCTTCAGTTTCAATCCTTTTCTCCTCTCCGTTCTGTAATAAAATACATTTTTTATTAATATTGTGTGCGCGTCCATTCCCGTGTGCGCTGTGTAGCTGCGTACAAACACCGTATCGCACGGCAAGCCGAATCTTCAAGGGATTGCGGCATTCTAGGAGGGTAAAACTCGGGTTTCCCACTCCCTACGCATCACATGAATCCTAACATTGTTCCACAACACAAAATAGTTCTGATTTCCACATCAGAACAATCAAAAGCAGATTAACTAATCCTTCATAGGTTTATGAAAACATTCGACAGGAAACATTAGTTATCGCAATAGTAGTAGTTCTGTTGTTGGTAATTGTTCAATTGTTCTGTATTGAAAAATGCTTTATCTTTTGTAATAAGTTCAGAAATTACACTACCCTTTTTGTTGCCATTTTCGGAATTTTCTCTATTCAGTGCTTTTTTTATATTCTTGTTTATCAAAATCAGGAAGTCAAGATCATGGCTGTTGAACTATTCCGAAAAACAGTCGATTTCGATTTTCCATAAGGGGTTGCCTAAAAATTACCGAGCTAAGGGGGGTGCATATTCAGAATCGCCATGCCGGGACGTGTGCCCAGCCCTGTTCCCGGGACCAGCGACAGCGCATAGCAAGCATATCGATTTTCGGTCACTACCGATGGTAAACGTGGCGTCGCGTCGCTTGTCGCTAGAAGTATACAGTGGGGAAAGCCCCTATTCGCAACATTTAGAAAATCACCTTTGAATATCAGCTGTTCGGTTGATCAATGACAAAATCGGGCAACGCGCCAGAATCGATCGTATGCTTCGTGTGTCGAACGCAACCGCATTACCGCCTTTTTCCGTTGCCACGGACTGTACATTCTGTATTTTGTAATCATCGCAAGATAAAGCTATTGCTTGATCGGTCAATTCTCCTTGTAGAGAGCCCATTCGTCTTGAGAAGTATTCTTGCAAAAAAATATTCATGTAAAGTCCACTTTCCTGCCGACCTCACCCTAAACAGGAATTGGAGCTCACTGGATGTACAAACATGACCGGTTTCAGAAGGAAGTTTAAGGTCTATGGTATTTATAGCGACAGATTTAAAGGCCGGGGGGGGGCGATCGCTATCGCTGTGCAGAGCGATGCGACCGAGTGTCGCAAAAGTATACTTACATTCTCTGGGCCTGATTCCGGTTCGCATTTGCGGAATACGGCTATTGCATCATGCGACACGTGTTAATCGTTGTAGGACCACTTGGTCCCGGCACCATTCACCCGTCTCCCAGCACGATTACCTCGTGTCGCACGATGTATACTCTGTTTATCTTTAATTGCACAAAAAACGGTCCGCCAATAGTCTTCTAATGGGTCGGTTAGTACCGTAGTTTACGTCCAAGACGCGTTCTCGGCAGACCCCGGTGGGCACCGGGGGGTGCCGAGCGATGGATTCATCAATGCCGTCACTCGGCCACCCACCCTGCCACTGTGCACACCCGGGTCTGCCGAGAACGCGTCGTGGACGTAAACTACGGTACTAGCCGGCCCATTAGAGGACTATTGGCGGACCGTTTTTTGTGCAATTAAAGATAAACAGAGTATAACAGCCATAGTCCGCGATTGCGGAGCGGAGTTTGGCTCGGGGAACGATAGTACCATTGGCCTAATGTTGGTCCCCGCCATGTCTGTAGCGAGGACCCAAACGTCGGTCCGCAAACAGTGTGTGTATCCTACGGACCAGATTAAACGCACACTCGGTATTAACACTCCCAGCAGGCGCTGCAAAGAACAAACGACAACAATGGATGCTCATATCGAGGGAAACAAATAATACATTTTATCTAGGTTCTATTAGAAGACAAAGTGTGAAAAAATATTAACATATAATCATATCCCGTCGATGGCTGCTTGCCAATCCCTGAGATTGGTGATCAAAATGAAGGCACTTTAGGTTGGCAACTTCTGTGCTCTTTTTCTTCAGAAAATGCAAGGCGTCACTTATTGCACTTGCAGATTTCTTCCTGCACAATTACGCGCCAACTGTGCAGACTGAAACTTTTTTTGCAGAAAGAAAAGTCGCTAAACGGAAGAAAAAGTTGGGCTGTCCCTCTATGAGGAAATCGGCAAGGAATCGAAGCAGAAAGTCCCCATGGCTCCGCAAAAACATTTGCAGACCAGATTTTTTTGCAGCTGCCGAAAACTTCTCTGAAAAAAAGTTATAGGCGTTCTTTAAAGCGAGGTCAGGGAATTTTTAGAGTGTATTTATTTTTCATTTTCCGATTTTGCTCAAAACTTGTATGTGGGAATGATCTAGGCCGCTGAGCACGAATAATGGGCCCCTGTGTCGAAAATCTGAGTTTTACTGTAGGTCACGGTAGGCGCTTTGTCATTTTGAGGGCACTTGGTCAGAAGGTACTAATGTTTCGAAAATCGGCAGATGAACATCAAATTCGTATTCAGCACCCCGAGGAACCCACACATGTAAATTTCCCGCTAAATCTGAGACTTTGACCACCGTATACCCACCGTAATTTACCGTGAGCAGTCAAGAACCGATAAACGGACTCAGCATTTGAAATAACCCCTAAAGTGACGTTTTGAGCCATTCCTATCGTAGCGTTCCGGAAATCGTCAAAAGTCCCATTTTGACCTCAAATTCTGCTCCGATTGGGAGCTTTGAACGAATTCAGTCGAAAATGTTGGAAAGTCGACAGAAGAACCTCAAATTCGCGAAAAACACACCAAACAACCCTCATGAGAAGTTATACTAAGTAAAATGAAAACAAGTTACTTGTCACATAAAAGCCCCTAAAGCAAATTACTTGTAACATATCTAAGCCGATGTAAGTTACTTGCGAATTCTATTGTGCCATTTAAGTTACATGTAACACATCGGAGGCGCACTGCACGCAGCATCCTCTCAGAAACCGAAAACAGGTTACTTGCAACATATCTAAGCTAATGTATGTTACTTGCGACTTATCTCAAGTCGTTTAAGTTACATGTAACATATCGGAGGCGCACAGCACGCAGTATCCCGCCGATGTGTTACGTGTAACTTAGATGACTTGAGATAAGTCGCAAGTAACTTACATCGGCTCAGATATGTTACAAGTAACTTGCTTTCGGCCTTTTATGTTACAAGTAACTTGCTTTCATTTTTCTGAGATACTGCGCGCAGTGCGCCTCCCATATGTTACATGTAACTTTGATGGCACAATGTAAGTTGCATGTAACTTAAATCGGCCAAGAAGATATTTCCAAGGGGGTACATAGAGTGCGCGCAATCATTTTAGTCTGATGAATGGAAGGGGCTGCGACGGCAGATCACCCCGAGCTAATCGAAACCCCATTCTCCAGTGAGGCCGCCAACCCCACACGCCCAGCCGCCTGGTCTATGCGTCAGACTAGAATGGAAACGGAAACCATATGTAGTTCAATTACCCGAGTTTGAGGTACTTGACCCCACACCAACAAGGAAGGCCCCGCACAGCATTTCTTTGCGTAGTGTGTGGTCCGGGACGCGCTCTGCGTCGCGTGCCGTCTGCGCCACGTAATGGTCACCTATAGTCAAAATGCAAATGTAAGCCACATGTAGCATAAGTGTAACTTACATGCAATATAAATTTGAGTTACATGTAACATAAATGTATGTTACATGTAATATTATTGTAGGATACTTGAGACATCCAGTTAACTTACATTTATATTACAATTAACTTGTTTTGATTTTTCTGAGTAGTTCAAACCCAAAAGAGACTTCAGAACGCTTTTGGGAACGGAACGGGCAACTTTTGATCCGTAAAAGTCGAATACGTCATCCCTCTACACAAAGTTCGAAGAATCTGCTTTCAGCCGAACGCGCCTACGGATTTTCCAAGTCGAATGCCTGTTTTGGAATGACCGAAAAGCCCAAGAAACGACCGTTTTATGCTTGTATCTTCTTGAAACATGCAGCTCGGGGCGGTATACTGCACCGTTGTACCCTGGAGGCCCAGAAATACCAACAATAAAAGTTGTGTTTGCAGATGCGTTTACCGCCATGAACTCTCGCCGCGTTAGTGGGAATCCGCAACCGCACCACCGCCCTTTTCCGTTCTCAGGCATTGTGGGGTTTGTAACCCGCAGCAAACGCAGGTCATAATCCGAACCGTTCCCGTTAGAAACGAAAACGTGGACCAAGCAGGTGCCCCATATCCGCCGTTTGCCCCGCTATATCCGGCGATTCACTGCCGTTTGCAGGTTTCAACCATGCTAGATTAGATTTACAACGGCGAAGAAGGTCGTCGTCCTATTACATTAGAAGCACGTGGCGCTAGGGGCGGCGTCTCATTAGTTCAATAGGAGCGCGTCTCCCCCAACAAGGACACGGTCCATGTCGCGGCCCGCGTGAGGGAGTCCCCCCACCGCGGTCCGCGACAGGGACATCATCCACGCCACGGTCGACCGCGAGAGAGCTTCCCTCGCTGAGGACCGTGGGGGAGACCCCTCAGCGGTCGAAAATCGTCCAGAGAGTGACTCGTAGCCACTTTCCAGGAGCGGCCCCGAAAGGCCGACTGCGCATCTCTCTAAGATGAGGCCCCTTAAATACGTGCTCTGCTGCTGATATGAGCCTGGTCAATTGTGGAGTCATCGATAACGTGATTTAGCAGATCAAACGAGTTCATGGACTGTCAAACTGTGTACCAACGCAACACCGAGCCTCTCTGCAGCAGTGCGTCATCGCCAGTCAAACGGCGGAATCCGAGGTTTGGCAGGCGCTGAACGCTGACCGTAATGGCCATGCGGGAACTCCGCCGTTTGTTCCGTACAGGTCGAAATGGGACGGTTAAGTACGCGTTAGAAACGCCAGAGTGTCTGAGTTTCTGACTGCAACTTTGAAGGCGATTATGACCATTTCCCTGAAAATTTCCGGTCGGAGTATAAAAAGAGACTAATATGTAGAATAACACCCACACAGCGTTTGACCAATTACATCATACATAGTCGCTTTCATGGCAATCCCTCAAATATGTGCATTAAAGGCAGCATACACGCTTGCAAGCATAGTCGAGATAACAGCATAGATAGGTCGGCACGGCCCGTACTATGTCGTCAACGACGTTTGAAGTGCTGAAAACTGTCCAGGATGACAATATTTGACAATGTTTGAGCAATCTTGCCTTCCACGCCCGTATTTTCACACCTCTTCGAGTAACAGAATGAGAAACGATACATGAGAAAACATGTGATAACATAGAATGATAGCACTATAAAAAGGGAGTGCAGTAGAGAAAAAACTCGATATACCTCAATATAACATGTTTGTGCACTGATAAAATCCTCCATTTCAAGAGGTCAGCCAAAGCAGAGCGGCATTCTCGAAAGTGGACGAGAGTCAATAGGTATGCAGACATGTTATACTCAAGTAAACCAAGCTATTTCTCTCGTGCACTCCCATTTGATAGTGCTATCACTCTCAATTATCACACGTTTTCACAAGTATCGATTCTCATTCTGTTACTCGAAGGGGTGTGAAAATACGGGCGTGGAAGGCAAGATTGCTCAAACATTGTCAAATATTGCCATCCTGGACAGTTTCCAGCGCTTCAAACGTCGTTGACGACATAGTATGGGCCGTGCGGACCTATCTATGCTGTTATCTCGACTATGCTTGCGAGCGTGTATGCTGCCTTTAAAGTAGCTTTTCTAGGATTAAGCGGAGTGTTCCAATGTAAAGCCCTCTCATACGTGAATTCAACAGCTTTCCCTGAAGCTGAGCGCGGTTTATCTGAATTTTCATCATCTTCGCCATTTTCATCACCATAGAGTTCCACACAATAAGTGGAAATTTGTGCGCTTACGGTGTGAAATGTTATGTTCACATTGTAGCAGATAAAGTCTGTCCGAATACATGTAACATGCATTTATATCACATGCATCTTGAAATTATGTTACATGTGAGTTGCATTCATGTTACATGTAACTTACACTTACATATTCATCGTGGGCGGCCATTTCGCCAAGCATACTGCACGTGACGCAGAAGACGCGTCCGCACGGGACCACGCAAAGCGCTAAACGCTCTGCGGGGCCTTCTCTGCAATAGCGGGGTTTAGTACCTCAATCTTGGGTAACTCGAATGACGGCAACGCCTGTTCTAAGGCTGAGCTCGGGATTGCGTCGTATACTCCCCTAGGAAACGCCTTCTTGGCCGATTTAAGTTACTTGAAAATTATTTTGGTCAAGTAAGCTACATGTAACATATCGGAAGCGTTCTACCGTCGATATGTTGCATGTAACATAAATAGCCTTAAGTAAGTCGCAAGTAATTTACATATACTTAGACGTGTCACAAGTAACTTATTTTCGACCTTTTATGTGGCAAGTAACTTGTTTTCGTTTTTCTAAGTCTACCGTCGATATGTTACATGTAACTTTAATGGCCTGAGATAGGTCGCAGGTAACTTTCAAAGACTTAGATATGTTACGAGTGACTCAGTTTCGACCTTTTATGTTACAAATACCTTGTTTTCATTTTTCTGGGCTACGGTCGATATGATACTCGTAACTTGAATGACCTGAAATAGGTCGCAAGTAACCTGGATAGGCATAGATATGTTACAAGTCAGTTGTTTTCGGCCTTTATTGTTACAAATAACTTGTTTTCATTTTTCTGAGTTACGCGTGACACGCACGCCGACCGCGTGGGCGGTCAGTCTCAATCGGACAGAAATTAGTTCGGTGGGCAGATCAAGAAAAACAGAGGGGACATAAACTCTCTCTCTGATAAGTGAGCTATGGCTGGTTTGAAAGGCCCAACAAAGCGAATCGAACACCATGCAAGAATGTCAAAGCTGTCATGGCAAGGAAACATGGAGAACACGCCTACTTCAGTTCCGCTATTCAACCTTACAAGGCAGAGCAACTGTTGGGCAGTGGTAAGTACTCAGACAATAGGGCGGACCGACTGCGAGCTCAAAATGACGTTTCGTACCTACCGCGTGCCATTATCGTGCAGACCGCGGGCTCAAAATGCATTTCGTATCGAACGCGCGCATTTGAGTGCTGACCGTTCACACGAAATAGTGCATGGAGTCAACACGCTTGAGCTCCATACCTACCGCTCGCGAATTTCCATGAACGCTCGCTAACCGCGCGCCTTCATCTATACAACCGGTCAGTGCGAAATACGTTTTCTCGCTGCGGTCGGTACGTGAGCTTACGCGGTCAGTACGCAATCGCTCGCGTTCAGTGAGCTAGAAAATTATCGTCTAAGGCTGGTCTATGAATTCACGCGGTTGGTACGCAAGTGCTCGCGTTCAGTACGCAATCACCCGCGTACTGCGCGCAAGAATACTAGTGATAGAGGCGTGTATGTGAGTTCGCGCGATCGGTACGCCCCATCGCCTATGTAGCATGCGCTGATCACAACTGTGATCGGGGTTCGATGCCCTGTATCATTTCCTACCCGGAAATTACGCTTACAGATACTTTTTTTTCAAATTTGACAGCATGATAGCTTCTCCGAGGTATATTGATGGAACAGTCTATTCACACAGTAAAGTTTTTTCAATGACTTTGTTGGATAACCGATCCAATATGATCCCTCTGTAAACATCCCGAATTAGGCACATAGCTAGGCACATCGTTGCTCGATGATTCATCCAATTATGGCAGCTCGTTTCTGTTCTATTCTTAGGTTTTCTAGACGAAACAGCTCTTGTAAACATCTGTGTAAAAGCAGAATTACCGAGCGTTGTGGTCATGTGCATGGCAGTATGTACACAGTAAACAATGAGTCGCTACAAAAATAAGACAGCAAAGAATACAAGAAAGTAAAGCTAGCTGATTGAATACGGAAACTCCGGGTAGCCCGTTCAAAGCGATATGTATGGGTTCGAACATCAAATGCAAAGACTTCTAATACTCTCTCACTTTCAGGTAGCAAAGATAAGGCCTTAGCCGTCGTAAGACTCTAACAAGGGAACCACAATAAGTCATAGTAACGACTCCAAATGAAATGTACTTTTCTAGAACCATTTTTGAACGAAAAATCTGAATCTGCCCATCGCAGCTGCCTAGACCCGCTCTGAAAGAAGTTATAGGCGTTTTTAAAGCTTCGCGGCAAGGTAAGGATGCCCCCATGAAATTATTAGGGTTTTTAAAATTTTGTTCCGGATTTTGCACAAAAAAACCTGTATGTTAGGGTAATCTGGAGTGCTGAACACGAATCTGAGGGGTTCGCTCGTCGAAATTTTGAAGGCATCGTTCACGATGGTTTTCGTTTTTCAGTTTTCCATGTTTAATGGGAGCTCTATATGCCTATGTATCAGCTACCTTGGAAAACCTGCGAAAAAATCACTGAAAACCACTTTTTCGGACCGAAATTCCCTCAATCGACTCTTGGGAAAGGAAGAGTCGATCGCTAGTCGCTGTCTTGACCCATGATCTCACGATCAAATGAAGTTCATCCTTCTTCCAGGAGATTAGTGGGGAAGGACAGGTGAACCGATGTATGTATTAAAGTCATCCTCCAAGTAACCGTATAACATATTCCATCAACTTCTTCTCATTCTTACTATATCAATTGCTGATCAGTTTCTCATATAATGGCTGAAAGCAAATTGTGCCAAATGACTGACGGAGGGCCGGCCTCTTTTGACGGAATTTTAAGCATTTGAAATCATATATCTTCACAATGAAGCATTGTTCGCCCAACAAACTCTCCCTACATGCTTAGATAGGCCCAGCCAATACATCAAACCCTAAAAAAGGTGAGTGGTTTTCAGCGCGTACGATGCCTTTAAGGCTTACTGTAGGTTACGGTAGGTAAAATGTCATTCAAGAAACGAAACCTTCCTTAATAACTCGAGAGCCGACAAATGAACATCGAATTCGTATTCAGCACCCCAAATAACCCCCACATAGAAATTTTGAGGCAAATCTGAGACTTCGACCAAACTACCGTATACCCACCGTAATCTACCGTAAGCTGTTAAGAATCGATAAACTGACATCAGATTCGTGTTCAGCACCCCAACTGAACCACAGAAAAACGATTTGAGCCACATCTGTTGCCACATTCCGGAAATCGTCAAAAGTCGATTTTGCCGTCAATGTTTTCTGCTGAAGGGAAGCTTTGAACAAATTTAGTTGAAAACTTTGGAAAATTATGAGTCAAAACTGGAATATTTTTCTAAAACGCTTCGAGAGCCCCCTAATTGGTATAAATAAGCGCCCAACCGAAAATCCGTACAAGTCCAAAACGCTCTCAGTCTGCGCAAACTTTGGAAAATGTTCCTTCACCCAAACTTTGCCAAGGGGGGTAGTTTTAGGCGCTTAACACGATTAAGAGGTCTGTCTCCGGACTTTCGTAAAATCTAATATAAACATTAAATAAGTGGATAAATCTCAAATGAAACAAGGGAAATTTTCAAGCAGATATCCTAGTTTTAGTAGAACGCAAGTAATAGTCGAGTATTACTACATTTTTGAATTCTGCACGTTCGAATATCGTCACCTAAAATTAGCTATATCGCGCAAAAACCTAGCATACCTTACGATAAACCCCTCCGGTACTCTTTACAGTATGGACCCTAATTTTGCTCTTCTTGGTCACTCTCATTTAGGCAAATAGGATAACATGTTAATAACGGGCAGTTTTCCTAGTAACCCACGTTTGTCCAATTATGTTGAAACATGCCATTAGAGTATTATTCAGCGAACTGTCTTATTGTTGATCAGGAAGCATTTCAGAAGAATGAATTATGTTAACGAATGTTATGGTTTTGTCAGAGAAACATTAGGTAGGTCTTAATAATTGTCTAGGAGGTGAATTAAAACCGAGAATCAGATAATCTACGACTACCTAATTCGTGAGCGCTCGTTGATCACTTTTGTGAACGCACAAATGTTGATTCTTCACACATGAACTCTATGGTGAGGTTTTCAAGGAACAATCATGGTCAGAAGCTTCTCTTCGTTTTTATCCCTTCCTGAAGCAGCTGAGGAGCACGACTCACTAGATCATCAAAGGATTTGGCTTAGCCTTCATAAGAAAATATTGCAACAACAAACGGATTGAGAATGACTTCTCATGAATTCCATCAGGAGGAGCATTCTGCGATGGCCTGATAGAAGCGTCTTACAAAGCTTCAATCTCAACGTGTATCCCTGGCACGGATCCTGCCAATACTTTGCGTTCCTTGATGTGCGTCAGCGCGAACTGGGTGCGCATATGTTAAAAAAAAGTACATGCGCCGAGCTTGCGCAGCGCCAACACAGGAATTTCTGAACAAGTTACCTGAGATTTTAACGCAAGTTGCATGACGGCTTCACGCAACTTACTTCAAGTTCACAAGCAACTTGAAGTGAAGTGACGTGCAACTTGGTGACCAGCTTTTTGATTAAAGTATCGTGTAACTTGCTCTAATAATACACAACATTGCGAGTAACTTGCAGTGTTGCTACATGGTACCTGACACCCAAACGCGACGCGGCCGGCAGGCACCGACACGCGACGCGGTCAGCTTATCGGCACGCGGAATGCTCACCGAGCACCCGACGACGTTATCGTCCTGCCTCGAGAGTGCGTCGTATACCTCCTTAGGAAACAGCCCACCCTGAGTTACTGCTCCGTGCAACATACTTCCATTGCTGAATGTCAGAGGTAACAAAGTTACGAAGATAAGTCGCAGACAACATGTTTAGAGTCCTTAACTCGCATGTAACTTTGTCAGCAATTCCTGAGAACGCACAGTAAGGCCTAGTGCATGCTTCCCGCGACGAGCGACGCGACATAATGAATGTCATCTATATCGACCGAAAATCGATATTGCTGATATGCACTGTAGCGGTCGCGCGTCGCGGGAAGTATGCTCTAGGTCAAAGATTAATAAACGCAACGTATCAGGGCAGCAGACACGCTGAGAAATGTTATCGATTTCACGACACAAAACAATGGTTAAGAGCTGGTAGTATGGGACAAGAACGAAAAAAAACATAGAAAACTGTATGCAAACAGAGGACAAACGGTTAGTTTTTAGGATGACAGTGGACGAGTTACACCGTGGGCGGTTGAAACAGCGGATATTACGGACAAAATATTGAGATAGCGAAGCCGATAGACTCTTACAGCCTATACTAGAATGCTCATCCCGTTGGATGCATCAACAACGAGCTAAGCATTGCCGCCGCTTGCTGTGTGGATCAGGGACTCGTCTGCAATATTGCGTCTTTTACGTTTTTGACGCAATATTGCAGAATAAAAATTTCCGTTCATTTCAACGATATTTTGTGGATATTTAACGCCTCCATCACTTCTTTTATAGCAGAAAGTCAGTAGAAATCTATCGCTCCTGTCATAGAAGTGCTCATTATGTCGTTTTGGTGATATTTTAACACATTTAGGTCTAAAAAATAATCAGCCGATGGAGTTTGGCAAATGTCCAACGGGTGGGTCCCGCCAGGATACAGTATACAGTGCCGCAGCATGTATAACTGCTCGGTGCGGTTTTCCGGCGCGTTTTTTTGGGACAACTGTTCCTTTTGGCATGCCTCAGCACAGTTTGGACGCACATAAGTGGTAGTTGTCTTGCTATTTCCGCAGCGTCCCGCCTATGTATAACTACGGCTTATTCGAAAGATCAAACTGGAAGAGTTTGTATTTTGGGGGCGGAGTTGTAGAAACTCATGGGCGGGAATGTTAAAATTTTTAGACTTGCCTGGCTCGAATTTAGTGGTTTTGACTCGTTTTTGACGCTTCCAAAGGGGTGAGCGTTCCACTAGGGGCCATACGACCCAGGAAACGTAGTTATCTCAACAACTTTCTCAAGCGTGTCTGCTGCCTTTAGTCGGACTCAATGTGGAACTTTCCGGTACAAAACCCCTTCGAAGGCTTCCCTTTACTCTGTTCCCCTCTTTTCCCAACCAGCTAAAAAATCCAATCCTCCGAATCGGCTAAAGATTAAGATTAGCTTTCTTCAGTAGAAAAACTGCAACAACGAGCGGATTAGAGACGCCCTCTGACAGAAGACTATCAAGAAAGACCTTCTCTGGGCAACATTATAGTATTAAGTAAAAGCCTCATGTATTATCCTCAGAAAATAATCACCGTGAGTGTCAAGAAAACAAATCCTTTCCAAATGTCTGTGACTAAGGCAATACTCAGTTTTTTCTGGCTTCAAATCATCCGAATGAGTCATTGGAAACTTTCTTTTTTTTCAGACCGGATCTGATTTCCCAATTTTAGGTCGGATCAGGCTTCAGATATATGTATCTGAGCGGACAATTCGTTGGATAGATGGTGTGACCAATGAAATTTTCGAAAATAATTATACAAAAGCCTTTTTGATATGGAATATGATCTCGCCTCGAAGGCCTCTAAAATTAAGCACGTGAATACCAACTCTAAATCGAAAAAAAAACATAAATGCTGACCAAGTGGTTGAAATAGCGACGCTAATAGACTTACGTGACCTGTACTAGAATGCCTGCACCGCTGGAAGGCTCAAAAACAAATCAAAACGACTATATTTTAGGCAACTTGAGCCGCAGAAGCGTCAAAGCTCCGCCCATTTTCTCGCGAAACTCCGCCCCTCTAACTAAATGATCAAAACCGGCCATTCTGGTTCGCTTTTGATGTTTCCAGTGACGTAAGCGTTCTAGTGCAGTTCGTACTCTACTACCATGACTGCTTCAACCGAAAGTGTATGCTGCGGTGTAACTCCTTCACTTAAAATCCAACACGTAAACAATTCGTTATTTCCTTACTTCAAACGAATTTTTTCGTTCAACATGTCAGCTGTAAATCGTTGATTCGTGGCATAAAGTTGACAGCATTTTTTAGAGTTAATGCTGCCTTCGAGCGCCGGTCCCCATCTGAAAAACTGCTGCGGTTTGACTCAATCTAGAGATTTCGACCTCGACTGACCCTTTTTTTGTCGTCGGCGAACCGCGGCCGGAACGACTGCGTAAATCCAATTGAAATAAACAAAGTTGTTTACTTGGAATACTGCAGCCGTCGCTTCACAGGCGAAACTTCGCTCTCAGGGAAGAAACATCGATCCAGCTGTCTGAAACTAATCGCTTCCATTCAGCAATGAACAAGATTTTTCTTCAATTCGAAAGCATTTTTTCACGCTGAACACTTCTAGTTTTTCAGATTCGATGGAGTGCGTTCCAAATCTGGAAGGAGTTCCATGGATTCTGGCGAGATTCTGCCGGGAAACTGCCCACTCGGAGCCGATGCGACAGAATTCCCGTAGATTCGCGGTAGAGTCCCAGCAGTGAGGCGATTTAGCCTGACCAATACTCCACTGCCTCGGTCAGGAAAAAAATGTGGCAATGCCAGGATTTTACCGTGATTTCTGCAACTGCATAGCAATTGGAAGGGCCATCAGCCCTTACCAATCCATCGCTTTGTATTCCGCTGCGTTAGGCGTCTTTTACGCTTCCGAAATGGCGCGGCAAAGTGCAATCCGATAATATTGACGCGGCGCGGCACAATCAAGACGAGGGGTCGTTTATACATTCGCCGCCGAGCGGCGCGGCAAAGTGCAGTTCTATAATATTGACGCGGCGCGGCACGATCGATATAATAGGATTGCACTTCGCCGCGCCGCTCGGCGGCCGAACTAATATAAACGACGAAACTGAGTCATCGTCCGCTGCTGCACTAGGGCGTTCTCATGATGGCTGTGTTATCGCGGCATCAGAGTCGCGGCAGGATTCTTCTCAGTGAATTTGTACGGTATTTAGCCGGCATTTTCGCGTTAAATTCGCGGCAGCCACCGTGCGATAGTTTCCCGCTGAGTGCACATCAGTTTCGCAGAATTTCCTAGACTTGCGGTAGTTTGGCGTCAAATTCTCTATGAAATCCAGGCTCGTGGTGATTTCTCGGTATATCCCAGGCGATTTCTGCCATAGAAGAATACTCCCACGAGACCGTGGCAGAAGGAAGTGGACGTGCCAGCCTTCGCGTGGGAGTTTTACCTTCCCATGGCTGCGAATTCAAACTAGGAACTGTGTCCACGCCACCGTTTCTGAGAGTTTTAGCCGAGAAATTGCCAAGAAATGCCTGCTTACCGCGTTATAGCCCAGAAATTACCGGGAATCGGCTGGTTACTGCCAAATAGCCGCCAATCAATGCTAGCAGCTGAATAGCCGAAAATAATGCTCTACGAGGAAGTACTTATGAGGCATAATTCAGATCTCAGCACCACCGCCGGTTCAATTACTCAGGTTTGAGGTACGTACCTGGGGCGAGATTCACCAACGATAAAACTGCGTTTTCAGGGTATGTTTCACCCCGAACTCTTTGCACTCCTCTGTGCCACTCTCTCCCACAACGGCCAACCTTGAACCACGGTTTTCTCGTTGATGAATTCGGCCCCTGGCCCATGCTCAGCCTCTAGAGAAACTGTCTAATCGCTGGCGGCCCCGGATGGCGGCTCTATCCGACGGCTCCGGTGTCGGTGTGCCGGATGTGTGTCGATTACCGTTTGATTATTTCTCGTTATTTCTCGGTTAATGTTCGGCAATTATTCGGCTATTTCGCGTAAAACTGAGAACTAGACGAGAATCAGCCTAGAAGTACTCAGACAGTAGGTGCGGACTGACCGCTGGCAATCAAGGCCTCTCCGGGCGGTACGCCGGCAAGTTGCGGGCGGATCGCTGCTCATCGTGGCCTCGGCGGGCGGATCGCTGCCTCTCGTCGTCTCAGCAGGCGGATAGCTGCGTTTTGGCGGGCGGATAGCGGTACCTGGGAGTGTTGATCACGCTAGCGGGCGGATCGCCGGCAAGCTCTGAAGCAGCGATCCGCCCACAAGAGCTTTGATAGCCAGCGATCCGCCCGCTGAGCTATGAGATGCAGCGATCCGCCCGCAACCTGCCAGCGATCCGCCCGCCAGAGCTTTGATAGCCAGCGATCCGCCCGCCACTGCTTTAATAGCCAGGGATCCGCCAGCTCAAAGTTTACACGGTGAAACTTGTCAATCATTGATAAGTTCTTTTCTGTTATCAGTATCACGCTCAGAGTAAACAAACCGAAGGGTATAAAAGGCGCTCAATCGCACTGACTGCTTACTCGGCGTCTCCGTGTGCGGGGTGGTCCCGCACACGGAGACCGTGGTGGGAACCACCGGAAACCAACATGTGGCATCGAGGACTGATCGCTGGCTAAAGGTGGGCGGATCGCTGGCTACTGGCGGGCGGATCGCTGGCTACTGGCGGGCGGATCGCTAACTACTGGCGGGCGGATCGCTGGCTACTGGCGGGCGGATCGCTGGCTACGGGCGGGCGGATCGCTGGCTCCTGCCGGGCGGATGGCGGGGGGGGATGTCGATCCGCCTGCCTAAAGCCAGCGATCCGCCTGCGCCTACTGTCTGAGTACATAACTCACGAAGAATCGCTGCGGGGATTGGTGGGCTATTTCTTCGCCAACGCTCTCGAATGTGCTCACGTTTCCTTGGAAACCTTCCGCCATGAGAATGTCCCAGGAGCGCACCCATAGATGACTCTGAGAACTGTAGCCGAGAAGTAGCCCACCAGGCTGCGCAGCGGCACCTGGTTGGCTATTTCTCGGCTATTTCGCGGCGAGCACAATTTGGCGGCTACTCCACGGCTATTTAGCGATAACCAGCTTTTTACCGGCTCTTTCTCGGGTATAACGCGGAAAGCAGGCAATTGGTGTCTATTTCTAGGCCGAAACTCTCAGAAGGGCGACCAGAGACACTTTTGGCAGCCAGTCATGAGCCCTGACGAGGTGCCCAGCCAGCACGCGTCACTCTTTCGCGGCACCAGCCGGTCCCTTAAATATGGAAAATTGATCCTCACTGCGACTTTCGGAAAGAGACCGTCGCATAGCATGGATTTCAAGTGAGATTCACAATTTTGGGACTGTTGACGGAAGCTTTTAGAGTGTCTGCGGATGAACCAACCACTGAAGCTGGGGGCAAACGGCTGGCGGGAAACTATCGGGCAAGCGCCCATTCCTATGCCGGTCAACAATCGAAACGGTCGGGTCAGGTCCCTCTGGAGCGTGGTCCATGCTTTGTTTATTGTGTATTTCAGATATGAGGCGGTTTGTGTAGACATCGCATAATCTACTATGTGTTTACACACTGAATTAATGGAATCATTTGAATAAGTAGGACTTTCTGAAACAAACAAACAATCCGACCGAAACACAGGTAAACATTCGGTGCAAAGCGTTGCTCAAATTCGTCCCCAGAGCAACCCTAGAGTAAAAGTCATACATGTTCGCTCCAGTTACTTTGACATACCGATCAATCTTATGCGGCAGACACTGCGGCCGTTCGGCAGAGCCAACGGGGTCGTTTATACTTCCACCGCCGAGCGGTGCGGCGAAGGGCAATCCTATAGTATAGATCGTGCCGCGCCGCGTGATATAGCTTTATTTAACAGTTCGAAACATATACAGAACTGAAAATCTATAGAGGAGTCAACTGTGGAGGCTGCCCTAACACTTGATTTTTATTTGAGCACAGAGAAAGACACATCAAAAGTGTCAATTTAGGGAAGCATTTGTTTGCTTTGCGCACTAAACTTCAACAAATCGATGTGTGAAAGCAGCCCAAAGATATGATCTAGTTCCGCAATCGCGTTCAGTCCGCAAAGTCTCATTATCACAATCGCAGAAGCAAAGCGGTTGTTTTGAGAACGATTCTAGTTGAATTTTTCAAAAACAACCGCTTCGCTTCTACGATTGTGATAGTGAGGACTGAACACGTTTGCGGAACTGAACTGTATGTAGAGTCTGTCCGATTGGAACTGTTGGCCCACGCGGTCGGCGCGCGAGTCGAGGGGCAGTCGATCAATATTAAGTGTCATTTATACTCCCGCCGCCGAGCTACGCGGCACAGTGCATTTCTGTAAGGGGACGATTAGAGTTCCGCCGCTGAAAGGCGCGGCAGCATACAATGAAGGAGTATCGATCAGGCTGTGCCGCGGTATCGATTCCCCTCCATTGCATGCTGCCGCTCCTTTCAGCGGGGGGACTCTAATCGGCACCTAATATTGATCACGTGGCGCGGCACGATCTATATTGTAGGATTGCACTTCGCCGCGCCGCTCGGCGGCGGAAGTTTAAACGACCGCTTACAGGAATGCGCTGTGCCGCGCTGCTTGGCGGTGGGAGTATGAACGACCCCGAAGGGGCCGAATAGATTCCCGCCGCAAAAAGGCGCGGCAGCTTGCAATGGAGGGGAATCGATCGTGCGGCGCCGCATGATCGATACTCTTCCATTGCATGCTACCACGCCTTTCAGCGGCGGGAGTATATTCGGCCACTACCCAGTAAGCTACCTGATTAAATGACACTGACGATATGATCTTAAACTCGTGGTTGTTGGCGTAGCCCCATGGGTGGTTGAAATATGCCCTCAGGGTGCTTTGGGTGAGGTATCAGGAGTGACATTGTATACGGTTCTTCTCATGAGGGGCGATATAAGCCCCTTTCTAAGGAGCGGCTTTTGTGAAGCCCTGCAGTCCGACACTTGACCATGTTTCCTAATGATAATGTCGTCCCAATTACGATGTAAGAACCGGTGTAGCCGGCCGTCATAAGGCGAGGCCGCCTCTTGTTCTGATCAGGGGTCTGTCAGACCACGTTCGTGGTTTATCAACATTCCCAGAAGATGATTACTTTGTTATTTCTACTTCAGAAGGAGAACCACCTGAAAGACTGACAAGGAAACTACTATTAGTCGGCCTGGCCACTTCAGAGGAAATGTTCTTTTCTACAATCACTTTGGACGTAGAGTCCGAATATGCCCTTACCAGCCCACCACTCTCTCTACCAACACGTAGCTAGATGCCTCCGAGGGCGCGGCCTGTAACGCCGCCCCGTTCCATGTAGCGAGAACTTACGGGTTTTAGCTACGATAGCTAAAACCCGCATAGTCTTGTGTCGACGGCAGAATGGTGCAAATTCTACGCGTATTCTACGTAAAAAAAAACGAAGGCTCAATTCGAAACATTGATCTCTCTGACGCTGAATCCGTCTATTAGTTCGAACAGTGTTGGCCCAGTCATCTCACTGAGTGATTACTCGACACTCCGTGGCTGACCTTGGAGGGTGACCCCGTGTCGCTCTCTGGGAGACCATGGAGAGGACAGTTTTGACCATTGGGATGCTGCAGGCCGTGGGGAAGGAACGGCGATGCTGTCGATCGCAGCTGGAATCACCTTTATAGTACGGATCAGGACTGGGTGGGTCGATCGACCGGGTGCCGTAGCGAGAATTTACGTAGAATATGCGGGCGCTGTAGCTAAAATTTCGCCAACTGAGGCTAAACTTTCCGTAATTCACGTAAAATCTCGGGTCAAAATTAGACTAGCTGCCTCCGAAACCCTGGGCATCTCCGGTTTCAGTGCGAGGCACCTAGCTATGCGCTGGCAGAGCTGAAAGAAGCTATAAGACGTTTGTCCCCCATTTTCGCCCCCAATTCACCTTCCAAAACGCACAGTAATTTTTCGAAAACCTGTAGATGGACCTCATAACTGTGCTCAGCTCCCAAAATAACCTCCCCCCCCCAATCCTGGACGAAGTTTGGCTGAGCGGCATTTCTTCGAACTTAGCATAGAGTAATAGCGATTTGGACTTGTACGGATTTTTGGTTGAACGTTCATTTATATAACATCGGCATGGATCCTGAAGAGACTTTGCGTTCCCCATTGAGGGTTGGCGCAAACTCGGTGCACCTATGTTATAGCATATGGCACCGAGTTCGCGCCAGCCTGCAATAGTGAACGCAAAGTCTCTTCAGGATCCATGCCGACGTTACATAGTTTAAAGGCAGTGTTCACGAAGAAAAAGTTGCGCGTTTTTTCGGCCTAAACGTAAGCTTTGGGTTTTTTTTTAAGATTAGGAACGGAAGTGCGACGAAAAACGGCCGGTAAGTGGGTGAAAATCTCGTGGTCCAGCCAACCCATTGGGCCATTCCGACCACGTCCTATAACAGTTTCCCTGAACTCGTGGTCAGATGAGCGATGGTTTCCAATTAAAAGCCCCGTTCTTCCCTTCATTCTCAACTTCTCTCTTTACTCAGGTCAGCTTGCACAAATCGGCTGCAAAAAACAGGATTTACACGCCTCGGACAACTCGTCCACAATGCTTCGCTAGCTGAATTTTAAGG
The DNA here is from genome assembly GCA_029168955.1 of Aplectana chamaeleonis. Lineage (NCBI taxonomy): Eukaryota > Metazoa > Nematoda > Chromadorea > Rhabditida > Cosmocercidae > Aplectana > Aplectana chamaeleonis. The sequence goes on along the minus strand of JAPDOI010000116.1, from coordinate 234,373 downwards.
GGCCAAAACTCCGTTTCCAGGGGGTCTTGTACGATTCCAGGGACATCATTGAAATCAGCAGGGGACTGTTTTCAAGATACTCAGGCGATCCTAGGCCCCGAGCCGCACCGAATAGGAAGCGGAGCCGCCTGACAGTTCGGCTCGTTCTCCCAATCTCCGGGCTACTGCTGTTGCTGTTCGGGCCAACCGGAATATCCCGGACAGCAACAGCAGTGGCCCGGAAAGCAACAGCAGTGGCCCGGACAGCAACAGGAGCCGACTCACAGATTGGAAAAACGAGCCGAACTGTCAGGCGGCTCGGGGCCGATAATCGCCTGAGTAGGCGGAAAAACAGAAAAACGACTTTTATCGTGAACGCTGCCTTTAAGAAGTTCTGAAAGCGTTCGGGAGAATGCTCAAGTTCTGGCTCATAACTTCCGCATGAGGGTTCTTTGCGTTGCTGATCACGATTCTGAGGTTTATTTATCGCTTTTTCAAAGTTTTAGACTCAGTTTGTTTGAAGCTCACTTTCAGGGAAATTTTCAGGCCTAAACGCGACTTTCGACGATTTCAGGAATGATACGGTAGATGTGGCTCGAAATCTTTCCCTGGCGGTTATTTGTAGTGCTGAGCACCAATCTGAGGTCCGTTCATCGATTTTGGACAGACTACGATAGATTATGGTGGGTATACAGTAGTTCGGTCAAAGTCTCAGATTTGACTCAAAATCTCTATGGGGGTTTGTTCGGGGCGCTGAATACGAATTCGATGTTCTTTTGCCGATGCTTAAATTATTAGAATAAGTTTTGCCTTCTAAATGGTTTGGCACCTACAATAAACCCCAGATTCGTGTTCAGCACCCGATTACCCATGCACACTGGTTTTTAGCAAAATCCAGAAGAAAAAATCTAACAAGGGAACCACAATAAGTCATAGTGACCATTCCAAATGAAATGAACTTTTCTAGAACCATTTTCGGACGAAAAGTCCGAATATGCCAATTGCAGCTGCCTAGACCCACTCTGAAAAAAGTTATAGACATTTTTTCTCTGATTTTCGTACCTATTGTACCCTACAAAAAGCGCATTATTTTTACAAAAACCCAGAAACGGACCTCATAATCGTATTCAGCGCCCAAAACTACCCCACTAAGCAAAGTTTGGGTGAAGGAACATTCTCCAAACTTTGCGCAGACTAACAGCGTTTTGGGCTCGTACTGTGCTTATCTGGGCCAGATTACGGTCCGCAACTGCGTCCTGGCATGCTTTGCGGCCGCACGCGCTCGAGTCAGTCGCGTTTACAGCGCCAAAGCCAACTATGTGTGGCTTTTTTAAACAATTTCCTCCAATTTGTCTTCGTTTCAAGTTTCCGAAACCCACCTAGAGTCAGCAGATCGGCGGGGTGCTGATCACGAATCTGAGGTTCACTTATCAATTTTCCGAAGTTTTCGACTGTATTTGTTGACAGATTCCCATCGGGGGAGAATTCGATGGCAAATCGTGACCTTTGACGATTTCCGGAGTGCTACCATAGAATATGCTCAAATTATTTCCCTGAGGGTTATTTGGAGTGCTCAACACGAATCTGATGTCGGTTTATCGAGTTTTGGCAGCTTACGGTAGATTACGGTGGGCATACGGTAGTTTCGTCAAAGTCTCAGATTCGTCTCAAAGTTTATATATGGAGGTTATTTGGGGTGCTGAATACGAATTTGATGTCCACTTGCCGACTATCGGGATATTGAGGTAGGTTTTGCCTCCAAAATGGCATGTTACCTACCGTAACCTACAGTAAACCTTAAAATTTGGGCAAACAAACCCCAGACTAGTGTTTAGCACCCCAGATTACCCTACATACCTGTTTATAGCTAAATCCGTAGAAAAATTTAAAAACACCCTAAAAATTGCATGGGTGATTGTTCTTTTTTTTTGCCGCGAAACTTTAAAAAAAACGCTCATAACTTCTTTCAGAGTGAGTCTAGGCAGCTACGATGGGCATAATCGGACTTTTCGTCCGAAAATGGTTCTAGAAAAGTACATGTCATTTGGAATGGTTACTATGACTTATTGTGGTTCCCTTGCAAGACACCCTAAAAGTTGCTAGCTTGGTGGTGCCCTTACCTTTTCGCGAAGCTTTTAAAACGCTCATAACTTCTTTCAGAGTGAGTCTAGGCAGCTGCTATAGGCATATTCGGGCTTTACGTCCAAAATGGTTCTGGTAAGTTTCGATTGAAAAGCAATCTTTTCTACAAACACTAGGCCGAAGGTGAGGACAAAAACCAGTTTTTGCGGTTTACCGAATTGAGTCGGATCCAGGGATGTGCGGCAATTGCCGTTTGCCGATTGCCGTTTGCCGGCCGTTTTCGGACGATTTTTGTCGATTGTCGTTTGCCGTTTTTCCTCTCACTTTTTGGCTAAATTCGGCAAAAAGTGCGCAATAGATAACAAACGCCACGATTAGGACGCGCATGGTAAATCCCATGAGCCTTGCAGCGACCGGCTCGAAAGAAGGGAGACAGGCTATACGTACTTCAAAACTTCAAGCCAGTTGATGTTATCTACCGTGCGGTCATGTCAAATCAATTGCTAGTATTGCAGTGTCATGCTCGTGTGGGTCCTCTTGTCTCGAAAGAGTACCGAATTCACCACACTCTCCTTGCTGAGGCTTGATCAATACATGTAGGGTTCATCGGGACAAGAAATAACACCTAAACGTTTTCAGGAGAGGGCACAAAGGTTTCAGAGCTCAATTTCTTTCAGACATTTTTCAAAGCGTCGTGTGGAGGATGATTACGCTGAGAAACTTGCTACCAAGTTGAAAGTTGGAGTTCTGAGTTTAAAGGGTGGCGGAGGATGTGCACGTCGTGGGGAACATTCGTTTCGGTTAAATTCGCTGCCTGACTATAAACTGGATTGACGGAGTCGACGGTGTTGGGAACAAGGGGTGGCGCACAGTTTGGGAAGGAGAATTGGTTTGAGCAAACCTCGGTTTTTAGGTGTCGTATTGGTGGAAAACTAGAAAAACTACCCCATTCAATGTATTTGAGTTATTAGCGCGCAGTTCAGAAGAAATTTAAAAGGTCGCAGGGGGAGAGATGCCGAATATTTAGCCGTTTCTCGGCAACGTTTCCAAGGCTGTTCGGAAACGTGCTTTTTAGTTGTATTTTTTCACGTGATTATCTTTGATCTAAATTCCGGTTAAACAGTAAACACACCGTGAGGCACGAAACGAGTACGCCGCGAACTCTGAGAAAGTTTCCTTATCAGATAAAGGACCTAACAACCGTAGATGCACATTTCTGTTCGTAGGCCCCGCCCAGTTGTAGTATGGCTCACGATTAATTTTATATGAGTTACTCTCAGTTGGTCCTATTTTGTAAAGGCGCAGCCACCCATCGCGGTGCCGCAGCGGCACTTTCGCGGAGCCGTTCTGGTACCTTTCGCGGAGCCGGTATGGCTTTATCGCGGAGTCGCAGCGGCGATTTCCGCAAGAGAAGGGCTACCACGCTCGTTAAAAAATAATCAAGTCAAGTAGGGACACACTGACCTCTTCCTTTTTTAAACTACTTTCGAATGCTCATCCCCTTAAATTGGATTGATACGCGATACTCTGAATTTCGTGCGATAAATTTTAAACACGAAGCAATTGCATGACTACTACATATTCCGAAAAGGGTTGATATTAGAGAACCTCAAAAAATTACTATCCTTTAACCACAACATTCCCATTACCAGTGTTCAATAGAATGCCCATTCGGGTGCTGCTTTTTATATCAGGTATTGTACCAAAGTAAGAGATTAAATTTCTTGTGGTATTATTGGAAACCCTCGTGGTGTTATTGAACTAGAACAAAATGCCGAGGTTCAAGGACAGTCGGCCATACACTATTCAGAAACCATTTCTTATCTGGCTATCGAAATACGATTTGTGCGTAAGGAAGAAGTATTTTTGCTGCTACTTTTAGCACATTTGCATCGTTCTTGTACGAGATTTTTTTATTTTGCCGTTTGTCGATTGCCGATTGCCGTTTGCCGGCCATTTTTAGACAAAATTTGTCGATTTCCGTTTGCCGATTTTTCAAAATCGTTTGCCGCACATCTCTGGTCGGATCCAACGAATAGGCCACTGCCCACAACCCTTGGTCGACTGCAGATTGATGTGGCTCCCACTCTCGCAAGCACTCGGAGGGCGCACGTCGGGGCGCATTCGGCAAACAGTGTGAGGCCGCCGGCCTGCTGTGTCTGCTGACAACGGGGCAGGCAGGGAGAGGCCGTGCGCAGCCGCTCGCGGCGCATCGCGCCGGGTCCAGACGGCGTCGTGCCGGCCCACCATTCGATCGCCTTTTCCATTCGAGTCTCTCTTTCTTCTTCAGAATCATCCAACTTACCCTTTATCGATCATATCCGTACTTGAAATCCTCACTATCACCCTCCCTCTTGCCGTACTGGCTCATCAGAACATTCGGTCTGCCTCCAATTAGATCTCGATCTCATCCATCTACTACCTCTAAATTGAGCAACGGGTGGTTAGATTAAGATAAATCTACCCAAATATTACTACATATTAGTCCATATTATTCCAAGAATCCGAATTTTTCTTTTGGAAAATCGAACGACTTATTTGATAATTGCCCAAATTCAATTGGAATAGAGTACGGCTTTTTTCATGGATCTATTGATCCAAAAAAAAGAATAAATAAAGGATTTGGAAATACTGAATCATCTTCAATTTTCAAATGGATTCTTCGGGAAAAAATTCGGGTGCAAAACTAGTTGGGTGGGGCACTCAGGATTTATCTATGAAAATGTACTCCGTCCTCAGATATGGAATAACGTCATCACTCATTGTTTCCTAGGAATCCCATGAAATTACATCGAATTCTGGAAGTGGTAGCATTTTTTCTTCGATTCTTAAGTTCTCCGTGGCCCCCTCGACCAAAATTCGTTCGAAACTTTTGAAAAGAATTTGGTCGAAAAAAGGATCATTCCTTCGGAGATGTCAAATAGGCGTGGTCCGAAAAAAAAAGAATCCACATGAATATTTTAGAAAAAAAACTATAGAAGAGATTTGTAGTGAATAGATTTCCGGAAAGAATCTTTGCGGAGATTCATTCATTCGGATTTCTTTTATGGTACAGGAGAAGTTGAGAGTACGGGGCGGAGTTGTACTTGTACATCGACCAATCGGCGGAGATCTCTCCACCCCCTAACTAGGTAACCACAATAAGTCATAGTGACCATTCCAAATGAAATGTACTCTTCTAGAACCGTTTTTGGACCAAAAGTTCGAGTATGGCCGGGATCATACTTCCGGCGACGAGCGACGCGACGTAATGCTTACCATCAATATCGACCGAAAATCGATATGCCCGACATGCACAGTCGCTGTCGCTGGTCGCGGGAGGTATGATCCCGGCCTATGCCCATCGCAGCTGCCTAGAATCACTCTGAAAGAAGTTATGAGCGTTTTCAAAGCTTCGCGGCAAGGTAGGGGTACCACACCCCCCATGGAATTTTTAAGGTGTTTTTAAATTTTTCTCCGGATTTCGCTAAAAACATGTATGTAGGGGTAATCAGGGGTGCTGAACAAGAATCTGGGGCTCGCTTGTTGAAATTTTAAGGTTTACTGTAGGTTACGGTAGGTAACATGCCATTTAGAAGGCAAAACCTACCTTAATAATTCGAAAATCGACAAATGGACATCGAATTCGTATTCATCACCCCAAATAACCCCCACATAGAAACTTTGACCTAACTACCGTAATCTACCGCAAGCTGTCAAAAATCGATAAACTGACATCCGATTCGTGTTGAGCACTCGAAATAACCTACAGAAAACGATTTGAGCCACATTTGTAGCCGCATTCCAGAAATCGTCAAAAGTAGATTTTGCCGTCAATTTTCCTCCCGGTGGGAAGCCTTGGGCAAATTTATTCGAAAACTTTTGAAAAACGACAAATGAACCTCAGATCCGTGCTCAGCACCCCAAATAACCCCCAGGGCCAATTTTAAATGAAATTTGGAGTATTTTTCTAAAACGCTTTGAGAGCCCTTTAATTGGTATAAATAGACGCCCGACCGAAATGCGTACTGTGTTTATCTGGGCCAAATTCCGGTCCGCAGTTGCGCCCCGACACGCTTTGCGACCGCACGCTCCCGATTCAGAAGAGCTTCCAGCGCCGCAGCCGCCGATCTTCTGACTCTAGGTGGGTTTCGGAACCTGGAAACGAAGAAAAATTGGAGGAAATTGTTTAAAAAGCCACACAAAGTCGGCTTTGGCGCTGGAAATGCGTGCGGCTGCAAAGCTTGTCGAGACGCAGTTGTGGACCGGAATTTGGCCCAGATTTGTTTATTCGGGATTTTGAAAGGATTTTTCGAAAAAAAATCATTTGGAAATTTAAAAAAAAACACAGTCAGGAAACTAATATTTGAGGGATTTTGGAAATTACGTTGAGAAATTATAGAATCGATTTTTTTTTCGAGAGGGTCTATTAAAAAAACAGTAACCCATCCAGAAATTTCTGTGAAGAGTCAGAGATATCAAAAGTTCTCACTTTAAGGTTTTCGGAAAGAGATGTTTCAAAAAAAATTATCATTCAAAGTTTCTAAAAGGGTCCGTGCTAAAAACAGTTATCAACTCAGAAATTTCGAAGAAGTCATTTTGTAAATTCACAGAATTTCTGAAAACATGTAATTTGAAGAAATTCATTTTTTTAAAATTTCAAAAAAAATTACTAACAAAGAAACAATCTTCTGGGAAGTTCAAAGAAACGACATTTTGAAAATACATAATCTCGAAAAGGGCTCTTTTGGAAGAGCTCACTGTTCATTCCAATAAACTCATATTCCAACAATTTATACTCTAGAGTCTTCTAAAAGGTTCCATCTCGGAAGGAATTTTACTTTTTGGAATTTTAGAAATTTATACTACATAAAAGTTATTCGAAAATTTCTGATAAGTCTGAAAATTGGTTAATGAGAAATCTCGAAAGAGGTAGTTTGGGAAAAAAAACTATTCGTTAGTACTTTTCGAAATGCGTTACTCAAAAAAAAACATTCGAAACAATAATAATTTGGAAGTTTAAGTAATGCTATTTTCAGAAACTTCATGTTCTCGGGACTTTCGTAAAAATAAATTGATTTGAAAAAATCCCTATTCTTACGCTTTCAGAAGCGTATTCGAATATACTGTGCTTCGCTGGGCCAAATTCCGGTCCGCAATTGCGTCTAGACACGCTTTGCGGCTGCGCGCAATCGAGTCGGAAGAGTTTCGAGCGCCGCATCCGCCGATCTGTTGACTCTAGGTGGGTTTTAGAAACTGGAAAGTAAACTATATCGAGTCGGCTTTGGCGCTGGAAACTCGACTGACTCCAGCGCGTGCGGCCGCAAAGCGTGTCGAGACGCAATTGCGGATCAGAATTTGGTCCAGATAAGCACCGTAGAGTTATTTGAATTTTTCTTGAAAGGCGTGAATAATTTTTTTCAAATCGTCCATTTGATAATTTGAAAAATCGTTTCTCAGATTATTAGCTTTTTTTATCCAATAAGAGGCAACTACGAGGAAATTGTAACATTTTTCAACCGCTATAATTAGGGAAAAAAACTTTTGAAATTCTTGTATACAATTTTGAATGAAATTCTCCTGCTTATTTAAAACCAAAAAAGAAGACATTGTTTGAAAAAGGTTTTGATGATCTTTTTGTTGATATTACGCTCAATAATACTGGTGATTTGCTGAAAATTAGATATCTCACACTTGTGTGCTAATTTTTTTGGACATTTATTAGAAACCATACTGTGCTTCTCTGGGCAAAATTCCGGTCCGCAATCGCGTCTCGACACGCTTCGCGGCCGCGCGCTTTTGAGTTGGAAGAGTTTTCAGCGCCACAGCCGCCGATCTTTAGACTCTTGGTGGGTTGCGGAAACTGGAAACTAAACAAAATTGGATAAAATTGTATAAAAAAGCCATATCGAATCGGCTTTAGCGCTGCAAATTCGACTGAGTCGAGCGCGTGCGGCCGCAAAGCGTGTCGAGACGCAATGTCGGACCGGAATTTGGCTCAGAGAAGCACAGTACCCTTCGATCACATCTCGGCTCTACTCACGTTCTCGTTTGCGACTCGGCCATATCCATTACTGGTGGATATGGATGAGTCGTAAACAAATCCGAGGCCAGACCTAGCCAGCAACAAAACTGGAAGGTGTGACAATAACATTGTCCCAAACGAGATGGAGTACGAAGAAGCAGCGCTCCCTCTGCGTCTCTGACATTTTTGGATTACGGTAAGACGTCGCGTACGAAAGTCACGCAGCATGTCTTACCGTATTCCAAAAACAGAATTCAACGAGTTTTTCACGTTCTCATGATCTGAAACACTTTGACTGCCACGTAAAGAAGAGTATCAGCATCGGGAGTGAGTGTCAAAAGCATTTTGAGCGAAAGGAACGCAAAAGAATAGTGATGTAGGTCAAAAGGAACAGAGAACATGAAAACCTCGTTGAATTCTGTTTTTGGATTACGGTAAGATATGCGGTGTGATTTGCGTACGCGGCGTCTTACCGTCATCCAAAAATGTCACAGACGCAGATGGAGCGCTGTTTCTTTGGACTCTTCGCTTGCCATCTCGTTTGGGACAGGGTATAAGGTGCATCGTTGGCAAATTGCAGTCTTCGTCAGTTATAGTCTACCTCCAATCGAGGAAGAACGGTCTGTAGGGCAATCACGCGTAAGTGCGTGCGTGATGCTGTTTGTCGGTCTTCCCCTTCGGATTGCACACGCACGCGACGGAAACACGGGAACTTCGTTTTGAAACGGTCTATACAAGCTTTGACATGTTCAACCGCTCCACCGCTTAGATACTTTGCCCACGTGGACCGAATCGGTAATTAGGGAAAGGCACTTTGTAATGTATTTATCACTTTTAGGGTTACGATGTCTGAGAAGCGGCAGCGTATCAGGACGCCCGCCAAACGCCCACTTGCTCAGAAGGCTGATGACGCTGGACCTCAGAAATATGGGAGTGAGTTCCTAGCAGCTCGCTGTTCAAAACAGCTTTGAGTGACAACTTGTATGTGAGATCACTCACGAAGTGTAGGTTCCTAAAACCTATTCATGTTTGATGTAGCCGTACATGGTAGCCAAGGACGCATTACGCGTGAAATGCGCACTACAGCGGGTTCACAGACCGCGTTTAGAGCTAGTTCGCGAGGCGAAGCGACACTATAATCAGCCTTCGGACGGCGTTCAGAGTTCGTTCCTCGTCACCCGACGCAGTGCTCGCCATCCATATTGATCGGAAGTCGATACTGACGATGAACACTGTGTTTTGTATGCCTTTGGCTGAGGTTATCGGCGTCGCGCTTGCCGTTTAGCTTTTTTCAGAGCTCCATAGTGATGCGCCGCGATTGGATGCTATATCTAGGTGTCGACTGATATAGCATCGCGCGTCGATTCGCATTTGAATTATGACGTCGCGGAGCGGCCGCACGCAAGGTGGACATCACCTGCCCCTGGCCGCAATTTAAAAATGGTCTCTGGCCGATATCGGGTTTGCCGTCACCGCGATCGGTATCGACCTTCCCGTCGTCTATACAGCTTAGCTCCGCACTGCCGTTCAGTCCGCAAAGTGCACGCTGATTGCGAAATCGTGCTGCGGCGCGGTTGCGAGCATCCTCAGACAATGATGTGGGATCACCCGGGCGCTTTTCGCCTTTGGTGCCTAGGTGATCCCACCGCCCGGGTGATCCCACATCCCTGTCTGAGGATACTCGCAACCGCACCGCAGCACGATTTCGCAATCAGCGTGCACTTTGCGGACTGAACGGCAGTGCGGAAGTGAACTGTATATCTGCTGCCTATCGGTGCGGCGAAGTGCAATTCTTCAATATTGATCATGCGGCGCGGCACACTCGATATTTTAGGGATGCACTTCGCCGCGCCGCTTGGCGACTAAAGTATAAACGCCCACTAAGGCGGGAACACCGCGCGGTGAGTAGCCGCAAGCGTGACGAGCCGCGCGCGACGAAAACTGGGATGATGCTGCGCGCGACGCTGTCGCTGGCCAGTTGCTGACGTGTCATACCTATAGTCGTCGCGCCAGCTGTTTAGCGTCGATAGGCAGGGGGATCCTACCTACGCTACGCGACGCCGTGTTCATCATACATACCGCAAATCGATATGCATTGTCGCGTGTCGCGGCAAGTTTGTTCCAGGCCTGAAGGTGCTAATTCTCACACAGCGTCATGACGTCGACGGCTACATTTGTCGCGTCGTGATGCAAATTTGATCAGCGTGATTCATGCGACGTATGGTTCTGCCCTAGTGCCACATAACTACCCTCAGCATAACAGGACCCATAACCTGATGCGTTCTTTCTAGACCTTGAGCTACTTCGGTAGTTTCAACTTTAAAGTGTTGCAGGACTTGCGGAAGATCAGGCGCGCTACAAAAAGGAAGTCATGGATCACATATGGAAACTCCGCAGGAAAAACGTGGACGAAGGAGACGTAATTGTCGATGATGAAGATCACGGTGGGTCCTAAGCTTTCTGTTCGCACTTTTGTTTCTAATGATACAGTGGTGTAATGTATGAACCGGTGGAGAAGGGGGGGGGGGGTTAATCGTAAAAATTTCACTCCAAAAATCAAAATTTTGAGTGGGGATTGTGAGATTTTCGTCCAAAAAATTGGAGAGGGTATTGTAAAAATTTCTGGAATTCCAACCGCCAAGAGGAGGGATAGTAAGTGCAGCCTGCACGGAACGCATTGACTCTTTGCATTCCCTATTGAAAGTTGGCGCGAACCCGGTGTACGGACAACATATGGCACCGAGTTTGCGCCAACTTTCAACACGGAACGCAAAGTATCAGTAGGATTTGTGCCGACTGTATGTGTGCTGCGTGCAGTCTCTACGTTGTCAGCAGAACACGCTGACCTTTGCGGTTCTGCGCCGATTGTATATCAGGTGATCTATGACACCCCTTGAGAATTTGAAATGGTGGTACAGTGCGTACTGCAGACCTTCTGCGGACCTCGGAGGGGGGTGGAGAGAGAAGCAGAAGCGGGGATGAGAATGACTCGGAGAACAGCCAACATCCCCTTAGCTGCGCTATACACATGTAACCTCCGCTCCAAAAGCGAGTGTGATGGCCGAAAAAGTAGTATACCTCTATTTAGGAAGCTGGGGGGGGGGAGTGGGTGGGGTAGATACCCTTTATAAAACGTCTTAATTCACATTGTTTGGGGCGTGCGCGACGCCTCAGCCTTCGTCTGCCCTCCGCTCTCTAACTGTTTTTATCCTCCGCTCCGCACGAGCACGCGTAGCAGCCAGGTAAATTCGCCGTGTTGTAGCATATAAGAGTACGAAAAGAGGCTGCTTCCTCCAATGGGCGGAGGTTCCCCTAAGCTTTAAAGGATCGTTTATCCTCACCCTGCCGGGCTGCGCGGCACAGTGCATTTCTGCAATATTGATCACGCGGTGCGGCACGATCGACATTAGGCGTCGTTTATACTTTCGCCGTTGAGCGGCGCGGCGAAGTGCAATCTTGTGATATCGATCGTGTCGCGCCGCGTGCCAATATTACGGAAATGCACTGTGCCGCGCCGCCCGGCCGCTGGAGTATAAAAGACCCCTTAGATCGATCGTTTCGCGCTGCCTGGTCAATATTACAGAAATTCACTTCGCGGCGCTTCTCGACGGCAAAAGTGTGAACAACGCCTCATCGGATTGCACTTTGCCGCGCCGCTCGGCGACGGAACCATAGACGACCCCTGAAACATGGCTAATTGGGCGATGGTGGGAATAACTCCGCCACTTAAGTCTGTCTACACCTGTAGCGTTCAAAAGAAACGCTTTGATTCAATGTATGTCTTGTATGTGTTTACAGATCTCTCCATTGATGGGCCAGCCTATAAGTATGCAGCTTGCGAATCTGAAAATTATAACGATCCAGGACCATCAGCGCCGGAAGGCGACTCCTTGAGCGATTATTGTGGGTTCCTATGATGGCCACCATAATACGTATTAACGTACAGTATTGTCATTTTTTCAGCACACTACGAGAAGGTGTGGTATTACGCGATGTACTTGGAGCAGTTCGCCCTATCATTCGAGGAAGTGAAAATGATGGAGTCTCTAATGCACGTGTTATATGGAGCTGCGCCACCGGTTTCGGTAAGAAGCTGCCCTGTTCGAGATTTAGATCGGGTTTATACCTCAGGCGTCCGCGACAATGGGTAAAGGCCGCGAGCGTCGTCGTTGGAGCGCGTCAACCGAGCGCCAACTATTTGTTCTTGTCAGAGGCGACACGGTTAACGCGCCCCAACAACTACGCGCGCAACGGTTTTCCGCCGCGTGGGTCACGTGTGCCAGCCGAACTGCTCCCGCGCCGCGGATTCAATTCCTCTCGGTCGATTTACTGGTTGGCTTCGTGTCGGGTCGCACGTAGGAAGTATAAACGTGATTAGATTTTGAAAAGCTGAATCTTTTTATTTTCAGTACAAACAACACGTGAAGCCGTTGTTAGACAAAAATTTGATTCCCTTTGATCAAGAGAAGTTCGAGTCGTGCAGTGGTATGCTTAATTCCCCTAGGCGTAAAGAATGGATGAGGAATAGAATAAACGCTCCTGTGTACGTCACTATCATGAAAATCGGCAGTTAACAATCTGTTTTATCAATTTCTGCAAATTTCAGACAGGACAGCAAGAACACAACTCAGTTTTTTCTCAAGAGCGTTCCTCAGGATAATTTCAAGAGTACCCATCAGGGCCTTTTCAAGAACACACATCAGGATCACTTCAAAAATACTTCCGAAGATTACTTCGAGGACACCTCTCAGGACTATGAGTACGAAGAGACTTATCCTATCGAAAGAGGTAAGCTAGGCAAAGACTTGGGCCGGGATCATGTCTTCTCCCGCCGCGATCGAAGTATACCGGTTAGGCGTCGTTTGTCGTGTCCGCGATTCGCGTTGTTACCACCTGAGCCGAAGAGCGCCGCGCGCGATGAGTGAACGCGTGCGCCGCGCTTTGCATGAGGCGAAAACGTCCCACGCGCGAAGTGGCCGCTAGCTAGCTGACATGGCGTGCTTTTCCCTGTCGCATCAACCATTCAGCGTCATTATGAAACGGCGTATCATCGTTAGAGTTTGTAAAGTGGAGCGACGACATCATGAGCCGTCGCGTGCAGGGACCCGCTTCTATGCGTTGCTCCATAGTGAAGCTAGATGGCACGCGCGATCATCATGGGCCGTTGCGTGGTAAGACTGACCAGTATACGTGACTTCATATTGACGTTAGATGGCGTGCTTTAATGATGAACCATCGCGTGCAAGTATACGCGACTATACTTTGCTCCATAATGACTTTAGATGGCATGCGCGGTCATCATGAGCCGTTGTGTGCAAGGACCAATATGTCGCTCCATATTGACGCTAGATGGCGTGCGCTATTCAGAAACCATCCTTTACAAGGACGCGCGATCAAACGTTGCTTCATAATGGCGCAAGTTGGCGTACGTTAATGAGCCGTCGCGTGCCAGGATCCACGACTATACGTCGCTCCATAATGACGCTAGATGACGTGCGCTATTGATGAACCGTCCAGCACAAGGACGTGCGACTTTACGGCGCTCCATAATGCCGCTAGATGGCATGCGCGATAATTAAGAGCCGTTGCGTGCAAGGACCCGCCAATATACTTTGCTCTAGAATGACGCTAGATGGCATGCGCGATAATTAAGAGCCGTTGCGTGCAAGGACCAACGACTATATGTCGCTACAAATTGACGCTAGATGGCGTGCGCTATTGAGAAACCATCCTTCGCAAGGTCGCGCCACGCGCGACTATACGTTGCTCCATAATGGCGCTAGTTGGCGTACGTTAATGAGCCATCGCATGCCCGGATCGGGGACTATACGTCGCTCCATAATGACGCTAGATGGCGTGCGCTATTGATGAACCGTCCTGCACAAGGACGCGCGACTTTACGGCGCTCCATAATGACGCTAGATGGCATGCGCGATCATCATGAGCCGTTGCGCACAAGGACCCACCACTACATATTGCTCTAGAATGACGCCAGATGGCATGCGCGGTCATCATGAGCCGTTGCGTGCAAGGACCAATGACTATATGTCGCTCCATATTGACGCTTGATGGCGTGCGCTATTGAGAAACCATTCTTTACAAGGACGCGCGATCCAACTTTGCTTCATAATCGCGCTAGTTGGCGTACATTAATGAGCCGTCGCGTGCCCGGATCCGCGACTATACGTCGCTCCATATTGATGCTAGATGGCGTGCGCTCCATATTGATGCTAGCCGCCGAGTAGAAATACTGACGACTATAAGCATGAGCCATCAGCAATGGCGTCGCCCGTATCAACTGCACAAATTCTGCCGCCCACGGCGCATTGCACATCTTCTTCTCTGACAAATGGGCGGACTTACCGCGACGTAATATGGGAACAAACGCGGAGTCAAGAGCGGTCTCGCGGTGGGCACGCCTGGGCAAAGATTGGTCCGACCGCGAATAACGAGGTTGAAATGATCTTTTAATCATAGAACAACTGGGCGGGGCCTAGTAACAAAATCAGGTGCATGCTATGTTGCTACGTTCTCTATCTGGTAGGAAGAGAGTACTACTGAGCGCTGTAATTACTATTCGCCGATTTCGGTGCGCGATAACTTCGCACCATCGCCAGAGTTCTTCACCGCTCGCGGCCTCCGGCTCAGATACGAGCGGCATATCGCAGCGGCAAGAAGTATGAAGAGGGCCTAATCGGCGCGATTCGATCGTGAGGCTTGTCGACGGAATACATCGAAAGAGGAAGTATGGCTGATATACTCTAGTTGCGCGGCAAGAAGCCTCCGCGTCCACGTCGCCGCTGGAACGCGTCAATCGTTCTCTTTCTGGCGGCACACGGTTATGCCCTTTAACCGGCGACGTGAACGCAGCTGTTTCCCGCCGCACCGCCGCTTATACCGGCCGATTTCGTCCGAGGCTCATCGTTTTTTCGCGTTTTCGGCCAAAAAGCCAGTTGTGGCGATGGAAATAAGCACACATGTCTTTGTTTTGTAGCAGCGCTGACGTTTAATGTTTAGCGGACATGACCAAACCCAGAAAAATCGAACTTTGTGATGGAGTTCAATACCAAGAAGCTGACTGCCCGATGTCGCTCAAGGATTGTATCGTAGGCGGCGTGCTAAGCCTCTACAAAGCGTCACAATTCATTCTGATCCAGAGGGATAGAAACCAGCTCAGTGAATTGGACTATGAGGTAGGTCCGGTTGAAATGCCTTTTCTTAAATTTCTGGCCCTTATTTTGGTCCTCAGTCAATATTTCTGTTACACAGGAATTTGTGCAATTCGCTTGTGTCAACGTCAAGAGCGTTTCTTATGATGGACTTGAGGATATATCAGAATTCGCGAAGTATCGTCTCTGGAACAATACAGCACATCAGCTATTTGTGGGTTTTATTTGATTGATTCCCATTTGTCCTTCTTGAGATGGGAGCCACTTTGCGTAGTTCGAAGTGGGAAAAATGAAGCATCTCGTGAAGATTTTCTTTTCTAAAAGAAGGGAAATCTGTGACTGAAGCTTTCTCAAACATAGACCTCAAAAAGTTATTGGGTGAAGCGAAAGTCTTCCGCCGCTTGAATTTGCCGATTTTTAACCTTTCGGCGTATGTCCTCTGGCCAAGTGCGATATACCGATTGAAAGCAAAAATCCTTCTCTATCCAACGCTGCCTTCCACTTGGGCCAAAGCCTGCTTAATGGCGAGATATATACTATAATTCAGAGGTAATCTTCAGTACGAAGCGTCTTTGCGTGTGTCTAATCACTTTGAGTTAAACGGCCAAACCTACCAAAGTTGACAGGATATTTGAGCCACCTTAGAAGGGAATGGGCAGACAGACCTGGTCGCCAAAACTATTCATGAGACCAAGTTTTTCTGATCGACTACCTCCCGGGTAGTCATAAAAACCCTATCCAAGCTGCCCGAGTAATAGTAAAAGAAAAAGCTATGGGCGTAGAAATTGCGAGCTCTGTAGGTGAAATAGAATTTATCTGCCGTAAACTGTCCTTATCGTTCAAATTATCGAAAATGTGACTCATATTCGTGTTCTGCGCCTCAAATATCCCCTTTGAGAGAAGCTTGGGCAATTTTTCTTGAATTTTCTTTATAAAAAAATGTTGAAAATTTTATCACTACTCGGGCAGCTAAAATACGGTTTTTATAAGTGCCCGGAAGGTGGTCGATCAGAAAAACATGGCTACATGCGTAGTTCTGGCAGACAGGTCTGTTCACTCCCTAGTTAGAAATAGAATATACCGTTTGCGGAAGTTTTCGGCGGAGCGTAATTATTGATTTTCAGCGAATTTTGTGTTTTCAGCCTTTTCCTTATCCAAGAAGATTTGGCTTCGAGGCTTCAAAGTTAGGCATAATGGCCAAGTCTATACTCATAAGTGTTTTTCCATTAATTATCGATCTTTTATTCCATGTCGATAAAAATGACGAAATCTTGACGATTTTCCAAAAAATATCCATAATTGACGAAAATAATACTGTTGAGTGGGGACTTGGCCATTATACTTAAAGACAGCATACACGCTCATAAACGTGTTTGAGATAATTGCGGAAATAGAATGGTATGGCTGAGGACATAACGCATACGCATTTAGAAGCGCCAAAAACGACCCACAATGACGCTAAACGAGTGAGAAGTTGGCCCCGCCCCCCGTACATCGGTAGGTCAGGATTATTGGGAAAAAAAGTGAACTATACCCCAGCCAGCCGTTTGCAGCTGTGGGAAGGCGCGTGCGAAAATTTCTTCGCGGCTGCGGTTTAACCCGCGCGCGGACCGCGTGAGCGGATTGAATCGGACAGGCCTTATTTATTACAAACTGTCTAAAAATGGTTGTCTCCATTCACCGCTATGGGAGCCACAGCTACAGAAGAATGGTCTTCAACCAGGCGGTCGTGTACGTCTTCAAGGACTTTACCAGCCTAAAATGAATTGATATTCTCGGAGTATTTTTATATTGTACAGTTCACCGCAACGAAAAAAAAAACGGTAGCGTATCCTCTGTTTCCAAGTGAAATGTATTTCCGTTCATCGTGTGCGTCTCCGCGCGTACGCTTCGTCTCCTTTTCCCTACACTTTCTCGCTGTCTCTACCCTCGCTCCGCACAAGCGCGCAAGGGAACAGAGTAAATCTGACTCGGAACCAGAGGATATGTTGTTTACTTATTGTACTAATTGAACCACCCATATACATCGGCTGCGATGGAAATGGTCCACGACCCATGTTTTGGAGGAAGCGGCAAATGCAGGGGCGGTGCCGAATTCTTGGTCGTGTAGCGGCATTGTGGGTCGTTTTTGACGCTTCAAAATGCGTAGGAGTTGTAATCTGAGCCATACGATTCTGCTTCCCTTAGTTATCTCAACCACGTCTACGAGCGTGTATGCTTCCTTTAACTTTGAAGCTTCGAGGCCGAAACTTTTAGGATAAGTCAGAAAAGATCACAAAATTTGTCGAAAAATCTATATTTACGCTCCGTTGAGACTTTCCGCAACGCTATCATCTAGTTCCAAGGTCGCTCAAATATCATGTCAACTCTGGCATGTTTGTAGGTTTACTTTAAAGTGAATACATAGAAGCGCTCAAAGATGCTTAGTTCTGAAGACTACTGAGTTATAGCTTATGTTTCGCAGATGAGCAGGCTTTGGCCCAAGTGAAAGGCAGCGTTAGATGAGAAAGAATTTGTGCGTTCGATCGGTATATCACACTTGGCCGAAGAACCAACGCGGAAAGGTTCAATTTGTCAAAGTCAAGTGGCGGGAAACTTTCGCTGCAACCTAACATCTACTCTGACAAGATGAGTACGAATTTAGGCCGACATCACGTGCGCAGGAAAAGCACAAGTTGAGCGCCAAATCATCACAGCGCCGGCTGATGAAATCCCACCTCCAGATCCTTCATTGTGCATTAAGAGGTGTACGAGAACGTGGGTGCTGCCTGATGCTCCGCCTCCGTTCATCAAGGTTAGATTAGACCCTGTTTGCATGGTGTGCATGATGTTTCTTTACTTTGAAAATACTTCCATTTGAAGGCCGATCTGTTGGACCTCGCAGCGCGATGGCAGGGCCGAGCAAATGATTCTGCATTCGTCCAAGCGGCGTCACTGTACAGATTCATCCTGCAGAACGTACGTTACTTCACAGGCCATTTCGTGTTTCGAATTGTTTTCGTAAAAAAATTTTGTCTGTTTAGATCACTTCGCCACCATCGAAAATCCAGGAATACGCTGTGCGAATAAATGGGAGAAGCGGAAGGGAGAGCATGCTGAAAAACATGCCAAGAGCTATTGAGAATGCCCTCATAGGTAGTGTTTTTTTCGCATTCGTACTCGATTCGGGGGCAGTGTAAGGGCAGGGCGAGCGGTGGACTGCGAAACTTTTTACAGCGTGTCGCGCGTGCCGCCCATCCAAAACCACCATTCCGGCGCCACCCAAGCTGTCTAGGCGGTTTGGTCATTTGTGTCATTACTCGATTATCAGTCGCCTCAGACTATAGCCGCGTTCAATGCGTATAAAATGTACATTCAACTCGAATACGAGGTACAATCCAGTACAGTCCAGGAACGTGCTGCTAGGGAGCACGTGCTCCTATTGTGTTTAAAATTACAGCGCGTGCCCCACCATGTAAGCGTTCAATGCGTGCATGATACACATCCAACTCAATGACAAAATGATCTTCCAAGAAAAGGATAGCATGCGACGCACTCTTGACGCGTAACTCAGACGTCGACAGCGTCAATCATTCAAGATTGCAGTACTTGGCCTCGCTTAGCCGCTGTAGACCTCGCCTAACCGCTGGCGGCTCCAGACGGAGCTCGCCGAGCTGACCGCGTCGCATGTCGGTGTGCTATCTCAAGCAATCGCCGCATTGAATGCGTGTCGAATATGCATTCAACTCGAAGACAAGGTGGTTTCGAGCACATTCAGGGAACGTGCTGCTACGGGAGCACGTCCTCCTATTGTGTTCCAAATTACAGCACGTGCCCCAACAAATAAGCCGTCTAATGCGTGAATGATGCACATTCAACCCGATGACAAAGCGATTATCCAAAAAAGGAAAGTATACGATGCACTCCTGAGATGGAACTGAGAGGTCGGCAGCTTCGGCGGTTCAATTACCCAAGTTTGCGGTTCTTTACCCGCCGGGCCGCTGGAAGCCTCTTCCAATCGCTGAAGGGCCCAGATGGTGCTCGGCGAGCTGGCCGCGACGCACGTCGGCGTGCGAGCCGCGTCGCGTCTTTGGGGCTGAGCAGAGTGCCACCGCGGCGGGGCGCGGCCTGATGATTGAGAGCCGTATTGATAGATCGCGGCGATCTATCAATACGGCTCTCCATCATCAGACCGCGCCGCGGTGTGGTCACTCGAGTTGAATGCATATTCGACACGCATTGAATGCGGCGGTTTTCTGAGATTATGATAACGCTGGACTAACTTGCAGCACATGCGCCTGCGGATGAACTTTGCAGCTTGTGCTCCTGCAATAATTTCTTGCAGCAAGTGCTGCTGTTTGAAGCACGTGCCACTGCGATAGAGCCTTTGATGGGAGTGGTCACTCGAATCGAATGCATATTCGACGCGCATTGATTGCGGCCATTGTCTGCCGCCCGCATCGTGTGTGTGCGGCGTGTCGTCGCATGTCGGTGTGCCGTCTGCGTCGTGTGCCGGTGCTGCTACGACAGAGCCAGACCATCTTGCAGCACGTGCTAGTGCGATGAATTTTTCCAGCACGTGCCCCTGCGATAGAGCCTTTCGATGGGAGTAGTCGTTCGATTTGAATACCTATTCGACACGCATTGAATGCGGCTATTGTATGAGATAAGGTCCACTTCATCATAATTTTAGGATTATCGTGCCTGCCTGAGAAAATCGCCGCATTCAATGCGTGTTTAATATGCATTCAATTCGAATAATCACACCCATCTGTATCGCTGGTGCACGTGCTCCAAATAGCAACACGTGCTGCCATATTCCTTTGCAACAGAACGTGCCGTAAAATTTAATCGCAGATGCACGTGCTGCAAGGTGGTCGACCGCTATCTTAACAGCACACCGACACGCAGCGCGGCCGGCACACCGGCATGCGACGCGGCCAGCTCGCAGAGCACCGTCTGGTCACATCCAGCCTCCAGCGACTGGGTGTGCCAAGCACCGCAAACTTGGGTGATTGAACCGGCGATGCCGCTGACATCTGAGTACTGCCTCAAGAGTGCGTCGTATGCTTTCTTTATTTAGAAAATCAGTCTGTCATCGAGTTGGGTGTGCACCATGCACACACTGAACATCTTATTTGTTGGGGCACGTGCTGTGATTTGGAACACAATTGGAGCACGTGCTCCCCTGCAGCACGTGCTGTGATTTGAAACACAATAGGTGCACGTGCTCCCCTGCAGCACGTTCCCTGACTGTGCTCGAAACCGCCTTTTCTTCAAGCTAAATGCATATCCGACATGCACTGAATGAGGCGATCGTCTGAGGTCAGTATTTGATGAGACGAGCTGCTCAAATTGCAATGAGCTTGGAAACTTTTTATGTAATCTGCAGTACACAATTTTAGATTTCGCGGACGATATGAAGGGTTATGGATATCAGGAGCTCAAAGCCGGAAAGCTGATTAAGAAGGACCAATCAAAGTAGTAATTTAACCGTTTTATGGAGTTTTTGAATAGCATAATCGTTTTTTTGTGTCAGATTCTACCAATCCCTCGGAAACACTGAGCAGGAGCGGTCGCTGGCGTTCGACACCATGGTCCAGCAGCGGGTTTCTTGGCGCAAACAAACATTCAAAGCTCTACAGAAGGCACTGTAAGCTGTTTTTTTTTGTGAAGCGCCGCTTTCTGTGTAATTGTCAACCATCTATTTTCCAGGCGCGACGTGCGTGGCGCCAAGTACGTGGTCGTGGGAGGTGTAGGAAAGTGGATCGCAAGAAGTGTGAGTTCTTTGTAGTAAAGTCACTGTTCACGATAAATCTCGTTTTTTGAGTTTCCAGAGTGAAACACTACGCTGGCAGATGCTGGAGGGGATAGGGTAGAAAGAAAGCATAGAAAACAGACCCGAAATCGATAAAAACGAAGGCGAAGTGAGGATTTCGTTGGCCCAGTTCGCCTGCTATTAGCCCGCCCCGTTCTGACGAGCTTGTGGCACCGCGGAAGTTTTCGATGGCAAAGTGCCAAGAAACTCTGCCTCGTCCAGCTTGATCGATTCGCGCAGATTTCGGTATTAGCGCGCGCTTGCGGAAACTACCAGGGATTGGGATTTCGTCTCTACGTACGCTAGAAATCGCTATTTTAGCTTATTCCGAGCGATTTTTCCACCGTCTTTTCTTTATTCCACAGATCAGGACCGAAAAAAACCCATTTTTTGAGTCGAACTCGAATATGATATTCATCGTGAACTTTGCCTTTAAGTCCACTTCGTACTCATTTTCTTCAAAAACATCTAATACTTTCAGCATTCCGGTCAGCAGGCCCAGAATGGAGGACAGGACAAGAGTGCAGAAACGGAGGAGAGAAGCGGACAAAAGGTCGGCAAAAACGAAGTACGGAATGATCGAAATGCAGAGCAGTATGATAGAAATGAAGAACAGGATGATAGGAATGGAGAGCAGGATGATAGGGATGAGGAACGGGATGATAGGGATGAAGAACAGGAGGACAGCAGTGGAGATGGGAATTGAGAACTGTCAGTGAAGTTGAGACTCAAAGAAGCGTTTCTGTTTGTATATAGTGTAGGGTGAGCCAGGAATAAAGGGGAGGATCGGGATTTGAAAGAATTTTCGAGATTTTTTTTTGTAGTGGATCTCATGAAATCCAAGTGCAGGATATTTCTGCTCGCACCAGCATTATCGCTACCTCCTGATTCATTTGTTGTGTTGTTCCTGCCCAGTTGTTGTTTTTTTTTTGTTTGTTTAACATGTTTTTAAAATTATATACGTGTATTTCCAATAGAGGGATGGATTGCTTGTTAATGACCGTTTATATGAAGAATGTGCATTGTTAAAAACAGTCCTTCATGTACTCCGATATAGATGGAATAAAATGTTGAGGTTGTGATTTTATGGCATCATTCTCGTTAAATGTCTGTGCTCCATTGTTCAGGGTTTCGGGGAAGGTGGACAACTTTCTTCTGTGATTTGGTGAATGTTTGATGGGAGTTCTGGAAGCTGAGGTGAGCACCTTCGTATCCAGGGATGATTGCTTATATGCAGATAGGGTGTTGCTTGTACTTACGCCTGGAGCTGTCTACACACCGAGGGAGGAGTTGTCCCTTTCTTGCAGTTCGAAACGTGACGCCACTCAACGCGAGCGAAGTGGTCCCTAGTGGAATTAGTGTCGCAGAAGACGGGACAACTCCTCCCTCGGTGTGTAGAGAGCCCCTGTCCCGGACGCAGCGGCATGATCGATATTGCGGGGTTGCACATCGCCGCCCCGTTCCGCAGCCGGAGTATTAGGCCCTAGTTATAGGTCGGCGATTCGGTGCCGCTGGTTTTCGCGGGACGTCTGCGATTGGTCAGATTTCGAAATTGACTAATAGCAGACATGCCGCGGAAGCCAGCGGCGGTGAAACGCTTGTGTGTAACTAGGACCTTAACGACACCTTACGCGAGCGAACGCTCGGCGTATTGTCTGATTTCCTATAGAGGGACCCAGGCCACTTGAAGTTTTTTTTTCATACAAGAGGATCTATTTCCCTATGGTCGCCATTGGTTTCGTTTCTTTTGCTTCTCAATTCGAAAAAGCAATCGATTCGATACCCATGCCAAGAGTGGGCGTGTGTAACGCAGTGGCAAGAAGCTCCACTGTGGTCGCATCCGCTCGCGTTCGAACCCTCCAATTCTATCCGGAGTCAGTAAAATTGGCAACAGATCTGTCTGGGAGGATACGAACACTTATAAGGGTCCCAGCTGGATGCCACAAGATGAAGCAAGGGAGCAATGCGTATTCAACGGCCTCTATGATTATGAAAACCCAGTAGATGGAGCAACACAGAGACTGACTGAGGTTCGGGATCAAAGTCCGTCCGAATGAGATAGTCCCCCCATGCGGTCAGCGTGCGTGTCGAGCAGCCGTCGCTAAGGCACTTTCAGAACTTGTAAATGGTTTAGCAGGAAAGTGAGACAAATAGTGAATAACATCACTGCCAGCCGTTGACAGCCCTGAGGAGGGTCGTCGAAAAATGCCACCCTCACGGCCGTTCAACACTCACGCCGGAAGCGTGGGCGGACAGTCTCATTCGAAGGCTTTATATCTTCTGATACCAGGACTGGCCTTGTATCTGAATTTACGTTTGTCTTACCTAAATGTCCCCATGATTTCGCCTGCCCTCTACCAATGTTGCTAGCAGGCCAACGCGGAGTCAATCCAGCCTGTCAGCTCTATCATCGAATTTCAAAGCAAACAAAACTAAAATTGCTTCCATTGGAAGCCCGTGGCCAACATCCTATAAGAATTCGGCTCTTTGTTTCCACTGAACGCTTGTGAAAGGATAGAAATCAGGATCATGGATGATAGCAGATTTCCGTGTTTCGATGTTTTCTGCATATCCGTTTCCCGGCGTTTCAATACAGAGTACGAGAAAAACCAGCTATTGACAAAGCGCCCCACTTCTAACCTTCTGTTTTTTCTTACATTTGACGCCTTTCTCTCCATCTCGGAAGGTCCATTTTGCTCTAGCGGTGATGGTGTTCCTCAACGTCAGGCGGCGTTCAGCGTTTTCGCGGGCGACGCGATGGCACTTGTCAGTGCGACGCGATAATCGCTTCGCGCATTTAGGTGTGAACGCTGGGCGACTACGCGCAATTGGGTACGCTCGCGATTTGTCGTAAGCAAGTAACGGCATTTTTTCTAGCGATACCAACAGTTTTTTCGTGTTCTTTAAAGTGCATGTGATCCTACATGAGCTTATTTTATTACTTTTATAGTTATTAATATGTGGTCGTGTTTAAGGGGGAAAAACCGACAAAAAGCAGCAACAAGTTTGCCATCGTGCGCAGTCCGTCGCGTTACATTGCGAGGCGACGCGATGGTTATCGCGCGAAGGCAAATTGCGCGACATTTCGAATGTATCGCGCCTCTTCACTGTGAACACCCAGCGATGACGCGACGTTGCGTGATCGATACGTAAGACTTATCATACCATCGCTTCGCGAATAAACTCTGAACGCCGCCTCACAAACGGGTGTGACGTCAGAGTAAGAATGGCTAGATGCCACGGCGGCCCCGCCATAGCGTCACCGCCAGAGTATTTATAGTCCCAACAAGCGCGTCGTGCGAGTAGGAAGTGTTCTTACACCAGCGCCAGGCCCGCGCGTCACGCGCTGTGGTTGAGGAGTATGAAAAGCGCTTTTTCAAAAAAGATTTCTTTTCCATTTTCAAAAAAAAACTCTTTCCGCCAATCGCTGGTCATGGTGAGCTTATTATCTGATTCAGTAAGGTCAGTCGACTTTTACAAGTTCTGCATTTTTTCGTTTCCGTTTTACGGCCAATTTGGCGTCTTCATTTCATGTTTCATAGTTTTTCTCCGTTTCCGGGTTGTAATTTCTTTCTGCCCATCGCTGTTCAGAATGGGATCCGTTCATGATTCGAACTTTGTGATATTCTTGTTTCCTAGTCGGAGACTAGCCTTAGATTCAGTGTATTTCTGAATTCGTGACTCACAAATGACAGGAAACACCTGAAGGCTCTCGATTTCGCGCTTGTTTGGCGCCATTCATGTTTCGCCATTCATAATTGCCACTCGGGAATATAAGCGCTGTTGGCAATCAGTCGGTGTGTATGTGTGTGTGTGTGTGTGCGTGAGTGTTTATTCAACACCCTGGAAAACATAATACGCATGTTTGTTGCACATATGATGTAAACAATGCCTCATCTGCTCTGCTTCCTTGCAACCTCAACAGCAAACTTTCTGGACGGAATCAAACTTTTTCATTCAAGTTCTTTGTTTGAGACGGAAAACTCTTCACAACGAAGGGGTAGACGTGCACATATCAGACGCCAATTTGCGGACGACGTCTGGCAACTAAGTAGAAAACGCGCAGCATAAAAGGTAGGTCACCTGACGCCGTATTCATGAAACCACGGGCGCAGGGAGAGGGCGGAACCCCCCCCCCCCTGTGCCCGGCGTATGGCAACCAATATTGTGCCTTCCCTGTCCAAATTTCAATAGTGGCGGCCCCCTCTTCGCCACCTGTGAGAGCAGAGACAAGTATGGGTAGCCACGTGCAGATACGGAGGGGAGTCCGCTGGGTAGAAGGCTGCTGTCTCCCTGCTCCGCTACAATGCATTCCGGCGGGCATAGCCTACCCGACCTCAACTGGGCAGGTAGACAGGAAGTGTCCGCACCACGAATGAGCGGAGTTCCGCGTTTCGCGTTCCGAAACCCTCAGTTTCGCGCATTTTCGGCATCTCGCGTTCCGCATTCCGAAAACCATAGAAAACGCCGCGGAATGCGAAAATATCGGGTCATCTGGGACGTAGAGAAAACACTAGATGATTTCTGAATTTTTCCGCGTTTCGCGTTCCAAAAACCGCATTTCCGCGCATTTTCAGGCGTTTCGCGCCCGATTTTCGAAACCCGAGAAAAATTTTTTGTTCCGAAACCCGAAAACCGATTTCCGAATTTTCATATTTTTATTCCGCTGATCCCTGGTCCGCACTGCCTGTCAGCAAGATATTGATCATTCTCTGCCGCGTGATATCGACGTAGCAGGCAGCCACAGCGCTCTCCGTCTACCCGCTAGGTGGCTAGGAACCTTCGTATCTACCCGTCAGGTAGCCGGGAACCTTCCTGTCTACCTGCCCGGTACCCAGGAAGGTGCAACATCAAAAACTCGCTCAACAGCGGGCGGACTATGTACCTTCCCGGGAGGCTCACAACGCTTCATGAATACGGCCACTGGTCAACTGGATGGAATCCTTAATAAGTATCTCACTACCACTGGTAAAAGTACCATCAAATTTCTAAATCCTCAGACTAAATAGGGTATGTTCGAATGGGAATGTCCGCCACTGCGGTCGGCGTGCGTGTCGAGCTGCCAATGCGAAAACATTTTTTTGCACCAGTTAATCAATCGTCAACAACATTAGACGATTATTAACAAATATCCCAGCCTGTTGTTTGCAGCCGGGTGAAGGCTAGCTCGAAGAAAGTTTGGGCGCATTTCTGCTCTACATCGCAAGACTCTAGAAGGTTCCGAAGGGGTCCAAAGCAGTAGTAAACGAACGTCGGCATTTCGTGCTCAGAGAACCGCAGAAACTGCTCCAGAATACGGAAATGTGAGATCTATTGGGGAAGAAACAACGAACCGATGATTCAAAATTTTTTCCAGGCTTCGCGTCCGGAAATCGCAGTTGTGCGCATTTCTGGTCTTTTCGTATCCGACGTCTGAAAGCCGAGATTTTTTTCCGCCCTTAAACCAGTTTATTTCTAACCGCGAGGTCCAACAGACTATAATAATTTCGGAAATGACTGGAAGCAGTTCATCAATGAATTCAGCATTATGGAAAACCTATGTTTGATCATTTATATAGCAATTGTGAAATTTTGTAAGATTTTATCTCAACTTTTAGAATTTTTCGCCGTTCAGAAAGTATAGGGACACCCTTCGAAAATTCAGATTTTTCAATCCAAACAAAATTTCCCGTTGCAAGTTCGCTATATAAACCCAAGATGAGTACATGTGATATCTTTATTCCTAGAATGGCTCGTGGTACTGCTCTAACTGCTCCTGAAGAAGCTCAAATTCGTGCGCTCAGCGTTGCCGGGTTGAGCCAACGTCGAATCGCTACCCAGCTCGGAAGATCTGTCAACTGTATCAACCAGTTCCTGCGAGATCCAGATTCCTATGGTACTGCAAAACGTACTGGACGGCCGAAGAAGATCAGCAATCAAGATTCGCGGAGAATTATTCGGCTCTGCTCCAACAGCATACTGTCGCTGAACCAGGTTAAGTCTGAATTATCGCTCAGTAATTCGAAAACGACAGTCTGGAACATCATAAATGGCGATAAAAACATTGTCCGACAAGTGATGAAGAAGGCCCCGTCGTTATCTGCAAACCATAAAGAGGCTCGACTTGAATTTGCAAAGAGGAACATGGCAACTGATTGTGCAAAGGTAAGGCAGTCTCATAAAATCCGGAGAAAATCGAGAAATGACGCAAAAAAAAATTCAGGTCATCTTTTCCGACGAGAAGAAATTTAATCTTGACGGACCGGATGGTGCTCGATCCTACTGGCGACATCTGCGCAGGGATCCATTGATTTTCAGGAGACGGAATTTCGGCGCTGGCTCGCTGATGTTTTGGGGAGCATTCAGTAGCGAAGGTGTTTTCGAATTGGCCTTCACTTCTTCTCGCATGAACTCGGAGGAATATCAAGAAACTCTTCGCACACATCTACTGCCATTTTTCTCCGCAACACGACGTCAACGTTTCACTTTCCAGAAAGACAACGCGGCGGTACATGTGTCCAGGTCTACAAAAACCTGGTTTTGACGTCATCGAATCCGTTTGTCGGAATGGCCCGCGTGTAGTCCAGATTGTAACCCGATAGAGAATATCTGGGGCATACTTGTGCGCCAGGTTTATGCCAACAATAAGCAGAACAGAACGGTAGATGAACTGAAGGTCGCTATCCTCGAAGCGTGGGCCAATCTGGATGAAAACGTCATCGCCAATTTGATCAATTCTATGCCAAAGAGAATTTTTGAGATCATTGCTAATGGTGGGGCAGCTATTTCATTTTAGATTGTATGTTTAATTCTTTCTTTGTTTATTAATTTTTGTTTTTGTGTTGTGTCCCTATACTTTCTGAACGGCGAAAAAAATCAGAAATTTGAAATAAATTCTTGTAAAATTGCCTGATATGTCTGTTTCTTTCGAGTTCCAGGATGTTCTAGAACTACAATATTCATGAGAATCCTCACAATCTGAGGATTAGACGGGAACACGGGGGATTAGTAGTACACCATTTCAATGAAATGCTACAGAAATGACTAATGGAAGCGCACCTCCTTCCCCTCCCACGTTTTCGCATTTCGCCAGGCGACATATGCACTCTAATTCAAAGCAACATTTACTTGGTACCTTCACGTACGTCGGAGCGGCATGTGGATCGCATCCACACCGCGGCTTTGGCTAAGGAGCAGTTCGGCTGGCACACGCGACGCGTAGCGACGGAAAAACGCTGCGCGCGCGTCGTCCCTGGGGCGCGTTAACCCGGGGCTCTAAAAAAAGTAAGTCGACGGCGGAATCAATGTCGCCACCTTCCATTGCGCTCAAAAGCCAACAAAAAACTCAAAAAAAAAACAAAAAGTGCAAATTCCACTGAAACGGTGGTATGATAAGCATTGCTTCTATAAAAATACATTATAAACAAAAAAACATGAACAAGATGCAAAAAAATGATGGAGAACGGCTAAAATGGAACAACAACTTCTATTCTAAAAACCTTCGGTTGACGCGCCCCAAGGACGACGCGCCCGCAGCGTTTTTCCGTCGCGCGCGTCGAGTGTGCCAGCCGAACTACTCCTTAGCCACACCCGCGGTGTGGATTCGATCCTTTTTCCCGTCGGAGGAAGGAGAAAGCCGACGAGAGTGGCTGGAGGAGGAAATAGCGTCGCGCGCGCACACGCGCGCGACAGAACAAATGTACATCATTCTCGCTCTGAAATGGAGGCGCGTCGTAAAGCTTCTAAAGGAATGGAATATCTACAAAAAAAAAAGAACTATGTATATGGATGAGTTTTCTGAAAATTTTCATTCCACACTTGCTAATCTGTGATGAAAAATACAGCGTGAGCACTTACTTCGAGAGAGGCTCATCTTTAAATTCGAGGTTACGCACTAGCAGTCTAGGCGCTACTCATAATCCTCTACGCCAGCGCGTCACGCGCGGGAGTGGCGTCGGAGCATGAATGGCGACGCCACGCCCGACCGGCACGTACCTGACGCCCGCTTCGCCATGGCGGAACGCATGTAGAAATTTCGCTTGCTCGACAAAGTATACGCCCACTTTGATCAGCTCCGCCACAGCGTTACCGCCGCAGTATTCATAATCTCCGCAAGCGCGTGACGCGCGTAACTTTATAACATTCATGCGCATAGTTTGAGCCAACGCAAACTGCGCCTTCAAGACAAAACTAAAAGGGACAGTGCGATTGTTTCTTCGATAATGCAAGTGAATCAAGGGGAAATAGCGAGTGTGGGAAAGGATTAGCCGCACGCGCGCGCACACGCACGCGGTGGACAGGAGAACATTTCGCTCCGAAACAGAGAGCATGTGTACGCATCAGTTTACAGAAAAGACATTCTCCTTGTTTGCCTATGTACATACAGTCAGCACAAATCGCACAGATACTTTGCGTTCCCCACTGTGGATAGGTGCAAACTCGGCGCGCATATGTTAAAACATACACGCACCGAGTTTGCGCCAACGCCTAATAAGCAACGCAAGGTATCAGAACGATCCGTGCCGACTGTATATAACATCGGCATGGATCGTGAGGAAACTTTGCGTTCCCCATTGGAGGTTGGCGCAAACTCGGTGCACCTACAATACCCGCGCTAAGACGGGGAGCATTTGCAAAACTTGGCAAAAAAGCGTCCAATGCATGTAAATTTTTTGAACGTAGACGTTTTTAAATTCTGAAGACGCCTTCATATTCACAGCTCAAATTTCTACATAATGATGTGCACTGTGAACCAAAACTCCTAAATTCGATTTGTTTCCGAGTAAATTTGTTTTTGCGGTAGTTTCACGAAAACGTCGCCCGCGGCAAAATGTGGCGAAACTTCTAGTAGTAAATGTACAAGTAATAGAAGAGCAATCTTTATGTTTTCTTCGTGAACTGGCTGAAAATGGAGCTATCTCGAGATCTGTGCAAATCGAATTTTCGAAATTCTCCATTTATCGGTCTGAGGCTTTCGCAACAAAAGTCCGACTTCTCAGGAAGCTCCCGAGCGTGTTTGATAGAAGATTTCGAAAATTCAATTTGCACAGATCTCGATATGGCTCCATTTCCAACCAATTCACGGAGAAAACAGAGATTGCTCTTCTATTACGTGTACAATTGCTACTCAAAGTTTCGCCGCATTTTGCCGCACGCGACGTTTTTGTGCAACGACCGCCAAAACAATTTTACCCGAAAACAAAGCGATTTTAGGAAACTTCGATCCACAATGCATATTATTATGTAGGAATTCGAGCTGTGAAAATGGTAGCGTTTTCAGAATTCAAAAACGTCATCGTTCAAAAAAGCTACATTCATCGGACGCTTTTTTTGCCAAATTTGGCAAATGCTCCCCGTTTTTACAGAAATTAGCGCGGGTATTGTAGGAGCACCGAGTTTGCGCCAACCTTCAATAGTGAACGCAAAGTTTCTTCAGGACGTACATAACATCGGCATGGATCGGGAAGAGACTTCGCGTGCATTGTTGAAGGTTGGCGCCAACTCGGCGCACCTATGTTATAGCACATGGCACCGAGTTTGCGCCAACTTTCAACAGCGAACGCGAAGTCTCTTCGCGATCCATGCCGACGTTATGTGTGCTAAAAGGACGACGGCGAAAATCCGGTTATCAGATTTTGTCCTAAGCGCTTTCCAAGACACTGTTTTTCAGCTCATCTTCGCAAGTGATTATCCACAGGAGGCTCAGGAGCAAGTACGGCTCTCAATTCAATTTGATAAATGAACCTGACCTCTGTGAGTCCCCATCTGACTTTTGAAGACGCCAGTTCTTTCCACATTGGTGCTCGATTAATCATACCCACATTGGCTCCCTGTTTGCTTGTCCGAAAAAAAAAACATAGAACTACCACTTCCCCATCCAGAGAACCCGCAGACTTCAGCCCATTCCTATGCCCTTCCCCCAACTAGATTCGCACGAATTTGAATACTCGAAATAAAAAGAATCTCCTTCTCCTGATCCATTTTAGCGCCGCCCACGCCAAGCTTTGAAGAGCGAACAAATGCGAATCACCAGACGAGAAATGCTCTAGAAAAGCTGACAATGAATGAAAAATCATCCTCCCTTTAGAAGGCGAAGCGCTTTCAGCAGAAAACATTCACTGTCTCCAGGAACCTTCTCTGGTGTCTCAACGGGACGTCCTCTCTCTCTCTAGACTAGACTTTTACTACGTCAAGATCAAGCAGACCTTATTTCGAAAAAAAAAAGAATCTCAACGGCAGTGTTCACAAGAAATTTTATTTTTGAGATCATCTGCAGATTTGCAAAGAAACTTCCTTTGGTCAAAGCGTCCATTCCAAATGAAAAGTTGTTTTCTAGAGCAACTTTTGAACGTAGAGTCCGAATATGTCCTTCGCAGCTGCCTAGACCCCCCCCCAGGCAATGTGATCAGGAAATTTTCAGGGTTTTTTTTGGGATTCTGCTCAAAACTTGCATGTATGGGTGATCTAGGTAGCCAAACACGAATCTAAGGTCCGCTTGCCAAAATTCCGTGGTTTACTGCGAGTTACGCTAGATGCCATGTCAATTAGTAAGCAAAACCTACCTTAAACCTTACAGGTGACTCTTGATATTATGGTCCGGCCGCCGCCTATAGCAACCCTGCCAAGCGCGAAATCTCAATTCGCTCAAAGAAGCGAGAAAAAGCCAGGAAAAAATCGACCACGCCCCCTTGAAAGAAAAAATGGGAACGCCCACTGGCAGGTTTCCGACCTCAATAGCGAAGAGGCGCGCGAATGATTTATCTCAAAATCTATGTTTTTCCTTTTGTTTTTGGTCTGGCTATATATTGTGACCTGCTTCAGGATGATTGCTGCGAATAACGAGAAAACACAGGCTCGAGACAACTCGTCCGCGAACTTCTCGCCGTTCGAATTCAGAATTTTAGAGGGGCCATAGCTCCGTTCGTAGTGGTTTCTGAGCGATTCTGGAGACACATTTGTGATCAGCGTAAAATTTTCTCCAAGATAAGCAGGAAAACGAAAAATCTATTCTGAGGTTGGACTGTGGCTTTGAAGGTCCTCGTCCAAAAGAAGGTCAACCCCTTTTAAAGTCCATCCTCAGAATCGAATTTTTGTTTTCCTGCTTATCTTAAAGAAAATTTTACGCTGATCACAATAGTGTCTCCAGAATCGCTCAAAACTGACTGCGAACGGAGTTATGGCCTCTAAAAATTTCTGAATTTGAACGGCGAGAAGTTCGCGGACGAGTTGTCTCGAGTCTGTTTTTTCTCGTCATTCGTAGCTATCGTTTTGAAGCAGGTCACAAAATAAAGCCAGACCGAAAACAAATAGGAGAACATAGATTTGGAACAAAATCGATCGCGCTTATATTTAGTATTGAGACCGGAAGCTTGTCGGTGGGCGTTACCGACTTTTTCTTCCATGGAGGCGTGGTCGACTTTTTCCTTGCTTTTTCTCGCTTATTTGAGCGAATTGAGATTTCGCGCTTGGTAGGGTTGCTATACATAGCGGCCGGAGTATAATATCAAAAATTACCCCTGAGGTTGGACTGTGCCTTTAAAGGCAATGTTCACGATATAAACAGGTTTTGAGTTCTCAGCGGAAATCGAATCTAACGGGGTTCATTGCAACAATAATGGTGAAAAACGGCAAAAAACGAGCCACAGACAGCCCTAATCGGCCCTCAGACTTGGTTGGGCTATGCTCGCCCCGCCCACTCCCTAAACGGCCAACAGGGAAACGCGCGGGTAGGGCATAGAGCATTCAATTTTGTGAACCGTATAGAGCGATTTGTGCTTCGTTTTTAGGCGTTCTTTCGCCATTCTTGTTGCAATGGACCCTGCTACATTCGATTTCTGGCGAATACTCGCAGACTGTTTTGATCGTGAACACTGCCTTCAAATTAACAGATTTTTACCAATATTTTGCACAAATGAATACATTTCCTGCAGGTACCCATGAGAGTGTAAACAATATAGAATGGAAAATCGCGTCTCTCAAGTCATGACTGCAGACAATGGGTAGTTAGAAAAACGTGAAAGATTTCCTGCCTTCACTGTGAACTATTTCGCGCCAATCACACCATTCTAGTTTGAGACAACGTCGGCGTCCTGAACGTGTGTAGGAAGGATCACACATAAGACGAAAAAGTTCGCGAGCGTTCGGAATAAAATGAAAGGTGCACATTCCAAATGCATAACATGCCCGTATATTCTTCTTTCCTGACATTTTCGGTCTACCGGAAAGCCCACTGAAAAAAAAAACCCAAAGACATATACCCCCTTGTAAGGCCTTTGTCCAAAATCATGAAACGTTCTACACGAATGAGCACGAGCTACCACGCAACCTAAAAATCCATTTCTTATATTTTACGCTCCCTTGTTCGGCGCTACCCTTTGTACTCCTTTGGTCAATGCTCCATTGTTCGGATGCAGGACGATTAGTCCAAAAAGTAAGAGCGCAGGCATTGCAGAGAGCGGACGGAAAACCAGTTAATTGCCAAAATCATGGACCTAGTTCAGCTTATTTTATGTGGTTTTTGTTCAAGACACTGTTTTGCCACAGCTTAGGCTCTTAATTGCCCAATTTCGCCCACTAGTCTCAAGTAAAGACGACTAAGAGACACCTCCAACTGCGCCTTTGCCCCGATTTTGGATTTAGATGTCAATCGACCATGTCTTCTGGTCAACCAGTGGAGCCCTTTTTCACGACGTTTTAAAAATGATAACGTATTGAAAATGAAAATCTAGTGATCAGGCAAGTTAGAGGGCGCGTGTACGCCCGCCGCCGAATGACGCGGCACAGTGCATTTCAATAATATTGATCGCCTGGCACGGCGCAATCGATAAAATAGGATTGCCCGCGCCTCTGGGCGGAGAAGCGTGAACAACGCTCAATATCTATTGTGCCGCGCGAGTAGTGTAAGTGCGATTAAAAATGAAAACTTCAATGTAGTTTCATGAGTATGTACGACAATCGATTTTTCATCTTTACCGCACTCACCTTAGCGACGAATTTTCGCATGGATTGCTAGCCATAGACGCTACAATAGCGCTCGTCGGATTTGGTCAAAAAGCGCGCGGGTGTGCGTTTTCACATCTTTTTCGTGCTTTGTGATTAATTCGCTTCAAACTCAATTTTTGTACGAAAGTAGGGTAAAATTCAGGATCCTGGAGTAGAGGGCTACCCAGTGGTCTCACCTTTGTGGAGGTTTCATTGAGAGCTCAAGAGGTTTGGCAATTAGCCATGTTTCTATTTAAAGACAGTGTTCACGATAACTTTCAACTTTGAGATTATCCGCTGTATTGATTAAAGGCAGTGTTAACGAAGATTCTCGTCTCCGAGTTTTTCACATAAAACAATGCGTTGACCTACAAGTGATACCAAAATTATGAACAAACGGTGAAAAACGCATTAAAACGCCGTATTTCAGTGAGATTATTTTATAACATGGACTAGAAGTTCGGTTGGATGAACATGTTCATGATGGTTGTCAACGGTGTAAAATTGGGTCAATCGAAAATAGAAGAATATTTCATGCAAAGCAGGATTAGTTAGGGCCCTAAGGAAAGAACGGAGCAATAGAGAGTAGAGAATTGCAAAGGATGGGTCTACAGAAGATTCCGTTGTCACAACAAACACTTCCTGTGATACTTAAGAGGCGGGGTGATACTTAAGGATTTCCTGTACTTCTGGTGCGTTTTTATCAATTTCTACGTCATCTTAGTTCTACCCGGTGTTCACCTAATCAGTATAGCGAATAATCTCAAGATCAAAGATAATCGTGAACACTGCTTTTAAGTGGCCCCCGGGTAGAACTAAAATGACGTAGGAATTGAGAAAAACGCACCAGAGGAACACGAAATCCCGTAGTATCACCCCGTCTCTTAAGCATCACAGGAACTGTTTGCTGTGACAATCAAATCTTTTGTGGACCCGTCCTTTGCAATTCTCTACTCTCTATTGCTCCGTTCTTTCCTTAGAGCCCTAACTAATTCTGCTTTGCATAAAATATTCCTCTATTTTCGATTAGCCCGATTTTCCACCGGTGACAACCATCACGAATATGTTCATCCGACCGGACAACTAGTCCATGTTATGGAATAATGTCACTGAAATGCGACGTTTTAATGCGTTTCTCGCCGTTTTTTCGTCATTTTGGTATCACTTGGAGGCCAACGCATTGTTTAATGTGAAAAACCCGGAACGAAAATCATCGTGAACACTGTCCTTAAGGTACCATGGCAGACTCGGTGCGTTCCTATCCTCTTTGCCTTCGCCACAGTACCGTAATTTAAAACCTGGCTAATTGCCAAACTTCTTTAGCTCTCAACGAAACCCCACAAAAGCTATACCGTTGGGTAGGCCTCAACGCTAAGGTCATAAACATGACCAGAGTTGCGCTTCAAGTTCAGTTTGAGGCGGGTTATTCAAAAAGGACGAAAAAAGACGCGAAAACGCGTCCTCGTGTGCATTCCGACCGAATCCTGCAAGCGGTATTGCATAGTTCCTGTTTTCGATTTAGTTTGACGCATGGACCAGGTGGCTGGCCGTGCGGGGTTGGCGGCTTCATTGGAGAATGGGGTATCGAATCGCGCAGGGTGATTTACCGTCGCAGCCCCGTCCCGTCATCAGACTAAAATTATTACGCGCACTCTATCTGAGGGTTCATAATTTCGTTCGCGTGTGCTTTACGGTGATACTACAGAGATCATTATGATTAGAGCAAGCTGCTCTCTAATCTGAGCGGGAAATAGAGGGACAATTTATTCGATGTACTGTGCCTTTGAAGCCAGTGTTCACGATTAGAATCGTTTTTCTGCTTTCCCGCCTATCTTGAAGATGGTCCCATGCTGATTCCAATGAGGTTTTTGGAATCGTACGAGACCTTCTAAGAACGGAGTTCAAGGGCCCTCAAAAATTGAGCAAGGAAAGCATGGTGGACGAGTTGTCCGAGGCTTGTAACTTCCGTCTCTTGCAGCCGATGTCTGCGAGCTGACCTGAGTAAAGAGAGAAGTTGAGAAAGAAGAGAAGAACGGGGCTATTGATCGGAAACCATCGCTCATCTCACAATCTCGAGCATTCATTTGTTCACGTCGGTGAGCGTGGAAAGTGCATCTGGGGTATGACGAGCTGACGGGTGTCCAACTTTGGGACCGTAGGGGACCCTTCCAAGATCGTTCTCTTAGTTTTTTCAACGTTAGGGTTGCGCTAGGCCCCGCAGCTGCCGATCTCCACCAAAAAATCAGGCTTGGTTTCAATCGTGGACATTGCCTCTAAGGCATTCATTGTGTGAATTTGGGTAAACTGTTCATACTTCATCCAGTGTCATGGGAAGCAAGGAATGCATGTTTCACTCCTACTTCAAACAAACACTTTCATGTATCACTCAGCCGCTTTCAAATGTCATGTGATCACAAAAAGAATGCCATTATGGGACACAAAGTGGCCAAATAACGCCTTCATTATCACTTGAGGCAGGTAAACACCTTCGAAACGCACTCTAGAACCTTTGGTCCCAATGGATGTGTTTATTCCATCAGAATGTGCTTCCTCATTGAAGGTGACAGCCCATCAAAGATTAACAAATTCTAGAGCACATCAACAACAAAGATGATTCGTATGTACCAGTGCTGCGCCCGAAGCGTAATAGGGGGCAATTTTCGCCAGGCCCTACCAGGAACTAGACTGCGAGTCCTACTTTCAACATAAGTCACTCAAATATCGGGGTTAGGCATCATTCCTGAATATGACAGCGATATCCTTTTGTGATGCAATATTTGAGTATCGCCCATCTGGAATTGGCCAAATGCTCCGAAAACTTAAGACATCTTCTATGATTTAATCGAATTTTCGAAGAATCCAACATTTTTCCCTGAGTGTACCCATTACTAAAAAAGGGACCAATAATTCGCAATCCTTTTATGAATCATATTCAAAAAAAAAAGATTAATAAAAGCAACTCAAAAATCACCGAGGTTTGTGAAGAAGTGATTGTTTTAAATGGCGCTATTTGAAAATTCGAACGCCTGAAAATTCCCTAATCGCATTCTTGTTTGAATACTCCTTTGAATGGTATAGATTTGAATTTTTGATTATAGTACATAGCCTATATGAAGAGGACTGGGCCACGTATCCTCTGTTTACGAGTGTGATTTATTTCCGTTTGTCGCGTGCGTCTGTGTGCGTACGCTGCGTCTCCTTCTCAACACAATTTTTCGCTGTCTCTACCCTCGCCCCGCACAAGCGCGCGAGGAAACAGAGTAAATCTTGCTCGGAGCCAGAGGATACAGTCTACGGCGACGGAAAAAAGGCGATGGTGCGGTTGCGTACTTTCACTAAGCATACTGTAGTCATGGCTGGCTGGGTTCCAACCTTGTCATTAATCGATAGGAAACAACGGATAATTCCTTTCCTGGTATATGACCTTTTTTCTTTTTTTTCAGATTCTCGTGTTATTCCTCCGTTTTGATGAATTAATACTGTGTGTTCGGCAGGAAAAGGTGACTTTTCTTAAAGATGGTGTTCACGATGAATATCGCACTCGAGTTCGATCCAAAAATGGGATTGTTTGGTCGTGAGGTAACTAATAGTGAAGAAACAGGGAAGAAAAACGTCCAGAAAAGTCAAAATAACGGTTTCTAAATTCAGGGCGTGGACGAGAATCATGGGCCCTGCTGATTTCGGCAAGCGCGCGCTAATCGCGAAATCTGCGCAAATCGATCATGCTAATCGCGGCAGAGTTGCTTGGCAATTTGCCATCGAAACGTGTGCGGCGCCACGAACTCGTCCGATTGGGGGGCGGACCGGGATAGGTAAGCGCACCGGGAGAGCTTTCAAAGCCGTTTGTATTCATTTCTGGCCAGTTTAAGTTGCTTTCTTCGACCCTATCCTTCACAGCACCTGCCAACTTAGTGTTTCACACCGAGACCTCGAGAACGAGATTTATTGCGAGCACTGCCTTTAATGTTTCCGGTGTTTTTTTCTCCAAAATTTAGAAAAAAAAAACAATTTTTTCGTCCACTATGTGCTCTGCGGACTTCACTCAATAATCGATGGCCAAGTTCTGATTTTTCCTATAGTTTTTGAGGAAAAGACCGGAAACGTAAAGAAACAGTAATTTACCCCCTCCCTCCCCCCTCTCATACGTATAGTTAATGGTAATTCTCCTAGAGTCTTAACTTTAGACAGAAAAAAATCAAAAGAACACAAAAAAGCATTACCCAGAAAAAAAAATTATCGTCTTTTCCATCGATTAATGACAATGTTGGATTCGAGCCAGCCATGGCTACAGTATGCTTAATGAAAGTAGGGAACCGCACCACCTCCTCTTTAAGTTGTCATGAGCTGTACGTGGTCAGTATTCACATGAGCTACTAAAATCGAAAGGTCGAATCTATACGGTTCAAAAGAGTATTCAAAAACATTTTTCGCATTTTTTGAACATTTTTCTCTAATTATACAGGAATGCGATGGAAGAATTTTAGGCGTTCAAATGTCCAAATAACGTCGTTTGAAGAAAGTCGCTTATTCGCAAACCTCAGTGTTGTTTTTTTGAATAATTGATTTGTCATTTTTTATCGATTTTGTGAAAACCTATCGATAACTAAAAAAACATTACTATGTGGGGACTTGGCCATTTTATACAAGCCTCGGGGACGTAACTTCTCGTATAAGCCAGAAAAGACCGAAGTTGCATAATCACTAAATTCGCTACTCAGAAAAATCAAAACAAGTTACTTGTAATATAAATGTAACTTACTTGAATGTCTCAAGTAACTTACATTTATATTACATGTAACATCCATTTATATTACATGTAACTTGAATTTATATTACATGTAAGTTACACTTATGTTAGATGAACCTTACATTTGAATTTTCACTATGGGTAGCCACGTGACGCAGACGACACGCGACGCAGAGGGAGTGTCCCAGACCACACACTACGCAAAAAAAATTCTGTGCTGGGCCTTCCCTGCTGGTGTGGCGTGAAATACCTCAAACTTGGGTAATTGAACCAACAGCAACGGCAGTCATACGCCTGACCCCGCGAGTGCGTCGTACATCAACCTTGGAAATATCTTCTTGGCCAACCCAAGTTACTTGCAACTTATATTGTGCCATTTAAGTTACAAGTAACATATCGGAGGCGCACCGCACGCAGTATCCCGCCGATATGTTACATGTAACTTAAATGACTTGAGATAAGTCGCAAGTAACTTACATCAGCTCAGATATGTTACAAGTAACTTGTTTTCGGCCTTTTATGTTACAAGTAAGTTGTTTTCATTTTTCTGAGTGCACCACCTTTCGGCGGACCTACGACCCCCTTGACTACCAAAATTCTCAAGAACTTGCAAATTTTTAAAACCCTCCCTGAGATTGCGAATCTCTTTAGCATTATTTGAATGACTGACTTAAAAATTTAAAATGTATACTTTCCCACGCAACTGACAATTTCGGAGAAAATTTACTCTGGCCCCAAAAATTTTACGACCCTCCATTATTATTTTTTTCTCTAAAATTTATCCAAATTTTTATAACCTCCCTTTGCGCCAAGTCGTACTCGGGAGAATGAAAACAAGTAACTTGTAATATAATGGTAACTTATTTGAATGTCTCAAGTAAATTACATCTATACTGCTCGTAAGATACACTTATGTTACGTGTAGCTTACATTAATATATTCACCGTGGGTGGCCATCAAGCGACGCAGAAAACGCGCCCGCAAGCATCCCAGACCACACGCTAAGCGGAAAACGCTGTGCTTGGCTTTTCCCGCTAGTGCGCATTCTAGTACTGTGCTTATCTGGGCCAAATTCCGGTCCGCAATTGCGTTTCGACACGCTTTGCGGCCGCACGCGCTCGAGTTGGTCGAGTTTCCAGCGCCGAAGCCGACTCGAAATGGCTTTTTTTTAGTTTTCTTCGATTTTGTTCAGTTTCCAGTTTCTAAAACCCACCTAAAGTCAACGGATCGGCGGCTGCGGCGCTGGAAACTCTTTCGACTCGAAAGCGCGCGGCCGCAAAGCGTATCGAGACGCAATTGCGAAATTGGACCCAGATAAGCACAGTACCTCAAACTTGGTTAGCAACGCCTGTTCTAAGCGTGAACCCGAGAATGCGTCGTATACTCTCAGGGAAATGCCTTCTTAGCCGATTTAAGTTACTTGAGACTCATCTTGTGCCATTCAAGTACACCATATAATCTGTCGGAGGCGCACTGCATGCGGTTTTTCGTCGATATGCTGCATGTAACTTGAATGAACTGAGATAAGCCGCAAGTGACTAACATTGGCTTAGATATGTTACAAATAACTTGTTTCCGGCATTTTATGTTACAAGTAACTTGTTTTCATTATTCTGAGCAACCCTGCTCAACACTGGCACCAAACCATGAGAAAAATGCGCCCTCAAATGAACACTTGGCTACATCACGAGTCACTCTGACTTCCCCATCCTTCCGTGATCGCTTATGCACGAGTGGAGACTGATTAATAACCCGTTACTGGTCTTTAACCAAACTCTCTCATCTGTATCACCTCCCCGGGAACGCTTCAAAGACCAATCATCAACCCTCAACTTCAGCCTGCTGATGAACAATCACCCCTCAGCAAAATTGCTTTCAGTGGGTGTATACGCACTCAGAATGACCGCAGCTCACAGACTACGCGACAGACTGACCTCTTTCTCCCGCTATATCGATCTGCCTCCATTCAGAGATGCATTTCGGGTCCGCAACCAGGAAGGCGAGGGCCTCGACCCATTGATTGCTTCTGGGTTCCCATTTAATCCCTCAGGGGATGGGTGAAATTATTGAAGGAAGAAGACGCTGCTGCTGCTGGTGGAATACTTGGTGAAGCAGAGTGCGCGCCGTGTGTCTCTCAAACACGCTCTCTCTCACACTCACAGCGCCAAGGATCCGCTTTTCATTGAAAAAGACACGCAACACACGGACAACTCTGAGGTGGCCGAGGCCAGCAGACGCAGACAGGCAACAAGACGAGAATCTGCGGACTACGCGGAGGGTGCCAGCCGGGTGTGAAGTGCAGAGATCAGACCGAATACGAAGGAGGACAA
The DNA here is from genome assembly GCA_029168955.1 of Aplectana chamaeleonis. Lineage (NCBI taxonomy): Eukaryota > Metazoa > Nematoda > Chromadorea > Rhabditida > Cosmocercidae > Aplectana > Aplectana chamaeleonis. The sequence goes on along the minus strand of JAPDOI010000116.1, from coordinate 193,305 downwards.
GTTCCGATTCGATACTTGTGCTGGTACTCTAGCCCATGTTGGAGGATCTTCAGCTCTTCTGACAGCTTCTGATATCCACATCCGAGACGAGATGGCTGACTTCCGACATGGCAGGAAAACAACAAGACGAAGACGGGAAGCTCAGCTGCTGATAAATAACAGCTGTCCGCTGCTAGGGAAACATCTCAAGCCGACCATAGACCTACCTACACACACACATTCTTGGTCATTGAACGACTAAAAACGCTAAGATGCTAGCGATTACGGGCAACTAAGCGCTGTGGAACAACAAAAGATCGTCGACTTGATAGGACTTTCTTCGGGAAAATGTTTCCGCTCACAAACTTTGTTCAGCGCACTCTCGAATACGCACCAGTTTTTGCATTTCACTCAATATGCACGCGAGTTTGCATGGATAAGAGGCTACATTTCCATGACAAGGGCGAAAATCGAACTTTTTTCCACTTAAAATACAACTTATTGCTTGCGAAATCAGGTTACACATTCTCTACAAGTTCCATGATTGCATAACAAGCTGAACGACTGAACCTTTTGAATTTTCAGGACATTCTCATATTGCTAACCATTTTTCTGCGCAGATGAGACCCTCGTTTGACCGAAATTTTTTGAAAAAATTTTCCCAAAATTCTACGACCCCCCCCCTTGCGACCGGTCGCAAGCCTGCCCAACCCTGCTTCAAGTATTTACGAGTCGAATTTTCAAAAATTTTTACGACCCCCGTTGCGCCAAGTCGCAACCACGTCCAACGCTGGCGAAAGTTTTACTAAATCACGCTACTGGGTGGCCGTTCAAGAAAATGCCAAAAATTTGACAAAACGCGGTCCTGGGAGGAGGGGTCAGGGTTAAGAAGGTCGTTTCTCCAAATTTCGGCGGAGCTACGACCCCCCCAACTGACCAAAATTTTCGAAAAAATTGCTTTGGCTTTTTGAGGAAAATTTTTTTCTTCATTTCAGCTTGTACAGTGGTTTGGAGTATATTACTTTTTTTCTCCAAGATTTTTAAGACCCCCCTTTGCGCCGGGTCGTAACCCTGGGTCAACCCGGGGGGGGGGATCTGAGAAAATGTCAAAAATTTGACCAAATCACGCCCTCCTGGAGGGGGGCGGTTCGAGCAGAATTAGCCCTCTCCACAGCTTGTGCAGCATCCAGTTGCCAACCAGGAGAAAACACCAACATTTCTGCGGCCTATATTCATCGGCCTTACCACTCCCTAAACGTTGAAATCCCATTTTTAAGCAAAAAAAAAACCAGAAAAATCGCCGAAAATTTGCCGAAGGGGTCTTAAGAGTCGCCGAGCACGAACCATAAGAGTAGACGAATCCCGTAAGCTTATCAAGTATCTAAAAACGCAGTATGAAATCGAGTGCCGTAAGTACCGTACTTATACAGTAAAAGGTCAGTCTTAGCTAAAATAAGCCTTTCGCCCACACAGGGGTTCTACCCTGTGAAAAATGGGACCCAAATCAAAGTTAGAACGCGAAGCGTTCCAGGACTTTCACCAAGAATGCAGAATATTAGTGTGGATGAAGCTCTAACCTGAAACGGCTATGTGCACCTCATCTACATCAGTGCCTGAACACTTTACAGCCAGAAAGAGGTTCTGTACTCGTTTCAAACACCCCCAAAGAGCCTCCTAAATCGGCAGTTCTGATCGGATTAAAAACTTTTATTACTGTAACACCATCGTAATCTCATAATCTTAAGGAAAAAAAACTGAAAATGAATATCATACTCCTGTGCTACGCACGAAAATTTCACCCTTTTTCGGTTTGTTGTTTTTAGCATTTTTTTACACGCCATCTCTCATTTTCAGGTCCAAAAAAGGGATCAAAATAAAGAAGAAAACACACTCTTCTACCAGATTTCTTTCCGTTTCCCGATGATATCGACATCTTTAGCGACTCAGGTCCATACTCATATAGTTAGGTCCACAAAGGTCAAAAAGCAACACTTGCCGCGAAATCGGTCCATTTTCCTCAGTTTGTAGCCTGAGGCTATAGCCAATCTAGCCCAGATTGAATTTGGATCATTTACTCATAATGGGGGGGGTGGAAGAACAAAATCGCAACCCCGTCGGAATTTCATCCATCTAAAGAAGTCAACCCCTTGCGGGTAATTGGGAATTGTTTCGAAGTCAGGTAAAAATAACCCCGGTAGGGAGCGAAACCTTACCCCCCATCATGTGTTATTGTTCCGGAATCTCTTCGAGAAACTTCTGAAATGAACGCCAAACTCCTCCATTTTTAAGGATCCCACGAAGGTGTGCAATTGCGTACAAAAACGCCTTCTCCAACAATTACCAAGCCTTGCGACTCCATAAACCAGCAATTACCAAAGCTATCAAGCCAGTTTCCATTCCAGTTTTCTACGCGGTCACTCCACCAAAGGGTGTTCAATTTGGGAAAAAACTCATTTTTTTTGCGCACTTCCAGCTGTACGTACGCAATTGCACCAATTAGCTCAAGGTCCTTGGACCAAATGTGGAAAAGGTCACACGCGGTCTTTTCAAACTCTCTGACCATATTTTAACCTTGAACACACTGCTAATACGACCCAAACTAGGGTCACACTTCTTCCCATCGTCTGTCAACCTCCCATCGATCGATTCCGAGTCGATAGCGCCGCCGCCGAGGCGTCGATCACGTTTCTTCAAACACAGCCCCAAAGTCAACAACACATCGTGTGCGTAGAAGATGTTTACTTCTCTTTTCTGATCGATCGATACGGAATCGAACATCATATATAGATATAGCATTATATCACATTAAAAACGCAGCACATTCTTAACAACAAATAATAAAGAAAAATACACATATGAAACAACGTTGACCAGACGATGATCATCATCAGTGAACAGAAAAAAAGAACAATCAGGAAGTGCACATTAGCATCGAATTACCTAGTATTCCTTTTTGTTTTCTTTCGTCCGGGGAGGGAAAGACACTTAGCCCAGAATTTTTCCGATTTTTTTGTACATTTTCTACAACAACACACCTGTTTTTTTACTATTTTTATGTACATTTTCTCAATTTTCACCTGAACGACAAACGACACAGACATAGAAAACTGTGGCTTGCAGGGTCCGCGGATTTACTGAGACACTTATAGACACGTCACTTTCACTATATTCCTACAAAAATTAGTGAAAAAAAACAAATCGATTACACAAATGAATCCGGGACCAGCCCAGCTGAGCAGTACATGAGAGAGAAAGCTGTGAGAAGGTTTAATAAACTGGTCAGGGGCAGTAGGGGAAGAACTAGTCACGGCTAGTGTGAAAAAGTCAGAATTTTTGCGAGTTAGCAGGTAAAAAATGAAAAAAATTGGAAGAACTGAGCAAAAAATTCAGGGCGTAAATTCAATTGTATTCTTGCGTTGACTGCAGAACCAGTCATCTATTTGACGGCGCAACACCAATTTCGAAAACCTTGGTTCCAGACAGAAAAAAAGTCACTTCGAACGTGAATTTGAAATCTGCAGATCCAAATCTGTTGAAATTTTGCAAAAGAACTGAGAAAACAATTGAATTCAAGCGCTTTTTCCACCCGAATGCAGAAAAAACTACCTCGGGGTACTGTACTTTTTACGCCGTAAATTCAAATGTGTTTCAGTACCGACTGCACAACAAGTCATATGATTGACAACAGCGCTCCAAATTTCACATTTTGTCGTGCCAATTCTTTTCTTCATAATTTTTTTCCTATTTCCTTCACAGTTCCTCGCAGAACAGTGATGCATATCAGAAAATGGTGGATGACAAGATCAAAATCAAGATCTAGAGCCGCATTTTGCAGTGAAAGTGTAGAAGCAATTGAATTCACGCCTAATTTTTCATTTTCATCTCCAAATCGCAAAAATCGACTGTCTAAACCTAAGCCAGACCCGTTCCACCCGTGGTGGGGTAAGCATCGGACAGACACACACCGAGGGCAGTATGTTAACCCACGAAGGCCGACCGTCAGACCGACCAACTCTAACCCACACAATTGGTACCAAAACACGAAAAAAATTGAGGTCCACCCAAGAAAAATCCCAAAAAAATTCTAAACACAACGTCCTGCACCATTCGCTGTTCGGGTGAGCGGTGCGCGTGGGTGATCGCGTCCTGGCCCTATCAAGGCTCCCATTGATCCACCGTATGATCGGGAGTGAATCGGCACACACAACGATCACCCCAAATCGCCACCTGACCTGAATAGATGGTGTTTTGCCTCCAGGACGATCTTCATTTCCTTCCTTCTTCTTCTTCTGACCAGGGGGGGGGGAGTGGTGACACAGTTCGGCCAGTGGCCAGTCATCGTGGATCGTATGTCTACCGTCCGCGGGCCTCCATTTGGTCCACCGTATGACCGGAAGTTTGAGGACAGCTCACATACAATCCACAGATCACTATTGCACTTCAACCGCGCTGGCGCCACCTAGCATGTAGATATATATATATTACCCAAGCATAAAAGATACCCTCTAGCGAAAGTTACATACACGTAATTAGATAACAAACAACAACGTATATAAGTCCCTTATATAACAACAAGGCAATATGTAGGTACTTACTATCTAAGAATGTATGTAGGAAACTGTAACCCGAAAGGCGTCGACAGGAAGACAGGCGGAGCAGGAAAAAAGTCTCCCGGCGGCTGCGAAATCGACCATGTTGGACTTCAGGATGGCGATGGCGATGCGGCGTTGGTTGTAGCGAAGAGAATGAGGCACTTGGTGTGGACAGAAGGTGGTGGACGACACAGGTAACCAGCTGTGGGGCAGCGGGGGGTCAGGCAGACGTGAACAGCCGTAGTAGGCGTCATACAGTCGTGGATGATGCGTGAATGTCTTCTGCGAATGCGACAGCAGAATCAGAGTGGAGACGACCGCTCAGCAGAATCTCGCGATGTGGGGGGGGGGAGATTGAATAGTATGTACAGACAGTGGTGTGGAGGCTGGAGTAGAGGCCACCATGGTGAGGAAGTCGACGAGGCACTCTCACTACTCGAGACACTGGGGGGGCCAGACAGGCTACATATCTCTGGCTGAGCACGTGGTGGTAGATAGACAGGCGGGTGTGTGTGGTTGGCCCACCCCGAAGGGTTACGGGGGGCGCACACGTGGAACACCGAAACGAGACGGCGTGCCGGCCTCGACCACCCAGCCCGTTATATACCCAGGAGGGCGGGGCCGTCGCGGCGCTCGGCCGCATGCGGCGCCGGCGCGGCCGACCTCCCACGGCGCCGCCACCCCGCGGATCGTACCACGCGGATCCGTGTCTCTCTTTAGTTTGTTCTTGCCTGATCGATAGTCATTCCTTATCACTATGATCACTCTCAAAGGGGTCATCCGGGTGTAGGTCAATGATTAGAGTGGACATTTCGTCTTTAAACTTTAGAATAGGCGCTTTAATGCCGGCAAAACCGCTTTAATGCCCTCAGTAGCCTTTCATTAAAGACCATAAATATAATTTTACATACTTGTTCTGCGCTCAATGTCTTCATAAATTGAATTATTCCTTAATTGCCCTGGAATTGTGTTAGGGTCAATTGAATTTACCGGATTTCTCATGCCTTTTCTCACAGAATATCACTAATAAGATTTGTGATAAATGTCCTTAGCACTAGACAAGTTGACTGCTAACACTTTTTCAGAGATCGCTATTATTCGATTATTAAGAGAAAGAAACATTTTTCTCTCTTTTTTCTTTTTCTACGAAAATATCCAACAATTGAGGCTGTATTTCCGTGATTTCTTTCTTTTTTTGAAAATTTACGCCTTTGGAATACATAAAGTTGCGTATGGCATTTGTGATAGATATCCTCAATTTATGATATTTTATTTTTGTTGATATTACATATTTTTCTACAATTTTACCTCAATGCCGACCAACATTCTAGAGTTCTTGGAGCTGTTCTGAAATCGGTTGCTTAATAGATCAGTTTTCTTCGTTTTTCCGTGTCTTTTGTGCGAAATTAAGGGTTTGATTCGTGACAAATGTCCTATGAAGTATTTAGGAAGATTTGTTTGCAGAAACCTAATAATTGTCCGACTCTTGGGAGGTTCTTGTTTTTTTTAATCTTCAAATTCACGCCTTTGGATTACCTGAACTTGTGTATGAGGCTTGTGATAGATGTCCTCAGAATTCTGGAGCATTACAAGGTAGTTTACAATATTTGATTTCTATGAAATTTGCCACTTTTTCGTACGATTTTTTTTCTATCCCCCCATGCCGACCAACACTTGAGAGTTTCTAGACCTTTTTTTCAGAAACCACTGCCGAAGAGATGATGATTTTTTGTCGGGGATTTACCTGCTTTTTGTGTGAAATTTTGATTTGTGGTAAATGTCCTTAGAACTAGTTAAATTGACTACTAAAACTTTTTCAGAGATCACTATTAATCGATTATCGAGAGAAAGAAACATTTCACTTGCTACGAAAATACCTAACAATTGAGGCTGACTTTCCGTCATTTCTTTCCTTTTCGAAAATTTACGCCTTTGGAATACATGAAGTTGCGTAACTAGGTATGTGGTTTGTGATAGATGTCCTCATTTTATAATAATTGATTTCTGTTGATATGGCAATTTTTTTTCTACAATTTCTTCTCAATGCCGATCAACATTCTAGAGTTTCTGGAGCTGTTCTAAAGTCGGTTGCTTAAGAGACCAGTTTTTTCGTTTTTTCCTGTTTTTTTTGAGAACTTAAGAGGTTTATTTGTAATAAATGTCCTATAAAATCCCTAGTCTTGTTACGTTTATTTCTAGTAGATTTCATTGACTTATAATATTTGGTTTTACGATCCCCTTCCGAGATGAAGAATTGCTTGAGCTTTTTTGAGCGACGAATCTGGAAAGTATTTCAAACCTGTGGTAATGAAAGTTAGCTATTAGTACATCATTTTAGCCTACCAAGTGGATAGGAAAAAAAATCTTTTTTTCTCCAAAAAATAGTTACCAGCATTTTTTAGGAGTTTTACGAACTTACGAGCGAGTTTTTCTTTCTTTCAAGTCTTCTTTAAAATTTTGACAATCCCGTTACGGCGGGTCGCAACCCTCCCGATAAAATTAGGTTTTTGGAAGAAGATTTTTCTGAAGTCACCTTAAAATTGGATGACTTTCCGGATTTTCGGGACCTTTTCATCGAAATTCTGTCGGATATATTGGCCCAGGAACCGAGAGGGAAATCCATCATTCTGTGGTCAAGGGTCTCAGCGAAGTTTATAGTAATGTTGCAGTCCCCTAAAATAGATTTTCAAACAGGCTGTCTATTTTGCTCGGAGAATTTTTCTATTATATTATTCTATACTGCTCTGGGAAAAAAATGAATTCCACCTAAACTTTTCTGCAGAAAAACCGTATGCTGCAAATTTTTATTAATTTTCTATTGTATTTTTCTTTCATTTTTTCTATCTGTCCTCTCAAGACTTTTCTGACCAAATTTTTCTAATCCATATTTTAAAAATAATTAATTAATGGTTTGCCCAACTCGAGAAGTATAGACGCGTTCAGCTGCGATTCGCTACGTGAACAAAAGGATTTTCACGCAAAATCAGCTCGCCAATTAAAATGTTTTTTCTTGGCGAAACTCCACTTTGCTTGAATCGTAAACCTTCGAAAGTCGTCCTTCAGACAGGTTTCCTAGATCTGTCAATGTATCAGTCAGCCTCTAGACGATTCCACGCGCAGCTTATGGTTTCGACGAAGGGGGGGGGGGCGAATTACAGCACGACTCAGAAAAATAAAACAAGTTACTTGTAACATAAAAGGCCGAAAACAAGTTTCTTGCAACATATCTGAGCCGGTGTAAGTTATTTGCAGCGTGTTTCTTAAGTTACATGCAACATATCACCGGGATAGCGCGTGTAGTGCGCCTTCGGTATGTCACATGTAACTTACATGGCACATGACAAGTCTCAAGTAACCTAAATCGGCCAAGGGGGTATTTTCAAGGGGAGTATACGACGCACTTCCGGGGTCAGGCTTAGGACAGGTGTTGCTGTCGGTTCGATTACCCAAGTTTGAGGTACTCGACCCCACACTGACGGTGAAGGTTCTGCATAGCGTTTTTCACTGACGTGTGGTCTGCGTCGCGTGTCGTCCGCATCGCGTGATGGCCACCTGTGATGAATATACAAATGTAATTTACACGTAGCATAAGTGTACCTTGCATGTAATATTAATTTAAGTTACATGTAATATAAATATAACATGATTTGAGACATTCAAGAAAGTTACATTTATATTACAAGTAACTTGTTTTTATTTTTATGTGAAGATACGCCCGTATCGCAGGGTCAAGCGGAGTTGTGAAATTCCTCAACGGGGGGTTGCTGGAAATTGAAGGCTACTCAGAGAAATTGAAACAAGTTACTTGTAGGATAAATGTAAGTAACTTGAATATCTCAAGTAACATACATTTATATTATATGTAACATACATTTGTTTCACATGTAACTTAGATTTATATGACATGCAAGTTACATTTATGTTACGTGTAACTTACACTCATGTATTCACCGTGGGTGGCCCGGCGCAGATAACGCGCCCGCACGCGGCCACGCAAAGCGGAAAGCGCTCTGCGGGGCCTTCTCTGCAATTGGGGTTCAGTACCTCGAAATTGACGCCTGTTCTAAGGCTGACCTCAGGAGTGCGTCGTATACTCGCCTGGGAAATGCATTCTTGGCCGATCTAAGTTAAATGCGAAATATCTTGGCCAAGTATCTTGGTCATTCTCGAGCGACTTATCAAACATCGTGAAGGAACGACCAGAGATGAGCAAGCCGGTTTTCGACCTGGAAGATCGACCATCGACCAAGTGTTCGTCGTGAGAAGAGTAATTGAATCGTGGCAGCGGTTTTCGAAGCCATTACAGCTTGCTTTTTTGGACTTTGAAGCCGCGTTCGACTCTCCTCATCGTGATCGATTGCTCAATGCTCTGCGAGCAGATGGAGTCCCGGAAAAGTATGTTCGGTTAATCGAGGACATGAACAAAGGAACAACAGCAGCAGTTCGTTACACCTGTCGGATTTACGTCAGCTTTCGAGGTGAAAACAGGAGTAAGGCAAGGAGCCGTTGCAGGACCTTTTCTTTTCAACTTCGCCGTTGATGACATCATGCGTAGAGTTGCAGAACAGTTTCCTGCGGATGTGATCCTAACACCATCAGGACGCTCCCTTGTCGACCTGGAGTACGCCGACGACATTGTGTTATTCGCTGAAAACAACGCAAAACTGCAAAGGATTGTGAACCTCGTTTCGAAGTATGCCGCAGCCTGGACTTCGTCTTCGTCCCGACAAATGCAAGCAGATGTGGGTCTCTCAGAGGCCTTCAACTGGAGTTTTTGTGGACGGACAACGTATCGAACTGGTGGACGATTTCTGTTATTTGGGCTGTTTGCTGAAGAACGATGGTAGTTATGCAGCGGATATTCGACAACGATGTGCGAAAGCTACGTCTGCATTCAATTCTCTAACCAAGTGTTTGTGGTCTACCACCATCGCGAAGGAAGTCAAGTTGCGCGTCTACCTATCCGCTATTCGCCCTATCATGATGTACGGATCGGAGACGTGGGCAGCACCGAAAAACGCAGATGGAAAGGTTGGATTGCACGGAGAGGAAGCTTTTAGGCGTTTGCTTGATATTTCTGGCCGCGTGTATGCCATAACGAAGACCTTTACAAGGAAATCGACGCAGTACATCAACGCTTGGCTCCGGGCGAGATTGAACCAGCATCTCCCAACGCCATCTCAAGCAGCGATGGAAAGTCGACTTCGACTGCTCGGGCATATACTAAGAAGAACGCCGGATCGTCTCGTACAACACGCTTTAAAAATGCTTCCAAATCCTGTCTGGAAACGGCCACCTGGGCGTAGGCGAAAGTTCTGGACGGATGTGGTCAAAGAGGATTTAAAGTCACTCGGCATCGAAAGACAGTTCAGGCGCGATGGTTCGTTTCGCAGGAAATGGAATAGTGACAGCTGGATGGAATGTGTTCAAATTGTGGCTGAAGACCGTGAAAAATGGACACGGCTGACTACTAGGACGGCACACCTCGGTGAAGATGCGGAATGACCGCGTCAGGCGAAAGCCAACCGATTAAGTCAAGTAAGTCATCTTGGCCAAGTAGTAAGTTACATGCAGCATATCGGAAGAGCCCTACCGTCCATATGTTACACGTAACTTAAATGGCCTGAGATAGTTCGCGATTACCTTACATAGGCCTAGATATGTTACAAGTAACTTGTTTTCGGACTTTTATGTTACACGTAACTTTTTATTTTTCTGAGTAGGGGGATCGCAATTATTTCAGACTAAAAATGTACATTTCTGGAAATTAAAAGTATAGAAATCACTTTCCACTACCTAAAAATTTCAACTTTTTTTCGCGTGAAAATGCCTAAAATTTACACTTCGAGGGGAGATCGCGAAAATTTTGGATTTTTGGGGAAAATTGATGGCCGGGATGGGGTCACTCCGATTTCGGGCTGCAAACGTGGCTGAAATATTGTAGTTTTGGGCTGAATTGAACCCTGTTTTCCCAAAGAGAAAAAATGCCTGCAATATCTATGATTCACCAGTAAATCCTTCGAAATCCTCGTGATAGTCCGTGTGTACAAACACATATTATCCCAGCTGTCCGACTATATTCGGCAATTTCATAATCGGGTGATTCAGTGTTTCTGCAGCGCGATAATGGAAGAATTATGATGCGATTGGTAGTATAGATCCCATATGACTAATCCATGGGATTCACCCAGATTGTCTACCATGATAGTTTAGAGTTCCGTCGTAATCATGATGCAATATGCTTCGGGAATATTTGACAGTTTTTCTCTGCGAACACGTGGTCCGTGTGTTATCTGACAGTTGAGTGTGTTCATAGAGACGTCAGCAAATTGCATCACAGAAACATACCACCCCACACAAACACATCACAACGTCACAATGAAGGACGCCTTTCAATCAGTCAATCACGCCATACAATTATTGCCGGAAAGAGGTGCCTTCTGTTGTGTACTTGAAGAATGTACACTTTTTCCGCGCATCGGTGGCAATCAGTCGATCAGAGATGAAAATCCAATCTGGAAAACATAGTAGGAAGACATGTGACGTCAAAGGAACATGCATGGTCAGGCGCCCCTGATTGGAATCTCGACATGTGATGTGACTAACTGGAAGAGACAGCTATCCACATAGCCATCATATATCCGAGGCAAGGGTTTTCGGATAAGCGGATTCCGTTTTTTCAACGATTCGAGCTACGGTTCGAGTTGGGTTTCGCCTTTTTTGGCTATTCGAATTTTGAGTCGTCAAATTTTCGAATCTTTTGGAGGGATATCCGAAATTATCCTAATCGGATCCAATATACATATAATAGCCATTGGTGGGCCGCTGTGGAAAGTGGGGGTCAGTGGTGAGCATCGATTAGCCAACTTCTAATTTAATCAGGCACAGAGTTGGACGCCATAGAGATGGTGAAAATAGTTTTTCTGCACTCATTCACGAGTTAGCAGTGAAATACGTATTTGGGAAGCGCGTCTTCTCTACTGAAGGGAAGTGAGGGTCAGCGAGGAAATGGAGAGCAAATTTAATATATAAGCGAAAAAAAACAGAATAATCCAGATGAAGTGAAAGAAGAAGATGGGACAGGGAGAAAATGAAAGAAAAAATATTTTATAAAGTTTACTAAAATGAAAGAAAAAAGATTTCATAAAGTTTACCAACATCACACAAGTTGGCTGCTCGGCATGTGTGTCTATGGGGTCGTTTATACTTCCGCCGCCGAGCGGCGCGGCACAGTGCATTTCTGTGATATTGATCACGCGGCACGATCGATGCTGCAGGATTGCACTTCGCTGCGCCGCTCGGCGGTGGAAGTATAAACGACGCTAGTTACTCAGAGGCAGGAAACGGATTACACGAAAATGTTCAAAAAATAGGGAAGATATGTAATCAAAATATAAAATAACACCTACAATTAATTGACATTTCGTGATTTGCTGGCTTGCCATATACTTGAATCGGGACCTGATGGCACATAAAATAAGAAGGGTCAGGAGAAAGGGATTTGACCTGTGACTAAAAAGCGGCTAGAATAAAAAGGACCTGGAGGAAAGGAAGACAGAAAAGGAAAAGGTGAAGAAAAAACTCAGAATCCACTTAAATGCTACAAAACGGCTACTCAGAATAGCATCGTTCGATATCCGGTGAAAAAAAACTAGCAGAATGGATTTCGGAAGCAAATTTTAGTTAGGAGCGTATAATAAATTTTTGTAGAACGACCGGGAAAAGGATGAAAAAAAACGAAAAAAATTCTCCAAATCTACCAAGATGCCACAGATTGGCTGATCAGCATTCAGCATCCGGAATTCGATTCTTTTTAAATTTAGCCTTAAAATTTACAGGGAAATGTTAACAGATAAGTCACAAAGCTGGAAAGTGAAGTTTTATGTACATACAGTCCAGGACAACGGAAAAAAGGCTTTTCTGCGATTGCGTATTTCCACCGAGCATACTGTAGGTTGCGCTGTAATCGACGGCAATGTAATTTTATCCAGAAATTCGAAGGAAAAAGATCGCAAACGTTGAAAAATCGTGAGTTTCTCCCCACATTCAAACATTGACAAAATACCTAAAGTCATTATCATAGATACACGCAGGAATCGAAAAAAAAATTGAAAACAAAAAAAAGGAAAGAATTTTTCTCTTTTTTTTCCTGCGTGTATCCATGTTAACGACTATAGGTGTATTGATAATGTTTGTGTGCGAGGGAAATCTCACCATTTTTCAGCGTTAGAAATGTTTTTTTCTCCAAAATTCACTAAAAATACAACTTAGTCGTCGATTTTGGCGCAATCTACAGTATGCTCAGTGGAAATACGCAATCGCAGAACCGCCTTTTTTCCTCTGCCATAGAATTTAGGCGTCGCGGAGACCCTCGTAATTGTGGATTTCGTTGCCTGGAGTGACGCCGCTTCGCTTGACTTCCATTCAGCGACTCTAAACTGGTCACCGGTGCCGAATCGCGCACGCACTCGTAGTCGTATTCCTGCAGACCGATGTCGTTTGAAAGCTGCGTTCGTTGCTCTGAAGCGTATGCCGTTCATATTGAGACAACGCCCATTGTCAGCTGCATAAACACCAGGTTTGGTGCATTCCACCCGAGACACCTTGGGTTTGTCCGGAGACAAAGGCGTATCGCGGGTTCCGCACCACAATGAGAACATGATCACACTTCTGACTGGATATAGCCTTAGGCGAAGTTCGAGTCAAATCTGAGGTCTCCACCAAACTACATAGTTATGGAGCGTTATCGAATTCCGAATTTACACCACAGGCTCCTGTTCGGCACCCTAAAAGCTTTATATCTGAGGTTTCGTCAGACTACCGTAGACATACAGTAGTATTCTGACAATGGCTCACAGATTCGGGGTCAGCGCGTCGAAAATCACCTTCCTGGGCAAAATTTGGATTCAAAAATTTGCTATTTGGTTCTATATTGTTGGAGGTTATTAAGGGCATCAGATGATCTTTAGAGATGTTAGTCACTAAGATTACATCTCCTGCTGGATTCCTAATTTTTCGCCTCTTTGTTTTTGGAGATGATTGATATCTTTCTAGGCAACCGCTCAATTTCTAGGTCCTAAAAAAACTTTGTCTGACAAAAAGTGCCTACACTGGGGAACATTTGGGAGAGGTTTATCATGAGGGAATTTCGTTTATTCAGCGTCGGTTAGTGGACTGCAGAATCTGCAATGAGTTTACGCTCAAAAACAGACTGCGTGGGATCTATCAAATGTTTTTTTTTGTCCAGCCGTGCCCATTTTAGTCCACTAAATCGTAGTAGTGTCTATTCTCAGCAATTACTCCGTCAGTAATTGGATGCGTGGCAGGTGCGTGTCGAACGATGTGCATCTGATGCAATCGTCCGAGATGCAACAGCAGGTGTCCGGTTGACCTTTGCCCACATGGTCACCCGCTGTGCTCTCAACACGGTTTGACGTCTGGGCCACGCTATACACTGTACACAAACAAGCAATTTTTCTTTATTGCTGCAGAAGTGCTATATAGCAGCTGCTCAATCACACAGGCAGCGGTCAGTTACGCCTGACTGCCATTGCCTGATAGTGGGACCTGTCGAGAATTGACAAGGCACAGAATGTTGGCTGGTCATTCAGGTGGAAGAGGACTGGTTTGTCAACAACCTTGGTTGAAATTCAATGTCCTTGACGACCTTCGGAAAACTTTTTCTGGTCTCAGACTTGTTGACGGCAGAAGGAATGGGGCAGGCGACAGATCTTGTCGGGTTGCATGGCGAATAAACGAATAACGCCTATTAGACAACAAAAATACTGAAACACAAGGAGTTTAAATACACTAGTCTAAACAACTCTAAACGAACGCTAGCATATTTTTTTGAATATGTATTAATAACACAAATGCTTCCTTCCCTTCTTATGCAATGGCTGAGCGCCCCAAAATATGGAGGAAGTTTGAATCTATTGTCCGTTATCCGTTTCTCATCCGTTAGGTTTGGAAAACGAAAGATGAAACGGATAGGATACGCCATCCGATAACAGATAACTGATAGCAGACAACGCGCTCATCCCTGGCGCCCACGCAGCTTTCCATCAGGGCTCAGAAAAAAACCATAATACGCGAGAGAATTGAAAAATAAGCAGACTGAGGACGGTGAAGCATCTGAATGACTAACTGGGTTTTATCCCAATATCCTCCTTTTGCGTGAGAGGGAGAAAATCTTGCACTTGCGTCCTAGCAAAGCTGACTGAATCAGGGATTGACGTCCCTTCTGATCCTCCTTGATGTCTTGATGGCACATGGGATAACCTCGCTTAACAACCGTATGAGTCGTCCATCTGTTCGTCGGCCCCTTTGTTGAGTGAGCCGCATGGGGTCATCATGACTACCTAAAGCCTAGTCCGCTCAGATGACTACGAGCGGAGCAGGCAGCGGAGCGGTCGGTCATGGGAAAATATAACAGCGATAAGGAGATTCCGACATAATAAGCCCGATGAGCCTTACCTCGACCGGCTCAAAATGTCGAAGCTAGGCTATAGCTTCGTTGGGAAATCTGTAGTTACCCGCGATACTGACGAGAATTCGTCCCCTGGTTTCAAAAAATGATCTATAATATGTGGTAGGAAAAAAAAGATAAGAAACAATTTGAAGATTTCCGAAAGTTTAGGTTCCTAGCAAAAGTAAAGATTTTTCATGGCCATTTTTTTTTGAAAAATTAGAAATATACTCAGTTGAAAGGGGAAGGTAAAGAAAAATGAAAAAAAGTTTTGAAATATTCCTGAGAACGATTTGGCGTAGAATAATTCGAATAAAATGTAGTGAAATAGTTGAAAGTATGATTTGGCAGTCGAGTTTGAACCAACTATTTATAAGAGTTGTGCAAAATGAGAGATCGCATTGTATAATTTTATCCGTAGGACATATCAAAGCAAAATCATGCGTGATATGGAACAAACAGTTGATTTCACTGCACTTAATACTTGATCGCGGCATTCCAGCTCCCGAACAAGCTTTTACTGCTTGCCTTATCACGCGTGATTTTGCTTCGATATGTTCTACGGATAAGCTTATACAATGCGATCTCTCATTTTGCACAACTCTTATCAATAGTTGGTTCAAACTCGGCTGCCAAATCATACTTTCAACTATTTCACTACATTTCCCAAAAATCAAGTTATTCTACGCCAAATCGTTCTCAGGAATATTTCAAAACTTTTTCAATTTTCTTTACCTTCCCCTTTTAACTGAGTATATTTCTAATTTTTCGAAAAAAATGGCCATGCCAAATCTTTACTTTTGCTAGGAACCTAAACTTTTAGAAATTTCATTTGTTTTTCCTGAAGGTTTCCTTTCTAACATGGTTTATGCCTGGTGGTGTTAATTCAAAGCAAACCCACTGCCCTCCCCCCCCTTTCTATGACGTCCTGCACGCACGCACTGATGTCCTGCACACTTTCTACAGCGTCCGGCGCACTGTTATTTGGGTCCCACACACTTTCTACGGCGTTCTGTGGCCCACTTCTGATTCACACCGTGCGCCGTTCCAAAAAGTACTTCCGAGATCCCGCCGTATTGATTGAAGCGTTGCCCCGTCTCAGAGCGCGTTCAATCCTGAGCAAATGCCTATCAGTAACGGTGTTTATTTCATTAGTTCATTTTTACGGATGAGTAAACGTCGGATGGTTTATAATAACATGTTCACGTGTTTTTGTCTTTCCTGACCCTCAATTTTGAGGTTCCACAAAAATTGAGCTACAAACTTCAAATTTTGACAGGAGCTAGGTGCAATCATAACCAACTTTCTGGCCAAAAATGAGCTTTCTAGCTCAACGTTAAGTGTTCCAACAAGATCGTGTACGCCAACTGAAAAAAAGGAGATGAACCCTTTTCTTGACCAAAATCACGTGGTTTTGACAATTTTTCTCGAATCTCTGATAACCATTCCGGACCAATTTTTGAACAGTTATTCAGCCTCCTAAAGTGTATTAAATGCAAAAAGAACGGTCTTCCTACGTTTACTCTGGACCCTGATACTGAGATCAGGGGGTTGCGCGATGGCGAATCAAAGCCAAATCTGGTGAGCGCTTCGCGCTCACCACAATTGTTAAGTTTCACCAATACACTTGGGTAGAAAGAAAAACGGCAAAAGAACATTACTTTCTTGAATTTTACAAATTCGAACACCTTCGGCCTTAACCTTTTCCTAGGAGCAATATGGGACGCTGAACACAAGTAGAAGGTCCATTTTCAGTTTTTTTGGAGATTGCGGCAGGTTACTGTAGACAAATGATACTTTTCTTACTGTAACTTACCGAACTCTCAGAAGAGTCTGGAAATGGGCCTTACTTTGTGTTCAGCGCCTCAAGTAACTCTTTTGGGCAGAGTTCGGGATAAAATGTTGAGTGGGTCTAAAACATATTTTTTTCGCATTTCTGATCTACCCGTGTGTATTAAAGAAATTTAACGATTTTTGAAATGTTTTCACCTTTCCCGCAACACTGAACAGACAATTTCTCAGAACTCCAGTTCGTTCTAGAATCAATCCCTGGATAAGTTAATCCTGCGGCAGCAGTTTTTGAGAAACATTATATAAGTAAGCATCAGAAATCGAACCACTGGCGTGTTTGGAGGTGGTGCAGGGTTTTAATCCACAGTCTACAAAAATTATAATCGTTGATGACAAATCCAAGGGATGGAAGAGGATAAGGGAGGACGTCAGTCCTTGACGGCGTCAGTTTTACCAGGCGACATTCACGTAAGTGTGGTGTTTAGCTTTATCATGCAGAAGGGGGATTTCAGAGTGATATCCTCCTTGTGCACTATAAGGCTGATCCCTGCACTTACGTCTATGTCATGCCGTGTGGTGAAACTGACGGAGTTAAGAATTGACGTCTTTCATTCCTCGGACATACCCTCTACGATTGCATGTTTTGTCGACTTGTCCGTCGACGCGATAATCCATGCTTTTGATTCTGCTCGCCTTTCTCCCAACAACTATTGTTTTTTTTTTGGCCCTGATGGAGACCTTCGTGGGTCTTAAAGGCAGTGTTCACGATAGAAGTCGTTTTTCTGTTTTTCCGCCTATCTTGAAAACGGTCCCATGCTGATTCCAATGTTGTTTTTGGAATCGTGCAAGACCTTCTAGGAACGGAGTTATGGCCCCTCAAAGTTCAGCTAGGAAACATTGTGGACGAGTTGTCCGAGGCTTGTAACTCCCGTTTTTTGCAGCCGATGTGTGCGAGCTGACCTGAGTAAAGAGAGACGTTGAGAATGAAGGGAAGAACGGGACTTTTGATCGGAAACCATCGCTCATCTCACCACGAATTCATGGGAGCTGTTATAGGACGTGGGCGGAGTGGCCCATTGGCTTGGCTGGCCCACGGGATTTTCACCCACTTACCGGCCGTTTTTCGTCGCACTTCCGTTCTTAATCTTCTTAGAGGGAACGAAAGCTTACGTTTTAACCAAAAAAACGTGCAACTTTTTCTTCGTGAACACTGCCTTTAAGGGTGAAAGCGCTGCCTCTTTTTTCGAGGTTTTTCCTGTATGGATGCCGTTTTTTCTGAACTTTCTGTAGTTTCGCTGCACATTGATCCTGTCAAAAATCCAAAACCTAATAGAATAAATGTAATTCGAGGCTTTGTTGAATCTCTGACAAACAAATCGGAACCCGTTCCCAACTGATCGATTCGGGGGGCATTCGGTTGCGTCATAATGGCGGGCGGCACACTCATCCACGAGAGAGACAATAAGTATGATGCAATAGCGGCGGTCAGGCGGTATACCGTACGTTTCCTTATTTGCCATTAGGGAATCTGGGGCAAGAGCTTATTATGGCCCAACGGGAAATCTTTTCTTCCTCGCGATTGATAGCATTAGTATGTAAAAACTCTTTGTGGCTGGGGACCGGCGCCAAAACTCCGCATAAGCTGTACTCAGAGGCGAAACAATATGGGTGTTATTTCCCCGCGGGACAAAATTGCCTTCCTGGTTATAATAACTTTGTAATCCTGGGTTATTTGCAATATTTTTCGATTTCAAACTGTTTTCATGTTAAAATCCTCACAGTTTTTGTCTCACTTCTGCTTCCGGGTTCTGCTGCGTTTGCAGAATTCTGTGCTGGAAGTTGAAGAATAGAAATTGGCCCGATTTAGGACAGTTCCAAAGTCACACACACACACACACATACTCAGGCAATCGCGGGGGTCGGTGGCAGGTTAAAACGCCCCTTTCCAAATGAAATTGATCCGATGCGGCTGATCGGCGGAGGTTTCGGCATGACTCATAACTGCCGAAGTTTTCGTGGTGATGTCTCATATGTGGCGGAGTTTTCGGGGCAACGTGTTGTAGTGTCTGCACTGTTTTTCTCTGGTACTCTGTCGTGTAGAGAGCGGAATCGGTAGCCCACAATGTATACGCTGCACTGGAATGTGAGGTGTTTGTGCTTATCACGGCTGACAGCTCGGGATGTCGACGCTTTGGCGGGCGTCGGTGGCAGGTTGACAGGTCAATTGTGCTGCCTCTCAACCTGCCACCGACGCCCGCGACTGCAGGAGTGGTAGAGGGTGGTCGGTGGGAGGTGATTAGGCGAAACTTTCGGTGTAAACACGTGGGTGTGACGTCACACTGAGTGGTCGGTGGGAGGTGATAAGGCAGAGCTTTCGGTGCGAACGGGTCAAGGATGATGTGGCATTGTAGGGTCGGTGGGAGGTTGACACGCGGAGTTTTCGTCATGAATGGGGGAGTTTTCGGGCCTTGCCCGCCCCTTTTTTCGTTTCGAGCGGGAGCACGCTACCTGTTCAACTCCTCTCAACAGGCCACCGACCCCCGCTAGTGTGTGAGTACATATGCCCTTCATTAGTATTCCAGCTACATACAAGCCCTCTCCCGACTGTACAGTTCCCTTGTTGGAAGATGCTAAAGTGGAGACTGGACTTTCGGGATTTTCTGTCTATCCGCTTTCTTATCCGGTAGTGCGGTTGTTCCTGGAAGGAATTGATAGTTTTGTATAATTTTTTTTACTTTTTTACCAGTCTGTAGTAGTATTTCTTATAGAATATCTGAAATGAAAAAATGAGATAACAATTCATTAAATTTTCATTACTGAAAACGTAGATTGCACAAGAAATAGTACTCTTTCTTGTCTCTGGTCCCTAGGCAATATAAGGGCTTTTCACGTTCACACGTCAGCCGCGACCGAGCTTGATAAAAAAAATTCAAAAAAATTGTTTTTTATCACCTCAAGTTTGATTTCTTCTCCAAATTTGTCACCCAAAAAAAAACTAATTTTTTTCTCATCCTAGAGGGAGGTCATGAAAATTTCGAATTTCAAAGAAATCTGGTCAACAGCGTGGGTGGGGGGGGGGGCAGTGGCTCCTCTGAAAAATTGGCGCAACGGCCTGCTCAACCCTGATGTTAACTGATTCAAAAATTCTTCAATGGTTGGACCCACCCATTTATTCTATAGTCTATTGGAAAATTATTCTGCCGTCCTTGTAAAATACTTACTGTGCTTCTCTGGGCCAAATTCCGGTCCGCAATTGCGTCTCGACACGCTTTGCAGCCGCGCGCTTCCAGGTCGGAAGAGTTTTCAGCGCCGCAGCCGCCGATCTGATGACTCTAGGTGGGTTTTGGAAACAGGAAATCAAAAAAAAATTGGAGAAAGTTGTATACAAAAGCCACATCGAGTCGGCTTTGGCGCTGGAAACTCGACCGACTCGAGCGCGTGCGGCCGCAAAGCGTGTCGAGACGCAATCGCGGACCGGAATTCGGCCCAGAGAAGCACAGTAGTGTGTTTGCGAACTCAGCCACTTTTCGTTTTTCTGTGTTAAAAAAAAGTAGTCTTTTAGACTTTTGCTTCGTATCATCTTAAACATACTTTAAAGTTCAATCGTAGCGCGGCGTGATAATATTTTATCTATGGACATCGATCGATAACGCGCCGCTCGTCGAATCATATGTATATCCCGTCGTTTATGGTTCTTCCGCTGAGCAACCTGGAAATGTTATCGTGTAATATCGATCGTGCGGGCCAAGTAGTCTATATTGAGCGTCGTTTATACCTCTGTCGCCGGGCGGTGAGGCGTAGTGCAATTCTATAATATTGATCATGGTGCGCCGCGTGATCAATATTATATGAAGGCACTTTGCCGCATCTCCAGATGATGGAAGTATAAGCGACGGCTCACAGAAATGCGTTGTGCCTCGCCGCTCGGCGGTTGGAGTATAAGCGAACCCTATGAGACATGACGTCGCACCGCGCCTTTGCGAAACTTCAAACCCCTTACATATCATTTTCTGTGTAAGAATGCATTAATACTGTATGCGACGCTCGAATCCTTTCGATCTTCCATGGCCCAGTTCGATGTGATCTCTTTACAAATTCATCTGACCGGTTGCATGCTCGAGAACACGAAAATGTCGGAGAATGGGACGAATTGGCCGATCTACTCCACTCGGGACCCTCTTCCTCTCTGTGGTTTTAAAGATCCGGTTGGAGTTGTCAACGCAGTTTGCGAAGGTCATGATTGGGATATCCCGAGTCAACCTATCCCGTATTTCACATTTTCGTGTGCTTACGCTCGAAACCTATATAATTATCAATTTCGGAGTAAATTTCGTTTTCGTCTATCGCGTTTGTGTGCGTGCGTACGCCGCGTCTCCTCCTCCCCCACACTTTCTCGCTGACTCTCCCCTCGCTCAGCACAAGCGCGCGAAGGAACAGATGAAATTTGGCTCCGAACCAGAGAATATGTACTGACCTTACCGTAGTGAATCCTGGTCCGCAATTGCAGACAATCGTTGCTGTAACACGCACGCCTCGCAGAATCGTGCTGTGACTATGGGTAATCGTGCTGAGGCGACAAGGTCCCGGCGCGAGTACCTTCTAGATGCGTGCTGCAACTGTGGACCGGTATTTCGC
The DNA here is from genome assembly GCA_029168955.1 of Aplectana chamaeleonis. Classification (NCBI taxonomy): domain Eukaryota; kingdom Metazoa; phylum Nematoda; class Chromadorea; order Rhabditida; family Cosmocercidae; genus Aplectana; species Aplectana chamaeleonis. The sequence continues at coordinate 171,840 of JAPDOI010000116.1, read as the reverse complement.
CACGCTAAGGACAGTGCGCAATTACATAACCTTTATGTAAATTCAGTGCTGTTGATCGCGTGCGTGTGTGCTGCGTCTTTTTCCCCCACGCTTTCACACTGTGTCTCGCGTCGCTCCGCACACGCACACGAAGGACCAAACTGAATTTGCTCCAGAAATAGAGGATATAAGTCTAGAAAAACTGGCAGAAGCTGAACTTAGGTCTGCGGACGCAACGCTGTGGCTTTTTTCCAGTACAATCACGTTTTTATGAGAGAATTTTATGGCACACCCCAGGAATTCTCTCTGGTTTGTTCCATGCTAAATGGGGTGGGTATGTTACCACGGCGGCTGGACGATTTTGTACTTTTGCGGGATAGAGTGTGTGTGCTCATTCTGACAGCGCATACGCAGATTCCTCTCATGACTTTTGCACTTCACAACACTATTGACGTCGTACATCCATGTCCTTCGATTAAGCCATGGCGGAGCTACGTGGGCCGAAATTGTCCGAATGATCGTCGCTACCCTGCACTTCCGTGCAGGTGACCTGCGACATATAGCCGCATCCGGCTAAGTGGTCTGATTTTACCCGTTCTTTTCTTTCCCAACATCTGCCACTTTTAAGGCAGTGTTTACGAAGAAAAAGTGACATTTTTTTGGCTAAAACGTAAGCTTTGGGTCCCTCTAAGAAGATTAAGAACGGAAGTGCGACGAAAAACGGCCAGTAAGTGGGTGAAAATCCCGTGGGCCAGCCAAGCCAATGGGCCACTCCGCCCACGTCCTATAACAGTTCCCCCTGAATTCGTGGTTAGATGAGCGATGGTTTCCGATCAAAAGCCCCGTTCTTCCCTTCATTCTCAACTTCTCTCATTATCCAGGTCAGCTCGTATACATCGGCTGCAAAAAAACGGGAGTTACAAGCCTCGGACAACTCGTCCACAATGCTTCCCTAGCTGACTTTTGAGGGGCCATAACTCCGTTTCCAGGTGCTCTTGTACGATTCCAGGGACATCGTTGAAATCAGCATGAGACCATTTCCAAGATAGTCGGAAAAACAGAAAAACGACTTTTATCGTGAACACTGCCTTTAAAGGCACAGTCCAACCTCAGAATCGTTTTTTCTGTTTATCTGCCTAAATTGAAGACAGTCTCACGCTGATTCCAAAGATATCTCTAGAATTGTACAAGACCCCTAGGAACGAAGTTATGGCCCCCCAAAAATTGCGCTATGGAAGCATGGTGGACGAGTTGTCCGAGGCTCGTAACTTCCGTCATTTGCAACCGATGAATGCGAGCCGAACTGGAGAAAGAGAGAGGCTGAAAATGAAGGGAAGAACGGGGATACTGGTCGGAAACCATCGCTCATGTCGCCGCTGTTGAGCTCGAAAGATTGTAGAAGGGGCGTGCCAAAGTGGCTTCCCGGTATGGGCGCCCCAGGGTGGCTTCCCTCTATACCTCGCTTATTCGGAGGAATTGAGAGCTCGCATTTGGCAGGAGCTATATAGGGTGGGTCTACTTCACAATTGTATGGGAATCTCAGATTTCGTCCCTGAGCTTGGACTGTGCCTTTAAGGGCGGTTTTTTATCTCCCAAACCTTTTTCTGGTTTGCCGTACCGTAAACGCCATCAAGGCCAGCCGTTGTCGAAGTCATTTTTTTCCTGATGACATTGGGTGTTTCCACTCCCAAAGACACGTCTTTATGATGAAAGAATTATAAGAAAAGTAGTGGTTGAGAATTCTAGAGAATCTCTGCTGATTGAATGATAAGAAAGGCTCACCGTGAAAAGTACAAACCGGATTTGTTGTTCCTGTCAGGTGCGATACATGTTTTTTTTTTCGAGTCACATGTGTAACGCTGTGAATTCAGTTGTTTGCTGCGAAAAAACGAACTATACGATTGGCAATATCCTAGTGCTATGACGGCGTGGAGGGCTAGGGGCCAATCAGTGTTTGTTCTCTTATTTTCACATTTTTCAGAATCTATGGGCGACTCAAGGGCGGAATTTACGATGAGAAAGTTGACCGTTTTCCCGGAAGAACGTAAGCTTTGGGTTCCTCTAAGAACAGTAAAGACGGACATGCGACGAAAAACGGCCACGACATAGGTGAAAATTTCGTGGACCGGCCGATCCGTTGGATCACCCCGCCCACGCCATATAACAGTTGTCCTGCGTTGGTTTCACCAGAGGAACAGTTGCCGAATTTTTGAATACTCTATCGTGGAAAATTCTTATATCTAAAAGTGGGCGTTTAACCATCATGTTTTTTTAAGTTTCAGGTACTCGAAACAGAAAACAAATTCACTTACTGTCGTTCTCGGGGCCAAATGTCGGTCCGCATTTGCGGGTTTTGGTTGCTTCGTCATGCGTAACGTGATAATCGTGCTGGGACCCCTTGGCCCGGCAAGATTAACACGTGTCGTATGATGCAACAGCCGCAACTGCGCACCGGAATTTAGGTCCGAGAACGATAGCAACTAAGAATTTTGACGCTCAAAGCCAATTGTGACGTTTAATTTGACGTTTTGTCCGCAGTGCGCAAAGTACATCAACAGGCGTAATCAAATTCTCAAGAGGTTTTTCCAACAGTTTTTTCTCCGATATTCGAGAGTTTTATGGGGAGTTGTACCTATTATCCTCTACTTCGTGGACTTGCCTACTTAAAAACATAGAAAACTAGAATACGGTTTTTTGTCGTGAACACTGCCTTTAAGGCCTTTGCATAGTCGAGCAGCGAAAATCGTAACGCCACGATGAAAGATATCGGGCGGCTACGCAGCTATGTGCCTGCCCTCTATTCTCCATCATTGCGGTGCGACTTTTGCCGCCAGACTATGCATAGGGCCTAGTGCATACTTTCCGCGACGAGCGACCGCGACAGTGCATATCAGCAATATCGATTTTCGGTTGATATAGATGACAAACATTATGTCGCGTCGCTCGTCGCATGAAGTATGCACTAGGCCTAAGGGTTCATTGTTATCCGTTCTGCCACTGACGTCGCGGCTTCACACGGTCACGAAGGACCCAATGGGTTGTTGGTAAGCGCATGGAAGCGTCGCTCTCGGGAACGAGCCACTGGGCAATAGCAATCGATCGATGTACATCACTGATCCCACGCGCCCTAATTCCCAGCCTTAACCGAAGTTCCCCCAGGTTTGCGGATGATACTCAGTCGTGAAGCAAGCCGGGTATTCAGCGGCGTAAATGAAAGGGGGAGAAATCGGATGAGGTGTTTTTGATCCGGATTGCGCAGTGCATTTCTGTGAAATTTGAGGCCATAGAACTGATCGTTTGTGCAGATTCTGCTAAGCGCGATATTCAGACGATTTAAGCCAAGATATTGCTGGTTTCATCAGATTGGTGTGCTTTGGAAAACAATACCTCGCCGTCAAGGACTTCATACAGCCTGGCGACTTCTGACCTTGACGTTTGCGGTTGGAGGCTCTAGCAAAAACCGCCAACTGAATGAGAAAAAGTCCGAAACCAGTACTGAGTCTTCTATATGAGTGTCCTTGGCAGTTATGGCCATGTCAGACCACATGTCGGACTCTAGGCCGCTGTGGTTATATTGTTGTGGTATATCGCCTATTCACAAAACCACCAATGCTTCATGCGTTCACGACCAGTCAAGGGCATGACAAATTGTGTGGTGTGACATCTGGGTGTTTCATAACGCGCATAATGAGATGCCCAAAATCGGCGATAAGGCATTCCACCCTTGCGTTCCAGATGACTCATGGCAACGCTGTAGGCGACGTTTTCCATGATAAGTGGGCTTCGTGGTTTGGTTTCTGCTCACACCTGTGTCATCAAGCTATTTTTCACATATAGACGTCTTCTAGACACTTCCGTGAAGAACAGACATACGTATAATTTCAAGGGATTATACATCAAAGGACGTCTTTTGTCTTCCTTGATGATAGAAGTGGCTATTTTTTCTGCTACTTCCTCCTTGCATATGCAGTACAGTCTGCGGCCTGTCTGGCTGAGGAAGTGCAAGCTTTGGTTCACATGAAAGTCGGCATTCTACCTTTTAAATTGATGTCAGAGTTATTTTAGGGAAATGGATTTGCTCTGCTAATTCCATTAGGAGATTTGGAGTACTGATCCCGACAGTTTGATAGGTGTAGGGTGCAAAGTTCATTCATAGATTCGACGGAAACTTCTTCTAGGGGAGGGTTTTATTTGATGTTCCCAATAGATTTGGTTGATCAGTTACGTGAAACGAATTGTTGCAAGGACAGAATAAAGCAGTAATTAAACATGGATGTAATATTGAACCCAAAACGAATTGTAACAAGTAGGGACAACATCTTGGAAGAATCCTCTGCATGAGGAATACAAACATTCAATATACCTGATAATAAATAACAATAAAATAGAATAAATGAACGAGCGTGCATGAAAGATGCGCTGGAATAAGCACAAGCAACAAAGTACCAGGTTGTCCAATAATTCTTGTCTGAAAATTTCACAATTTTTAATTTTTTTCAACTTTATTGGAAAACAAGTCTAATCAACAATATAATCACCACAGTTATCCACAACAGTGGCCCATCGATTGGGCAGGTCGCCGATGCCCTTCGCCCAGAACTCCGGGAGCTGCGACTCGAAGAAGTCCGCGATGTCGGATTTGAGGTTGTCGTAGTTGGTGAATTTTCTTCCGGCCAAATGGTGCTTCAGCGAGCGGAACAAGTGGTATTCGGAGGGGGCGAGGTCCGGCAAATACAGCGGATGGGCAACCGTCTCCCAGCCGAGCGTCGCCAACTTCTGCTGGGTCTCCTTCGCCACGTGGGGGCGCGCGTTGCCGTGCAGCAGGTGGACCGAGGCCCGTCTGGGACGCTTTTCTCGGATGGCGGCGGCTAGTTTCTCGAGCTGATCGGTGTGGATGGAGGCGGTGACCGTCCTGCCTTGCGGGAGCAGCTCGAAGTACAGCATGCCCTTGGTGTCCCACCAGCAGCAGAGCATGATCTTCAGCGGGTGCAGGTCGGCTTTCGGCGTCGTCGTCGGCTCTTCTCCGCGCGGGATCCAGACGGCACGGCGGGCGACGTTGTCGTAGAGGACCCAGCTCTCATCCCCAGTGACCAGGTCTTCGAGAAACTCTTTGCGATGCGGACGAAGGAGGAGGGACTGGCAGACGGCCACGCGGCTTTGCTTGTTGGCGTCCGTCAGACGGTGGGGGATCCAACGGGCCAGAACTTTGTGGCAGCCGTGTAAGTTGAGTCGATTGTAGATGTTGGACTTGCTGCAGCCGAGCGTCGTCGCTAGTTCACGGGTGGTGCCTTCCGGCTTCTCCTTGATACAGCGACGGACTTCGTCATCATCCACCGTAGAAGGCCTCCCGCTGTGCTCCCTGTCCTCGAGGCTCGTGTCGCCGCTCTCGTAACGATTGAACCAACGGCTGACTGTGCGTTGGGACACTGCATCCTCCTTGCACGCTCTGCAGATGTTGGCGACCGCGGTGCTCGTGTCGTTGCCCAGCAGCCACTCGTAGTACACGAACGTACAAATTCGACCTTGGTCCATTTTAGCTTGTACTGGTAGCTAGACGCGGTGACTGTGCCTTATATACCCCTAGCGTAGAACTTTGTAGAATCCTTCTAGAAGGTTCTTACACTTGTCTGATATTATAACACTTCTAAGGAAAATTATAGAATTTTGAAAATTTTCGGACAGGAATTATTGGACGGTCTGGTATATTTACAATAATACAAAATCATCGCAATTCCTTACTCGAGAATTTTATGAAATTTCAAAGCGACTGCCGGAGATTTGCGTCCATGATTTGAGGACTGAGTGGTTTCTCTTCTTGTGATTGTAGACCGAGTTCCGTTGGCTAGCCGTCATACAACCTTAGTTGTCGTCAGCAGGTCAATAGGATGCCATCTCTTGGCACGCTTTTGTCGGCAACTTAAAAGAGGTGTGTTCGCAGGAGAAAAAAACTTTCATTCGGCTAAGAACACATGCTTTTCCCCCCGAAAGCTCTCCATGTTGCCCTCTGGTTCACGTCCTGCTGTGTGGCGTTTACAGAGTTGTAGCCACAGCGCTGTCAGCTATCCACATCCTGACCTGATAGGCCACCTGACCTTTATTTATTTTCATTTCCCCTTGTCGCTCATTTTCTAAGCTTAAACGCTAGGATTGGTTGGGTAGTACTACCTGAAAATATAAAGTAGTGCATCGCACACTCCGTTGGTTAACTCAGGCGTTCAGAGTGAGGCCTCGGTGTCTCCTCGGAGAACCTCTATTTGCTATCAATAGGCAAATCGCATAGACCGGGATCATACTCCCAACGGTGAGCGACGCGACGCAATGCTTACCATCCATATTGACCGAAAATTGATACACTGTCGCTGTCGCTGGCGGCGGGAAGTACGATCTCGGCCTCACAGATACGCGGATTCTAACTGGGTGCCAGGCAGACACCTCCGTGATTGCTAATCAACAAAGAGGTACCTGACTTCTCCAGCCAGACAACGAGATACTGGTACCTTCAATTCGGATACTTCCTGCTGAATAGATGTGAGCCATAAGGGTGGTTCTACATGTTGTGTACGGCTCTGCTTTCCTGGGTAACAATTGGTCTGAAGGAAGGTGGCCAGGCTTTCCCCGTTCTTCCACTCATTCCCAGTCTCTGTCTTCGCTCGAGTTCGCTCGCATAAATTGGTTTAGACAGTGTGTGAAAGGCCATAACTCCGTTTCAAGGGGGTCTTGTACGATTTCACAGACAGCATCGGAAGACATAGTTGAAGACAAGCGAATTTTGTGCGGGCGTTTGAGCCAGGCCTCGTTCCGTTGTGTTTCCGTCCTAGAAGCCGCGTACTGGACCTTAGGGGTATGGTATACTTTGTCGCTGTAATGAGCGACAGGCATGAAATCTAACACAAATCGCTGCGGGACCAGCATCGGAGCAACGGCAACGGCCGTCGTAGGAACAGATGTCGCGTGTGGGTCGCAGCGACGTGTCGCGGAGGGCTGACATACTGCAAATGTGCCATAGCCTGTCGCTACCACTGTCGCTGTCGCTGTGCAGTGCATTGCGACAGCGACAGATTTAAAGGGCGGGAGGCGGTCGTTGTCGCTGTGCAGAACGACGCGACCATGATTCGCAAAAGTATACCATACCCCTTAACCTCGTCTGTTGTCCTCCGCACAATTACCAAAGTCAGTCGGTCTGTGAAAAGTACGAAAGCAGCTATTACGTTGACAGCTTAGTCTGAGACCATTTTGGCTAATCAACCATTGTCTCGTTTTTCTGTTGGATGTGAAAGTACGTCAAACCACCGAAAATTGTTCTGGGAAATAGGCATAGTTCAATTATTTAATTAAGATTAGCATCTGACTGCGTAGTTTAACCTCGCATATATTCGTGGAATTCGAGGAATGATGAATAACTGGTTAGATGGTAACTGATGACGACTCATCAAACTTTGTATTCCATGAAGGCTCATGTGCCGTTTTTCCTTCCCGAAAGGTCATTGCTAATGTGAAAGGAGATTGAGCGTGCCAGAAGTTTCTGGAAGTGGACGGGCCCGTAATTGCTACCCTTGAGCTATAAGTGGACTCAGATCAGGGTTGAGTGGTAATTGGGAGGAACAGGATGGTGTGTAGCCCTTTGAGCTAGTACTCAAAGGGGGGGGAGTACTTGTTGGAACGGAACCCAGATCCGTTTTGAGCACACTTATTAACTTCTTTATACACCTTTTGATCCAAATATAAGAAGTGTTTTTGAAACAACCTGAAAAATGCGTGGTTACAAAGTACCTTCACCTTTTCGAAGCTTGAAAAACGCTTATAACTTATTAGAATCAGCAGTTCGGGACAGGATACTATGCAGTTCTACAAATGAGGCCCAAGAGATACTAACAAAGTAATTCGTTTTTGCAAATGTGTTAGGCGCTCTCAACACTTCCTTTATGAGTAACGAATAACACTGTTTTGGAACGATCGTGAGGCGTAAATATGTTACTCTAGTGATTGGTTTTAGTGAATCTGTGTCATGCTCTAGCAGCTCTCCGGGCTTCTGCAAAGCGAAATCGAGCCATTGACGTCCATTCTTTTTGCAAGCTATAAGAACTCTTACGCGAGCACAATCTTCATATTACTGTGCATATTAATAGGTGCATTAATAATGACAAGTTCTATGTATATAGTATTCATCTTTACGTCAATGTCTAATATATACAAGGTATAGTCTAACAGACATTGCGTCAGCAGCAAACTTTGGTGAATCAAGCATAGTTTGCAACATTATTAAACAGATCCGAACCTATTTTCAGAAGTACAAAGGTTTACCTGCAAATCTGTCATGTTTTGTGGGCTTTGGGCCCGAAAACCCGAAACGGGTGGAGGTTTGGGATGAGCTGCCGTGCAGATTTTTCCATTCGGGACCAGTTTTGAACCAGAAAAACTGATCACTTTGGACTGCTGCGCTGCGACGGAGTGTAAACCTGACCTACGGAACATAACTCTTTGAGCTTGAGGTAGTAGTCCAAAATGTCTGGCTGGAGTTGGAAATTGTAGAAATCGAAAAAAATTGGAAGTGATTTGTAGGTGAACGGGAAAGAGCCGGAGGATTTCTCCCTCAATTTTTCAGCTGATCACGTGGTTTTGTCATTTGAGTGGCCACATGGCGCCTGTTCTCTTTGTAAGCTTGATAAAAAGGCCCATTAGAGAGCGCGATAGTAAACAACTTGGGTTTTCTTCCTAATGAGTGATTGAGCCTTTCTGCAGGGTTCTTTATTACAATGTGTCGTTTAGAATTACAGCTTTCGGATTTCACGGAGTTTTTGGACTGTGGCACCCTTCGGCGAGCGTTCCATTGTACGGATGGTGCACGCACGTAGAGCACATCATCTGTGCTTGTTCTTTAGATCGTTTACGCGTTTTCAAAACCATCTCGCGTTGAGCGAGCGATCGCGATGACATCATTTGATGAATGATGTTTCCCGTCGATATACTGGCGATTGCGATCGATGGCCGCGTGAGAGAGGTTTTTCTGTTGTGATTTTTCCCCCCACCTTATGACTTGGGAGTTGGTTTACACCATGTGGCGACGTTGGCGGCGGCGGTAATGCTGGTTGGCCGTTTCACGCCCACGAACGACCCCTCGTGGTTTTGGAAGGTTCACACAGATGGGGTTTATATATAGCACATGGGACTCTGGTGTGAGCTTACTAAAAAAGTCTCACTCATAACGGTTGTTTGGTAATCAACGTTATGTATTAGGTACGAGCTTAAAGCTTGCGCGTAACATTAAATAGTTGGCGAAATGAGTCAATCGCCAGGTAGCAAGCTGCGTGAATCTTTCAAGTAACTTGTTTGAACGTTGCCTTGTCGAAGCCTACCAAGCCTTTTGAGGCTGGATGGCAAGCAGAGGAAGTAATGAAATGACTTCGAACCACATCAGGTCGATTTCGAGTGCAGATTGAAACAATTTATTTGACAACAAAAAAATCAAACAAACATTTTAACATTCAATACATGAATAATTTAACTAAAATATCCAACACGGCAACAAACGAACAATTCACTACACGAGAAAAGAGTGAAACTCCTCGGATAAAAGGAGACGGGATCGAATCACTTCGGCAATTGTCAAAGCGAAATAAATAGGGTACAGATCTCAAAACCCAGCCAGAAAAGAATCGAATTCAACTGACACCAACATACAGTCCACGAGGAACGCAGAACTTTACTACACGACGCATAGCTTTTTAATTTACTGTGCTTATCTGGGCCGAATTCCGGTCCGCAATTGCGTCTCGACACGCTTTGCGGCCGCACGCGCTTGAGTCAGTCGGGTTTCCGGCGCCAAAGCCGACTCGATGTGGCTTTTTTATGCAATTTTCTCCAATTTTTCTTAGTTTCCAATTTACAGAACCCACCTATAGTCAGCAGATCGGCGGCTGTGGCGCTGGAAGCTCTTCTGACTCGGGAGCGTGCGGCCGCAAAGCGTGTCGAGACGCAATTGCGAACCGGAATTTGGCCCAGATAAGCACATTAGCTGCCTTATATTGGCCCGACAATCAGAATATTGCCAGTGGAGCGCTGTTTTTTGTCGCTTTTTCTCCTGCCTCCCTCTTACAGTACGGCGACGGAGTGATGACTCCAACCCTGTTTTTGTGCGGGAGGGGGGACGGACAAATATTCGAAGTTGGATTTTGAGAGGGGGGGGCGCAAACGTTCCGGGTCAAAAATAAAAAAAGTAGGGGGTGTTTCCAATTAAGAAAAAGCTTCTGACTAAGGTAAATGACGAAAATTCTCACGAAAAGGAAGGCACACATTTTATAATAGGAAAAAGGTTAAAATGAACAATACCAGCTCAATAACAGTACACGTGAATAACGTTTCTATACCTAACGATGAAATAGCAGTATTTCAGACAGTAGCCAATGTTTTAGGTCATAAGATGTGCATTCAGACGAGTTACATGCATTAATAGAGCTCGTCAACGCTCTAATCCTTCACTTCGTCGACGGAACAACGTATGTCCCCATTAAAATTTCAGTCTTACATATTTCCGTAAAAATTGGAATCTCTGTAAAATTGTCTACAAACTGATACCTACTACCCCTCACACAACCTCAATGTTACGGAGGAAATGGCCTAAGGCTCGTTTTCCCGTTGTCCAATACCTTTGTCCGGATCTGCGCCTTTGGCCGAAACTGGACAACGCAGGTTTTTATTAAAAGACAATCCTGAGGTCGCAAAGGTAGAATTCTCATCCAAGTCCTCTCCTCTACAAACTGTGGAGAGGTCGCCGGGAAACCCCACAACGTAACGTATTTAAGAGCAATGTTTCGAATTGCCCTGTGGCGATCCCTCGAAAAATACCGCCAAGCCGAGCCACGCCCGCCAGTCCGTTGCAGAAACCGCAAAATCACCGCCGATGATACCCGATCTCTTACCCGCGCTCGCACCCCTACATTTCACATCTTCTTTGATTTGCCCTCATCTTCCGTCCTCATTATGCAATTGGGAGATTGTGAGGCGATTTTTGTATGGTTTTTAATTACTTCCTACTCAATACAGATCTTGCTCTGTATAGCGAAGAGCAAGATGAACTACACCCAATTTTTTTTGAAAATTTTTTTACACTGTGAAAACTGTAAAAAAAATTCAGAACCTGTAGGGACGTAGAAGTTTTGGAAATTCTTCGAAAATTCCATCGCCAAGGGGAGGCATGTACTGTGCTTCTCTGGGCCGAATTCCGGTCCGCAATGGCGTCTCGACACGCTCCGCGGCCGCACGCTCCCGAGGGGAAGTGTTTCCAGCGCCGCAGCCGCCGATCTTTTGACTTTAGGTGGGTTTCGGAAACTGGAAAGAAAAAAAATTGGAGAAAACTGCATAAAGAAGCCATATCAAGTGGTGGAAACTCGACCGACTCGAGCGCGTGCGGCCGCCAAGCGTGTCGAGACGCAATTGCGGACTGGAATTTGGCCCAGAGAAGCACCGTAGCTTTGTCGAGGTCCTGGATAACGGTCTGCCTGACCCTTGACGCGGCTTCATGAAAGGTCTCAGATTGTAATGCCGGGTATGACGAGAGGCGATGGCAGGCCGAAGATCTCCGACCACGTGATCTGGTCGTCATGTGCCCGGTGTGCGAACGTTGGCAGTGTGATCCTGGTATCACGGATTTGTTGAATGGGGCAGTTATGTATAACATCAGACAGGGAATCGTCTGCTCTCGATCGCAGTGAGAGTTTCAAGGATTCCCTCCATCCGACCGACGGGTGACCTCAAGATGGACCCTGCAGGTTTTCCTTGGACAGTCATACGCTCTTGATCAGGCTCGCGTAACTGTCTGATGGTCCCAAATCTCCAATAATTCCGCAGAATTTGGCTATCAGTCGACAAGGTGGAATGTTATACAATTCATCTCCGCAATGCCGTTCAGTTCGCAAAGTGCACGCTGAATGCGAAAGCGTGGTGCGGCGAGGTTGTGAGTAACCTCAGGATGTGGGATCGCCCGGGCGGTTTTTGCCTTTGGTGCCCGGGTGATCCCACATCTCTATCTGAGGATGCTCGCAACCGCGTTTTCGCAATCAGCGTACCCTTGCGGACTGAACGGCATTGTGGAGTTGAACTGTAGGTTTTCTGGTCAAATGCCCCCCGGACGTGTAGGTATTGTGCTTCTCTGGGACAAATTCCGGTCCGCAATTGCGTCTCGACACGCTTTGCGGCCGCGCGCTTTTTAATCGGAAGAGTTTCCAGCGCCAATCTGATGACTCTAGGTGAGCTTTGGAAACTGGAAACTTTAAAAATTTGGAGAAAACTATTAGAAAAAGCCACATAGAGTCGGCTTTAGCGCTGGAAACTCGACTGATTCGAGCGCGTGCGGCCGCAAAGCGTGTCGAGACAAAATTGCGGACCAGAATTTGGCCCAGAGAAGCACAGTATGTCACCCAACAGACCAACCTTGCCCGTGTTTACAGTGTTGGAAATCATATTCGCATTAGTGATCTCATGTTCCAGACAGAGGAGCCTAATGATATGTAGCAATATAAGTGAGCATAAGCTCAGAAAACACGCATCTAGCGGATAATCGTCTGCACGTTCGAATTTTACGAGACATTCTGCAAGACACACAGAAAGCTCAGACATCTGACTTGACTTCCCACGCAATGTTTTTGGGAGGTAGTTGGCTTCTGAGGTGCCTTATCTAAACGACTGTATGAAAACAATTTCAATCATCATATCGGAATGAGCTGCATGCGAAAAAAGTGAGGAAGAAAGCAGCATGTCAGTAATTTTGACTGCTAGAAACCATTGAATCATCAGTCCAAAGTCTGGCCTACAAAAAGAGTTTTCCGGCTCTATTCTCACCGAACTGTCCGTTATTGACGCAAGCCGTTTGCATTTTTGGTGACCAAAGTTGACTTCAATATCTTCAGTCTGTAGTTTTTCTATTTTCACATAATAAATTACCTCCTCTATGAGCAAAGTCCACATAGATATTGTACAATGCTCTGTAGCCTATGGCTATATTCAGCCGACCGCCTCAAAAATGGCGGTGGTGCGATTGCGGCCAACACAGTGAGTGTGCGATAGATTCGATGATGTTTCGCCAAGATTAATCATCAAAAGGGGCTTCAGAGTTGCGTCGCCGCATGTGATGTCGCAGGGTTGGCCATACTCGACGCGGGCGATAAAATGGCCGAAGTCATTTCTATTGCGCGACGTATCGATTGCCGAAACCAACTTGCGGCGGCGCTCGCTCAGCTCGCCTACTCTAAAAGCCCCACCATCGCTACCGTCGCGCTTCTTGGTTTCCGCTGCGTAGCACTCCCCATCGTTTCTACTTACCCCGCGACAGCGAGTTTTGCCGCCTTGGAAGGAATTTTACGCTGATCACAGTGGTGTCTCCAGGGGCAGCATGTATGAACGCTGCGAAGGTTAGAAAGCGGCTCCGCTTTCTATGAGCGCAGCGTCGACACACAGGACGGCCACAAAATATTAGTGTATCGCAGACGTAAATGCACATAATACAGCAAAATCTACGCCAAGCGGCATTTTTTGTTGTCCTAGTCGCCTTTTGGCACTTTTTCAATCATCTAGTGCATATCAATAATTGGAAGCAAACGCGACTGGGATGACAGAAAATGCGCGCGTGGTGTCTGTAGTGAAAAGTGCATTTTCGTTCGCAGTACAGCAATATACGCCATGTACTTCGGGGCCGTCCCGTGGCTAGACGCTGCGCGCATAGGACGCGGAGCGGCTCCCTTACCTTCTTCGCAGGGTTCATTTTTGCCGCCCTAGAAGAGCGCAGAACTCTTTAGGAATGGAGTTATGGCCCTTCAAAGATTATTTATCGAATGGCGAGTAGTTTATGGACGAGTTATCGATTGAATGTTTTTGCGCATAATGGTTGCGTAGCAGCTGAGTGATTGAATGACATGGGCAATATCTATTATATTTCTATGTTCATTAGACTTTCATTTGCATCGCTTTTCTCTTTCTCGTCTGTTACTGAATGTGTTACTTTTGATCTTGGTAATTTATTCCAAACTGTCAAATAGAGCTACCCTCCTTACTGATGAGTTCCGGGGTAGTTCTATTTAATTTGAAATATTAGACCGAAACCAATCGATTATCTAGCATATCTGTATTCTATAGTGTCTGCATTAGTCGACATGTTCTGTAATAGTCTAAGGGAAGGAACGAAACTATTGCAAAGTTGTGATTTAAGGGTTCCTCGCTCTAAGGGGCCGAATAGAGTCTCGCCGCACAAAGGCGCGGCAGCATGCAATGGAGGAGTATCGATCATGCGGCGCCGCAAGATCGATTCCCCTGCGTTGCATGCTGCCGCGCCTTTCAGCGGCGGTACTCTATTCGGCTTCTTAGGCGAGGTTTATACTCCCGCCGCCGAGCGGCGCTGCAGAGTGCGATACTATAATATCGATCCGCGCCGCGTGATCAATATTGCAGAAATGCGCTGCGCCGCGCCGCTCGGCGGCAGTAGTGTAGACGACAACCAATACACGGAAAACGTTATGCGTCCTGTATTGGCCATTGCTTTCGGTACTCTTTGGATTGGACGTGCTTTCCGCGTCGTTATGTTCACTTATCGTAGCAAGCGAAACCCGATGTCCATGATAAACGCAGCTTCGCGTCGCCCATCGCGGGAAGTATGAACCCGGCCTTGGCGTTGAATACCTCCCTGGAGAATGGAACACAGTGGCGGCTAAATCGTCCTCAAACCCACATTTTTGTGTATTCGAGCGCGGAGCCTAACTTTAGCATTTTCTCTATGGTCTCAAATTTTTAACAGATTGCCTCAATATTAATTGATTGTCTAGCTACAAAAATGCATTCTAATTGCCTTTTTTTCCATTAAGTCTACCCCTTACAGAGTCAATATATGCACGAGGGCTCAGAAAAAAAGCTCAGGCATCTGACTAGGCTTCCCGCACGTTGTTTTTTTTCCTTTCGGAGGTAATTAGCTTCTGAGAAGCCTTATCTAAACGACGCTAGTAAATTCTAAGGTGATTATAATGGAATGATCTGCATGTTTAAAAAGTCTAGCAAATAAAGCCGCACATGTCAATCAAATTGTCTGGTATAAACAAATGAATCACCAGTCTAAGGTGTGGCGTACACAGCGAGTTTTTTCCAACACTGAAACGCCCTTTAAACGGCTTTTGACGCAATCCGTTTGCATTTTAATCCTCTGCGTGGAATTTGAAAGTTTTTTGCGGACCAACATTGACTTCATTACTTCTGATCTGTATTTGCTTTTTTTTGGTTGTTTAAACTGCTCTCATTCAAGTAGGGAGGAGTCCGGCCGATAAAATGATTTTGAAAAGAAATTTTAATAGAAGTACTAGTATATCACAGAAAAAAATTTTTGTGAATGTTTGTTTAGGGAAACGACTAACTACTCAGACAGTAGGTGCGGACTGACCGCTGGCAATCAAGGCCTCTGCGGGCGGTACGCCAGCAAGTTGCGGGCGGATTGCTGCCCATCGTGGCCTCGCCGGGCGGATCGCTGCGTTTTGGCGGGCGGATAGCTGCACCTGGGAAAGTTGATCACGCTAGCGGGCGGATCGACGACAAGCTCTAAAGCGGCGGTCCGCCCGCAACATGCCAGCGATCCGCCCGCATGGGCTTTGATAGTCAGCGATCCGCCCGCTCAAATTTTACACGGTGAAACTTGTCAATCATCGATTATATAAAAGGCGCTCCATCTCACTGAATGCTCACTCGGCATTTCGAGGCTATTCTGGAAGGTGACTTCAAGTCACATTTGAAGGATCACTCAGAAGCCGAAAAATGATTTCGGCAGCTGAGGGGATAGTCCCGCACACGGAAACCGTGGTAGGAACAATTGGAATAACCCTTATGTAGCATCGGGCGCGGATTGCTAGCTAATGGCGGGCGGATCGCTGGCTACTGGCGGGCGGATGGCGGGGGGATGTCGATCCGCCCGCCAAAAACCTGCGATCCGCCCGCACCTACTGTCTGAGTACCCTAATCTTTGCAAAAGTACATGTCGATGTCTACACTGAGTTTGGGAAACACATTTTGTGTAGAGAAGTTTTTTTTTCTGCCAATCTTTTGATACATTCCAAGTGCTCTCAGATTGAACGTTGAAAACATTGTTCGGTTCATAGCGCTAAATGGCATTTTCGTAAAAGTCTTGTTTGCAGAGAGGATTGCGAGCTCTTTTGTAACTTTCAGTTTCTGACGCAGTTGCTTCGGCTCATAATCTTCTTATAATTTATTGAATGCTGATTAGATAATGCTACTTGAAAGGCTGTGACACCTAAAAACCTTGTACGCCAATGGACTTGCAAGGGAAGTGTCTAAATGATTTACCCGTCGTGCAAGAATGGAGTATCCTGTGCATATTAGCTGGCTAATGATGATTATTTGTGTAATGTGTGAATCTTTGTAGCAGCTGTAGGTCCCAGACAGTTATAAGGTTGAAATCGTAGGTTACGGGAGCGAAATGCGTTTAATTTATAAGTATTAAAGCTACCTACTCGGCCGCAAAGTTTGTCCGAATAAGACCGTCCGCCCACGCGGTCAGCGTGCGTGTAGAGGGGTCGTCGCAAACGCATTTTTTTCAGGCGAGCCTCACCACGGCTGCAAACAGCCTAACTAGGATTGTATTCACTATTTGCCTAATAATACTGCCAATCGATTCACAAATTCGAAAAACGCCACCGCGACGGCCGCCCGACACGCACGCCGACCGCATAAGCGGGCAGTCTGCTTCGAACCGACCCCAAATCTGACCTAAGATTTCCTTTGTGGCGCAATCTTTTATCTAACCCTTCTAGACCGACCCGGGCTACCTACCAGCAGATTTTAGATTTTTTTCTGGGAGAGAAAAAGACGCAGCATGCGCGCACACGCACGCAAAGGGCGCAAATCAGGTCCACTCCGAGATAGAGGATACGTTGAAATCCTGTTGTAATCTCGAGCGGCATCTTTCCAGCAGTTTGCAACCCAAAAGCCGCTAGAATACACGAGTTTCATCTTTGATTTATGAAAAGAAGATGTATGGAAGCTACCGAAACATGTCTTAAGGCCGGGATCATACTTCCCGCGACCAAAGACAGCGACAATGCATATAAAGCATATCGATTTTTCAGCCGATATTTATGGTAAAGATTGCGTCGCGTCGCTTGTCACCGGAAACCTAATTCTGGTCTAATTTTACGAAAAAAAAATAAGAACCGATTAATACTGCACCCTTCGCCCCATGTAACCACCCTGGACAAATTCTTCCTTTAATCTCTGGGGTCTTGCTAAACTACTCGTACTACCAATATCGGAAAATTTAGCGCTGAAGAGGCCTGCATAGTTCAAATCGCGGCGTTTCTCGCAGCGACGAACAGTGATGGGTGATGCAATATTGATTACATTGAGCGACGAGGGTGACCGACGCGGCGTGAAAGGCGACGAGGGGGGACCGCGGAGTGTTTTGATAATGTGACGACCCTACGTTAGGGGTCATTTATACTTCTGCCGCCGAGCGGCGCGACGAAGAGCAATTCCATGATATTGATCAGGCGGCGCGGCTCGATCAATATTTTAGATTCACACCTCGCCGCGCCGCTCAGCGGCGGAAGTGTAAACAATACCCCACTGGCAACGAGTGGCTCGCCGCGACGAATTTTGTCGCGGCGTTAACGCTGACGCTCAACGACCGCTCGCCGGTTTCTGAATTTCCGCAGACGTCTTGAATTATTAGTCCAGGGGAGGGGTTATGGGTTTTGAATGCAATATGAAGTTCATTTCCAGTTTCTCGAAACATTTGAGCACGTTTCGGTGGCTTCAATTTAATAGATTGAGCTGTATCTACTAGTTACCGTAACCTACCGTCTCAAGCTTATAACTGTCTCTGGCCTGCTGTTTGGGTCGAGTTACATGTATTATACTACCAAATTGGACTAGTGAATATTCATAAGGTGCCTCGTTCTCGCAAGTGCGATAGAGCGTATAACCTCATTCCTCGTTAGTGCATTCGTGGGAAAGAGAGTCAGCTGCTTAGGCATTATTTATGAGCCTAAATGGATTCTGTGAGTCTTACAAGTATGAGAATTATGTAACCCATGCGATAGCAGAATTTCTCATGCATATTCGAAGAACAAATGGCACATGGCGTCGTAAAAATGTTCTCAGTTTGAATGTCTATAAAAATGTTACCCGTGACACACTTTGAACACTTGAGCACTTCGGCGAAGGTGGGATTGATGGGAGTTCTTTACAATCGCGAGTGATCAATGTGGCGCCATATGCGCGTCTGAGTTTCGAAATCGTGGACGTGATTGATTGCGCAGAAGTAAGTTGCATAGTTGGTTGCGGCCAAACGAGTGATTTAGTAGGGGTATTCGGGGTTTCGTCAATTTATAAACACTTTGAGTGATATTTTCAACAAAACTTGTTTAAACTCTGGGGCATTTCTAATGGGCTCTCGATTCCGATTATCCTAAAGGCAGTGTTCACGATAAGAATAGTTTTTCTGCTTTTCCGCCTATCTTGAAGACGGTCCTATGCTGTTTTTAATGGTGTTTTTGGAATCGTACAAGACCTTCTGGGAATGGAGCTATGGTCCCTCAAAAATTGAGCTAGGGAAGCATGGTGGACGAGTTGTCTGAGGCTTGTAACTTCCGTCTTTTGCAGCCGATGTATGCGAGCTGACCTGAGTAAAGAGAGAAGTTGAGAATGAAGGGAAGAACGGGACTATTGATCGGAAACCATCGCTCATCTCACAATCTCGAGCATTCATTTGTTCACGTCGGTGGGCGTGGAAAGTGCATCTGGGGTGTGACGAGCTGACGGGTGTCCAACTTTAGGGCCGTAGGGGACCGTTCCGAGCTCATTTTTCTTAGTTTTTTCAACGTTAGGGTTGCGCTAGGCCCCGCAGCTGCCGATCTCCACCAAAAAACAGACATGGTTTCTATCGTGGACACTGCCTTTAAAGGCAGCATACAAGCTCAAAAATGCTATCAGTTTTATGGAATGAATCGAAGGTCTGAAGCTGTTGATATTCAGATATAACGAAAAAACCGAAAAAAATCAATTGGAATGAAGATATAACGGTTCGTTCTATATCGGCCCAGAAGTGGACGAGTTGTACCGCATTGGCTGAAATAGCGGAGCTAGGGACAAATTTGTTGGGATAACGACGCTAATGTATTCGTACGGCCCTTTCTGGACCGCTTACGACGTTAGAAGCGTAAAAAATGAGCTAAAATGACGGTAGTCGAGCATTGAATATTTGTATTGAGGGGCGGAGCTCGTAACGATGGGCGGAGAAAGGATGATTTTGTGGCTCAATACGGCTCAAATACGGTCATTTTAACTCGTTTTCAACTCTTCCGACTTCGTGAGGGCTCTTCTTGTGCCCGAACGACCCCACTAATGTAGTTGTCTCAACAACTTATTTCGAGCGTGTATGCTGCCTTTCAGGAGCGAGCGGTGGCCTTTCCTTCTAAGCATCCTTATGACCGCTTATCTTTTTCCAGGACCCACCGCTCCGCTGCTGGTGATAATCGGAGTCGAGAGCTCACTAGAGATGCCCCAGAGTTAACACTTCATCCGTATTATTGTTTATCAATCCTCTTTAGGTCCGTATAGCCGATAGAAAGAAGAAGGATAATATGTAATAGATCAATATTGTTCTGTGTTGCGCACGTAGCCTCTGCAAAGCGTACTGCTCGTGGTTTTGGAAGCACGTGACGTACAGGCCATAAAACGGCCAATGTCTCACCGTCGACTGCGTACCACGCGCTGCGCGACCGCATGCGCGTCGGAAGCGAACGAGTTTTGGCCGCCGCGCGACGAGTTTTGGCCGCCGCGCGGCGGCCGAAACGTCGCGCGGCGGCCAAAACTCGTCGCGCGGCGGCCAAAACTCGTTCGCTTCCGACGCGCATGCGGTCGCGCAGCGCGTGGTACGCAGTCGACGGTGAGACATTGGCCGTTTTATGGCCTGTAATTGTATGCTCAGCCGCGAATCATTTTCCCGTATTTCGAAATCATTGTCCTTCAAACAAACTTTCGCTTCGTGCCATATTTCCTATATAGCTTTATATCAAAATATCGATCAAACCCAGAATGAAAATCGATAAGTCCATGCAGAACTATAGTTATGCATTCTTGTATGTAACTTTCTTAATACGATCTACAGTCGGCACGGATCGCGCTGGTGCTTTGCGTTCCTTGTTGTGAGTGGGCGCAAACTCGGTGTGAATGTGTATAGTTGGGTCCGCGTCTTCTTTCGTCAAGAAAAAACATGTAATTTTCACCCGCGGCTGGGGCGGCGGTCGCGTGCGCCGGCCCGCTAATCGATTCAAGCCGAGAGAAGAGCGCAGCTGATCAGCTTACTATACCGCCAGCCACTAGTGAGATTTAAACTGCCCGCGCCAGCCGCGGGTGAGATTGAAATGCATTTTTTCCTGAGGAAACAAGCCACGGACCTAACTATAATAACATACGTGCACCGAGTTTGCGTCAACGCACAACAAGGAACGCAAAGTATCAGCGCGATCTGCGCCGATTGTTTTCGTTTCGTACCCCAACGGTAAATTTTTTTGTCCAGACGTCTAACAAGGGGGTGGTTCGAGGTGCGTTGGCGCGAATTCGGTGCATTTATGTTATAGCATTCGCGCACCGAGTTTGCGCCAACGCACATGAATGGGCTGAGCAGAGTTGCATCGCGACGCGGCGCGACGTTATCATATGCCGCCGTATTGATTAATCACGACGATCTATCAATACGGCAGCCCATCATTGCGTCGCACCGTGCCGCGATGCAACTCTGCTCAGTCCCTAAGGAACGCAAAGTATCAACACAATCCGTGCCGACTGTATACATCGGTCAAACTCCGATTCGATGTTGGGTGTTTGCCCTCTGTCTAGTTGGGTTTCTTGAGATTAATGATTCGTGTTGATCACGAATGGTTTTCCGATCTGGAATGATTATGGTAGTGTACGTCAGCTAACTGACACTAACTCTACCGTAACCCACCATATGTCCTTCAAAGTATACTCTGTTTATCTTGAATTGCACAAAACACGGTCCGCCAAAAGTCCTCTAATTGGCCCGCTAGTACCGTAGTGTACGTCCACGACGCGTTCTCGGCAGACCCGGGTGTGCATCCGGTGTGCAGAGCGATCGATTCGTCAATGCCGTCACTCGGCCACCCACCCTGCCACTGTGCCGTCGTGTCTGCTGAGAACGCGTCGTGGACGTACACTACGGTACTAGCGGGCCAATTAGAGGATTATTGGCGGACCGTGTTTTGTGCAATTCAAGATAAACAGAGTATAGATTGTATGGTATTGGATTTGCGATCAACACCTCAGGGAACACACTTTGCCAGAGTTTCAGCGAAATCTAAAACGTCGACCCGCTACGGTCTTACCGAAACCTATCGTATCCCTCCTGTAAGCTCAAAATTAACCTCATATTTTGAACATGGGTGAGCGAATTTTTGTTGACTGCAGTCTGAAAGGTTCAAAAAGAAAGAATAAGTGCAAAAAAATATTTTGAAAGAGTTGATTACAACAGTGCCTGGAGTGAATTGTGTCAAATACCGATAATATACCTATATAATATTTTGATTCCGTTAAAGTGCCTTGAAAGACTTGAACATACTTTTTGCATCCATGTAGGTCCGCTTAGGGAGGTGAGACTAAGGCTGAACTTCAAATTTCCGCATGTCTATCCACACCGGTAATTCTCTTCAAACTGTCATTTTCTGCAGAAATCTGGTTTTTACCTTTTTTCCTCTCGAATGCAGGGATTTAAATGGTGAGATTATCTCTACGACCAGATTTGGCCAACGGAACTGGTTTCATCAAACTGTGATTCATGCACCACTAACTAGGTCCAGGGATTTCTGATGTCTTCTAGTAAGCAAACCCGTTTTGGATAGACGAACTCTGATAAGCAGATTTCTTTTGATGTTTGATGTCTTGTTGATCAGCGACTCACAAGGGAACTTCTATTAGTCAGCCTGGCCATTCTATTTGAAATGGATTCTGCTAGAACCATTTCTGGACGTAGAGTCCGAACGTATCCTTCTCAGTTGTCTAAAACCACAAAAAAGTTATAGACGTTGTTACACTCTTTTTCCTACCCAGTGCACCTTCTAAAACGCGCACTAATTATTTGAAAGTCCGGAAACGGACCTCATAATCGTGTTCGGCTTCCAATATAACCCCCTAGACGAAATTTGAGCGAACTGTCATTCTTCGAACTCAGCATAGAGCAATAGCGTTTCGGACGTACACGGATTGTTAGTTGATCGTTCACTTACATCAATTACGTGGTTCTTAAAGCGTTAAGGAAAAAATGCTTTATTTTTGGCCCGAAATTTCTCCACGAGAGCTCTTTGGGTCGCTGATTTCGAATATGAGGTTTATTTGTCGGTTCTTCAAAGTTTTAGACTCGTTTCATTTGAAGCTTCCCATCGAGGAAACTTTTGGGCTAGAACGCGACTTTCGACGATCTCCGGAATGCTACGGTAGATCTGGCTCAAATTCTTTCTTTGGGGGCTATTTGGAGTGCTAAGCACTGATCTGAGGTGCTTCTATCGATTTTTTACAGATTACGGTGGTTTGTTTAAAGACTCAAATTGGAGTCAAAATTTCAATGCTGAGGTTGTTCGGGGTGCTAAATACGAATTTGATGTTCATTTGTCGACTTTTGAACATTGAAGGTGGGTCTTGCCCCCTCACTGGCATATTACCTACCCCAACCTACAGTAAACCTCAGAATTTCCACAAACAGACCCCAGATTCGTTTTCAGCACCCTAGATTACCCCTACATGCAAGTTTTGAGCAGAATTCAGAACTTTTCCCAAAACACCTCAAGAAATTTCTGATAAGCCCCTACCTTTTCGAAAAACTCTAAAAACGCTCATATTTTTCTGGAACCAGCTTCTCGGTGCGGGATACTGCAAAGTTTTACTATAGATCCACAATTCATAGTGACAATACAATTCGTTTCCGCAGATCCGACATACGCTTTGTATACTTCCCTTGTTAGCATAGAGTTATAGCGATTTGGACTTTTACGGATTGTTTGTTGGTTCAACGTTTACTTCGATCAGTCAGGGGATTTAGAAAGCGTTTCAGTTTTGATTTGAACCTTCTGCATTGGGGTTTTTCGGGTTCCTGATCACGAATCTGAGGTTTCTCCGTCGGGTTTTCAATGTTTTAGACTCATTTCGGGGGGGGGGTTTAGGCAAAAACGCGCCTTTCAACTGCTACGGTAGATCTGGCTCAGAATCTTTCATGCGGGGGTTTTTCGGGGTGCTGAATACGAATTCGATGTTGATTTGTCTATTTTCGAATGACTAAGGCAGATTTTGTCCCCTGAATGGCAAGGCACCTACCGTAACCTACAGTAAACTTCAGAATTTCGACAAGTGGGGCCCAGATTTGTGTTCAGTCCTCTAGGTTACCCGTACATACGAGTTTCGAGAAAAAATCCGAAAAAAAATTTCGACTCCCTAAAAATTCCCTAATGCCCTTACCTTGCCGCGGGGCTTTGAAAAATGCCTATACCCTTTTTCAGCTTGGTTTTATTGCAGCTGCAAAGAGCATATTATAATTTCAGGTCTAAAGTGGTCCTAGTAAAGTACATTTCATCCGGAATGAGCAGGCTGACCAAAAGTAGCTCCCTTCTCAGGCCAGGCCATGCAAGCAGTAATAATTGGTCATGCAAGACCGATAATAGTGACCCTTTGGGCGCTATCAAACAAACGAGTCGAAGCGAACGGATATTGCAAGTGGGACGGTGACGGTCATGTGAGATGCGTGACCCTTGTGCTATTACCCCCTATCTCGAACCGTCATCAGCTGACGGTGATGTGCTTGAGAACGTGTGATCACCGGGGGTTGAGGTCATCTCGAAATTACTGAGTGTAATGTTGAGTCTACATGAAAGACAGCAAAGTTTAGAGAACAGCGGCAGAGAACCACAAACTCCGAGGGCGCTACGTAACCCACCCGTGTGCTCATGTGACGGCGAGGTCCGGTGACCTTTGCGTGACTGAATGTATACAATAAGCGAGAGAGGAAAAGTGCGGAATCATAGTACCATACCGAAGTGTTGCTAGGAATTTACACGAAGGGGGGAAGTTGCCCAAAGTGGTGATTTGGATAAGTTTTCCTCCCAATGACGGATGATCTATGCCCTCTATGGGTGTTTTTTGTGCCGTCGCCCTGTCTGGTTCAGTTGTTCCCAGGCCAGTCAGTTCCGATATGCTGTCCATGATGGAAGTGCGCGTGGCGCAAAGTGACAGAGACATTGTCAGATCGGAAATGAGGGGCGCTAGCCTTAATAGGATAATTTCTGAAAATTTAGCTTCCTGGCAAAAGTAACGATTTGGTAATGATGAAAAAAGTTTTAAAAATGTCTTGAAATATCTTAAAAAAGAGATTTGGCGTAAAATAGCCTGGAAAGTAAAAAAGGTAGGAATGAAGTGAAATAACCAAAAATGTGATTTGGGGGTCGATCATTTCACAAGCTTCTCCGTTAAACTTATCAAAACGAAATCAAGCACGATATGGAAAGGAGCTTTGCGTTCACCTAGCTTGACCTATGCTGATCCCCTTAATGCAGCTTTCAAAAATGGCTTAAGGTTTCTGTTGCGCGCTTGATTTTGTTTTGATAAGTTTAACGGAGAAGCTTGTGAAATGATCGACCACCAAATCACATTTTTGGTTATTTCACTTCATTTCCTACCTTTTTTACTTTCCAGGCCATTTTACGCCAAATCTCTTTTTGAATATATTTCAAGACATTTTTAAAACTTTTTTTCATCATTACCAAATCGTTACTTTTGCCAGGAAGCTAAATTTTCAGAAATTTCATATATTTTTCCCGAAGGTTCCCTTTCTGACTCCAATTTTGCTCCACGATTTCCATTTTGGAATGATGAAACATCTGACAAACGATATTGTCGTATGAGTACAATTTTTGTAACTTATGACCCAAAACCATAAAAAATACCACTCATTGCTGCATTTCGAGCAAGATGTGATAACTCGATATTATTGATAATTAATATTTGATCTTGCATGGTGAGAAGAATTTCCCGAACAAGTGACTTAAAGCCATCAACAATCAAAAATCATTAACAGTAACAGCCGAAAAAAATCAATATTATTGATTGTTATTTATCGATAATGACTGATGAGCGAAATTTCCCAACCAAGAAAACCAATCCCATCAGCAATCACCACTCCACGCCGCATTTTGTGCAAAAAGCTCGAAAATCGATAATATTGATTATCGATCGATTTCGTGTCACGAGTACGAATTCTGACAAGTTCCGTACTTACCTCCGTCGACCTGTGTCAACTGGCTGTAGATCCACCCCACACCTTGATCTCCATAGCCGTATCATGTCCAAGCAGTTTTCGTGCTCCACGGCTAATTTATTATGTAAACCCACGATTTTGAGGTACCCTTCAAAGTTAAGGTATCAAGTTCAAAATGGAATAGGAGCGACCTGCACCCATTTCCAGTCTCCAGTCCAAAAATGAGCTTCCTAGCTCAATTTTAAGTGTACCCGCAAGATCGTGAACGCCGTCTGAAAAAAAAGGAGATTAACAACAAAAACGAGCGGGTTTTCAATTTTTTCTCGAAAACCAGTAAACCGTTCCAAACCATTTTTGGGGTGTATACCCAACTTTTTACGCTCTTTTCAATGCAACTTAGCCCTAGTTTCTGCGTTCACTCTGAACTGAGATTTCGAAAAAGGGGTTGCGCGCGTGGCCGATTCAAAACCAAATCTGGTGCGCGCTTCGCGCGCACCACAATTATTGCCGGTTTTCATCATGCTAAATGTCATCGAGATGGTGGTAGCACCAGACAGCACAGATCGATCAGTTGGTCTGCATAAAGATGCGACAATTAATCTTACCAATTGATCCTCATTTCGTAAGCAGCAATGAATTGGTTAATTGGACGCAATGGTCCGTCCAGCTCATTTTATCGCACATGGGGCATTCGTTCTTCCCAGCAGCGTGACGGAACAAAGAATGCAGCTGAGCTGATGAGCGGATGGATGGCATTCGTCGGTTCAATGCCACCTAAAGATCCATTCGGGAAAAAGAAAGAAAACTATGTATGACCTAAAATATCACAAGTTGGCTGAATTGAATACGAACTTGAGAGTCAGACAGGATTCGAACCTGCGTCTCTTACTCTCCGGCTGAAGTTGTTAAGATTACAACACAGACATCCGTTCTGCGCCCTGCAGATGTTAAAACGAGAACTGTGTAAGTACGTCAGCAATCACCCGATAAGGGATTTGATTCGGCAAAAATGACGTCGGCATGGATCCGGAAGAGACTTTGCGTTCACTGTTGCAGGTTGGCGCAAACTCGGTGCCCTGTGCTATAATATAGGTGCACGGAGCATGCGCCAACCTCCAATAGAGAACGCAAAGTCTCTTCAGGATCCACGCCGATGTTAACTCGTCATTAAATGCAGCTGATTCCGAGCGTACTCGAAGTTTGAATGTCGATGTACAAACTTCCAAATAACTCCTGAGATTGCATTACACAGAAGCAATACAGAAGTATTGTCTATAGGTGGTATGACACAAGTATTGTCTGACAATACCTGGTACTTCACAGAAGTCATCTGTGTTTCGACATTGGTGGTCTGCGATAGCTCAGGGATCGAGATTAAGGAGTGAATTTGGTGAGGTCCCCGTCAGTGCTGGTCAATCGGCTGAGCTCCATCGCTCGATGCGCATTGAAACAGTGATAGGCAGGTCAAGAAAATCCACCGAATGAGCTCGTCTGCTTGCGTCCGCAAACCACCCTGTCAATACGGGTGTTCTACTCCCGCAAACGGGCAGGGCCAATGCACCCGAGGTTGGTTTTTCTGCCCGGACTCAGTCGCTTTTTCAATCAACTCAGACGGGGACCTATAGCTGCTTCGGTTATTCGCTTATCCACCCCGTGAGCCGTTGTTTTCTCCATTCGGTAGCGATAAATTGAAACAAAACCTCTCAATCTCTGGAGCCATGATGCTTGAACAAAGCCGAACTTCTGTTTACAGACACCGCTTGATTTCGACGTCATCAGTGTGCATCCTCCGGAGGTTTAGGAGGCGACTTCAGAGGTTCTCTCGGCTGTTAAAGTTGTAGCTGGAACCATAGGTAACATGAAGATACGAATCCTCAGCTGATGATGGGTATAGCCCACCCCGAAGTCAAGAGCAAGAAGCGTCCAGGTTATGAAGATTTTGGAAAGGTTTGGCCAAGGCTTGCGGTGAGAGCTCTACCACTAAGACCGTGGTTAAGTTTGAAGTGGCTCGCGTCACTCGACACGATGAGCCGGAAAGAGGTCTGACATGCGGAAGCATCGTGAAACTCAGTGCTTGGTGCGTTGCTTCAAGACCACGGAGTGCTATTCCATTCACCATGATGTGCCCCTCGCAGATTCAAGTGTCTTGATCCAGTATGACGATGGACTGCAGTGCTCAGATACTGATTGAATACACAGCAGCGCTACTGAAGGAGTTGCTTCGAAGCAGTTCGACTCGGCAAATGGTGACATCGAAGGATTTGACAATCAATGAAATCAGGGTTGTTATCCGAACGGAAAAACTGAGATCACGATATCTTGAAGTGTAAGGAATCGGAAAAGCATTTGTCGACTTGAAGCTCAATCCAGACAGTCAAGAATTGATTCGCTTTAGTTCGACTGTCTCTCTTCAGTTTTTCGAATCCTTTTCATGACGTTAACCGTCAACTCTCATCTTTTTCCTGTACTGATGAGTAATGGTGTGAAGTGTGGCGGAAAGCGCAAATAGCAAGAGGTGGATAAAAAGTGCAAGTCTGCAGTCTGCACTGACATACGTGTCAAAACGGTATGAGGTCAAAGGATTTCTGGCAATCCACGACTAAATGGGCCCAGGTTCGAGACCTAGGGCAGATAAACTCGGTCCGAATAGGGCTGCCTGCCTACGTGGTTGAAATGCATGTCCAGTGGCCCTAGCAAAGGCATTTCTGGACTTTCAAATCGAATTGCAGGAATACTAGACGAGTAGTGAATGATATCCCAGTTTGCAGCCGTGGGAAGGTTTGTCTGAAAAAATACCTTCGCGACGGTCGCTCCACACGCACGCCGACCACCTGGGCGGACAGTCTTGTTCGTACAGACTTTACACAGAGTGGTTTTCACCAGCTACTATTGCTCGCTGCACACATACTCCTCTACCTGAACCCAAACCGCGATTCAAATGGGTTTTGTATCGGTATCTTCGCCACAAATAGCATATATATAACAGCACACCTGCATATAACAACACACATTTTAGCTGGAGAAGTTATACATTGCTCGTGCCTGAATTCGATATCTGAGTTCTAACTTGGGTATATTTTACCTTACTACCGTTTCACCTTACTGGCGCTAATGGACTAGTCCAGGTTGAGGGCAATATTCAGCCAGTCGCTCCCATCTACCCACCGCCCAACATCACCTGTGGCCTATTGATTTAGTATCAGAGTTGGGAATGTATTTTAAAGGCAGTGGTCACGATGAAAAACGTTATCGAAAAAACTACAAAAATCAGCTTAGATCAAAAACAGTTGAAAAACTATGAAGGTAGCGCGGTGAAAAACGGGCTAGAATTAGAGTTTCTAGGGCCCAAAGATGCCAGTTCTGTGCTCATGTGCACAGCGTCGACCAAATGATCGCAGTCTCATGCCGAGCAGTCAAAAATCATCGACACGCAGAGGAAGAAATAAATGCAAATTAACCTAATAAAAACAGTTTAACAGTGAAAGCAAGCGCTTCTGTCAATGTTTTTGACTAGATGTGTACATAAATCCGAAGGTTCATTGATTGAAATTCAATTTCAAACCAGCTGATGTTCTTGATATAAGAGGCCATCGATGCCGATGATGTGGAGTGGGCTCGTCCACCAATAAAGACAAGAAAGTTCAGGTTTCAAATTTGGCCCAAAAGAGTGGTTATTTCGCGATTTTTTCGTATATGTCCTACTACTCGAGAACCAGAAAAGGGTTTAGAAAGAAAAATACGACAATCATATTTGATCCCACTGCCTTCAACTTGATCCATAATCGGTTGAAAATCTGCTTCATAGCCTTTGCCCTACACAAGTACATGATCCGCATTGTATCTTGTGTCATCGTCTTGCTATTTGAAGTAAGCTCTACTCAAGGACATTACTTATCAGAATACGATGGAGATAGAAAGGACAGTGTTACGTACGTACGTCATGAAAAAGTAGAGGTTTTAAGAAGAATCTTCGGCTTCTTAGTCTAAATGGAGACTTGTGGTTGATGTACTCACACTCTGGTATCAATTAACGCGACCTTTACAGTCGACGTCGACGCTTTGTTCGTTGATAGCCTAACAAAAGGGTGAATTACCAGTGCTTTTTGGGGCAGCACCCTTATTGCCCTCGACCTTGTTCATAGAACAGATAACGTTCATCTTCCGAGATGCCATAACCAGGGTACAGCACGAGGTGTGGGCAAGGCCATTCCTACTCAGACCTCCTTCCCTCTAAGAGCAAATTCGTGGCGTTTTTGTCAGACCTCCCTGCCTAGAAGCGTAGTTTGGTCGAATTTTTGGCTAACATTCCATGTAAATTGGACGTCATAATCGAATTCTTTGAAAAAGTTATTCTAAACAGTGCATACCCCCATTCGAAATGATCCACTTGGTGTCCCGGTGGAGCTCAGACCCCCTCCATCCCTGCGCAGCTCAGACCCCCCCTGTGGATATCCACACCTCGCGCCGTACCCTGGCCATAACGACGCATATCATTGAGCTGCCCAATGGAAAAAATTCGCGTACCTATCGGCTCATTGGGTATAAGAGTCTCAACAGAACTAATTAACGGTCGAATTAGTTTGTTGCTGGTATTGTCATGCATTTACCTAACTGGGAAAGGTGGGATTCTTTTGGTCTGTAGTGATCCGTAGGACAACTTTGTCAGGTATGGTACGTTTTCCTGCAACCCTATACCTTGGACTTTGTCGGTGGGGAGCTGCCTAGCTAAACGCTAGCTCTAGAAATCCGAATTTTCTTTAAAAACTGTAGTGTGATTGCTAAGATTCAGCACCACATGAGAATTAAGGTCGACTAGAAAGGTCGCGTCAAACGCATCGTACAAATGAAAACCGAATTCCAGCTTTTGCGTTCAGTCGGACTAGTGGGTTATTGCAATGTCACTCAGAAAGTTTGGAGTTTCGAAATCGCCTCTGAAAGAAGATTTGCTCACCAGAAAAAGCTTTCTGGGTTCAGGGGGCCGGTCTTGTGGTCGATCCGTTGATCCAAGGAACAAAGCTCCGTGGTCGCTGCCGGCGGGCGTGCCTTGGCGCGTCGTAGGGCGCAATGCACACGCCAGTCGATTTCACATTCGGCATCGATCGGAAGCAGCTGACAGCAATGAACGCAGTAGATTGGTAACCTTTGTTGAAATTTCGTTAAAGTCGTTGTTTTTAGGTAAGAAATCAAAATCTTCTAACGCTGCGCCAAGGAACGAATCTTAGTACTCTTCCCTGCGTTCTCCGCATAACTATCCAAAGTTGATGTCGGCGCGAACTTAAAGGCAGCGTTTACGATAAGATTCGTTTTTCTGCTATTTCGCCTATCTTGAAGACGGTTTCATGTTGATTCCAATGATGTTTTTGGAATCGTACAAGACCTTCTGGGAACGGATTTATGGTCCCTCAAAAATTGAGCTAGGGAAGCATGGTGGACGAGTTGTCCGAGGCTTGTAACTTCCGTCTTTTGCAGCCGATGTACGCGAGCTGACTTGAGTAAAGAGAGAAGTTGAGAATGAAGGGAAGAACGGGGCTATTGATCGGAAACCATCGCTCATCTCACAATCTCGAGCATTCATTTGTTCACGTCGGTGGGCGTGGAAAGTGCATCTGGGGTTTGACTAGCTGACGGGTGTCCAACTTTGGGGCCGTAGGGGACCGTTCCGAGCTCATTTTTCTTAGTTTTTTCAACGTTAGGGTTGCGCTAGGGCCCGCAGCTGCCGATCTCCACCAAAAATTCAGACATGGTTTTTATCGTGGACACTGCCTTTAAAATTTATTTTGGACTTTTTCAAAATGAGTTTTTCCTGAAAAGTTGACGCTTTTGAGGGGACCTTTTGCAATTCTTAGTCACTAAAGGGATATAACAACACAAAAACGTCAAAAACCGAAATATGGTTTTCGTCATGTACGAATTCTTTAATTGATACCAGAGCGTACGTACATTAACCACAATTCATTGCGTAAGAAGCCGAACGCTTTATTAATACCCTCTAGCACTAGGGTGCCTCCGTGAATCCTGTCTTCGTTTTGGGCTTGTGAGTAATATGTCCGGTACCCCACTCAAATCACTTGTGGCCAGCCTGCCGGTCCTAAAGTGTTATGAACCTGGTCTGATTTATTATCGATTCACCTGAAGAGATTATTTTTATTTTTTTTATTCACAGACGCAGTGTCCGCATCTGTACTTCGCGCCATTCCTTTGCTATACGAAACAAGTTATACTCAAGTACATTACTCATGAGCACATAGCAATGACTGGAATTTCAGGGGTACGTCACGGGAAAGTGCAGATAAAGAAGAGAAACTTTGGCGTCTTATGCTGAAATTTGAGTTGTGGCTGATGTACTTACACCCTGCTTGGAAGGAGCACTCATAATTCACCCGTATGATCGGCTATCAAGAATCGAAGGGTCGGCGTCGACTGGAAAGGTCGCGATAATTGATACCGGTGTGTAAGTACATGAACCACAACTCCACATTCAGGAGAAGAAGCCGAAGATTCCATTCAAAACCTCTGCTTTTATGACGTACGTACGTCGCACATAATTCCTATCCTCATAGTGTACTGATGAGTAATGTCCTCAAGGATAACTTGCTTCAAATAGCATGAGGATGTTACAGAGTACAGATGCGAAACCTGCCCAAGTGTGTTACAGAGGTCACGCAGCAGAATATTCTGAGATCTAGCTACACCAGGTTCTTAACACTGGTGTGCCAATAGGCTATGAGCGATTATGCTAACAAGGGGAGTATACAAAGCGTAGGTCGCATCTGCGAAAATGAATTGTATTGTCAGTATCTCTTGAGCATCTTAAAGGCAGTGTACACGATAAAAATGTGTTTCAGATCTACTGGGATTTGGTATTGGGGGGGGGTCACTGTAA
Organism: Aplectana chamaeleonis; assembly: GCA_029168955.1. NCBI lineage: Eukaryota > Metazoa > Nematoda > Chromadorea > Rhabditida > Cosmocercidae > Aplectana > Aplectana chamaeleonis. The sequence continues at coordinate 139,681 of JAPDOI010000116.1, read as the reverse complement.
CGCTGATGTCGAAAGAGCGCATGAAAACGAGCCAGGGCGAGCCCCAAAAGAGCCCGAACTTGCCACTTTGAGCGCAAGGCAAACCCCAAAAGCGCAATGCCCGTCCTCCGACGTGAACAAATGACAACTCGAAATCGTGAAATGGGCGAAGTTTTCTGATGAATAGCCCTAAACTTCCCTTCATTCTCAACCTCTCTCTTTACTCAGGTTAGCTCGCATACATCGTCTGCAAAAAAAGAAAGTTACAAGCCTCGCTTAACTCGTCCACCATGCTTCCCCAGCTCCATTTTTGAGGAATCATAACTTCATTTCTGAAAATTTAGCTTCCCGGCAAAAGTAGCGATTTGGCAATCTCGTTAAGAAGTCAAAAAAAATTTCAAAAGTATCTTGAAATATCTTTGAAAAGTGATTTGGCGTAAAATAGTCTTGAGTAACAAAAAAGCAGGGAAATGAAGTGAAATAACCAAAAAATACGATTTGGTGGTCGATCATTTCACAGGCTTCTCCGTTAAACTTATCAAAACGAAATCAAGCACGATATGGAATGGAGCCTCGCGTTCACCTAGCTTGACCTATGCTTATTTCCTTATTACAGCTTCCGAAAATGGCCTAATGTTTCCGTTGCGCGCTTGATTTCGTTTTGATAAGTTTAACGGAGAAGCTTGTGAAATGATCGACCACCAAATCGTATTTTTTGGTTATTTCACTTCATTTCCCTGCTTTTTTGTTACTCAAGGCTATTTTACGCCAGATCACTTTTCAAAGATATTTCAAGAGACTTTAGAAATTTTTTTTTGACTTCTTAATGAGATTTCCAAATCGCTACTTTTGCCGGGAAGCTAAATTTTCAGAAATTTTACATATTTTTCCCAAAGTTTCCCTTTCTGACTTCAATTTTGCTCCACGATTTCCATTTCGGAATGATGAAACATCTAACAGACGATATTGTCGTATGGGTACAATTTTCAAAAGGTATGACCCAAAACAGTAAAAAATACCACTCATTGCAACATGTGAGAACATAATATTTTCGATCATTAATACTTATTTGATCTTGCATGATGAGAAAATTTCCCAAACCAATGATTTAGAGCCATCAACAATCAAAAATCATTGCGGCATTTTGTGCAACAGACGAAAAAATCGATATTATTGATTGGCATATATCGATAATGACTGATGAGCAAAATTCCTCAACCAAGAAAACCAATCCCAGAAGCAATCACCAAAGTTCGCCGCATTTTGTGCAAAAAGAACGAAAATCGATACTATTGATTATCGATCGATGACGTGTCATGAGAACGAATTCTGACCAGTTTAGTACTTACCTCCGACAACCTGTGTTGATTGGCTGCAAATTCACCCACACACCCCGGTCTCCACAGCCGCAGCAGAAAAAAGCAGTTTTCGTGCTCCACGGCCAATTTACTATGTAAATCCACGTTTTTGTGGTACCCTTCACAGTAGAGGTATCGAGTTCAAAATGGAATAGGAGCGACCTGCATCCATTTCCAGCCTCCTGTCCAAAAATGAGCTCCCTAGCTCAATTTTAACTGGTAGCACAAGATCGTGAACGCCGTCTTAATAAAAAAAAGGAGATTGACAGAGAAAACTTGCGATTTTTCAAAATTTTCTCAAATCCTAGCAAACCATTTTAAACCATTTTTGGGCATTCTATACAACTTTTTGCGCTCTTTTCAATGTAATTAAGAGCCAATTTCTACCTTCACCCTGAACTTAGATTTCGAAAAACGGGTTGTGCGCGTGGCCAGTTCAAAACCAAATCTGGTGCGCGCTTCGCGCGCACCACAATTCCCAGAAGGTCTTATAGGATTCCAGAGATATAATTGAAATCAGCACGGGACTGTTTTCACGATAGGCGGAGAAACAGAAAAACGACTCTTATCGTGAACACCGCCTTTAAGCATGTCAAAAAGGTTTCTGGAGTTTTGCGAAAAGATACACATTCAACATTTTGGGTGTATTTTGAACGAAAAAATTGGATTTTGCCTAAAACTTGTATGAAGGGGTGATTTAGGGTGCTGATACCGAATCTGGGGTCCATTTACCGAAACTCTGATGTCTGATGTAGGTTACGGTAGGTACCTTGCCATTTAGGGGACAAACCTGTCTTAATATTTCGGAAATGGGCAAATTGACGTCAAATCGTATATACCACCCCGAATGGCTCAAGCATACGGTTTTTGAGCCAAATCTGGGACTTTGACCGAAATACCGTATACCCACCGTTTTTTACCATAATCTGTCGAAAGTTGACAAGCGGACCTCAGATTCGTGTTGAGTACTTCAGACAACTCTCAGGCAATGATTTCGAGACACAACTTGAGTAGAAGTCCGGGCATCTCGAAAGTCGCGTTTTGCCCTCAAATGTTTCCCCGCTGGTGTGTTTCGAACAAGTCGAGTCGAAAACTTTGGAAAATCGACAAGCGAACTTTAGATGCGTGATCTGCGCCCCGAATAACACCCCCCTTGGAGAATTCTAGGTCAAAATTGGAACATTGATATAAGTAAACCGTTAACCGAAAATCCGTACAAATTGAGAGCGCTATCAGTCTGTGCAAAGTTCGGACAATGTGCTTCGATCCACTTTCCTCCGGGGGGTTGTTTTGGGCGCTGAAGACGACTATGAGGTCCTTTTTCGGAGTGTGGAAAAAAGATTGCGCATTTTTTAATGTACAGAGAGTGCAAAAAAAAAACGACCGTCTTGAGCCTATAAGTTTTCCGAACCGGCTGCTCGGGATGGAGTACTGCGCAGTTATACTATAGATGCCCAAGAGATACTAACATTAAAATTCGTTTTCGTAGGTGCGACCTACACTTTGTGTACTACCCTTGTTAGACTAGTCGCTGACACACTCTGAAGGATTTCCACGGAATACTACTGTGCCAAACCTTGAGAATTTCCTATGAGCTGTACAGTCAAAAGTATACTATTCAAGTAGAACGTCAACTTTTTTCATTCGTGCTCTGAGCCAAGGGCATTAAAGCATCTATGGAATATTTTCTATTTTCGGCTATCAATCTTTCCTTTTTCTGAAGAATAACAACCTGTCTGTCCTCGTTATGGGTTTTTCGGGCGGTATTACTAAGAAATGGGAAGTCGTATAGATGCTATCACACCTCTTCCGGTCGCCTCTCACATGACTTGGTGCCGCCAGGAACGAGAAACCAGATGTTTTATGGCCAATAGATTAGACCTCCATGGCTCACGAGATGTTTTTGTTTGGCTGGGAAGTGTACTTATCGCGTTCAAGGCTCATTAGTCGCCAGTTGGTCTATTCTAGGCGGACTTGATCATGGGTGGGGGTAATTATTTACGGTGAGAAAAAAAACAACCAAGTTTGAAAGGTCTCCATTAAAATATTTCTGACGTAGAACATGACTTGAGGAATGTTTTCCATATGCTATAATGAGATGAACAAGGGCAGGCATCCTCTGGACGTCAGAGATTGGAGCATACATTAACCTCTGATTCCTTAGTTAGCTGAGGGAATGTTAGAGCTGCTCAGCGATGCTTTGATTATTTACCTACATTTTGTGCGTGGATGGATAATTGAAAGTTGTAAGGTTTCTGCTGCTTAGACTACTCGGTGAATTGTTTCCTTTGGCAAGATGTCATAAGTAATTAGGCGTTTCTAGCTTCATGTGACGTTTCTTATTCGTGATTTTCTCAAGAAGTTGTTGTTTAACGATCCTTTTAATTCGAGTTTTTTTCAGAAAATGGTTTCTGATGCTTCTGTTACGACTTTTGTTATCCTTCTGCTGTCGTCTTTACCTCTTCAACAATCCCTGCGTACCAGTTATGTTTACCCGCTGGATCCTTTGAAAGGCTTTCAGAAGGTGCAAGAAATCGACAAAGGACATATGCATACTGATGAGGGAACTCCAAAGACTCTAGCTCTAATGTCAAGGCTGGGCTTTGACATCCTCCCAATGAACCCGTCAAAGTGTGGATTTTTTCGTTCGTGCTATGAAGTGATCATGTGCGCTGCCATCGCACGAACGGATGAAATCTAGCTTTTCACTTTGGCCCACTGAATGAGAAACACAATAGCACAGCAGCTATCACGAGTTGGCTCGTCACAGGTTTGTGGCTTTTTGATACTTTATTGAATTGGTGTGAAGCACCATGATCGACTATGGATAAACCTCGTCGATACACTTCGGTGATACATTCATGAGGGAAACACGAGGTTCATACGAGTTAAGGGCGATTAACGTTTTGGCAAAAGAGCCTTTTCGAGGTATGGTGGTATACCTTGTCGCTCTGATGAGCGACAGGCATGCAATCTAACATAAATCGCGGCGAGACCCGCATTGAAGCAACGGCATCGGTCGTCGTAGGAACAGTTATCGCGCGTCTGTCGCAGCGACGTGTCGCGAAGGGCTGACATACTGCAAATGTGCCGAAGACTGTCGCTGTCGTTGTGCACTGCGACAGCGACAGGTTTAAGATACGGATCATACTTCCCGCGACCAGCGACGCGATTGTGTGTCGCAAAAGTATACTATACCCCTTCCAGAGCCTGAAAGATGTTCACATTGTAGCCTAGAAGAAACCTTGAGGCGTAGTCGAGTAACGAAACTGAACATCAGGATACCGTGTCCGCTGTTTCAGGATTCAGCAGTTCGTAGCCGCATGGATACAGGGTGGACTCTAGGATTTAAGCTAGAAGGTAGAAGGCAATGCTAAGGTATATCATGCGTTCCCGCGTGATGATCACACAAACTTCCTCTCTCTAGCGTCTGTCCCACGAGTTCGGGGGTCCGCTTGTTTGCACTTTGCTCGCCATTTGTTCCTATCAGCGGTGTATCTCATAGAGAGTTACGCTGCAGCCAAGTCCGTTTTCTTTCGATCAAGCCATCGGGTTTTTGGACTTTCGCGAGGTCTGGCCCCTGCAGCTTCCACCTTGGGTGCGGTTTTAGCTACTGAGTCTTCGTCCCTCCTCTGAACATGGCTGAACCACCTGAGGCGGTACTCTTTCATCTTCGCAGTAATGGGCGCCACTCCAAAGGTGGAACGCACCAGGTCATTCGTTAATCGTGCTTTCAAGGTGACTCCATTGACCACCTGAGCAGCATGACAACACATTCATCCTCTTAAATAGTTCTTTGCCAGGTAAGTTTTTTCTCTTCAGTGGTTTTCCGCCAGTCAAGTTCTTTTAGTGAAAAATCCCAGCAAAATAGGATGGGTAGGGAACTCTCAAAGTAAAAGAAAACCGACACGCGATGATAAAATGAATTTATCTAATCAAGTACAAAAAATGGCACGACACGAGCAGCACGAAACAAATGAACGCAACAAAGAATTATCAAACACATAAAACCTACTAGCACTACAAGGAAAACCCACAAGGAATCACTAGAAATCAGCTAGCGCTGCGAACGAATTGAGCAGATCGATCGCGGTGGGCGAGAGGCAAGGAAAATTCTGGAAACACAAACATGGTCCTCGCCGACCCCTCCTGAACGATGGAGAAATCAAAACTGTCGTTCGCCCATTCATCCAGGTCAGGGAATCACATGTAACGCCACATTACAGGAATTCCAATGATGTTGCACTTTGATTGACGCCAAGTCATGAAATTCGCAATCTGACGCTGAACCATGAATCTTAATTGGATGGACTTAGAGTTCGATGTACAGGACATACAATAAAATCCTAGTAAACGTAACATAAATCACAAAGCTCAGACAATACAATTCGAATTCAGTATCACGATTGTCAGGTTTGTATCAGATATTGAACTTCCATTATGAACCCTGGAAGTATGGTTTCCGTTTTCGTTTTAGTCTGACGCATGGACCGGCGGCTGGTCGTGCGGGGTCGGCGGCCTCACTGGAGAATGGGGTTTCGATTCGCGCGGGGTGATCTACCGTCGCAGCCTCGTCCATTCATCAGACTAAAATGATTGCGCAAACTCTACATACGTCTCCTCCGATGATTGCATAGAGAGGCTCATATGTTCTGTTAGCAAAGTCCAGGCTAGATGTCGACCAGGGATGTGCAGAGCTTTTCCGAAAATGCAAAACCCACTTGGACAGAAAACAACAAGGTTGATCAGGGTCGAGAAAATTAGAGCAAGTTGAAGACACAGTGCACGTTATTGAGTGGGACATGTTTCTAAGGGAGAGTTTGGTTCTCCATCTGTCCTTTCTTTTGAAGAATGGATCTTTTCATGCTTTTTTCGAACTTTAGAGCTTCTCATTTTCTTCAGTTCTGTGACTAACTTTCTGAAAGCATCCATCCATTGCTTATCGCTTGAAAGCTTGAAACTTTGCTCGACCCGCTTCAGTGCGCATAAACTCATTAACCGTCGCTGCAGAATCGAGATTCTTTTGGAGAATAAGGAGGTCGTTCGTTGAATAGAGCGCTCGTTTCCTTGCTTTTGAGTTTTGGCGATTTGAGAGGCCTAAAGTTTTCCTGATCAGGCAGTGGCTGACGTGCTTAGGCAGTAGGGCGTTCATAGCGTTTCTCTGGTTGCATTTTTTACGGAAAGGTTATCTTTATCACAATGCCCTCAAGCGAACTGGAAGAAAATGTGCTGATTAAGCATGCTCATCTGCGTGCGTCTATTTTTAGGTTTCGCTACTCCCCATGGTGCCCCGTATGTCAAAAAAAAATTAGCGCTAAACATATGTCAGGGGTCTCTCTTAGGGGTGGTGAACATTGAAGTGAGGTCCGTTTCTGATTTTCTGAACTTTTCTGAACGATTAAGGTGTGTTAAAGGCATCGTACACGATGAAAACCGAATTCCAGCTTCTGCGTACAGTCGGATTAGTGAGTCATAACATTGTCGCTCAGAAAGTTTGAAGTTTCAAGATCGCCTCTGAATGAAGGATCTGCTCACCTCAAAACGGCTTCCTGTGTTCGGGGGGGGGGAGGGGCCTAGGGGTCTATCCGTTGTTCCAAGGAACAAAACTCCATGGTCGCTGCCGGCGAGCGGGCCTTGACGCGTCGTAGGGCGAAATGCACGCGCCAGTCGATTTCACTTTCGTCATCGATCGGAAGCGACTGACAGCGATAGACTCGGCAGATTATTAACCCATTCTAATTTCGTTCAAGTCGTTGTTGAATGGCATCCTCGGTGATTTGCTTCCAACGCTGCGCAAAGGAACGAACCGTAAAAGTGTTCGTTGCGTTCTCCGCGCAACTATCCCAAGTTGATGTTGGCGGCAAATTCAAATGTACCTTGAAGTTTCTTGTAATATATACGTTTTTGACTGGCCTTTTTGCATTCTCTAGTCACTTTAGGGATATAATAACATGAAAACGCCAAAAACTCAAAATGGCTTTCATCGTGTACGATGCCTTTGAAAGGTGAACAAGGCCCCATTATGACTCCTTAAGACGCTGGAATCAGCCGAAAAATTAAATTGGTCTTCATGTTTGTGTTCAACGCCTGAAGTAACCCTTAAAAAAACTTCAGAAACTTTGAACTACCAGAGTTTGCGAGGTTAGGATGAACAAGCGCGATTGCGGGACAGGGCCATACATACTTTACTAGCCTGCGGCTTCCTCAGGTCGAACACATTGGTGTTCGATTGATAGTTGCCCGCTGCTGATTGCCAGAAGCTCTGTGTTGACTATCATCAGCCACAAGTGTCTACCAACGAGACAGGGAGGAAAGAGTCCGTCGCATCCACTTGACGTCCTTACTGTGGAAGATCATTGATAAAAATGATAAAAAGCATATGATGCGTTTTATTTCTCGAAGGCAGTGCTCACGATAAATCTATTTTTTGAGTTTGCAGTTTGAAACCCTATGCTTGCAGATGCTGGAGAGGATAGGGTAAGAGAAAGCAGCGAAGACGGGCCGGAAATCGATAAAAACGCCCGCGAAATGAAGATTACGCTAGCTCAGTACGCCTGCTAAGCCCGCCCCGCCCCCCGTTTTAACGAGTTTGTAGCGCCGCGGACGTTTTCGATGGCAAGTTGTCAAGCCTCCGTCACGTCCATCCTGATCGATTCGCGCACATTTTGCAATTGGCGCACGCTTGCGGAAACCAGTAGGGCGCGTAAACTCGTCCGAGCCTTGAACTTGAAACCGTTATTTTAGCTAGTGCTGAGGGTTTTTTTTGCGCTGTTTCTTCGCTATTCGGTAACTCACGATCAAAAACCTCCCTATTGTTTCGAACACGACCGTGATATTCATCGTGAACACTGCCTTCAAGAGAAATATACAGGTTTGCAAATTGCAAGAGACAGCCTTGCTGGGGAACACAATCTTCAACCCCGTGTTTGATTCATGCTCCTAATAACAAGGTTATAATGGGCTGCAGAATGTTAAAACGCTTACGATATGATTTCCGGGCAAGAGACGCGAAAATTGTGTGAAACATGAACGTTCCTCAATATGACGGATTTTCGCCGTGGAGAGAATTCGAACCCTAGTCTCTCTTTTGCGAGGCTAGCATCTGCACCGTTACGCCGCCCGAGCTAGCTCTGTCCTGCGACTGATGCGGATAGACCCGGCAGAATCCTGCAGGCCGTCGTAGATTCACTGCTCTTTTACTTTTCGCTCTTAACTCCTTAATAAAGTTACAGGCCATAAAACGGCCATTGTCTCACCGTCGACTGCGTACCACGCGCTGCGCGACCGCACGTGCGTCGGAAGCAGACGAGTTTTGGCCGCCGCGCGACGAGTTTCGGCGGCCGAAACGTCGCGCGGCGGCCAAAACTCGTCGCGCGGCGGCCAAATCCCGTCTGCTTCCGACGCGCGTGCGGTCGCGCAGCGCGTGGTACGCAGTCGACGGTGAGACATTGGCCGTTTTATGGCCTGTAAGTCAGAGGGGGTAGTTTGGGCCGGTGAACACGAGTATGAGGTCCGTTTTCGGTGTTTCGGATTTTTAAGGTAGGTTGCATTACGTAGAACGTCATTCTAGCGCTGCAACCGACCGTTTAGAGCCAACAAAGTTTTCAAATAAAGGAGTAGGTGAAAGTCACTCGCAGTTTTTACCCTATGTACTTCATTTTGCAGACCTCCGACTACGCTTGAATGGCTTCCCTTGTTAGTGGGCAGAAAATGGATCACACTCTATGCTCAAAGTCCTCCTGGAGATCGATAGAAGGCAGTAAACGGGTTAAAAATGAGATGCGCCTTGTGTGCAGAAGATCCTGTCTTATGAAAGGGGTCTCAGCACTACACCAGCGCGAGGGACTCCATGCGTGCTTTTGTGCACAATAACTTTGATAAGGGTTTCATCAGCGTTTGTGGAAAGTAGTTTCTGCCCGAGTGCAAGTGTTTATTACCTTTTTTCGGACTACAAATCGTATTTGCTCGCTTGCCCTTGTCTAGTTTGTTTGTTTTCTATAAAACAAAGTCCGTTATCAAGAACAATGTCCTTGAGTTTATGCCGTTTTTCGTCGAATCTAATTATAACTAAGTCACTGATGTCGCTTGCGAAACAACGCTAAGACCCTGCTGTAAAGTGCAGAAGATTCGGCCCGTTGGTTAGGGAACTCTACATATTTGAGGACTATTATACATATTGAAGTTGTTATTTAGCGAAGTAAAAAGATTGAACGCTACAGCTGAGAAATTCAAATGATGTCGCTTTTTGATTGGCATATGCTTTAATTCGGAGTGAAATTTACTGCTGTCGATTGCGTGCGTGTGCGCGCGTATGCTGCGTCTCCTTCTCCTCGTCACTTTCTCGCGGTCCGCAAAAGCACGCTAGAAACAAACTGAATTTGCCTCCGAAACAGAGGATACATAAGGTGGTAAACTTCGCAGTCTGATTTTGAACCCTTAATCTCAATTCAATGGACTCTAAGGTACAGGGGTAGAACATACCATGAAACCTGTATTAATGTAACACAAATTAGAGAGCTTTGTCAATTAAATCCGAGTACATGCAACACAGATTAGAAAACTCTGTAATCCGTGTATCAGACAATGAAATTTCATTATGATCCCTTAAAGTACTTGATTCTCGACAATTTCATAGAGGGGCTCGTATGACCAGTTTGTAACGTCTGGACTTCAAGTCGATTAGGGATGTGTGGGACGTTTTTGAGAACGGAAAAACCAGTTTGCTAGAAAATGAAAAACAGAAAAAAAACAGGTTTCAGAAAACTGAAGTATTTTAGTTGAAAACAGTGCAGTTCGATAGTCCTTTCTTTTCAAAATTAGATCTGTCTAAAAGCATCGTATCACGATGGTAACGACTCAATATTTTCCCCATCCTTCCTTTAGCTGAGCCCAGCTTGGCCCAATGACAGAGTTTGGTGCTTTAAAGGCAGCGTACACGCCCACAAACGTGGTTGAGATAACTACGGAAATAGAATGGTACGGCACAGAGCACAACGCCTACGCATTTTTAAGCGTCAGAAACGACCCACAATGCCGCTAGACGGGTAAGAAGTTGGCCACGCCCCAGTATCTGCCCGCCCCCTGTGTTTGCCATCTCCTCGAAAACAGGGGTAGTGGGCCATTCCCACCGACGGCGACGTTTGTGGGCGGTACAATAAGTACAATAAGTAAACCACATACACCGACGACAGAAGGGTATGACCCAGCACCCCGGTTTTGGAGGAGGACTGCAAATACAGGGGGCGGAGAAATAGAGGGCGGGGCCAAATTCTCACTTGCGTAGCGAAGCTGTGGGTCATTTTTGACGCTCCAACATGCGTAGGCGTTTCACCAGTCATCTACCACAATCTTTACGCCATGACCCGACACTCTAAGAAGTGCTTACAATCCTGCTCTAGTGTACAAAAAATTGAACTGGCGGGAATTCAAACACAGTCATAATTTTAATTCTCGATTTCGTAAAAGATGGTTTTTTTAAGCGATTTTTCCGCCATTTTCTTCTTTCTTCTACTCATCGAAAGTGTCCACGACGGAAAAGTTGCCGGTTTTTTCTTGGCAAAAACGTAAGCTTCTTCTCTAAGAACAGTAAGTACGACAAAAAAACGGCCACGAAGTGGGTGAAAATCTCGTGGACCGCCCGACCCATTGCATCACACGTTTCACCAGACGAACAGTTGTCGAAAGTCCGAATAGTCTTTATCCCGGAAAATTTTGATATTCAAGCATGTGCCTTGAACCATCTCGTTTTTAAAGAGTTTTCGGTACAATAAACAAAGAAAAACGCCACATATCTAACCAAAAGGCAAAACTATTTCCGACGTGAGGTTGGACGCTTCGCCGCAGTCCCCGTGAGCACACCAAATGCTCACGGCGACTGCGGCGAAGCGTCCAACCTCACGTCGGAAATAGTTTTGCCTTTTGGTTAGATAATCAAATATTTATAGAGGTTTCTTTGAACAGTTTTTTTTCTCTGGAAATTGAGAGTTTTGTAGAGTCTTTCCCCTATGAACCTCTGCTTCGTGAACTTACCTACTCAAAAACATTGAAAACCAGAATACGGTTTTTATATGAAACGTCTTTAAAGGCATCGTTCGCGCTGAAAAGCAATTTCCATTTTTCAGGCTCAATTTCATGAATGAGCCCAATAGACCGCACCGGTAAACTTCGGCGCGTCGAAAACGTAAGGCTATGAGGTTGGAAGGGGTTAAAGATGAGGATCCGCCACCAGTTCTCAACAGTCATCTAGCACTTTTCCGTAGAATGTTGATGCGACCGTCAAACAACATGAAAAACAGTTACGGCACAAACTCCAAATGCAGAAAAGCTCCGAAAACGAATTTGACATGAAATTCAATTTTATATTTGCAATGTGTTCCCATTGACTTTTTTCTTCACAAATGGTCTTTCATGGGCCCTTTCAACATTTTCGTTCAATAGGAAGGCCACGCTACACAAAAACATAAAAAATCTCTTCATGAGAATATAGATTTGGCTACAACAAATGTAAAAATATGTGGAAAAACCCGGAAATTCGCTGCAAAAACGCTCAAAAACAAGGTACAGCGGCTAATTACCGGTGTCGGCCGGCCCCCTAATTAACGAGATTTTTATTCATGCTTGCTTGCCCGCCTTTCATTTTGCTGCTAAAGTGGTCAGTAGTCTCCAGAAATGCTTAGAAATTACTTTAGATGCAAAATAAAAGTTGACAAAACAGGCTTTCACACAAAGCTCGATTGTTGGGGGCGGGAGGACACCAAGCCATAACTTGTTCCTGAGTGTTTTTTCTCACATTTTTTACTTATTTTCCTTTCTGTGATGGCCAGATCTACCATTCTATGGGGATAGCACAACAACCAGTTTCATCGAGAACCCTGCATTTAAAGGCAGTGTTCACGATGAAAATCGGTTTTCTGTTTTTCCGCCTATCTTGAAAACGGCCCCATGCTGATTCCAATGGTGTCCCTGAAATCATACAAGACCTTCTGTGAACGCAGGTATGGTCCCTCAAAGATTGAGCTATGGAAACATGGTGGACGAGTTGTCCGAGGCTTGTAACTTCCGTCTTTTGCAGCCGTTGTATGTGAGCTGACCTGAGTAAAGAGAGAAGTTGAGAATGAAGGGAAGAACGGGGCTAATGATTGAAAATCATCGCTAATCTCACGATCTCGAGCATTCATTTGTTCACGTCGGTGGGCGTGTGATGCGCTTTTGGGGTTTTCAATGCGCTCGAAGTTGCAACTTCGGGCTCTTTTGGGGCTCTTCCTGGCTCGTTTTCATGCGTTCTTTCGACGTTAACGTTACAGAGTGTCCCTCCACTACCCAATCCCAGTGGAATTTCGAAAACTTTTCTCATCGTGAACACTGCCTTTAAGGTAAAGCTCAATTAAAAAAAGGAGGAAATAGAGTACAGTTTTCTGCGTGTACAATGCCTTCAAGTTTTTTTTAATTTGGGAGCTTCTAATTTTTTTTCAGTTCCAGCACCAACCTACTGCAAGCTTTCATTCTATGCTCGAAAGCTCGAAACTTCGCTAGACCGGCTTCATTGCGCTTCAACTCATTAGCCATCGCTGCAAAATCGAGACTATCTAAGAGAAAAAAGGAGTCGTTCTCTGTAGCGAACGCTCATTTCCCTGCCTTTGATTTTTGGCTGTTTGAGAGTTCGAAAGGCCTCCCGATCAGACAGTCGCTGACATGTCTGTTTTGAGGCTTTGCTACGAACACAGATGTTGCTCGATGTGACTGGGGGGTTAGTGGTGAAGATGGCGAGAATCGCTAATCGCTATGATGATGATCTGTTTGGTTTTGCGATGAGGCATGAGCGCCGGCGTTAGCTAGCCGACATAATAAAACCGCCACATGGTTGATGATCATCATCTCAAAGATGAAATTCCATCTTGCGGAATAGCAAGCACATAATACTAATGACTAGCAGATGCGCAAATATGCACAGGGCGGGAACGTTCTTTGGAGCGGGAAGTCTATGTGGAGGGCAACTATGGAATCCTCGAGTTGTTATCGTTTTTCATAACGATGGCTATAACTCTCAAGCGGACAATTACAACCATATATGAGGATTTTTTTAGCCACAATTATGGGATTGTTGACGTTATCCCTCATTTTTCTTTACGTAACTAAAACAAAGACAAGTACACTGTTTTTCTGGGAGAAGATGATTTATAAAGACGAACTTGGGGGATCAGAAGCCGTATTCGAGAAGGAAGAAAAGATTAAATCCATAAGTCATCTTTACGATGTATACCCGATACCAACGACCAAACTGCGAAGCGGATCCGCCAACCATTCTCTGAGAGAACTCGCCGCTACGGCCCCGCTATAGTGCCGTCGCGGCTCCGGGAGAGTATCTTATATGAAGTCAGTTGAGAATTATAATACACCTAGGGGGCCTAGGAACAAAAAAAAAACGGTAGTTACGTCCTCTGTTTGATAAGAACAGAGGTTACCGCCGTTATTGCGTTCAGAGAAATACGGGATCTACTTCAAACTTGGGCGATTGAACTCGGCGACAATATCGTTTACCACTCAGTCCGGTGCATCGTACCTTATTTGGGTTCGCTTTTGCATCCTAACGCTTAGCCGCTGCGGTACTATCGCGGACTATCGCGGCACAGTCGAGGGTCGCGGTACTTTTCCGGCACTGACGCGGCAAATTTTCTCAGTGTTAGCATGCAGATTCTGATTCAGTGCTCAATCAGGTCCGTGGTTCAGCTCAGGTAGCCAAGAATCCGAGAAATAACTGGGCTATTAAGTCAAATCAGAGTTTGAAAATCAGCTTTCGCTCCAGTTGTCGGGGCGACTTCGTGGTCTAGACCTCCAGTCGTCGCCCAAAACCTAGCCGCTTAGGGCGACGAGACGAGGTATAGCAACCGCCTTTAGGCCAGATGATAATTCATGAAGCGATTCCCAGCAGACAGCGTGTCCACAGGGCTGGGATTCATGAACGCCTTGGGTCCCGGCAGGGTCTGCTTTGGTTTGATTTGGTTAGGTATCCCAGCTGGGACCCAACTGAACCACGCCATCACCTCGGAGGTGCGGTTACATAGGACCCAGGCGTAGCACGGTCCTGACCAAACCTAGCGTTGATGAATCGCTGGTATGCGAACGTTTCCATGCAAACCCTGCTGGGACCCCAGGTTTAGCGTTCATGAATCCTAGGCCAGATGTCACCCAATGACCCGATTAGCCGTGGGGCGCGCCAGTCCGCTGTGAAGATTAACCGTGGAGAGCACGTTCTCTTAAAGGCAGTGTTCACGATAAAAATCGTTTTTCTGTTTTCCCGCCTATCTTGAAAAGGGCCCCATGCTGATTCCAATGATGTCTCTGAAATCGTACAAGACCTTCTGGGAACGGAGTTATGGTCCCTCAAAATTTGAGCTAAGGAAACATGGTTGACGAGTTGTCCGAGGCTTGGAACTTCCGTCTTTTGCAGCCGATGTGTGCGAGCTGACCTGAGTAAAGAGAGAAGTTGAGAATGAAGGGAAGAACGGGGCTAATTATCGGAAATCATCGCTCATCTCACGATCTCGAGCACTCATTTGTTCACGTCGGTGGGCGTGTGATGCGCTTTTGGGGTATTCAATGCGCTCGAAGTTGCAACTTCGGGCTCTTTTGGGGCTCTTCCTGGCTCGTTTTCATGCGTTCTTTCGACGTCAACGTTACAGTGTGCCCTTCCACTACCCATTCCTGGTAGAAACTGAAACACATTTTTTATCGTGAACACTGCCTTTAAGTGTTAAAAAATATATATCGCTCCTCACGACATTCCTTCCTTTTCGTCACCCTGAATCTTTAATTTGCATGCTCTTCTTATGAGTTAGAACTAGAATTACGAAAGCGGCCTTATAGAGTCACCTGGTTCGAAATCTGAAGAATTTTTCTCTGCGTGTCCAATCCGCTTCTCTTCTTCTTTGCAGCCGCGAAGAGGGTATTTGCTATAGGTTCAGAAACTGGGCGACCAGCGTCGGATTCGTCCATAGGTCTATTCTAGTCAATGTTGTGGGGTTTTTTGGGCAGTTGAATAAGTGTAGGGTATTGTGGCCAGGACCACCACAGTCCGGGCAAACGTCGAAAGTGCTACTGTCGATCCTGTTCACGTAGGACTTCAGGAACGTTGAGTGCCCACAGCGCAACGAGGCTAGAGTGCATCTGGCACGTCTACTAAGCTGAGACTCAGACTCAGAAACTCGTGGCGGCACAGTACCCAGAATAGGATTAACAGCCGCTCTTTCCAGATACCCTCGAACGAACTGGGTGTGCTCCTCGCGCAACAGACGGAGGCGTTCTTTTTGTGAATCGTGCCATCTCTGCAGGTTGACTTTATCTGGAGCATCGGCAAAAGGTTTTCTGATGCCTCTCTCTCTCTCTTACAGGTTCAAGTATCCAAGATTGGGCTGCTTTACGATGTTGATATACAGTTGCTGTGCCTGGAGCTGACAGTGCTCCTTTACTGGTAGCACCCGTGTCTCGGCGTGTAAATGCTCGATTGGCGAACTCCTAGCACATCCGGTTGCGATCCGAAGAGCAGCGTTTTGTACACGCTGCACCTTAGTCCAGGATGAGTCCGACACTAAGTGCTGCCAAACCGGTGCCGCATACTCTAGGGCAGGCTGCAGTATAGCCTTATACGTGGTCAGAATAGTTTCCTTACTGCTGGCCCATGATGTACCTCCCAACGCCCTTAGCACATTGAGTTTAGCTTTTACAACTGCTTGCGTTCGCTCGGTGTTCTTGTGAAACTTCAGCGACAGATCGAGTATAAGGCCGAGTAGTTTGACGAAGCGAGCAGCAGGCAGGCGATCTCCACCCCAGCTGACATCGGGATGGGCGCTGTGCTCTTTGGGCTCCGTCGTTAAAAAGTGATACTGAAGGCTTGGCAGCTGAGACCCTGAGCATCTTGTTATCGAAATAGCTTTTCAAATCAATCAGTTACTCGTTGATCTTGCTCGCGGCCACTTTTATGTCACGATTTTGGCACATGATAGTCATATCATCAGCGTAGGCGACAACTTTAATGTCCTGGGGAGGTGCCGGAATGTCCTCTAAGTACAGATTGAACAGAGCGGGTGATAAGACTCCGCCTTACGGAACATCGGCAGCTATGGGGATACTTTTAGAGACATGATTTTGGAACATAACTTTTGCTCGACGGCCCTTGACGAATGCTGTTATCCAACGCTTCTGCCACGGTGGAATAGAGGACTTCAGTATGTTATCCGATAGAATACCCAGGTTAACACTGTCGAATGCCTTTGTCAAGTCCAGGGCTACAGTCCGCTTGCTATCCCTTGCCCGACTTTTGAAATGCTATGTAAGCTACGTGTACTCGGACGTACAAGTGTAATAGCAGAGAAGGATCTAGGACATGTACAGCGGCCCGTGACCTTTTGTTTTTCGCCTAAGGACAGTTTACGTTAGAAACACAATTGATGGTTTTCAAAGATTTCATTGTCTATTCGCCTGAGGAATCGCTCTATATCCTCCGATGCGGCGCATATTTCGCCCTGAGGGTACATATGCAGCGTCGGCACAGATCGCGCTGACACTTTGTGTTTCTCAGTGTGTGTTGGCTCAAACTTGGTGCTCATATGTTATAACATTCGTGCACCGTGTTTGCGCCAATGCGCAATAAGGAACACAAAGTATCAAAACGATCCGTGCCGACTGTAAACACCCTAAAAGGCCATTCAGTCGACAAAATCCATCTAGTCGAAGACGTTGATTCTCTTCAGCTAACCCAAAGTTTCCCATGATACCTACAACTAAAAGTCAATGCGTTCATTCTTTGATCAGATGGTGTCAGGTTCCTTCCTAGCAAACAAACAGCTCTTCGCCGACCGATGATAAAAGTACATTTGCACTATTCGTTGTTGCTGAAGAGAAGAAAGTGCTCAATGGTCACCAACAAAGAACAACAGCCAGTGGCAGATGGTGTCAAGCCGGCAGACTTCTGGGCAGTCCAAGACAGCACGTAATCGCGTTCAAAAATCCCATTTTCACAACTATCCACGCGATATCTGTGTTTAATAGTCGCACACATGCAGGACTTCTTGCCAGGAGTCGGGTTGTTCCTGCACGTGACCGGTTTGAGGTGACTAAATCTTGATGGTTGCCAGATTGTCATTGGAGACGAGCGGATTATTCGCCATCGGCTACTCAGAAAAATCAAAACAGGTTACTTGTAATATAAATGTAACTTACTTGAATGTCTCAAGTTACGTACATTTATATTACATGTAACTTAAATTTATGTTACATGTAAGTTGCACTTATGTTACATGTAACTTACATTTGAATTTTCACTATGGGTGGCCATCGCGTGACGCAGACGACACGCGACGCAGAGGGCGTGTTCCAGACCACACACTACGCAAAAAATCCTGTGCAGGGTCTTCCCTGCTGGTGCGGGATCAAGTACCCTAAACTTGGTAATTGAACCAACAGCAACGCCAGTCGTAAGTCCGACCCCGCGAGTGCGTCGTACGTCAACCTTGGAAATATCTTCTTGGCCAGATTAAGTTACTTGCGACTTATATTGTGCCATTTAAGTTACAGGTAACATATCGGAGGCGCGCTGCACGCAGGATTTTCTCAGAAACCGAAAACAAGTTACTTGTAACATATCTAAGCTGATGTAAGTTACTTGCGACTTATCTCAAGTCATTTAAGTTACATGTAACATATCGGAGGCGCACCGCACGCACTATCCCGCCGATATGTTACATGTAACCCAAATGACCTGTGATAAGTCGCAAGTAACTCACATCGGTTCAGATATGTTACAAGTAACTTGTTTTCGGCCTTTTATGCTACAAGTAACTTTTTTTCATTTCTCCGAGTATCCGGGGGTTGGCGGCCTAATGGTCGTGGCTTCGAGAGTATTTGGTGTAATTGCGTTCACAAGGGCGCTCGACAAGGACAGACCATTGAAATAAGCACGAAACCGTAGATTTGACTTTTTGGTCACTACTTTTTCCAATGGAGTCACATTGACTTAGTAGGCGATGAAGTTGAATACGATCAGCGGTCTATTCAGTAACACATAATCCGTACCCGATTGTGGCCAATTCATCTATGAGAATCGATGAGTGCATCGTCGGCGCAAATTTGATCGTTGATGCTGCGACTAATTTTTCTCAGCCGGGAAAAACATCTGCATCAATGACCAAATCAAAATGTGTGCAGTGAGGGGAAAAAGTCGGATTGAAGGATTGACGAGTAAATCGCCCACAGTCACGAGATACCGATGGAAACAACT
This sequence comes from Aplectana chamaeleonis, assembly GCA_029168955.1. Lineage (NCBI taxonomy): Eukaryota > Metazoa > Nematoda > Chromadorea > Rhabditida > Cosmocercidae > Aplectana > Aplectana chamaeleonis. The sequence goes on along the minus strand of JAPDOI010000116.1, from coordinate 121,072 downwards.
ATTATTTCAGACAACACACTACTCAAACAATAGGTGCGGACTGAGCGCTGGCAATCAAGGCCTCTGCGGGCGGTACGCCAGCAAGTTGCGGGCGGATCGCTGCCCATCGTGGCCTCGCCGGGCGGATCGCTGCCTCTCGTTGTCTCCGCGGGCGGATCGCTGCGTTTTGGCCGGCGGATTGTGGCACTAGGGATCGCCCGCAAGCTCTAGAGCGGCGATCCGCCCGCAACCTGCCAGCGGTCCGCCCGCAAGGGCTTTGATAGCCAGTGATCCGCCCGCTGAGCTATGAGATGCAGCGATCCGCCCGCTCAAATTTTACACGGTGAAACTTGTCAATAATTGACGACTTCTTTCTGGTATCAGCATCATGGGCAGAGTGAGAAAGCCGAACGGTTAAAAAGGCGTTTCATCGTGCTGAATGCTCACTCGGCATTTCGAGGCCGAACCTGGAAGGTGACTTGGATCATTTAGAAGCCGGAAAATAATTCTGGCAGCTGAGGGGATGGTCCCCCCACTGCTAGGGGGGGGGAGTGGTCCCGCACACGGAGACCGTGGTGGGATCATCGGAATAACCCACATGTGGGATGGAGGGCTGATCGCTGGTTAATGGCAGGCGGATCGGTGGCTAGTGGTGAGCGGATCGCAGGCTACTGGCGGGAGGATCGCTGGCTACTGGCGGGCGGATCGCTGGCAACTGGCGGGCGGATGGCGGGGGGATGTCGATCCGCCCTTCAAAAGCCAGCGATCCGCCCACACCTACTGTCTGAGTATACCCTCTGTAAAACGTCGTCATTCTCACGATCCATGGCGCGAGCGGCGCGCGCGCCATTCTGCTACCTCCGTCTGTCATGCGCTGTCTCACTGTCTCTAACCGCCGCTCCGCACCAGCAAGCGTAGAAATCATGAGAATTTCGTTTTTTTATAGCCTTTACGAGTACATAAAATGCAAATATTATCACTTTACACAAGACAGTCATGATTAATACAGATGAAGTCAGAACTTGGAAGTCCAGTTGATCACTGCAGCGAACCTATTCAAGGATAAAACTTTTGATGATCGCTCTCCATTATAAGGAATCCAGTAGAAATTTACAAAAGGTAGCCTGTTTGCAAAAAATATTAATGTAGTCAATGTATTAATGTATTTTTTATCAATGTAATTATGTATTTGTAATTAATGTATTATTAATGTATATATGGAAGGATTAATATTACAATATATGAAATTCTGTCGATGAGAAGCGTACATAAGTTCTGCTGTTGTTTAGATGCACTGTACTCGATGAAAAAGTTCCTCGTTTTTGTCGGAAACGTAAGCTTTGGGTCCCTCTAAGAAGAGTAGGTAAGGAAGTACGTCAGAAAACGGCCAGGAAGTGAGCGAAAATTTCGTGGTCCAGCCAATTCATTGGGTCACCCCGCCCACATCATGTAACAGTTGTCCTGCTTTGCTCTCATCCTGGGACAGAGACCGGATTTTTTGGAAATTCTTTGTCGCGAAAAGTTCTAACCTCCAAGCATGATGTGCATCGACCCATCTTAATCGTTAAGAGTTTTTGGCGGAGGAAAGGGAAAACAAGGAGGTCATTCACCTAAGAATTTTGAAGATTAAAACATTTGCAACGTTCCTCTCAGAAAAATTGCCGCTGCGGCTCCGCGATAGTGCCGCCACTAACGCGGAGCCGTGGCGAAATTACCGCGGAGCCGTAGCGGTGATGCGGATGTGCCGCTTCGGCTCCGCGATAGCCCCGCAGCGGCTCCCGAAGAGGATCTGATATGAAGCTGTTTAAGAATGATAGTACAACTAGGGGGGAGGGGGCTAAGAACAAAGATAGGCACATGCGCTCATTACGTCGTCTGTCTAGTACGGACAGAGCTTACCGCCTCCCGCAAAGGATAGTACATCGTACTCCACGCGGGTTCACTGCTGCATCATCGTGGAGCCGGCGCGGTTCTAACGCGGAGCCGTTGCGGTACTATTGCGGCAATGTCGATGCTTAAGTCATTGCACTAAAATCGGCTGATCACGGAGCCGCAGCGGTGCTATCGCGCAACTATCGCGGCACAGTCGAGGGCCGCGGTACTTTCCCGGCACTGACGCGGCAAGTTTTCTCCGAGTCGTTTTGACTTTCCTTACGCAGTGCACAAACTACACCAGCAGGTGTAAGTTAATGTTTAAAAGGGTTTTCTGACCAGTTTTTTCTTCGTTTTTCTAGACTTTCTTGAAGGCTTTTCTTCATTATCTACTACTTCGTGAATTTGTCTATTCAAAAACATAGAAAACTAAAATAGGTTTTTATCGTAAACACTGCCTTTGAAAACCTTCCACACTTCTGAAGAAATTGTATAGAAATAGGGCTACCTTCCTTACTGATGAGTTCCGGGGTAGACCTATTTTGAATTGTTCTTTAGACAGAAACTCTACACTTTCTTCTCATATCACTAACATTGATTGTGTTACACAGTCTAAGGACAGGAACGAAACTGTGGCAAGTTAATCAAATTCAATTTATACTCATACCCTGTATTTGTATGTAACCCTAACTATCCTTTCTTTTATTCAAGGAGGCCATTCGCTCTCGTAAAATCTTACACTCATTTCACGGCGTGCTGTACCCTCCTACTGAGCCCTATGTATACTCTGTTTATCTTGAATTGCACAAAACACGGTCCGCCAATAGTCCTCTAATTGGCCCGCTAGTACCGTAGTGTACGTCCACGACGTGTTCTCGGCAGACCCGGGTGTGCACCTGGTGTGCAGAGCAATCGATTCGTCAATGCCGTCACTCGGCTACCCACCCTGCCACCCGGGTCTGCCAAGAACGCGTCGTGGACGTACACTACGGTACTAGCGGGCCAATTAGAGGACTATTGGCGGACCGTGTTTTGTGCAATTCAAGATAAACAGAGTAGGCATCCGCTCTACTGTGACCTGTGTTACCTACTGGAAGCTTACAAACTTCCCTCGACGACCTGCACGCTCACTCGAAGCCTTCGCGCTGTCCACGGCAACCCGAGCCTTTCCTCTAAAACCTTACATACAGTGCACGACGTCTTCTCTCTTCTTACATATGCTCTGCATACATACCACGACGTGCTGCGCTCTCCTTCTGAAGGCCGGCACACCACACACGTCGTCCTCGACACTCCTGCCAAATCACTAATCACTGCACAGCACTTCTGACATCACTTCGGAAGTATGGGCTCACTCCTGCCCGTTTGCGTCGATCGGAGGGTGACTAGTTGAGTGTCTGGGTTTACAGTCTAAGAATTGCCCATTTTTCGGTCAAATATGTCGCTTCGTGGGTGGTCTGTCCGCCTGGTGGGTGAGGTTCTGTAGAATGAAATCGTGCTTGATCAAGTAGTTTCCTAAATGTTTTGGATTTCCAGGCTCCGAAGAAGGCGACATCCCGAAAAGTTAGCCGAATAAAGCTGTACCATACTCGGTTGACTAGCTACGGAAGGCATATTGTCCCCATATCAACACTTCTGAAGTTCTGTAGGACGGTTTGGAAACCAACGCTTATGGGTCTTTTTTCAAGCACAAAGAAGGGATGGGGTTCAGAACAGAATGGATGGCGCTGTTCCATTCGGGACCCTCTAACTCATGCATCCTGTTCATGACCTTATTGGATCGTTAAAGGACGCATACTCGAGTTCGTTTGAAACGGAATAGCCTCGATCGACTCGTCACATAGAGTTCGCCTAATAATTTTAGTCTGACGAATGGACGAGGCTGCGACGGTAGATCAACCCGCGCGAATCAGAACCCCTTTCTCCAGTGAGGCCGACAACACCGCACGGACAGCCGCCTGGCCCATGTCTCACAATGGAACCACTATAAGTCATAGTGAGCATTCCGAACGAAATGTACTTTTCTAGAACCATTTTCGGACGAGCCCGAATCGCAGCTGCCTAGACCCACTCTGAAAAAAGTTATAGGCATTTTTTCTTCTATTTTCGTACCTATTGTACCCTCCAAAGAGCGCATTATTTTCACGAAAATCGGGAAACGGACCTCATGATCGTATTCAGCGCCCAAAACTACCCCACTAAGCAAAATTTGGTGCAAGGAACATTCTCCAAACTTTGCGCAGACTGACAGCGTTTTGGACTTGTACGGATTTTCGGTTGGGCGTTTATCTATACCAATTAGAGGGCTCTCGAAGCGTTTTAGAAAATTATTCCAGAGTTGACTGAAAGTTCGCTCTGAGGGATAATTTGGGGTGCTGATCACGAATCTGAGGTTCATTTATCGATTTCCCGAAGTTTTCGACTGTATTCGTTCACAGATTACCATCGGGGGAGAATTTGATGGCAAATTGCGACTTTTGACGATTTCCGGAATGTGACGACAGATGTGGCTCAAATCGCTCTTCTGGGGGTTATTCAGAGTGCTGAACACGAATCTGATGTCAGTTTATCGATTTTTGACAGCTTACGGTAGATTACGGTGGGTATACGGTAGTTTGGTCAAAGTCTCAGATTTGTCGCAAAGTTTCTATGTGGGGATTATTTGGGGGTGCTGAATACGAATTCGATGTCCATTTGTCGATTATCGGATCATTCAGGTAGGTTTTGCCTCCTAAATGGCATGTTACCTACCGTAACCTACAGTAAACCTTAAAATCTGCACAAGCGAACCTCAGATTCGTGTTCAGCATCCCAGAGATTACCCCTACATACATGCTTTTGGCAAAAACCGAAGAAAAATTCTTAAACACCTCAAAAATTCCATGGGGGGTACCCTTACCTGGCCGCGAAGCTTAAAAAAACGCTCATAACTTTTTTCAGAGTGGGTCTAGGCAGCTGCGATGGACAAATTCGGACTTTTCGTCCATAAATGGTTCTAGAAAAGTACATTTCATTTGGAATGATCACTATGACTTATTGTGGTTGCCTTGTCAGACTAAATCGAAAACGGAAACCGTACAGGCAACCCTTCCCAGTTTCACAAAAGTGTGCAGTGTCAAGCTGCACGTCTTCTATTAGTAAGCATTTTTGTCAATTCTGTGCTGGAGAACTTTTGAACAAGCTATCAGCAACATCATAACGAATTTCAAGGTCTCATTTTGTGTTCATTTTGGAGGAAACTGATGTGTTTACCCAACTTTCATGTTGAGCGCAACTCCTAATCTAACTTGTACTACTGAAAAACGGAAAAAAGTAACTTGTGAGGTAAACCGAATAATTGGCCTAAAGAACTCAGATAGCTCAAACTAATATCACGGAGAACTTTTTCATAGATTTCTGAATTAAAGCCTTCTTGCAATGTTTGCAATGTGTATTTAGCTGCGTAGTGCACTCCATAGGAAATCGTCGCCTCGTCCCATGCAATTACTCACGTCGACGAAGGAGGAAATTGAAATTCCGGAGTTTCACTGCAGAAAGATATTTGCCCGTATGTCCATCTCTATCGTCGTGACAAGTGAATCTAGCTACCACAGGGACCCTGCAGTGCACATGCATATACGTATGCATAGGCTATTTAGTAGAAAAGCTGATTTACATTCTTGTTTCCTAGGAGCGGAACATTGGAGGTCTCGCTGCAAACATGATGGATTAATTAGATGCTATTGAATCATCTCAGAGTGTATTGAGAGACATTTACTGAATAGGCTCGTTTTCCTTGAATATTCATCGGTTGTTGCTTTCCTCTATCGTGTGCTTCTCGAAGGTTCGGGACTTTTTTTTTCAACGCGGTTTCAGACACCTGAGAAGGGCATATTCGAAGTTTACGTCCCAGAATGGCTCTAAAAAAGGACATTTCATTTGGAATTACCAAGCTGAGTAATAGTATTAGGTTGTCTGTAATCTATTGCGTTTTTTTTGCCAATAAATTTTCAACTCACTTTTTTGTGTATTATTCATTCAATGTTCACATAGTTGTATATCATTTTGAAGCCTATTTACCTCACAGTCCAACCTCAGAATCGTTTTTCTGTTTTTCTGCCTATCTTGAAGACGGTCCCATGCTTATACCAACGATACCGCTGGAATCGTACAGGACACCCTGGGAACGGAATTATGGCCCCTCAGAAATTGAGCTGCGAAAGCATGGTGGACGAGTTGTCCGAGGCTTGTAACTTCCGTCATTTGCAACCGATGGATGCGAGCCGACCTGAATAAAGAGGGAGGGTGGGAATGAAGGGAAGAACGGGGCTATTGATCGGAAACCATCGCTCATCTCGCCACTGTTTAGCTTGAAATATCGCAAAAGGGGCGTGCCAAAGCGGCTTCCGGATGTGGGAGCCCTATGGTGGCTTCCTCCTATATCTCGCTTATTCGAAAGAATTGAGAGCTCGCACTTGGCAGGTGTTATATAGGGTGGGTCTACTTCTAAATTGTGTGGAAATATCAGATTTCGCCCTGAGCCTGGACTGTGCCTTTAAAGGCACTGTCCAAGCTCAATGTCGAAATCTGAGATTTCCACATAATTGTGAAGTTTACCCACCCTATATAGCTCCTGCCAAATGCGAGCTCTCAATTCCTCTGAATAGGCGAGATATGGGGGGAAGCCACCCTGGGGCGCTCATACCAGAAAGCCACTTTGGCACGCCCCTTTTACGATCTTTCGAGCTGAACAGCGGCGAGATGAGCGATGGTTCCCGACCAGTAGCCCCGTTCTTCCCTTCATTCCCAGCCTCTTTCTTTATTCAGGTCGGTTCGCACAGATTGGTTGCAAATGACGGAAGTTACGAGCCTCGGACAACTCGTCCACCATGCTTCCGTAGCACAATTTTTGAGGATCCATAACTTCGTTCCTAGGGGGTCTTGTACGATTCCAGAGACATCATTGGAATCAGCGTGAAACCCTTTTTTGAGATAGTCGGAAAAACAGAAAAACGATTCTGAGGTTGGAGTGTGCCTTTAACGGTCTTTAATTTTTTGTTTTTGTTTGTTTCAAATTTCATTCTTCGGGAATTTTGGGTCGAATGTCTACGATGCTATCTAAAGAGCACCTCCGTATCATTTTGCTTCATGAGTTCAAACCTGGACGGAAGGCTGTGGAGGCTCCTGAAAATATTGTGGAAGCGTGAGGACCATATGTCTTTCCATTTCGTAGTAATCAACTCTGGTTCCGAAAATTCCGATCCACAGACACAAACCTCCAAGATGAGCCAGGTCGAGGTCGGATCCTTGAACATGATGACGAGTAACTGAAGTCACTGGTGGAGTCGAATCCACGAAAAACTGTTTGTGATTAATCTCCGTGTGCAACTCTCCATAAACCTCGGCATAATAATACTATAGTTGTTAGATGATGTTGAACTCGACACCAGGTTGATACAGTTCTTTATGGCTAACGTTTCGAAGTGACCTCCTTCTTCAGAGCTTGAAAAGATCAAATAAGAAGTGTGTCTATCCGGCCAAACGTCTCCTAATCCCCACTTGAAATCGGAAACCTATTTTTGTCACTTAGGTAAGAGAGAAAACCAGAGAAAAGTATGTGCATTGCTTGTTTGTGCACTGTTTGTGCATTGCGTTCGACCGTCGGCAACCATTTGGAGAAATTTGGAAAGACGGATGGATCAGTGGGTACCCCATGAATCTGACGTTCAACAGATGTTAAAGCGCTATCAGATATAATCTTCGCTGCTTTTGCGTAACAAGAACGGGCCTTTTCCGGCTACCTACTGTCACCAAATCGACAGAATGCATCAGAAACTGGCGCGTGCAAATCCAGCAGTGGTCAACAGAAGAGGTTCAATCCTTATCCACGATAATGCCAGTGCCCGTATTCATGAACCACTGGGAGCCTCCCGGGAAGGTCTAATGTCCACTCGCTGTTGGGCGAGTTTCCGATGTTGCACCTTCCTGGGCACCCGGCAGGTAGACAGGAGGGCTCCTGGCTACCTGGCGGGTAGGCAGGAGGGTTTCTAGCCACCTGGCGGTTGAACGGAGATAATTGCAGCTGCCTCCTACGTCGATTTTGTGTTTCAGAACGTGGTCAATATGTTGCTGGCAGGCAGCGCGCGCTCTGCCCGTCCACCCGCACAATCGAGCTCGGGCATACTGTTCCCGCCGAAATACATTGATAGCGGAGCTGAGACACAGCAGGTCTCCTCTCCGTCTCTGCGGGTGGCTACCCATGCCTGTCTCTGCTCTCACAGGTAGCAAAGAAGGGGCCGCCACTATTGACATGCCGACAGGAGAGGCACAAAATTGGCTGGCATACGCCGGGCACGGGGAGGTAACGCCTCCTTCCTGCCCCCGCCGTTTCATGAATACGGCCACAGACCTCCCGTCTCACGAAGAACGTTCCAGGATTCGAATGATCTCGGCTATGAAACTGCCTCATCCGCCATACTCTCCAGACCTGTCGCCATATTTTCAAGCATCTCAACAGTTTCATAAAGGGCGGGGTGTTCGAAAGTCATGTTGAAACTGCCTTCAACGACTTCATTGCTTAGAGAAACTCGGATTTCTACCGCAAGGGTAATTATGATCTCGTAAAACGTTGGCGGAAACGTATCGATTCTAATGGTGTTTATTTTGTTAAAAAAAATTTGTTGGAGTTGAGTCATGGACATTTGAAGTAACTCGTCAAAAACGCTATTTGTTTAAGGACAAATCAATAGTTTCCTTTTGACAATCAAATAAGAATGACTTCACATGGTGTTTATGAAGGAAACCTACGTAATAAGTCTTCACCTAGCTGATTTCAAGTGGTTCTCCCTGCATTTGTGGGCGAGTAACGCCCAACTTTAGACGCCATGTGTAGATGTTGATCCTTTATGAATTCAGAATAACGCGATGCGAGACTCACGGCTCGTCTTTGTTAAAGTGAAAACGAATTATTCACGCACCGCGTGCATCGCCACCACCTGAAGAAGGCGGCATCGGGGAAAGACGTCAAAGAACGCTCATCGACGAAGTGAAAAACGATCACGTTGCAGCCTCGGTGTAAGCGACCAGGGTGGGGGGGGCATTAGGGTATAGGAGATGGGGACCGGGGTACGGAGGCACTTGAGACTCTGTGTGCAGTAACAAAAGTGCGTATCAATATTTATCACTCCACCACTCTCTATCATAAGACAGTTTGATTTGAGAGGTACTAATCTTTTTTGGAGTGGGGGGGGGGTGAGGCGGACAGATAGGGGGGGGGGGTTTGATGACTACCTGTACTTGTAGGCAGCATACTATGTACAAGCAGGCCGTGTAGGGCTTCTACCAGAACGTAAAGACTATCAGAAGGGCCGAGAATGAGGCGGCATCATCTTACTTGATCACTCCAGGGTCGCGATCAGGGTTGTGATTGCGGTCGGAGATTTTTTTTATTAAGCGCTTATCATTAAACTTCGAAGAAAAAGGTCATTTCGATTTCCGAGATTCAGAAAAAAAGTTTCACTCATTCCTGGTCCCAAGTCGCATTTTCAGTCGCATATAATCATTGTTCACCATGGCATGCCTCAGCGGAGAAATTTCTATCTTAGATAGCAATGCATTGCATACCTATCGATCGGGACGGCCACAGCTGGACCAGGCCAGATCAGGCGAGCTCAAAACGGCCACATTGTGAAGGGCATTATTTCTAGCTTTTTCGAGCGCTGTATTATATGCGTATCGACTAGAGCTACCTTGGAGGACTCAACCAGGCTCAATCCGGCCGCAGCCGAAGGATTTTTGTACACCCGATCGGCATGATGTAGATGTTTATCGATCGAGCTGGTCACAGCTGATGGATGAGCATCTACAACTACGGCGAGGACCTGAACGGTCACATCCCTAATTTTCAAAAGTCAACTGAAGGAAGCGGGTTTGTTTGCGATTCAAGTACCGGAAAGTGCTCCCTGAATCTGAGAGTTTTGGCCGCGAAATAGCCGCGAAATGCCTGTTTGCCGCGTAATTGCCGCAGAATAGCCGCCAAGTATTTCTCGCCGCGAAATAGCCTCGAAATAGCCGCGAAGTAGCCGAGAAATGCTTGCTTGCCGCGTAATAGCCGCGAAATAGCTGCCAAATTATGCACGCCGCAAAATAGCCGAGAAATAGCCGCTAAATAATGCTCGGCGCAGAATAGCCGCCAAATATTTCTCGCCGCGAAATAGCCTCGAAATAGCTGCGAAATAGCCGAGAAATAATGCTATCCAGGTGGGTATACGGAGCATTCCAGAGGCATGATTCAGATGTCAGCACCTCCGTCGGTTCAATTACCCAAGTTTGAGGTACTTGGACTTCGTTCAGCCTCTTGAGGGCCCGCCCAACCGCTGGCGACCCCAGATGGTGGCTCGGCGAGCCGACGGCGGTTGCGTCTTGATCAATTTTGTTTACTTCTAAATATTTCTCGGTTATATCTCGGCTATTTTTCGGCTACTTCTTGTACGTTCCGTGAGAAGCCGAGAAATAGCCGCGAAATAGCTCACCAGGAGCCGCTGCGGAGCCTGGTGGGCTATTTCGCGGCTATTTCCCGGTCAATACTCTCAGAGGAGCTGCAAAATTTGGGATTTTTGGGCAACAGCCATTCTCGAGAAAAAAATGTAACTTGCATTGCCAGAGCCACAAACTTCAGCAGTGAACCCTTGAAGGCAGCATCCGCGCAGAAGACCGCTTTCAGTTTTTTCTTCTCAATCCAATGCTAGAACTAGGTGGAGATAGATGACAAAGCTTGAGACCTCAGTGCTACGTATTAATGATGCTAGAGCCTCTTGCGAACCGCTCCGTGGTCTGAAAAGGTGTTTTTTTCGGACGATCATCTAGGACGAGGAGCAGAAGCGCCACAGCAGGCTTCAGCAGACCGGAGAAATCCAAAATTCCATATTCTTCATTTCGTGGAATCCTCGCGTCAAAACGTTTGTTTTAGAAGTTTCTAATTTTCGGAAAACTCTTGACAATGAAAAGTCCATAAGAAAAAAGTTACAGGGGCAAAGCAATTTCAGGTGAATGCTCCGTGATTTTCAAACGAACTTTTCTCCAAAATTTGTGCGTTTTGGGTGAGCTTTTTGCGATATATCACAACCTGGTAGGTCTACTTGCACAAAATAATGGAAACGTGAACACGGCTTTTTGCGCGAACGCTGCCTTTACGAGGTCGTTTATACTTCCGCCGCCGATCGGCGCGGCACAGTGCATTTCTGTAATATTGATCACGCGGCGCGGCACGATCGATATCATGGGATTGCACTTCGACGCGCCGCTCGGCGGCGGAAGTATAAACGATGCCTAAAGGCAGTGTCCACGATAAATTTCGTCCCCGGTTTTTGGCTGGAAATCGAAAGTTCAGAGTCTCATTGGAGCACGGGGGTCGAAAGAACGAACGAAAACTAGCCCGAAAGAGCTCCATACGGCTCCGAAGTCCGCTCGCGCTAGCCCTTCCGCTCGCCGTCGAGTTTTCCGAGAAACAATTTGGTCCGCTTCGACATTAGCATTGGAGCGCGACCGCGGCTGAGTTTTAGCATTGGGGCGCATTTTCGCACGCTGTCTACTTCAACCCCATGCCCGCGCAACTGATCCACCGTTGAAATGTGGCTTTCAAGATGAAGTGCTGATTTTGGATGTTTCGCAGCGTTTTTCATGATTCTTTCTTCACTGATGAAACAGTCAGGCTTCGAACCCTCGTTTTCTGATGAAAACTCGGAAACGATTTTTATCGTGAACGCTGCCTTTTAACTGTATCTGCCCTGTGCAGCACTTTCAGCCAGTTAAGTGGTCCATTTACGAGTGTGATAGCGGGTTATCAGCTCTACTACGTATGCAGATGTTTTTCCATAGTAGACAAGCTATAGATAACAAGGCAGATGGCCTGCTTTTTTGACGTTGGCAGCTGTGGCCTAAAAAACCTCGCTCCAGACAGATTACCGTTTATATTTAGAATCCTGCCTGTGTGAAGGAATTTCTGTGGTGGGAAAAAAAGTTTACCGCCCTGGAGATACAGTGGTGGTCTACAAAATTCCACCTGCATAGTACAAGAACTAGCTAGGCTAAGCAACTTTTTACGTGTCCGATCAGCGCTCAATGGTATTGACCTGAATAATTCTTGCAATTGTGGGTGTTATTCGATGAAGAGTGTTCGTATTTCCAGCAGGGAGGATAACGCAGTTGTCTGTGTTCGATATTGTTCAGAAGATGGCTAAAAATCATCCATCAGCTGTGTCAACCAATGACTTACGGCTAGCATTTGCGGACAATGATGATGACTTCCCATATGATGTATTTTGAATCACAGGATATCCCGATATTAGGATCTGAGCTGCATTCAGTTCGTGCTGCTGAAAATATCCCCACATATCACTTCGAAAGAGATCATATATGAGTTGAAGGCAGTGTTCATGATGTAAAGGTTTTCAGTTTTTTTTTCGGCCAAAACGTAAGTTTTAGGTCTGTCCGAGAAGTCTAGGGACGGAAGTACGACGAAAAACTTTGGGGAAATGAGTGAAAATCTCATGGAGTAGCCAACCCATTGGATCGCCCCGTCCACGATATCTAACAGTTGCCCTGCGTTCGTTCCCCCAGAGGATCAGACACCAAATTTTCGATTATTCTTGATCGCAAAAGGTTCTCACGTCCCAGCATGTGCTTTGGCCCATATGATTTTTCAGGAGTTTTTGGTACAATTAACAGAAAATAAAATTACTCCTCTAGGAATAAGCCCGCTTGAGCTTCCACCGGCCCGGAGCGGAACTAGAGCGGATTCGCAGCGACAGTGCCGTAGCGGCTCTGCGATGCGATCGTTGCGTCTGTACAAAAATAGCACCGACTGCGAGTAACTCGAATAAAATTAACCATGAGTTATAATACCAAGCCGTCCAATACTTCCTGCCCGAAAATTTTCAAAATTCTATAATACCAAGCCGTCCAATACTTCCTGCCCGAAAATTTTCAAAATTCTATAATTTTCCTTAGAAGTATTATAATATCAGGCAAGTGTAAGAACCTTCTAAAAGGTTCTCCTAAGTTCTACGCTAGGGGTGTATAAGGCGCAGTTGCCGCGTCTAGCTACCAGTACAAGCTAAAATGGACCAAGGTCGAATTCGTACGTTCGAGTACTACGAGTGGCTGCTGGGCAACGACACAGGCACCGCGGTCGCCAACATCTGCAGAGCGTGCAAGGAGGATGCAGTGTCCCAACGCACAGTCAGCCGCTGGTTCAATCGTTTCGAGAGCGGCGACACGAGCCTCGAGGACAGGGAGCACAGCGAGAGGCCTTCTACGGTGGATGATGACGAAGTCCGTCGCTGTATCAAGGAGAAGCCGGAAGCCACCACCCGTGAACTGGCGACGACGCTCGGCTGCAGCAAGTCCACCATCCACAATCGGCTCAACTTACTCGGCTACCACAAAGTTCTGGCCCGTTGGATCCCCCACCGTCGGACGGACGCCAACAAGCAGAGCCGCGTGGCCGTCTGCCAGTCCCTCCTCCTTCGTCCGTATCGCAAGGAGTTTCTCGAGGACCTGGTCACTGGGGATGAGAGCTGGGTCCTCTACGACAACGTCGCGCGCCGTGCCGTCTGGATCCCGCGCGGAGAAGAGCCGTCGACGACGCCGAAAGCCGACCTGCACCCGCTGAAGATCATGCTCTGCTGCTGATGGGACACCAAGGTCATGCTGTACTTCGAGCCGCTCCCGCAAAGCAGGACGGTCACCGCCTCCATCTACACCGATCAGCTCAAGAAACTAGCCGCCGCCATCCGAGAAAAGCGTTCCCGACGGGCCTCGGTCCACCTGCTGCACGACAACGCGCGCCCCCACGTGGCGAAGGAGACCCAGCAGAAGTTGGCGACGCTCGGCTGGGAGACGGTTGCCCATCGGCCGTATTCCCCGGACCTCGCCCCCTTCGACTACCACTTGTTCCGCCCGCTGAAGCACCATTTGGCCGGAAGAAAATTCACCAACTACGACAACCTCAAATCCGACATCGCGGACTTCTTCGAGTCGCAGCCCCCGGAGTTCTGGGCGAAGGGCATCGGCGACCTGCCCAATCGATGGGCCACTGTTGTGGATAACTGTGGTGATTAAATTGTCGATTAGACTTGTTTTTCAATAAAGTTGAAAAAAATTAAGAATGGTGAAATTTTCGGACAAGAATTATTGGACAACCTGGTACAATTAGGTGGAGCCCACGAACAAAATTACGTTATTAATTGACGAACATAATAATAATAATAATAATAATAATAATAATAATAATAATAATAATAATAATAATAATATAAATAATAATAATAATAATAATAATAATAGTAATAAAAATAATAATAATAATAATAATAATAATAATAATAATAATAATAATAATAATAATAATAATAATAATAATAATAATAATAATAATAATAATAATAATAATAATAATAATAATAATAATAATAATAATAATAATAATAATAATGGGGGTGTGTATACAAGTCTGTTGGTACCTGCTCGTTGGTGCCCCTGCTTCTACTGAACCCAGCAGACGTTTGAGTGTTCACAGGAATCGTTCGAGCGATATAGCGTGCACAACTATATCGCGAAAGTATCCCGCACATTGCATAAAGGTGTCGCCGTCCGGCACACTAAGGCCTCTGGTCCATAACACCTTAGGATCCGTACCTAGGGAGTCATGGAGTCTTTGGCCACAAGCCACAATTTCGCCACCCTGAACTGTCGATCGCTGTCGAGTGATATCCAAAAAACTGCGCTATCCAGACTTCTGAGCTATTTCCATGCACCGTTTGCTGCTTTGCAGGAAACCCGCCTCAAGGATAGACCCGTCATCAGCGTCGGAGAGTACACCATCTACTGCGGTAACGCTGACGATAGGAGAGTGGGAGGCTGTGCAATAGCTGTAAGGAAGGATTTCAATGGTATGGTCAAGGAGTTCGGCTCAACGTCGTGTCGGAATGCATTCGTACGACTGCGGGATCACAGAGGATTCAATCTGTGGATAGTGAGTGCTCATGCGCCCACTGAAACCGCCGAAGACAATTCGAAGGATGCGTTTTATGAGGAACTCAATACGTTGCTGGCCAGGATACCTTGTCAACATGCTGTTGTCGTGGGGATTGACGCAAATGCGAAGATGGGACTTGATCAGGAATCCGAAGTACTCGGTAAATGGTTCTACCCAGTGGAGCAAACATCGGACAATGGCTACCGCCTTGTCGACTTTTGTGAACGCAGTGGTCTGATTATTGCATCGACATTCAAGAGGAATCATCGCCGCCATCAGCTTACGTGGCAGGGACCAACCCGGCTATCTCCAGAAGAGCAGCGGAAGCGGAAGATGACAACTTTGAAACTACAGCTTGACTATGTCCTGAGGAGGAATATTCCAGTATCGGACATTCGAAGATCTAGAGCTGTGTGGGATGTCGCATTCGATTCGGATCACCGTCCTGTTCTGTTGAACTTCACTGCGAGGATTCATAAGAGGAAGCGAGGGGCTCAGCCTCTCCAGAGGATTGACATGACAAGTCTCAGAGATGAAGAGTGCAGAAGGAATTTTCGACAACGCGTTTCTATTCACATCGGAGTACGGACTAAGAAGAAACTTTGCGACGCGGATTCTTTTGTCAAGTGCATCCAGGACGCTTCGAAAGAGGCACTCCCGGTTGTACAGCCTAAGAAGAAGTTCGCCTACGTCTCAGAAGAAACAACATCTACCTACAACAGAGTATGTGCTCTCCGAACTGCAGGAAACTTCGTGGAGGAGAAGCGTCTGAGGAGGAAGTTGCGTCGGCAGCTTCAAAGTGACCGCGAACGAGAGTGGACGTGTAGAGCTAAGGAGTTCGAGAAGGCTTGGGAGGAGAAGAATCCGAGGAAAGCCTACACGTTGCTGCGACAGTATAGCGGGAAGATGAAGAGATGTTCTCCTGTCTTGAACACTACCAATGGAGTTGCAGTTGGTGATGCGACGCTGCCAATATGGAAGGATTACTTCAGTTCACTACTGAATCGTCCAGCGCCATCAGTACCTGAGCTCCCGCATGTTCAGAGAGCACATTACGATGTCAGTGAGGAACCGCCGACTGAGTCTGAAGTTTTGGATTGTGTCCGGAAAATGAAGAATGGAAAGGCAGGTGGAGATGACAACATCACTGCTGAAATGCTGAAAGCTCTTCCTCCGTCTGGGATTCGTGAAATGACCAACACCATCCGTGCCATATGGATGAGCGAAAGGATACCCGATTCGTGGAGACATGCGATCATCGTACCTCTTCACAAGAAGCTATCCGTCACGGATCCTAAGAACTACAGAGGAATCTCTCTACTTCGTGTCATGTACAAGGTTTTAGAACGTATCATTCTCGAGCGACTTATCAAACATCGTGAAGGAACGACCAGAGATGAGCAAGCCGGTTTTCGACCTGGAAGATCGACCATCGACCAAGTGTTCGTCGTGAGAAGAGTAATTGAATCGTGGCAGCGGTTTTCGAAGCCATTACAGCTTGCTTTTTCGGACTTTGAAGCCGCCTTCGACTCTCCTCATCGTGATCGATTGCTCAATGCTCTGCGAGCAGATGGAGTCCCGGAAAAGTATGTTCGGTTAATCGAGGACATGAACAAAGGAACAACAGCAGCAGTTCGTACACCTGTCGGATTTACGTCAGCTTTCGAGGTGAAAACAGGAGTAAGGCAAGGAGCCGTTGCAGGACCTTTTCTTTTCAACTTCGCCGTTGATGACATCATGCGTAGAGTTGCAGAACAGTTTCCTGCGGATGTGATCCTAACACCATCAGGACGCTCACTTGTCGACCTGGAGTACGCCGACGACATTGTGTTATTCGCTGAAAACAACGCAAAACTGCAAAGGATTGTGAACCTCGTTTCGAAGTATGCCGCAGCCTATGGACTTCGTCTTCGTCCCGACAAATGTAAGCAGATGTGGGTCTCTCAGAGGCCTTCAACTGGAGTTTGTGTGGACGGACAACGTATCGAACTGGTGCACGATTTCTGTTATTTGGGCTGTTTGCTGAAGAACGATGGTAGTTATGCAGCGGATATTCGACAACGATGTGCGAAAGCTACGTCTGCATTCAATTCTCTAACCAAGTGTTTGTGGTCTACCACCATCGCGAAGGAAGTCAAGTTGCGCGTCTACCTATCCGCTATTCGCCCTATCATGATGTACGGATCGGAGACGTGGGCAGCACCGAAAACGCAGATGGAAAGGTTGGATTGCACGGAGAGGAAGCTTTTTAGGCGTTTGCTTGGATATTTCTGGCCGCGTGTATGCCATAACGAAGACCTTTACAAGGAAATCGACGCAGTACATCAACGCTTGACACGAGGGAGGTGCCAGCATCTCCTAACGCCATCTCAAGCAGCAATGGAAAGTCGACTTCGACTGCTCGGGCATATACTAAGAAGAACGCCGGATCGTCTTTTACACAACACGCTTTAGGAATGCTTCCAAATCCTGTCTGGAAACGGCCACCTGGGCGTAGGCGAAAGTTCTGGACGGATGTGGTTAAAGAGGATTTAAAGTCACTCGGCATCGAAAGACAGTTCAGGCGCGATGTTTCGTTTCGCAGGAAATGGAATAGTGACAGCTGGATGGAATGTGTTCAAATTGTGGCTGAAGACCGTGAAAAATGGACACGGCTGACTACTAGGACGGCACACCTCGGTGAAGATGCGGAATGACCGCGTCAGGCGAAAGCCAACCGATTAAGTCAAGTAAGTCAAGTCAATAATAATAATAATAATAATAATAATAATAATAATATTATTATTATTATTAATAATAATAATAATAATAATAATAATAATAATAATAATAATAATAATAATAATAATAATAATAATAATAATAATAATAACAATAATAATAATAATAATAATAATAATAATAATAATAATAATAATAATAATAATAATAATAATAATAATAATATAATAATAATAATAATAATAATAATAATAATAATAATAATAATAATAATAATAATAATAATAATAATAATAATAATAATAATAATAATAATAATAATAATAATAATAATAATAATAATAATAATAATAATAATAATAATAATAATAATAATAATAATAATAATAATAATAATAATAATAATAATAATAATAATAATAATAATAATAATAATAATAATAATAATAATAATAATAATAATAATAATAATAATAATAATAATAATAATAATCATACACAATTTTTGGATGTTTTCTGCCGTAACTGCAGTTTAACGTCGCAGTGCACGTTATGGTATGTTTACACAAGGTGCTGAGTTGATCGCAAAACGCTTGGCTCCGGGCGATTGCTTCGGTGAAGATTTACCGAGCAGTTGAGTGAGAGCGGCGCTGGGGCTTCGGTGGTGCAGTGCGATAAGGCGCTCCCCCGGAAAGGGAATATGCTGGTTCAATCTCGCCCGGAGCCAAGCGTTTTGCGATCAACTCAGCACCTTGTGTAAACATACCATAACGTGCACTGCGATGTTAAACTGCAGTTACGGCAAAAAACATCCATAAATCGTGTAAGACATAACTAGGGCATCATGTTGACAGGTCTACGACTGTTAGATAGTCTCTGACGGTATACCTGTTTCATCCCGTTATGCGGGTGAAAGGATGATTGCTTCGGTGAAGATTAACCCAGCAGTTGAGTGTGAGCGGTGCTGGGGCTTCGGTGGTGCAGTGCGATAAGGCGCTCCCCCGGAAAGGGAATATGCTGGTTCAATCTTGCCCGGAGCCAAGCGTTTTGCGATCAACTCAGCACCTTGTGTAAATAATAATAATAATAATAATAATAATAATAATAATAATAATAATAATAATAATAATAATAATAATAATAATAGTAATAATAGTAATAAAAATAATAATAATAATATTAATAGTGATAATAGTAATAAAATAATAATAATAATAATAATAATAATAATAATAATAATAATAATAATAATAATAATAATAATAGTAATAATAGTAATAAAATAATAATAATAATAATAATAATAATAATAATAATAATAATAATAATAATAATAATAATAGTAATAATAGTAATAAAAATAATAATAAAAATATTAAACACACTACTCAAATCCAGCTCTCTGATAGGGACAGAAGGTGTCCCTGTTACTGCGACCGAAGAAGTTTTACCACACAGGACAGTGCATCGTAGTCGACGCCGGTTCGCTGAAGCATCCTCGCGGGATGTAGCGGCACTAACACGGAACTGTTGAAGTGCTATCGCGGCGATGTAGCGGCATTATCAAGAGCAAGTGAGGGCACGACAGGTGCAAGTGAGGCACTAGAATGAGAAATATCCCCATGCTCTCATTCCTTCAAACCTCGGCACGGCCTGACGCTTCGACTTTACGTCTCCGCGTTGGAACCGCGCCGACTCCGCGAGAATGCAGCAGCGAACAGGCGTGGAGTACGATGTACTGTCCCGTATAGTAAAACGAAATTGTCGCCGGCTGAATCACCCAAGTTTGAGGTAAATTCCGTATTTCCTTAGGCGCGGTAACCTCTGTCCTTATTAGACAGAGAACGTAACAACCGCAGGTGCGTACTTTTGTTGTTGCCCCCCCCCCAGAGCCGCAGCGTCACTGCTGCGTCGCCGCTACGGCTCCGCGGTTGTCCCGCCGCGGCTCCGCAATTGTGCCGCATCTGAGCATGTAGGCGCCGAAGCGGCACTATCGCGGAGCCGTAGCGGTAATTTTTCTCAGAGAAAGCCTCACCGGGGAAATTTTTGGGGTACAATGCGTATTCTGATGACTTCCAATCTGCTGCGATAGAATCGCCTGGGAGCTTCTGCGTAGAGTTTAGTTAAAATGCCCAAGGTTCATTTAACTGAGGTCCTTTTATCGATTTTCGAACTACTAAGTTAGTCTACGCCTGCCAAATACCCCTACGTCTACAGTAATCCGCATTAAGACTAGTAATATCGGGAAATAGACTTAAAATTCGTGATGAGAACCACGAATAACCCGTAGGAAAAGTCATGATTCCAATTCTCTTAACACTCAAAAAATTGCCTCACAAGGTTCCCTTTCCCTTTCGCCCGAATGAGGATTCTCGCCATAACCCGCCTGGTTGAGAAAAGATAAATTTGTAAACGTCTTCATGAACAAAATTTGATAAATGTTCGAGTTCATACTTTTCATTTTTTGTCTTTTCTTCATTTTCATATACCTTGCTATGGAAACGTCTTCATCTTCCTCGAGCTTATCTGACCAAAAAGAAAGGAACCCAAAACTCGAGTTCCTTTTTCCGTAAAGGTCTAGCTCAATCCTCTGTAATCCTGGTTTTTGTCTGGAGCACAATGAATGCACCGACGCGGAACCCAGATAATTACTCGTTTCGCACGTAATTCACACACAGACAACAAGTGGTATATAATTTGAGATGATTAATCTTTGACGCCGGTAATCCGAAGAACAACAACAGGTCGCAATAGCAGCAGGCAGGCTAGGCTATTGTGCGATCTATGATGTTCTGGTGGTTTAATCCCACTTAAGGCCTACATGACTTACTACATCTGGTGGGGATTAGGCGAGGTCGTGAGGGGCTTTTTTCATCTCGAGTTTCGCCTCTGACGTCGTAATCCCATCCTTTGTTTGTCGACGGAAGAAATTGCTTTCTGGGATTCCTTCTGAGAAAGCCTGGAGTTCAAGGGTTCGTTCTTATTAGTTTGGCCCTTAGGGGGTTTCTCTGAACCCCGACAATAAAATTTCTGATAAAAACACCCTATTTCAACGTTTGTAGCCAAAAACCATGCAACTGATTAAAGCAGAATGCAAATTACCCGGGAATGAGGAGCGTTACCGAAAATTCAATTGGCTACTCCAGTTCTTGGCCACTAGAAATTCTCAGATTTCTGGAAAAATTCATACATTTATGGAAAAAATCAAAACTTTCGTGTGATTATTGAATCACCAAGTGTAAATTTAGTGTATTTCAGTGTTTTGGTGATTACATAGGCATACATCTCGCCCTCTTGTCAGAAACAATCTCTTGAAAATGTTATCTCTCGTGTCCGAGAGTTGCAATTAAGGTCCTACAGGTGGAGTTAGGTGGGCGTCTAGTATGCTTACCGTCGGCGTGAGTTCTACTCAGAAAAATCAAAACAAGTTACTTGTAATATAAATGTAACTTACTTGAATGTCTCAAGTAACTTACATTTATATTACATGTAACATACATTTATATTACATGTAACATACATTTATATTACATGTAACTTAAATTTATATTGCATGTAAGTTACACTTATGTTACATGTAACTTACATTTGAATTTTCACTATGGGTGGCCACCACATGACGCAGACGACACGCGACGCAGAGGGCGCGTCCCAGGCCACACACTACGCTCAAAAAAATGCTGTGCAGGGCCTTCCCTGCTGGTATGGGGTCAAGTGCCTCAAACTTGGGTAATTGAACCAAGAGCAACGCCAGTCGTATGGCTGACCCCGCGAGTGCGTCGTACATCAGCCTTGAAAATATCTTCTTGGCCGATTTAAGTTACACGCGACTTATATTGTGCCATTTATGTCACATGTAACATATCTGAGGCGCATTCACGCAATACCCTCTCAGAAATTGAAAATAACTTACTTGTAACATATCTAAGCTGATGTAAGTTACTTGCGACTTATCACAAGTCATTTAAGTTACACGTAACAAATCGGAGGCACAGCGCACGCAGTATTCCACCGATATGTTACATGTAACTTGAATGACTCGAGATAAGTCGCAATTAACTTACACGGGCTCAGATATGTTACAAGTAACTTGTTTTCGGCCTTTTATGTTACAAGTAACTTGTTTTCATTTTTCTGAGTTGGGCTTCGTTGTAAAACTGCGCAGTGTACCGCCCCAGGCTGCAGCTTCCTAGAAGTTACAAGCTTGAAATGGTCGTTTTTTGTGCTTTTTGTATCTTCAAAAACGTGAACTCGTCTTCGGGAAATCCGGAAACGGACCTCATAATTCTGTTCAGCGCCCAAAATCATCTCTCTGAACAAAGTTTGGGTGAAGGCACATTTTCCAGACTTTGTATGGACTGAAAGCGTTCTGGACTCGTACGGATTTTCGGTTGGCCTTTATTTATGTCTATTTGAGGGCTTTGGAAACGTTTTGGAAAAATGATCCAAGTTTGAAAACTTAATCTTATCCATAGCATTTATAAAACCATTCCATTGTAACGAGTATATGATTTATATGAAGTTATTTTTTAAAAATTTCTACAAATTTTATCCCTCTATCACTGCTTAAAATAAACATACAATTCAGAAACGGAATTAAAAAGAGAGTATTTTTCTTTAATTGACTTAAAATCCTCCCAAGTTGGTTATTTGAGGCGCTGATCACGAATATGAGGTTTATCTGTCGGTTTTTCAGAGTTTTCGACCAAATTCGTTTAAAGCCCCTTATCGGGGGAAAATTTGAGGACAAAATGTGACTTTTGACGATTTTCGGAACGCTACCATAGAAATGGCTCAAAATGTTTACCTATGGGATGTTTAAAGTGCCAAACACGAATCTGGAGTCCGCTTATCGATTTCTAGCAGATTACGTTAGATTAAGGTGGGTATATGGTAGTTTGGTCAAAGTCGCAGATTTGACTCAAAATTTGTATACGGGGTTTATTCGGGGTGGTGAATACAAATTTAACGCCCGATTGTCGTTTTTTCAAAATGCTAAGATAAATTTTACCCTCCAAATGACATGGTACCTACCGTAACCTACAGTAAATCTCAGAATTTCGACAAACGGACTCCAGATTCGTGTTCCCCACCCTAGACTACCCCTACATACAAGTTTTTAGCAAGTTCCGAGAAAATTTTTTGAAACACCCGTCATTCAAAGTGTTTTAAAATGGTTCCAAATGGCGTACACTTAGGCCCGACTGTAAAAGCATTACACATCGTGGGAGTTGTCCCGTTTTTTTTTGAAATTCGAGTTCCACTAGGGACACTTGGTCCATATTCAGTGAACCTCACTTACTTGTGAGCTATATGTGATCTATTGTTTGGAGAGTTGCTCCTCATCCTCCAAATCTTTGACCTGACCTTTACACATAATGGCGTTGATGTGATGCGATGCGAAGTGATGAGCCACTGAGTGGATCAACAATCCGCCACCCACGGGGGCCGCGCGTGATGATGCATTGTTTGTGAGCGATTTCTGATTCGTCGCTGGGTTTTTTTTCCGGCGACAAGCATGTAAACAACGTTGCTATCAGCTCCGGCACAAGTGCGCGTCTGATAGAAGAAGAAGACACACAAACACCGGCCGCCGACCGAACGACCGGCCAACTTATGATAAGCGGGGAGCCGCTTAACGGGGAAAGAAACTTGTCTGGCACATTGATGGACTTGCCACCCGGACCTATGTATGACGACGAGGTTTCCTCTCGTGGTCACACAGGGCAGTCGGCTTTGCTGGTTCAGTAGGAATTCAATAACAGTGCATTAGACCAGAGTCCTTCATTCAGTCCCAAAGTGTAAGTTTAAGCATGAGCTAAAGGCAGTGTGGCCTTTTAGTTCACCTCGCAGATGACTGCTGGGTAGTTCTATGAACATTCTGCTCTGCCAGAGAGCTGATCCGGAAGTGAGCAACTAGGGACTTTTTCGCTTGCGTCTGAGAACTTCCGTCAACGCTGCTATTTTTAGCTGAGCCTGTTTGAGCCCGAACTTAGCGCGGATTTCCGGCGTAAACTGCTGCATAGCCTCTAGTGTTTGAGCAGTGGGTTATGACGCTTATGACACTAAGCCGAGGCTGACGCCTTCAGAGATTACCTTGATGACTCCTTCTTGTGAATAAGGTGCCTCCGCGGAAAGGATTGTCAGATACCGGCATGGTCCCCTCGTCGACCTTTACCTCTCAGGATGAGCTGCCCAAAAGCATGATCGTGCTGGAGCAGTTCAAAGATAACCACTCACTGTGGCCACACAGGGCAGTCAGTCTTGCGGGCTTAGGTCCTGACTCTGAATTCAGTCTCAGTATGCAACCCTAAACCCAACCTACTTTGCGACCTCCTGGTGTCCCTCATGAATGACATTTGAGATCTCTGGGTATTTTTACAAACATTTTATGTGGTTCCTGAGCTGATCCGGAAGTGCGCTTCTAGGGTTTTTCTTTGCCTGCGTCTAGTCACTTCCGTTAACGCAGCTATCTTTAGCTGAGCCTGTTTGGGCACGAAATTTGAGCGATTTTTCAGCTTCAAAGCCCTTTATGAGTTTCGGCCGCTAAGATTCTTCCGTGTTCGGGCAAACAGAGAGATTGAATCCGTGTTAAAGCTGCACGAAATCGGTTTAGACGCATATAACATCAAGCCGTTATTGACTCATAGGAGATTATCGCTATGACTACTTGTAAATAGGGTGGTGTTCAGCAGAAATTAGCCTAGAACAAAAAAGTTTTAGTGTAAACCACCAGAGGCGACCATATTCGAGTATTTTTTTTAGGGTTTCGGTCGACTAGATTCTTCCACAAATCCGAAACGAACATATTCACTAGTCGACCTTTTTTTGCTGAAGAAGAGCCGTTTCAAAGGTTGTGGCCGAGTTGGATCAGTTCAATAATCAGCACTTCCTGTGGTCGCAAAGGACATTCAGCTCTGCGTGTTTATCAGAGACTAGTTGACCACGACACTTTTGAAATCAGCCTTAAAGTGTAAGCCTAAGCCCAATCCCGTGCTGGGAGCGGAAAATCCTCACGGTGGCTTTTATAGAAAACTACTGGGGATGTGGGTATTTCTGTAAACCTGTTAAGGGGCTCGAGATTGATCCGGAAGTAGGCGTCAGAAGCTATTCGTAGCACTTCCGTCAACGCAGCTATCTTTGACTGACCCTGTTTGAGCCCTGAATTAGCGCAGATTTTCGGCTGCAGAGCCTCTTACAATTTTCAGTCCATTAGGTTCTTGCGTTGCTAGAAAAATTAAAGGAGGAAGTCCGTACGCGGTGCGAGGTCGGCAATGACGCACAAGAAAGAGACGGAAAGATAGATGCAGAGGAAATAGAAGTGGATAAAATCCGTTTCGCCTCTACCCGCAGGCGAAATTTACGAAACAATTCTGCCGAGGCTCCTCAGTGAGGAACAGATTTGTCGATGAGAAGGAGTAATGAGAGCAGAAAGTTGAGCGAGAACTGTTGGTAAGGCCCTAGTTATACACCAGCGGAATGAAAACGTCTCGCGATGACATTGCCGCCGCTTGCTGCGTGAATAAGGGGACTCGTCTGCACTGTTGCGTGTTTGGCGTCTTTGACGCAATACTGCAGACAAAAAAAATTCCAGGCGTTTCAATGGTATTTTATCGGTTTTTTCGCTTCAGACACTTTTTAATTGCAGAATATCACTAACCAGCGGCGTCGGCCGGCTGACGCCGGCCTCTGCCGCTGGGGTCCGGCTACGCCGGCCCATTTGCCGGCTTCGCCGGCATCTTGAGTATAATCGACATCCGCTGATTCTATGTGAGTTGGCGTTCAGAAGTTCTCACGCTTGCCGGCTATCGCCGGCCTCTGTCGCTGGAGTGCGGTTGCGCCAGCCCATGAGCTGGTTTCGACGACAACGCTCGAGCAATCAGAAGTTACTAAGTATTTCAAACCCTTCAAACCTTGCTAACCTACTTTCTTATGCAGTAGCACACCGACCCTTCTCTAGTTTTAAGAGGTTCTAAAATGGTAGCTCATTTATATCCATTTCTGTCATGATAAAGACAACCGCTGTTTCAGATTTAGTAAAGACCTCCATGACCAACCGACACCCTGCTACTTTTATTGCCAAATGAAGTATAATGATGTTTGTGTTTTCTGGATGCATATTTTGATTAACTCACATTTCCATCGTATATAACCCGATTTAGAAAGGTTGGTGCATATAAACAGCTAAGCAGTTGAAATGAGTTGTTAAGGGGGAGGGCACGTGAAGAAAGGAGTGGTGTACGCTCTCTTTTAGACGCACAAAACGATTTTGAATTTCTGCGCTCACCCACTTCGGTCCCGCACACTTTCTACGGTGTCCAGCGCACTCCCACTTAGATCCCGCATACTCCCTATGGCGTCTGGCGCACTCCCACTTGGGTCCCACCCACTTACACGGCGTCCGGCTCACTTCCAATTCGGTCCCGCACACTTCCTACGACGTCCGGCGCACTCGCATTTGGGTCCCACACACTTCCTACGGCGTCCTGCGCACTCCCAATCGGGTCCCGCACACATTCTACGTCGTCGGCCGCACTCTACCTTGGGTACCGCACACTTTTTATGGCGTCCTGCGCACTCCCACTTGGGTCTCGCACACTTTTTATGAGTCCTGCGCACTCCCACTTGTGTCCCGCACACTTTCTACGGCGTCCGGCGCACTCTACCATGGGTCCCGCACACTATCTACGGCGTCTGGCGCACTGCCACTTGGGTCCCGCACACTTTCTTCGGCGTCCAGCGCACTCGCATTAGGGTCCCACATACTTTCTCTGGCGTCCGGCGCACTCTACCTTGGGTCACGCACACTTTTTACGGCGTTCTGCGCACTCCTACTTGGGTCCCGCACACTTTCTACGGCGTCCTACGCACTTCCACTTGGGTCCCGCACACTTTCTTCGGCGTCCAGCGCACTCGCATTAGGGTCCCACATACTTTCTCTGGCGTCCGGCGCACTCTACCTTGGGTCACGCACACTTTTTACGGCGTTCTGCGCACTCCTACTTGGGTCCCGCGCACTTTCTACGGCGTCCTACGCACTTCCACTTGGGTCCCGCACACTTTCTACGGCGTCCTGTGCACTCCCACTTGGATCCCGCACACTTTCTACGGCGTTCTGCGCGCTCTACCTTGGGTCCCACACACCTTCTACGGCGTCCGGCGCACTCTACCTTGGGTCCCACACACCTTCTACGGCGTTCGGCGCACTCTAACTTGGGTCCCGCACACTTTCTACGGCGTCCTACGCACTTCCACTTGGGTCCCGCACACTTTCTTCGGCGTCCTGCGCACTCCCACTTGGATCCCGCACACTTTCTACGGCGTTCTGCGCGCTCTTGAGCCCGTACCCGTTAGGTCGCCCGTCTTGAAAGTCAAGCCGAATAAACGGTCAAACAAACACACAGAGAAACGCACACATACATACATACATACATACACACACACGCACACACAAATTTACCAAAATATGTATAGTAGGATAATCAAATCCTCTCGTCATAACAGTGCTCGTTGTGTCGTTTTGGTAATGTTTTAACAATTTTGAATCTGAAAAATAATCAGCTGGTGAATATATGCAAATTTCCAACAGGGCAGGTCCTGCGAGGATACAGTATACGGTGCCGCGGCGTGTATAATTGCTCTGTGCGGCCTTCCGGCGCGTTTTTCTGCGACCACTGTTCCTTTTGACATGCCTGAGGCCAGTTAGGGCGCATATAAGTGATAGTTGTCTTGCTATTTCCGCAGCGTCCCGCCGGTGTATAACTAGGGCCTAAAGAGCTACACAGGATATTCGGGTGAAAAAAAGAGGCAAACAACTGATGAAGAAAAGGGGAAATGAGTCCAAGAGTGGGAAGGGGGGGTGGGAGGAATCAAGGAGTTCAAATCAGAAAGGATCGATAAAGTCAAACCATGTCGGCAGTCAAACAAATGCTGGTACGGGTGATGAATCAGGATTAGAGTATAGTTCTCTCTGAGGCTCATAAAATAGCATCAATAACTTTTTAAATGATATTGTAATCATCTGACAGAAGAAATCTATACGAAACGTTTTTGTTGCGATAGATACATTTGACTATGTTCACAGTAATGAATTCAGAAGAGTGTCCATTATGCAGAAGTGAGTTTTTCAACTCTTTTTAATTTATCGATAAAAAATCCCACCTCTGAACAGACATTAGCTATCCTCAAGGTCTCCGTGTACATTGTTGAGGCCTTGATGATAACAGAAACTGCTGAATCTGATTGCGGGAAATTTTTAGAGGCATGTTTCGCGATAAAAACGACTTTTGAGCTCTCTTCATAATAATGTAGATTTGGCCATCACAAATGTAAAAATAGGTGAAAAAACCCGGAAATTCGCAGGGAAAACGCTCAAAAACAAAGTGTAACGACTGTTTACCTAATTAACGCGATTTTCATTAGTGCTTGCTTGTCTGACATTTATGTTGCTTTTAAAGTAATCAGTAGTCTTTGAAAATGTTCAGAAATTACTTAGGAAGCGAAATTAAAAGCGACAAAACAGGCTACACAAGCCTCGATAGTTGGGGGCGGGAGGACACCAAGACATATTAACGGCGTGCATCCGGAAGAGACTTGGCGTTCACTATTGAAGGTTGGCCCAAATTCGGTGCACCTATGTTATAGCATATGGCACCGAGTTTTCGCCAACCTTCAACAGTGAACGCGAAGTCTCTTCCGGATGCACGCCGACGGTAACTGGTTCCTGAGCGTTTTTTCTCCAATTTTTCACTTATTTCCACTTTTGTGATGGCCAAATCTACCATTCCATGGGGATAGCACAACAACCAATTTT
The DNA here is from genome assembly GCA_029168955.1 of Aplectana chamaeleonis. Taxonomy (NCBI): domain Eukaryota; kingdom Metazoa; phylum Nematoda; class Chromadorea; order Rhabditida; family Cosmocercidae; genus Aplectana; species Aplectana chamaeleonis. The sequence goes on along the minus strand of JAPDOI010000116.1, from coordinate 92,672 downwards.
ATCGAGAACTCTGCCTCAACGAGGAAATCGAAATCGTCCGTTTCATTGTACAAACTGGTCAAAATGTTGTGACTATCTATTTTTATATTGATATCTAAGTAGTTGGCCTTAAAGTTGTCCCTGTCTGTTCTTTTGATCTCTAAGAAATTATTATGAGCAACAGCTAACAGGTCTTCAATATATTTGTTCGTTTTGTTATGAATGATTAATGGGTCATCTATATACAATACCCGCGCTAAGTTTTGTAAAAACGGGGAGCATCTGACAAACTTGGCGAAAAAGCGTCTGAGGCGTGTAACTTTTTTCAATGAAGACTTTTTTGATTTCTGAAAACGCTATCACATTCACAGATCAAATGGCTACCTAACTATGTGGCTTGTAGACTGAGTTACCCAAAATCGCTAGGCGATGCTTTTCGATTTTTCTCTCATGAAAGCACGCCATATCTGTGATGGAATGAAAGTTTTCCATCACCACTTTGTACTTTGCCCTTGGTCGTAAAGTTGCCTTGTTCTCTAGTATAAATTCAGTCGAGAAATAGAACTGGCGTCAACGGGGGGTGTATTGTGCGTACTGAAAAACGACCTTTCTCTTCCAATTCGCGCTCACTTATGGAGCGCGAATTGGAAGAGATGTGCTATGCTCAAAATCTTGTTTCTGTAGTTTGGTGAATGAATTGTAATCGACATACCACAAAAGATATGGGGGTTGTCAAGGCTTCCTCCACAAACTGACTAATGAAGAGGAAAAAAGTAGCAAATTCAGGGAAAATTTGTGAGAACTTATCAGCTCTCTCATTAGCTGAGCTGAATAGCGTCTAACAAACATAGATGAGGTGTTTTCTCGTCTTCACTAGGCCGGGGACAATCAACGATCTTATGGCTTTCCACAGCTCATGAGCCGGGGATCAGACCACTAGCTCTTCCTAGCAGACGCGGACGAAATGGATTTCCCGGTATGGTATCTTTGTCAGGGGGCCAGAAATGAAGTAAGTAATAGTTAGCAGAGTAAGAAAACTTAGTCTACTTTGTGAAGGACGTTCGAGTTGGATGCTATTTGCAAATGCGCTTTCGTAATTTTTGGAAGATTAGGGTAGGTTGCGGCAGCCTAACGACGTTGAAGCTAGCGTTACTCTGAGAAATTTTGCCGCGTCAGTGCCGGAAAGGTACCGCAACCCTCGAATGCGCCTCAACATCGCCGCGTTAGAACCGCGCCGGCTCCGCGAGGACGCAGCAGGGAACCCGCGTGGAGTATGATGTACTATCCTGTGTGGTAAAACGTATATGTCGCCGGTTCAATTACCCAAGTTTGAAGTACATTACGTATTTCCTTGGTCGCAAAAGCGGCGGTAACCTGTGTCCCTATTAGACAGAGGACATAACGACCGCAGGTGCGTGTTTTTGTTATTAGGCCATCTTAGTTGTATTATCGTTCTTAAATAACTTCATATCAGAGACTCTCCCGGAGCCGCTGCGGCGCTATCTCAGAGCCGAAGCGGAGCTGCCGCATCGCCGCTACGGCTCCGCGGTAGTTCCGGCGCGGCTCCACGATAGTGCCGCTTTGGTACCTGTAGGCTCCGAAGCGGCACTGTCGCGGAGCCGCAGCGGCAATTTTTCTCAGAGTAGGACCCGTAATACTGCGCCATTGGAAAGTATTTACTACTGTATACGCACTGAAATCTGCCGTAAACTTCCAGAAAAAAAAACTAAAGTGAGCCCGATATTCGTGTTCCCAAGTATGCAAAGAAAAAAAAACTCCCCTACCCTCATTTATAAGTAAAATTTATTACTGTCCATCGCGTGCGTGTGCGTGCGTACATATGTATGCTGGGTCTCCTTTACTCGGAAGAACGCATGAAAACGAGCCAGGAAAAGCTTCAAAAGAGCCCGATGTTGCCAATTCGAGCGCAAGGTGAACCCCGAAAGCGCAACACACGCTCACCAGCGTGAACAAATGAATGCTCGAGATCGTGAGATGAGCGATGATTTCCAATCATTAGCCCCGTTCTTCCCTCTATTCTCGACTCCTCTCTTCACTCAGGTCAGCTCGCATACATCGGCTGCAAAAGACGGAAGTTACAAGCCTTGGAAAACTCGTCCACCATGTTTCCTTAGCTCAATTTTTGAGGGACCATAACTCCATTCCCAGAAGGTCTTGTTGAATTTTAGAGACATCATTGGAATCAGCATGGGGCAGTTTTTAGGATAGGCGGGGAAACAGAAAGACGATTTCTATCGTGATCACTGCCTTCAAAACGTTTAAAGGCACAGTCCAACCTCAGAGGTAATTTTTGATATTATGGTCCGGTCGCCGCCTGTAGCAACCATGCCAAGCGCAAAATCTCAATTCGCTCAAATAAGCGAGAAAAAGCTAGGAAAATGTCGACCACGCCCTCTTGAAAGAAAAAAATGGGCAACGCCCACTGCCAGGTTTCCGAACCTAAATAGGGAAGAGACGCGCGAATGATTTCATTCAGAAGCTATGTTCCTCGATTTGTTTTCGGTCTGGCTTTATATTGTGGCCTGCTGCAGAACGATGGCTGCGAATAACGAGAAAATACAGGCTCGAGACAACTCGTCCGCGAACTTCTACCCGTTTGAAATCGAAATTTTTGAGGAGCCGTAACTCAGTTCGTAGTGAGATTTGAGCGATTCTGGAGACCCCACTGTGATCAGGGTGAAACTTTCTCGAAGACAGGCAAAAAGTGAATAAAATCGATCCTGAGGTTGGAATGGGCCTTTGAAGCGAAAAAAAAACTTCAACGTTTGAGAAAGAAGTTCCGACGTAATTCACCCGACACTACGAGGGTAACGGAGGGGTGGTAAGTGAATGATGCGTGATGTTTCACAATGGTTTTTTTCTCAAAAGGTGAGGGTTTTGAGCCTTGTCACTATTATCCTGTACCTCATAGAATCGCTTTCGCAAAAACATGGAAGTATGGTTCCCGCATTATATTTTGTCTGACGCATGGACCAGGCGGCCGGCCGTGCAGTGTTGGCGGCAGCACCGGCCGTCGCAGCCCCGTTCTTTCAACAGACTAAATCAATCACGTGGGGTCTCAGACCAAACACATTTTTTTGCGCGTACGATGCCTGTAATGTGCGGTCCAGTGGTGTATAGAATTTCTAGTATTCTGATAATTTTGGCCTTTCTGTTCTCTGTCAAGTGAGTCAAAACCATATGAAAATCAACATAGATCAACTCAGCGGAAGATCTCAAAGGTTCTACCGTAGTATGTCACCGCATCATTCGTCATGCACCTGGTTTGCCATTTCAACGCCTTTTCGTAATGGTTCCCACGTGTTACTCACAAGGGAACCACTATAAGTCATAATAACCATTCCAAATGGAATGTACTTTTCTAGAACCATTTTCGGACGGAAAGTCCCAATATGCTCATCGGAGCTGCCTAGACCCATTCTGAAAGAAGTTATGAGCGCTTTTAAAGCTTTGCGGCAAGGTAAGGGTACATCTTCATGGAATTTTGAAAAGCGTTTCTGAATTCTTCTCCGAATTTCGCTAAAAACGCGTATGTAGGGGTAATCTGGGGGTGCTGAAAACCAATCTGGGGTTCGCTTGTCGAAATTTTAAGGTTTATTGTAGGTTACGGTAGGTAAAATGCCATTTAGGAGGTAAACCCTACCTTAATAATACGAGAATCGTGAAATGGACATCGAATTCGTATTCAGCACTCCAAATAACCCCCACATAGAAACTTTGAGACAAATCTGAGACTTTGACCACACTACCGTATACCCACCGTAATCTACCATAAGCTGTCAAAAATCGATAAACTGACATCAGATTCGTGTTCAGCACTCCAACTAACCCCCAAACGAACAATTTTAGCCACATCTGTAGCCACATTCCGGAAATCGTCGAGTCGATTTTGCCGTCAATTTCTTCTGCAGGTGGAAAGCTTTGAACAAAATTGATCGAAAACTTTGGGAAAAAAGACAAATAAACCTCATATTGGTGATTAGCGCCCCAAATAACCCGTCAGGGCGAATTAAGTCAAATCTGAAGTATTTTTCTAAATCGCTTCCAGAGCCCTCTAATTGGTATTAATAAACGCCCAACCGAAAATCCATACAAGTCCAAAACGCTCTCAGTCTGCGCAAAGTTTGGAAAATGTTCCTTCACCCAAACTTTGTCTAGGGAGGTGGTTTTGGGCGCTGAACACGTATACGAGGTCCGTTTCCAGATTTTCGTAAATATAATGCGCTTTTTCGAGGGTACAATAGGTACGAAAATCAGAGAAAAAACGCCTATAACTTCTTTCAAAGTGGGTCTAGGCAGCTGCGATGGGCATCTTCAGACGTTTCGTCCGAAACTGGTTCTATAAAAGTACGCTTCATTCGGAATCGTTACTATGACTTATAGTGATTGCCTTGTCAGACCATTCTCAGCCTTGGGCCGTACCGAACAGGAAGCGGAGCCATCCGACAGTTCGGACCGTTCTTCCGAACTCTGGGACACTGCTACCGCTGTGAGGGCCTCCGTTGTTGCTGTTCGGGCCACTGCTGTTGCTGTGTGGGCCACTGCTGTAACGGTTCCTATCAATGAAAGTTTCTGATAATCTGCAGTTCTCTCTCATTATCTGCCTACATATTAAAATCTTTCTAATGGGTTCCACCTGAAATCTAGCCTATTAGTTTTCCTCAAATTAGCAGTGATTGGCCTTTCCTTCAACAAAAAAGTTCAATTGGCGGGAATTCATTTATAGACAAATTAATGGAGTGACAAAAAGTGTTGGACTCTTCATCAGGGACAATTTGTGCTAGGCTCTCATATTTCATTCACCAAATTGACTAGCGTCTAGCAGCTATAAATGAGGTGTTTTTCGGCGGCACTCACAGTCGAGTACTCGGAGTCTTTATGGCACTTCACAGTCTATTAACCGAGAAGCAGACCCTTAGGCTGACGCGCAGACGCACCCACTCAACCAGGATTTTTGTGAGATGTCAACGGGGGATTAATTATGTGCGTCTGGGCAAAAGCTGCTAACCGTCCATTAGTTCCAGACACTACATGGGTCCCTCTATGTGTAAGGCCGAAAGGCCAGCTCATTGCACACCTCTTTTCGCAATTAGTTGTCAGAAAAACAGGCGGACGAAGTTCACACATTGCGTTAGTTATCGTTGTTTTCAAGGGTGTCTAGTCCAAAATTGTTTTCGCCATGTCTGACTATGTCGTATGTCTGAACGCGATGTTTTCAGTGCACAACGCTATTGCAAATATGTATGCATGATGGGGAGGGGTGTAGTTCGAATGTGTAGGACTTATACATATAAAATATGTATTCGATGATGTTTAATACCATCGTAAATGGGGATCTACTGCAAATAATATGACTGTGTGAGGGAAGATCATCAAAAATGACGTGCGATGCCCATGTGGGGCGACAAATAGTCAGAAATAACCTCGTAATACGCTGCTAAGTAGTCGCAATTATGCGACAATTGTTTTGGGGTGATGTCACATTTGTCAAAGTGATGTTATAAAAATGTTTGTATTGTTTAGGACGGGAATTTTGTACGCAAATAAGGAGCTTGATTTTAGTGACCCCCTATCTACATTTGTATTGTATTTTACGCAGAACCTAGACATTATGGACAATGACTTACACATTTTGGAGCAATTTCGTACCATAATGTATTGGTGATTTCCATATGCTCTTTTTTTTGTGGCAGAATCAAGGCGTTCGCGTGAAAGCGACTCAGGCGATTCTCGGCCCCGAGCCGCACCGAACAGGAACCGGAGCCGCCTGACAGTTCGGCTCGCTCTCCCAATCTCCGAGCCACTGCTGTTGCTGTTCGGGCCAACCGGAAAAGCCCGGACAGCAACAGCAGTGGCCCGTACAGCAACGGGAGCCGACTCGCAGATAGGGAACACGAGCCGAACTGTCAGGCGGCTTGGGGCCGATAATCGCCTGAGGACGTTTCGGAAGAAGCAGATCTTGTGAGAAGCTGTAATTGGCGCGCATCCTTCGGGGCAACCAATTTAGTCTTTGAACGCTAGTGGTCTGGCCCCATACAAGTATGAGACTTTTAGATGGCATGGGAACATTTTGGTCGCAGTATTTCGTGGATCGGAGTCTCGTTGAGCGACTTTGTCGACTTTTGGTGCGTTGGAAATCCAATCAACGTAAGACCCCCCTCTCAGGCGATTACCGATCCCGAGCCGCCTGACAGCTTAGCTAGTGCTCCCAATCTGCGAGTCGGCCCCTGTTGGTGTCCGGGCCACTGCTGTTGCTTTCCGGGCCACTGCTGTTGCTGTCCGGGCTACTACGGTTGGCCCGAAGAGCAAAAGCAGTGGCCCGGAGATTGGGAGATCGAGCCGAACTGTCAGGCGGCTTTGATCCCTGTTCGATGCGGCTCGGGGCCGAGAATCGCCTTAGCTGTAAGACGGACGTTGGAATGCTAAAGATAAGCTTTCGGATCAAGCAAATTACAGACCTGAGGAAGCTGTTGGTGTCTAACGAAGCAGTGGAGTAGACCACTTTTTAGGTGGAAATTTGCCATATTTTATGAGTTTCGTTGTATTATGCAGTTTCTTCCACACCGCTGTCATCTGCCTCTTTTCACCAGAAATGTCACGTAAGTTTCTTTGAAAAACTCAGCCTCCAGCGAGTGTGAAATCGACCAACCAATACAAATTGGAAAACTGATTTTTGCGTTTTTTTCAAAATTCTCGTGGTGCCTTGGAATTTTTTTTGGGATGGAAGTAATTTTGTGGAAAAAAATACAGGGCTGGAAAGTGGGAGTACAACTTCTAGTCGTAGTACACTTCTAACCGATGTGCATCTAAAAAGAAGCCTGAAAAAGACAACTACACTTACTTTTAAAGAATAGAATACAGTGTATCAATCGGGTAAGTCTTATAGCGTTTAGGGAAAAATATTTTTAAGATTAAACGTGAAATTTCTGCGAAGTTGGGTTTATCCGGGGTACTGCTTTCGAACCTGAGGCTCATAGGTTGATTTTCCGGTTTTCGACTCAATTCAATTAAAGGCAGTATTCACGATAGAAAATGTGTTTCAGTTTCCACTAGGAATGGGTATTGGAGGGGCACAATGTAACGTTGACATCGAAAGAATGCACGGAAACGAGCCAGGAAAAGCTCCAAAAGAGCCCGATGTTGCCTCTTCGAGCGCAAGGCAAACCCCAAAAGCGCAACACACGCCCACCGACGCGAACAAATGAATGCTCGAGATTGTGAGATGAGCGATCGTTTCTGATCAATAGCCCCGTTCTTCCCTTCATTCTCAACTTCTCTCTCTATTCAGGTCAGCTCGCAAAGATCGGCTGCGAAAGACGGAAGTTACAAGCCTCGGACAACTCGTCCACCATGTTTGCTTAGCTCATTTTTTGAGAGACCATAACTCCGCTCCCAGAAGGTCTTGTACGATTTCAGAGATATCATTGGAATCAGCATGGGGCCGTTTTCAAGATAAGCGAGAGAAGAGAAAAACGAAAAAAAAATTTATTGTGAACACTGCCTCGGGAGTGTTCACAATAAATCGGAGATTTAAAGCTTCGGGAGAAATTTTAAAGGCGAAACGCGGCTGCGTAGTTCATTCGCCAGACTGAATTTTCCGGAATGACCATACCTATGTAGTAGCTCTAATGAATGTGAACTATGACTCTGCCTCACCCACAATTTTGAGGTCAACTGTTCAAATGAACATTATCCTATATTCTTATTATAGACATCGTACGCGCAAAAAAACAGTGTCTCATTTTTTAATGTTTTCTGGTAGGCAAGCTCTTGAGGTAAACGGTGACAGCAAGAAAACCCTAAAAACCCCCAGCTTTTGAAAAATAAACCCGTCCATAAACCTTTTGAAAAAATGGAAAAAATGATTTTTCGCCCCTCCGTCGAATTCGGTTTGTCTTGTGCAATACGTCCGAAGTTTTTCTGAACGTCTGAAGTGGTTTTACGCTTCATCTGAACGCTTGCTACCCTCCTCGGCTGCAGCTGATTGGTCGGCGGGCATCGGCATTGCCAACGCCCCAGTCGGCCTCGCTTGTCATTCAATGACTCCGAAGTTTTCGCCCAAATTCTGGCCACGTTTCATACAACAAGCAATATACCCGAACACACCTAGCCAAATTATTTCAGCAGTGAATAGGAGTGAAAACAACATAATCACACAACGTTAATAGAATCTTAATGGTCAAGATGTGAAGGTTGTATTGTCATTGATGCCTTTCCAGTACCACACGTGCTGATCACATTACTTCAATTCAGTGGCAATTTCTTTGTCCAGCGAGATGTTATGGTTCTTATTTAGATCTCTTACTGGGAGGGGGTTCCGCGCACATTTTACTGCTGCTGACCTATCACAGGAGCAGCAAATGCTGACGTGATAGGCCAACGGCGTTAAAATGGGCTGATAGTCTCCTCCCAGCAAGAGATGTAGATCGGTACCGATGTTATTCCATCATCGTCATCAAGAAAGAGCTATTCACGCACAGTTTCCTTGGTGGCAGACTAACCCATTGATAGGATTGGAGGAAGGGGGGGGGGCGGAGGTGCAGAACTCTGTGCACAGAACCCAGCCTAATGAGGGATGTTCCATTTTGCGGCCGTTTCTAAAAGTTGTGCCTAGGGCACCTATAGTTCAGCGTTCAGTACCTTTGAAAAGTTTTCTCAATTTCCAATTCCTTAAGATGTGAGTCGTCGCAAAGGGACGTCTTGAGCATAGCAGCATGTATCTTAGTCCATATCCACTAGCCAAAGATGTATGATCTAGTAGGCAAAGATGAAACGATTTTCCAAATGGTTTCACTTCCTTACACCCCCCCCCCTTTCTGTGTTTGTTATGCATCCTAATCATTGCTTAAAGGCAGTGTTCACGATAGAAGTCGTTTTTCTGTTTTTACGCCTATCTTGAGAACGGCCCTATGCTGAATTCGATGATATCTCTGAAATCGCACAAGACCTTCAGGGAACGGAGTTATGGTACCTCAAATATTGAGCTAAGGAAACATGGTGGACGAGTTGTCCGAGGCTTGTAACTTCCGTCTCTTGCAGCCGATGTATGCGAGCTGACCTGAGTAGAGAGAGAAGTTGAGAATGAAGGGAAGAACGGGGCTATTGATCGGAAACGATCGCTCATCTCACAATCTCGAGCATTCATTTGTTCGCGTCGGTGGGCGTGGAAAGTGCATCTGGGGGTGAAGAGCTGATGGGTGTCCAACTTTGAGGCCGCAGTGGACCGTTCCAAGCTCATTTTTCTCAGTTTTTTCAACGTTAGGGTTCCGCTAGGCCCCGCAGCTGCCGATCTCCACCAAAAAATCAGACATGGTTTTTATCGTGGACACTGCCTTTAAAGGCACAGTCCAACCTCAGAATCGTTTTTCTTTTTTTTCCGGCCTATCTTGAAAACGGTCCCACGCTGATTTCAATGATGTCTCTGGGATCGTTAAAGAGTCCCTGGGAACGGAGTTATGACACCTCAAAAATTGAGCTACGGAAGCATGGTGGACGAGTTGTCCTAAGCTTGTAACTTTCGCCATTTTTCACCGATGTATGCGAGCCGACCTGAATAAGGAGAGAAGCTGAAGATGAAGGGAAGAACGGGGCTCTTGATCAAAATCCATTGCTTATCTCGCCACTGTTGAGCTCGAAAGATCGTAAAGGGGGCGTGCCAAAGTGGCTTCCCGAGGTGGGCGCCTCAGGGTGGCTTCCTCCTATATCTCGCTTATTCGGAGGAATCGACAGCTCGCACCTGGCAGGTGTTATAGAAGGTTGGTTTACTTCACAATAATGTGGGAATCTCAGATTTCGCCTCTGAGCTTGGACTGTGCCTTTAAGTATACAAATGAGGCTCGCTCACATATTTGTGTGTTTCCTCATTTCTTAATAAAGTCGTAGAATGGACAGGCGATGGGAGCGTTCGAAGCGACGGCGTTGGAAATGCGCCAGCCAGACGCTACGCGCGCCGCACGCAGCCGATGCCCGCTGACCAATCAGCTGCAGCCGAGGAGGGTAGCTAGCGTTCAGATATTTCTGTTAACTTTTTAGGTGAAAAGATTTCTCTTGCCTTTCTTCTACCAAACCCACTCGAAAATAGGGAGCTTCCACTGTGCAAGTTTGGATGATAAGATTTTCCTAAATAAGAGTTTGCATTACAGTATCTCTTGCGCTTAACGTGGCGCTTTCGCTCCTTGTGCTAGATGGCTGGTGAGAATTGGTGACGGATCCTAATCTTTAACCCCTTCCAACATCATAACCTACGTTTTTGACGCGTTAAAGTTTACCGGTGTGGTCTATCGGGCTCATTCATGAAATTGGGCCTCAAAAATGGAACGTAGTTTCCAGCGCAAACAATGCCTTTGAGGACGATACTACATGCACGACTAGTGCAACAATAATCACCCACTTCCGGGTACGCCGCGTCCATTAGTAGTTGAATATTGAAGATGGTTTTCCCGAGTCATCACATGACGGAAGTAATTTCAGATGCGTCCTCTATGTGGTCAGCCAGTCATAGTCAGTCTCTTGACAAGTGAACTTCGCTGCCATAACTAGGTACACCTCTACTGGATAGTTCGTTAGAGCTGTATCATTGCTACTTTTGGCCAAGGGGGGAAGGGATTCGCATCCAATTTTTCGGCAGGAAACGGTTTATATTTCTCTGGGAAAGATCAGGAAACGTTCAACACGCATCTCCGGGGCCGAAATAACCGAGAGCGGCGCTTTTACCACACCATAGGCTGGTAACATACTTCCAGCGACAAGTGACGAGAGGCAACGTTTACCATCAATATCGATCACAAAGCGATAAGCCTGATACGCACGGTCGCTGTCGCTGGTCGCGGAAAGTAGACTCTGCCTAACCCCTAGTGACCTGTGGATTCCGATTATCACCCGAAGTTTCCGACGGAAAGGCCACCGCTCCGCGCTGTGATAATCGAAAACAGCAGTTCACTTCAAATGAACCAGAAAGAGTTTAGCGAATACGATTCGAGTTTGTTTTGCTCGGAATGGCAGGAGTGCTCGTTCTAATAAGAAAATTCTGAGCGGCATGCATGAACGCTGCGAAGTTCATGCATGCCGTCTCAGGGGAAGTCCTTCCTGGTGTGAGGTAAGCAGCAGCTGAAGGCTGATTCTCACTCAGAGTTCCACCTCTACATTTGCACTGTCAACAATTTCTGTAGTGTCAAGAATAGTCTCTGTACATAATGTATGAGAATGTGATATATACAATTGTTGACGTGTACCTCTTACTAAAGGCAGAGTACACTTTCGGATACGAACATGGCTATATTTCTGCGAACGTAATACTTCATAGATGGAACAAGGGATTAATCCCAGAATCAACTGGAGTGTTGAGAAATAGCGTGTTGAGTGTTGCGAAAAAGGTAAAAAAAACATTTTGAAGTCCTCTTTCCTTTTTTCACAAGAATTCCCTCAATGCACCTGGGTAGGTCAAAAACGAAAAAAAATGTAATTTTTTCGAATTCAGGCAATGAAATATTCCCGGCTCGAAATTTGCTCAGAAAGGCAGTTCCGGGCGCTGAACACGAATGCAAGGTCTGTTTTCAGTTTCTTAGAAGAATATTTTAGGTTGCGGTAGGAAAAGTATCATTAATTCACAGTGTTCTACCGTGGTTTTCTGAAAAAAAAAAACTGAAAACGGATTCTATATTTGTGCTCAGCGCCCCAAATAACTCCCATGGACAAAGTTTCGGCGAAAAATCGAATTTCAAAAAAAAAAAACCGGAAAATTATAATTTTTTGTAGCTTGTCGCCATTTTTAGGCTCCGATTCGCGCCGGGACCAGTTACTAGTAAGAGGAAGTAGATCATTCTCATAAGGCACCTGTAGAGTGCGAGGGGTGTACTGCATTTCCCCCACCGCCAATGCGGCGGGGCCACCGCGCGCGGCGGATGGGCGCGGCTAGACAGCATCTGCGGCATCCAAGACCTATTACTTAGAGCGCGCTAGTGCATGCCGGGTGATTAGAACAACCACGAGTCTTAGGAAACAATCGTAATGTTTAGCTATTCTAAAAAAACGTTCAAAATTTCATGAATCATCTTGATACTTTTTCCAATTTAACACGTATGAATGGAGGTTTTTTTTATCGATAACCAACGAATCATGTCAAGCGATGTGAAAAAATGGACAGTTATGTAACTCTTCAGAGTTTTTTTTTACTGCTTTTTTTGTGTTTTCTTTCTGCCTTTTTCTGACAGGTGGAATCCCCTCTGGAACAGCACAGGTGAGGACTCGAATAGATGCAGGCCGAGACCAATTTCGATTGATTCATTGAAGCAAACAATGCTAATCATGAAAATTTTCTGTTTTGTATTCGTAATGGAAACTCGCTAGTTTGGAAAATTCTTTTTCTTGCCAAAAAAAGCTACCAGAATGCTGAAAATATTCGAAGAGGGATATTTTTGAGCATGATGGACGTCATTTTGTATTCAAGAAAAGATTTCAAAATTTTTGAGCTCTGAAAAATTTCAAAACATCAAAAGTCTTCGAGTATATTGAACGCTAGATTTGTTCAGTAAAAAAACCACCAGAATGCTTAAAATATTCGAACAGGGATATTTTTGAACACGATGGACGTCATTTTGTATTTTAAAAAAATATTTAAATTCCAAAATTTCAAAACAGGAAGAATTTTGTGCATTGGGAACGTTAGTTTCGTTTTTTGAGCATATTTGACGCTAGTTTTATTTAGAGAAACTACCTGAGCCCTAAAAACTATTAACTTAGGAAGAAATTCGAGCACAGTTAATGTTAATTTTTTCGCTAACGTATTCAAAACAAAAAAAAACTACGCAAAGTATAAATAAGATGAAATCAGGAAAGATGCGGGGAATCATAAATATTTGCAAAATTCTAGCTACTTGCGAAATAATTCCACGCTCCGTCTAGCGGGAATTAAATCACAAATTAACTAGAACAGCAAAACATTGGCACCTTTCGAGGACAGGAGGAAACGTGGAAGAATATAGAAAAAAATTTTTAGATTTATAGAAGAGGACCCAGAGAATAATTGAATACTAGCATCATAGAATAATATTAGATTTACAGAACTTGAATCACAGAATTACAGCGATCGGCCGTCAGAAGCTTCAGTCGAGATTCGATTGCCCAGGACAGCACACGCTAATGAGCTCAATGGGATACCGAATAAGGGAAGTCGTCCGTGACCTGAGCCGTTCCCCCTCGACGCGACAAGGTCACGCCGCGGACGCGACAAGGTCAAGCCGCGATTGGGGGAACAGCTGGTCTCCCGAGTGCGAGATCTAGATTCCTCAGTACGATATCTAAAACAAGTCACAGGGAGAAAGCTTGGTTGACATCTCTAAAAGGGAAACCAAAGTCACTCTCCTTCGGACAAGCTTTCTGACCCGGCATACTCCATAATTATCGACTGTTGACGAATTATCAACCGTTTTCTATGTTTAGCTTCTGCCCTTTTTGTATACAATTTTTCGAATTTATCTCATTTTGCTTTTATCTGGGTTTCGGCAGGTCAAACACCGACTTCGATTTTTAAACTTTTGTAGGCCAAATCACCTCATTATCAAACTCTGAGAAGAATTCTATGATTGCACAATGGAATGTTTGCATTGTTCCAATATTTCTTGAATCATCTGTACCATTACTAGATTAGTTTGGTGCTTTGAATTCAATAAATGTATCAATGTCCTAAAAAGCGATGTATAAAACGTCGGCATGGATTGGGAAGAGGCTTTGCGTTCACTGATTTAGGTTGGCGCGAATGCGGTGTCATATGCTATGACATAGGTGCACCGAGTTTGCGCCAACCTTCAACAGTGAACGCGAAGTCGCTTCACGATCCATGCCGATCTTATGTAGTTCTTACAATATTTTGTGGATGTACCATGCAGTATCAGCTGAGTGACACGGGGAAGGAACTTCCTGGTGCTGGAATGTTTCTCGAAAACTCCCATTAATCGGAGAAGCCTCGCGAAGCAACTGATTAGGCTACGGAAGGAGAAGTGCTGTCGCGGCAATTTACGACCAAAATAGCCTCTTTTTTTTCAGGCGAAAGCAGATGTTTTGTGGGGATCGGAAGGTGGGGGGAGGGAAATTCGCGAAGAGTCCTGCAAGATTGGCTCAGGAAAAGGACAGCAGGGACCGACAGAAATCTTACGTGTTTTTTTTTTCAGTTGAAGTTCACACACATGTAAGGCTTTTTGACACACCATGCTTATTGGTGTGAATTAAAGCAATTTCATGCTCCAGCTGATCCATAATGTTGCGCTGACGGAGAGATTGCGGAACTAGTAGAGGGACAAATCCGGTGTTTGTGTGTTTTCGCTACTACGTATGCCGAATCTCGCCGAAATTAGGGGATTGAAATGTAATCCGGTGGCTTCTCACTCCAGCAGATGCTGTGCTGCAGGTCGAGGATCGTCATGGATATAGTTTTAAGCCCAGGAAGCTGGATCTCAGACTAAAACCAGCTCGAGAGATCCTGAAGAGAGCGGTAATAAGGTGGAGGGGTCAGTGCCTAACCAACAAACTACTGATATTCAGCGTGGCCAATTCAAATTAAATTATTTTTCTAGAACTATTTTCGGACGCAAAGTCCGAAAATCCCTTTCTCAGCTGCCCAAAACCACCCTGAGGAAAGGTAAAGAAAAGGTACAGTACCGCGCAGATTTTTTGCAAATAAAGCGTTTTGCGGCGTTTTTTTGCGCTCACAAAGTGCCGCATCGCCATAACGTGCTTCAAAGTGGTCCGATTCCCATTCTGAAGTCATTTCTGGATTGCCTCCATTCAGTCCTATACGGTAGTGTACAAAATAAAATGTTCAACTCTACAAGTGCATGAAAAAATGCATATTTGCACCACAAAATCCCTCGTTATGAACTGATCAGACGGTCATAACAGCAGCAATTTCTCATGTTTTGACCTATGGTCAATCTGAATTTCAGAAGGAAATACACATTTTTCAATAGGATACCCGAGTCGAAAAGACTTTCTACACATACCATTTCATTCTCCTCACTTAGAGGAACACGAAAACTACCTGAAAAACTCATTTCATCAGTTTTGAAGGGAGATATAGCGATGCGGCGCTTTGTGAGCGCAAAAAACGCCGCAAAATGCTTTCTTTGCAAAAAATATGCTCGGTACTGTACCTTTTCTGCGCTGATTTTCTTACCCAATGCTTCTTCTGAGACGCGCAGTTATCTTCATCATAATAGTGTTCAGCGCTCAACATAACCCCCCGGGACGAAGTTTTGGTGAACGGTTATTCTTAGAACTTATCACAAAGTAATAGGGTTTATCACTTCTACGGATTTTAGGTTCAGCGTTTACTCATTTCAATTAGATTCTGAAAGCCTCGAGTAAAAACGTTTCAATTTCGACTTCAAACTTCCCTTAGAAGGTGCTTTGGGCTGCTGATAACAAATCCAAGGTTTATTTGTCGGTTTTTCAATATTTTAGACTTATTTTGTTTAAGGCTAAAACGCGACTTTCGACGATTTCCAGAATGCTACTGTCAAAATCTTTCTCTAGGGATCATCTGGAGCGCTCAACACGAATCTGAGGTGAGTTTATCGATTTTTTGATAGACTCCTTATAGATTGCGTTAGGTATTCGGCAGTTTTGTCAGAGTCTCAGACTCAACTGAAAAGTTCTATGGGGGGGTTATTCGGGGTGCTGAATACGAATTTGATGTTCATTCTACGATTCTCCAATCAGGAAGGTAAGTTTTGTCTCCTCAATAACATGGCACCTACCGTAACGTACAGTAAACCTCAGAAATTAGACATGCGGGATGCAGCCGCGCATCCAGCTTTCTAGAGTATCCCTGCATACACGTTTTTAGCGAAGTTCGAGGAAAACATTCAAAACACCTTGAGAATTCCCTGATAAGGGTACATTTACTCAGGCCCAATGCTTTGAAAAACGCCTATAACGTTTTTTAGAGTGGTTTTGTAGAGCTCCGAAGATCATATTAGAACGCTACGTCCAAAAACGATTCTAGCAAAGTATACTCTGTTTATCTAGAGTTGCACAAATACGGTCCGCCAGTAGTCCTTAAGTTGGCCCGCTAGTACCGTAGTGTACGTCCACGACGCGTTCTCGGCGGACCCGGTTGGCAGGGTGGGTGGCCGAGTGACGGCATTGACGAATCGATTGCTCTGCACACCGGGTGCACACCCGGGTCTGCCGAGAACGCGTCGTGGACGTACACAACGGTACTAGCGGGCCAATTAGAGGACTATTGGCGGACCGTATTTTGTGCAATTCAAGATAAACAGAGTATACATTTCATTCGGATTGGCCCAGCTGACTAAAAGTAGTATTCTTGGAAGTTGAAAGGGAAACTGGAAAGCTCAGTAGACTCTGCTATTCTGGATATCGGATAAACGCTATTGAGGAAAGGTTACTTGAAGAAAAAGGTAATTTCGAACAAAATGCAACTATCTCGGAA
This sequence comes from Aplectana chamaeleonis, assembly GCA_029168955.1. NCBI lineage: Eukaryota > Metazoa > Nematoda > Chromadorea > Rhabditida > Cosmocercidae > Aplectana > Aplectana chamaeleonis. Next base: position 76,225 of record JAPDOI010000116.1, on the reverse strand, counting down.
CGATTTGTGACGAAAATTTCGCATTTGGCTTTTATAGCTGCGCTCGGTTTTTCTGAACGGATTTATATAACCAACTGTGTGTACACTGTTTATCTTAAATTGCACAAAACACGGTCCGCCGATAGTCCTCTAATTGGCCCGCTAGTACTGTAGTGTACGTCCACGACGCGTTCTCGGCAGACCCGGGTGGTGGCAGGGTGGGTGGCCGAGTGACGGCATTGACGAATCGATTGCTCTGCACACCGGGTGCACACCCGGGTCTGCCGAGAACGCGTCCTGGACGTACACTACGGTACTATTGGGCCAATTAGAGGACTATTGGCGGACCGTGTTTGGTGCAATTCAAGATAAACAGAGTATACCATGTTTGAGTGGGAATTTTTTTCGATCTACGAAGACCCATAGAGATTTTTTGCGGATCTTTCGTGGCGCGAGAAATCTACACTTATGTTACATGTAACATATATTCGAATTTTCACTATGGTTGGCCATCATGTAACGCAGACGACACGCGACGCAGAGGCCGCGTCCCAGGCTACACACTTCGCAAAAAATGCTGTGCGGAGCCTTCACTGTTGATGTGCGGTGAAGTACCTCGAACTTGGGTAATTGAACCAACAGCAACTCAAGTCTTAAGGTTAACCCGGCGAATGCGTCGTATATCAGCATTGGAAATATCTTCTTGGCCGATTAAAGTTACTTACAACTTATGTTGTGCCATTAAAGTTACATCTAACATATCGGAGGCGCACTGCAAGCAGTATCTTCTCAGAACTTGAAAACAAGTTACTTGTAACATATATAAACTGATGTAAGTTACTTGCGACTTATCTCAAGTCATTTAAGTTGCATGTAACATATCGAAGGCGCAGCGCACGCAGTATCCCGCCGATATGTTACATTTAACTTAAATGAGTTGAGATAAGTTGCAAGTTTTCTTACATCGGCTCAGATATGTTAAAAGTAACTTGTTTTCGGCCTTTTATGTTACATGTAACTTATTTTCATTTTTCTGAGCATGGGGTCCATTCTCTGTTTTAAGAAAGGTTAAGGTACGCCGCAATGGGGATGATGGCAATGAACTATTGTAGGTCACCAATAAACACCCAGAGCTCCGTCCAAAGAAACCGCAGTGCACAAAGAAAATTGAAATTCGAATTTTTCGTAAAAATTACGGTACAAGATGTATTTCGGTCGCAATGGCCTTTTATACAAGTGACGTTCCCTGGTAAGAAGCTCAACGAGTTTCGAAACTCCACATATTTAACGAAGATCTGTACAGTAGGTGCAACAAAAGAATAAAGTTTGTTCTGCTAAGATCTGGAGACTGCGGATAATTGGCAATTATGTATGTACCGCGTCACATTCGAGAGTATTAGCCTTTGCATGAAAGATACCTGCTGATTTTCTGACTTTTGAGAGGCAATCTCAAAAGGATAATTATGGAGGACACCCTTGCAAAGCACAGTGATTGAACCGCATAGTTACAGCAGCAATTAGACGATTCAGGAAGCTGTAATAGAGTTTGCAAGAAGATGAGGCAAGTTTTGCAGGATTAGGGGCTCTCAAGCATTTTGTAGCTGTCAGTTAAGCCTCAAAACCAGTGGAATTTCCAATGCCTTATTGCTAGGGGTTTCAATGACTTCTTACCAAAAAATAAGGGTTTCGCAAGCCCTTTTGCATCATAAAATAGACACGATTGTTTGCGGATACGCGGTCTTTAGGAGCTAATAGGCTCAGAAGCGTGACGAAGATGTTTTGCTACTTAATGTCCTTAGCTGGGCTCATTTCCAAGATGGGTTCGATTTTGATAATATAACATCGGCATAGATTCTAATGAGACTTTGGGTTCCCTATTGGGGGTTGACGCAAACTCGGTACACCTAAGTTATAGCATATGGCACCGAGTTACGCCAATCTTAAGTAGTCAACGCAAAGCCTCATTAGGATTCATACCTACGGGACAAATCATGCTTAAGATACATACATCTATGTATGATTAAGTGAGCTGCTACGAATCAGATCACATTAAGCTTCCGATGTCTACATTTCAGAATCTCTCGCCTCCGCATCCTCTTTCCTCTCCGGAACTCGGCAACTAGGCAAAGAAAATCCTTCAGAAGGCGGCGGCGAGACTCATTCGTGTAATGGTGTTTGCGGCTTTCCGCTGAACATCTTTGACGGATTTCACGCCGCGGGTGGCGACACCCCGAGAAAGGCCTTGAGGGGTTTTCTTTCTACATCGATCATGGGTTTTGGAGGATACATTGAACCACGAACAATTCGAGAACGACTACATGCTCCAAAGGCTCTCAAAAAATCGACTATTAAAAATCGAAGTTTGCGGTAGCCGTGTTCCATAACGTAGATTTATTGATAGCGAGACTGGATGGTCTCGGTACAGGGAGCTACTTAGGTACAGGGCGCTTGTAGGGAGTTTGAAGAAATAATCGTACTATCAATCCTAAAATGGCGCTTTCGGCGGGTTGGATTCCGGCTCAATCCGAGTACTGCGCGGTGAGACGAAATCTGAGCACTTGATTTCTAGATCCAGCTCGATATAACACTAAAGTTTCTACGCGTGTTGCCACCATCCTTGTTCTGCAACATCGCGTCGACTGCGAATGCGCTACGCTGAGTATGCAGATGGCCTTTTTCTGAGCAATGAAAGTACCAGGCCGTCCAATAATTCCTGTCCGAAAATTTTCAAAATTCTATAATTTTCCTTAGAAGTGTTATAATATCAGGCAAGTGTAAGAACCTTCTAGAAGGTTCTCCAAAGTTCTACGTTAGGGGCATATAAGGCGCAGTGGCCGAGTCTAGCTACCAGTACAAGCTAAAATGGACCAAGGTCGCCAACATCTGCAGAGCGTGCAAGGAGGATGCAGTGTCCCAACGCACAGTCAGCCGCTGGTTCAATTGTTTCGAGAGCGGCGACACGAGCCTCGAGGATAGGGAGCACATCGGGAGGTCTTCTACGGTGGATGATGACGAATTCCGTCGCTGTATCAAGGAGAAGCCGGAAGCCACCACCTGTGAACTGAAGACGACGCTCGGCTGCAGCAAGTCCACCATCCACAATCGACTCAACTTACTCGGCTACCACAAAGTTCTGGCCCGTTGGATCCCCCACCGTCTGACGGACGCCAACAAGCAGAGCCGCGTGGCCGTCTGCCAGTCCCTCCTCCTTCTTCCGCATCGCAAGATGTTTCTCGAGGACCTGGTCACTGGGGATGAGAGCTGGGTCCTCTACGACAACGTCGCCCGCCGTGCCGTCTGGATCCCGCGCGGAGAAAAGCCGACGACGACGCCGAAAGCCGACCTGCACCCGCTGAAGATCATGCTTTGCTGCTGGTGGGACACTAAGAGCATGCTGTACTTCGAGCTGCTCCCGCAAGGCAGGACGGTCACCGCCTCCATCCACACCGATCAGCTCGAGAAACTTGCCGCCGCCATCCGAGAAAAGCGTCCCCGACGGGCCTCGGTCCACCTGCTGCACGACAACGCGCGCCCCCACGTGGCGAAGGAGACCCAGCAGAAGTTGGCGACGCTCGTCTGGGAGACGGTTGCCCATCCGCCGTAATCCCCGGACCTCGCCCCCTCCGACTACCACTTGTTCCGCCCGCTGAAGCACCATTTGGCCGGAAGAAAATTCACCAACTACGACAACCTCAAATTCGACATCGCGGACTTCTTCGAGTCGCAGCCCCCGGAGTTCTGGGCGAAGGGCATCGGCGACCTGCCCAATCGATGGGCCACTGTTGTGAATAACTGTGGTAATTATATTGTTGATTAGACTTGTTTTCAATAAAGTTGAAAAAAATTAAAAATGGTGAAATTTTCGGGCAAGAATTTTCGGACAACCTGGTAGCTTTTAACGCTGAGTTTATTCATTCTCCAATTCAGTAAAGAGGAAGGCTTGCACACATAGTATGGAATTTCGAGATGCCACTCCAATACATTCTAGGGGGAGAGCAGTGCTCCAATATTCCATACTCAGAATCGGCTAAAAGCCTCAGAGCTTCGCAGGAGATTTCCAAGAGTAGGTATTTCCACAGCTTTCCCAATAGAAAAGGGGTACACGAGTGACAATTTTTAGGGCGTTCAAAAAATTGCCTCGGATTGAGCCTAAAACTTGTTTCTGTAGATTGTTTCGGGTGTTGATTACGAATCTGAGGCTCAATTGTCAATATTTGAAAAATTCTATCTGATTTGGTCCGAAGCTTCAAAATATGGGGAATTTTGCTGGAAAAACGCCACTTTTGACGCATTCGAGAATGCTACGATCATATCGCCTCAAAACTTGTACATAGGGGCTATCCGAGCTGCCTAACACGAATTTGCAACCCATTCATCCATTCTTGATAAATTACGGTAGGTTACGTTGGATATACGGTAGCTCGGTCAATGTCTCAGATTTGACTCAAAATTTCATTGAGGTTGTTAATTTTAGGTCCATTTTTTGATGTCTGAAACTTTAAGGTAATTATCGCCAGTCGAAAGGCATTATGCCTACCGTAATCTACGGTAACCTTGAGTCTGGCGAGAAAAAGATCCCAGATTCGGGTTCAGGGACCTTAATAACGCCCAGTTTTGAGCCGACTCTGAAAAAATTTTTCTGAACGCTCCAAAATTTCTTGATGGGTACCCTGACCTTTTCGTGAAGCAATGAAAATGCCATTTCTGGAATCCTTGCCGGTACTTAGCCAATTTCAAGCACGGGTCATTTATCTACTCTGACAGACCTACACCAACGACAACATGATTTCCCAGATCGCTACCGGAATGTGACAATTCTCCCTCGTAAGACACGAAAGAGCACCAGCGAAGCTCTGATGATCCTATGTAATTGATATAATAATAGTCGTTCTCAGGCAACTCACTTCAAAGATAAAACATTTTCGCTTCAACTTACAGTGAAATATTTCTACATACTTTTGGGTAGTGCAGGTTAAAGATCATGGTGTTCGTAGAGTGACGGGCAATTACTTCTCATCATCGGGCAGATTGCCTTCAATATTCACTGCAGAAGAGGAACTGCATAGGATATCTCTCCGGCTGTTAATGACCTTCGAGCGCGGATGAGAAGTGTTATCCCCAGGGAATTTAAATAAGTAAATGATTGAGAGAAAAGCCTAAAGGCAGCAGACACGCTCGAAAAAGTTGTTGAGATAACTACTTTTCTGAAGTCGCATGGCTCCTAGTAGGCTGCTCACGCCTTTGGAAGCGTCAAAAACGAGTCAAAACTACTAAATATCAGCAATGAAATTCGAAAAATTTTTGCAACCCCGCCCAAAAATACAAACTCGTCCAGATCGATAGTACTAATACGGTCCCTTTGGCTGGTTTTTGATGCGTCTAACGAGGTGAACGTTCCAGTTTAGGCTGTAAGAGTGCATTGTGGTGCGCGCGAAGCGCGCACCAGATCTGGTTTTGAATCGGCCACGCGCGCAACCCGTTTTTCGAAATCTAAGTTCAGGCTGAAGGTAGAAATTAGCTCTAAATTCCACTGAAAAGAGCGCAAAAAGTTGTATAACATGCCCAAAAATGGTTTGGAATGGTTTCATAGAATTTGAGCAAATTTTGAAAAACCGCAAGTTTTCTCTGTTAATCTCCTTTTTTTCAGACGGCGTTCACGATCTTGTGCTACCAGATAAAATTGAGCTAGGGAGCTCATTTTTGGACAGGAGGCTGGAAATGGATGCAGGTCGCTCCTATTCCAATTTGAACTTGATACCTTTACTTTGAAGGGTACCTCAAAATCGTGGGTTTACATACTAAATTAGCCGTGGAGCACGAAAACTGCTTTTTTCTGCTACTGCTGTGGAGACCGGGGTGTGTGGGTGAATTCGCAGCCAATCAACACAGTTCGTCGAAGGTAAGTACTGAACTTGTCAGAATTCGTACTCATGACACGTCATCGATCGATAATGAATATTATCGATTTTACGTGTTTTTTTTGCACAAAATGCGGCGAGCAGTGGTGATTGCTTTGGGATTGGTTTTCTTGGTTGAAGAATTTCGCTCATCAGTCTTTATCGATAAATACCGATCAATAATATTGATTTTTTCGCCTGTTGCACAAAATGCCGTAATGATTTTTGATTGTTGATGGCTCTAAGTCATTTGTTTGGGAAATTCTTCTCATCATGCAAGATCAAATATTAATGATCAATAATATCGATTTCCCACATTTTTTACCAAATGCGGCAATGAGTTATATTTTTTATGAATGTAAGTCATAGGTTTCAAAAATTGTACTCATACGACAATATCGTCTGTTAGATGTTCCATCATTCCAAAATGGAAATCGTTGAGCAAAATCGAAGTCAGAAAGGGAACCTTTGGTAAAAATATGTGAAATTCCTGAAAATTCAGCTTCCTGGCAAAAGTAGCGATTTGGCAATGTCTTTAAGAAGTCAAAAAAAAATTTCAAAAATGTCTTGAAATATTTTCAAAAAATGATTTGGCGTAAAATAGCATGGAGTAATAAAAAAGCTAGGAATTGAAGTGAAATAACCAAAAAATACGATTTGGTGCTCAATCATCCTACAAGCTTCTCCGTTAAACTTATCAAAACGAAATCAAGCGCGCAACGGAAACATTAAGCCATTCCTGAAAGCTGTTATAAGGGAATCAGTACAGGTCATGCTGGGTGAAGGCAACGCTCCATTCTGAATCGTGCTTGAATTCGTTTTGATAAGTTTAACGGAGAAGCTTGTGAAATGATCGACCACCAAATCGCATTTTTGATTATTTCACTTCATTTCCTAGCTTTTTTATCACTCCATGCTATTTTACGCCAACTCATTTTTTAAAAATACTCCGAGACATTTTTTTTTGACCATTACCAAATCGCTACAGGCATGAGCACATTAGGGGTCCTGAGGAGAACATTGATGACCATGTTCAGATTCAAGCTTGCTTTTGGGGTCGTTTATACTTTCGCCACCAAGAGGTGCGGCAAAGTGCAACACTATGATATTGATCACGCGGCGTGGTAGAATCTATATTATGGAGTTGCACTTCGCCGCGCCTGTCGGCGGTGGAAGTGTAAACGTCTCTTCACCCTGCTGGAGAGCCACAACGGCGTGCTCTGTGGCTACTTACTAGAATTTCAGGATTTATCGCGTTGTGCACACATTTTGTACAACAATGGAGCCCCCGCACAGATCGATCTTCGCATTCTATGCACATATTAGTCATATTCGATATTTTCTTTTGCAGGAATCACACGCTTGTCACAGCTTCTCAGACTCCGAAAACCGTGGGAAAGCAATTCTTTTTCAGACTGGCTCACATTGTGGAAAACAAATGTGACAGATTTTCGCGAGTAAACGATGCAAAAGAAATGGCCCGTCAGACGGATAATGCCCGACGAAATTGCCTCTATCGGTCAACAATCGCAACCGGGTTTCACGTGGTGTGAAGGGTGGGCAACAGGGGTGTGCGGAATTTCGAATTTCGTATTTCTGGCCCTTTGGGCGTCCTCTTTTCTGTTTACTGAGAATTCCACCAGAATACCAGGTTGTCAAATAATTCTTGTCTGAAAATTTCACCATTTTTAATTTATTTCAACTTTATTGAAAAACAAGTCTAATCAACAATATAATCACCACAGTTATCCACAACAGTGGCCCATCGATTGGGCAGGTCGCCGATGCCCTTCGCCCAGAACTCCGGGGGCTGCGACTCGAAGAAGTCCGCGATGTCGAATTTGAGGTTGTCCTAGTTGGTGAATTTTCTTCCGGCCAAATGGTGCTTCAGCGGGCGCAACAAGTGGTAGTCGGAGGGGGCGAGGCCCGGGGAATACGGCGGATAGGCAACCGTCTCCCAGCCGAGCGTCGCCAACTTCTGCTGGGTCTCCTTCGCCACGTGGGGGCGCGCGATGTCGTGCAGCAGGTGGACCGAGGCCCGTTGGGGACGCTTTTCTCGGATGGCGGCGGTTAGTTTCTCGATCTGATCGGTGTAGATGGAGGCGGTGACCGTCCTGCCTTGCGGGAGTGGCTCGAAGTACAGCATGCCCTTGGTGTTCCACCAGCAGCAGAGCATGATCGTCAGCGGGTGCAGGTCGGCTTTCGGCGTCGGCGGCGGCTCTCCTCCGCGCGGGATCCAGACGGCACGGCGGGCGACGTTGTCGTAGAGGACCCAGCTCTCATCTCCAGTGACCAGGTCTTCGAGAAACTCCTTTCGATGCGGACGAAGGAGGAGGGACTGGCAGACGGCCACGCGGCTCTGCCTGTTGGCGTCCGTCAGACGGTAGGGGATCCAACGGGCCAGAACTTTGTGGTAGCCGAGTAAGTTGAGTCGATTGTGGATGGTGGACTTGCTGCAGCCGAGCGTCGTCGCCAGTTCACGGACGGGTGGTGGCTTCCGGCTTTTCCTTGATACAGCGACGGTCTTCGTCATCATCCACCGTAGAAGGCCTCCCGATGTGCTCCCTGTCCTCGAGACTCGTGTCGCTGCTCTCGAAACGATTGAACCAGCGGCTGACTGTGCGTTGGGAGACTGCATCCTCCTTGCACGCTCTGCAGATGTTGGGGACCGCGGTGCCCGTGTCGTTGCCCAGCAGACGCTCGTAGTACACGAACGTACGAATTCGACCTTGGTCCATTTTAGCTTGTACTGGTAGCTAGACGCGGCGACTGCGCCTTATACACCCCTAGCGTAGAACTTTGGAGAACCTTCTAGAAGGTTCTTACATTTGCCTGATATTATAACACTTCTAAGAAAAAGTATAGAATTTGGAAAATTTGCGGACAGGAATTATTGGACGGCCTGGTAAAAAAACAAATCAGAAAAATCAATAGCTGTTTCCTTTGTTATGAATTCCGCGTCAACGAATTCCCGCTCCCAGTTGCGGACATTCACCACTGCAGCACTCAGCATTGCTATGATCGTGCCGGAATCTTGTGATCTCAGCACGATTTCGCTCGTAGCGCGTGTCGCAAACGAGTGATGTCCTGAGTCTAGAGTCAACTGATAGTAAAATTTTCTGTAGCAGGCCCAGAAAGATTGAACTACTTTCAGTTTTTTGAATCCAGGACTTCTAGTGGTCTATTGTAATGATAACGACAGCTTGACAAAGCTATATAGTTGGATGGAAAGTGGCTCTCTATGATCTTGCCCTATGTTACGATGCCAAGCTGCCTTGGTGCATGTTATGTTCTTGTTCTGTTGTAGCTGTTATTTTATCAAAAGAATGGAGGTTCCACATGACTCTTTCTTATCCAAAAAAGGGTGTTTTTCGTTCGGGTTTCTCTCATAGTGTTCCGTCAAACTCTTCTTGTTTGGTCAACCGAAATTTGAACTTTTCTGCTGGTGGCTTTGAAGCTCAGTTGTTAGGGGTAGGGAATACCTAACATCCGAAAACTTGGCGTCAGAGCTTATATGAATGCCTTAGTGCTCGTGTAAGTGGCGTGTCCCTAGCGTGATCCACCTGTTTCTTTCCCTCATGGTCCTATATATCATTCATTTCACAATGCTTTGTCGGAATAGGTTGGAGAGTGCAACTTCTCATTAGAGGGGGTACAATGTGCTTTTTAGATGTTAATAATGAAGTGCCTACACTTTTCGTTTTATTCCTTGTGGCCACTGCAATTGGTTGTATTCTTTTCGTACCAGGGTACGGCACGAGGTGTGGACAAGGTCAATTCTACTCAGGCCCTGCTCCAAGGAGCATTTTTTCGCGATTTTCTCAGACCCCCCCCATCGGGAAGCGTTACTTGTTCAAACTTTTGACAGATTTCTTAGACCACATCCCAGGAACGGTATTTACTCCGTCTTTTGTTTCAAAGTTTGAAGGAGAGAAGCAATTTATTTTGAAAGATGTAGAATTTAAAGCCCACTGGTGTCCCAACGGAGCCCTGACCCCCTCTCCACCCTGCGCAGCTCAGCCCGTGGATATCCGCACCCTCTGCCGTACCCTGTTTCGTAAATCCTGTTCTTTTTTTTTCAACGCGCCTTAGCGTGCAGGCTGATAAATAAATAATAGGCTGCAGACAGAAAATTCTTTTCGATGAGGACAATAATGTTCTTTGCTATATTGGTTTCGCATAGGTGTGCACTTTATCATTTTGAAATTAAGTTTGGTTTTCATTGTTCATTCCCACCTGCGGCGGAAGTATAATCGACTTTGTAGTGATTGCATATACCTCGAAAGGTCCTTATAAACCACATGATTCACTAGTGTGAGAGAAGGGTACTAACAAGGGAACCACAATAAGTGATAGTGACCATTCAAAATGGAATGTACTTTTCTGGAACCATTTTCGGACGAAAAGTCCGAATATGCTCATCGCAGCTGCTTAGACCCACTCTGAAAAAATTTATGAGCGTTTTCTTAAAGCCTCGCGGCAAGGTAAGGGTACCTACCCCCCATGAAATTTTTAGGGTGTTTTTGAAATTTTCTCCGGATTTTGCTAAAAACATGTACGTAGGGGTAAACTGGGGTGCTGAACACGAATCTGGGGTTCGCTTGTCAAAATTTTGAAGTTTACTGTAGGCTACGGCAAGTAACATGCCATTTAGAGGGCAAAACCTAAGTCAATATTCCGATAATCGACAAATGAACATCGAATTCGTATTCAGCACCCCAAATAACCCCCACATAGAAACTTTGAGACAAATCTGAGACTTCGACCAAACTACCGTATAACGCCGTAATCTACCGTAAGCTGTCGAAAATCGATAAACTGACATCAGAATCGTGTTGAGCACTGCAGATAACCCCAGAGAAACGATTTGAGCCACATCTGTCGTCAGATTCCGGAAATCGTCAAAAGTTGATTTTGCCGTTAATTTTCTCTGCCAGTGGGAAGCTTTCAACAAATTTAGTCGAAAACTTCGGAAAAACGATAAATGAACCTCAGATTCGTGATCAGCACCCCAAATAACCACCCAGAACGAAATTTTAGTCAAATCTGGAAAATTTTTCTGGAACGCTTCGAGAGCCCTCTAATTGGTATACATAAACGCCCAACCGAAAATCCGTAAAGTCCAAAACGCTAATAGTCTGCGCAAAGTTTGGAGAATGTTCCTTCACCCAAACTTTGCTCAGTGGGGTAGTTTGGGCGCTGAACACGATTAAGAGGTCGTTTCCGGGATTTCGTAAAAATAATGCGCTTTTTGGAGGGTGCAATAGGTACGAAAATCGGAGAAAAAATGCCTATAACTTTTTTTCAGAGTCGGTCTAGGCAGCTGCGATGCTCATATTCGGACTTTTCGTCCGGAAATAGTTCTAGCAAACTACATTTCATTTGGAATGGTCACTATGACTCATTGTGGTTTCCTTGTAAGGCCAGCTTCCTAACACAGATCGAAAGAGGACCGAAAATAGCAAAATCCTATTTTTTTTGTAGGAGTTGCTTGCGATATTGTATATATTTTAACCTGAAGTGCTCTGTTTTGCATGACATACACGCGACGACAAGATGGACCGTTGTGCTCCATATAGCAAATGCTTCGAGATTGCCCTTCTGGTAGACATTTTGCGTCATGGCTGCAAAATAAAATTGTCCGCTCATTGATCACTCGGCTATATTTGCAAACCATCTATGGCGCAAATATCTTACCTAAGAAAGACTCACCAAAGATTACACAAATAAAAATGGAGAGACTGTGTAAGCAGTCATGTGTTCGTCAGCAGGGGTATGTTTTATGATGGGGACATGACAGAAGGATAAATTCCTGGCTACTGTTCGTTCTAGAAGAGAAAAAAAGAAGGATGTAGAGGAGTAAGAAGTTGACAAAGTCCGTTTCGCCTCTACCCGCAGACGAACCTTACCAAACGATTCTGCCGAGGCTCCTCAGTGAGGAACAGAATTGTCGATGAGAACTAAATGAGAAAGCTGAGCCACAAGCGGAAATTGTTAGCAAGAACAATGAAAGGAGACTGAGTGAGAAAGAAGAGGCGCGGAAAAATGGAAGAACAATGAAAGTCCAAAATGGGGAAAGGTCAGGTCCAAAATCAATGTGGAATCAATAAAGTCGTATGGTGTAGGTCGTTCAACGATAGCAGTAGCTAGAACACGATTCGAGACTTTAGTGTAGCTAATATTCGAATTTATAGAATAGCAACAACAAGTTTTTTAACATGATTGTAATCATCTGGCAAGAGGAACTTATATGAAATTTTTTTGTCGCGATAGATGCATTTGACTATGTTAACGACAATAAATTCTGAAGAGTATCCATTGTTTAATAGTGAGTTTTTCAATTCTTTTAATTTATCTATGAAAAACTTCACCCCAGAGCAAACATTGGCTATCCTCAAGGTCTCTGTGTAAATTTTTGAGGCCTTGATGATAACAGAAACTGCAGAATCTGATTGTGGGAACTTCTTCACTAGGAAATCAAAGTCATCTGTTTTATTGTATAAATTGGTCAAAATGGCATTATTATCTATTCTTATATTGATATCTAAGTAATTAGTATGAAATTCATTCATGTGAGTTCTTTTATCTCTTATACATTATTATAAACAGCAGCTAACAAATCTTCAACATATTGATGATTTTTTTTGTGAATAACTAATAAGTCGTCCATACATCTAAATGGCTCCAATAGAACATTCTGATTAGAAGAAAAAGTTTTGGAAAATTGAAACTCCATCACAGATAAGACCAGGTCTGCTAAAATTGGACTAAAATTCCCGCCTTGTGGAACCCCTTGCTTCTGTTTGAAAACGATGCCTCCGAATAAACAGTAACTATTGTTGAGAAGGTAATCAATGCTGTAGATTAAATCTTGCTTAGTATAATATCTATAACTATTACTCCTCAAATGACTATCCGTATAGAAGGATTTGAAACCATTACTTGCAATGAATTTCTTGTTTGAGTTTTTGTAGCACACGTTGACCAAGTAACTCATACAGCTAATAATAGTGGTATGAGGTAGGTTGGTAAACATATCCGTAAAATCTGCAGAATACAACTTTGCAGTTGTAATTTTAAATGCGTTCAATTGCTCTCCAATATTTGTGTTTGCTATTGCCCAGTATGTTTTGATTGTTTTATTACGAGAACGAACTATATTAGTGTAATTTACAAAATGTTTCTTGAGCGTCGTGAATATCACGCACAATTCTTGAGCCAGAGGTTTCAAATTGCTATAATGTGCACAAGTAATACATCTGAATTTAATAGGACTAAGACTAAAAATCATAAGCATTTCTCAGATGTCGGCAGTCCTGAGAAGAACCTATTTACGGACTATCCGCACAAATGTTCAACCAACTGTTGTGGCCCTTTGATGTTGTACGCTTCTTTTCACGTTTCACTGACAGTTAGACCTAATGTGGTAAGACTTCAAAGAACAAGGCCGGCGGATGATAGTAATTCGAGAAGCGACCCGGCTCATTTTAGCGTGAAATATGAGCCTTTACACACATTGTCTCTGAGACATGGTCATTGAGCAACAAGGATCTCACTAGGGACCACCATGAACTCAAACTGGGATTTTGGAAGAAAAGGTCTGTTGAGGGTCATGAAGTGAACTGGATTAAGGGATTTTAGGTTTCCAAATTCAGCTCTATTCACACGTGTTGGTAAAAAAAAACTAGACCAAAAGGTTATTTTCGTCGCATTTCAGGAATTTATATCTCTAGTTCAGTTTTTTTTCTAGGCACATAAGTTAAAGGCAGCATACACGCTCAAAAATGATATCAATATTATGGAATGAATCGAAGGTCTGAAGCTGTTAATATTCAGAGATAACGAAAAAACCGGAAGAAAATTGACTGAAATGAAGATATAACGGTTCGTTCTATATTGGCTCAAATGTGGACGAATTTTACCGCATTGGCTGAAATAGCGGAGCTAGCGACAAATTTGTTGGGATAACGACGCTAGTGTACTCGTACGGCCCTTTCTGGAACTCTTGCGACTTTAGAAGCGTAAAAAATGAGCCAAAACGACCGTAATCGAGCCTTGAACATTTGTATTGAAGGGCGGAGCCCGTATCGGTGGGCGGAGAAAGGATGATTTTGTGACTCAATACGGCTCAAATACGGTCATTTCAACTCGTTTTGAACTCTTCCAACTTCGTGAGGGCTCTTCTAGGGCCCTCAAGATCCCACTAATGTAGTTATCTCAACAACTTTTTTGAGCGTGTCTGCTGCCTTTAATCGGGGTACCGAACATGAATATAAGATCCGCTTCCGGTTTCATGGAAAATCACGGTAGCGTAGGTCACTCTCGATAAATGAGGTTCATCTGAATAACCTCAGTACTGTGCAAAATATGTGGACAATTGGATTTTGGATCATTCAAATAACAAAGACCTCAGATGTTCGATGAAATTGAATTTCAATCAATGAACATTGAATCATCTAGTCAAAAACATTGACTGAAGTGCTTGCTGTCATTGTTCAACATTTTTATTAGGTTAACTTGCATTCACTTCCTCCTCTGAATGTCGGTGATTCTTGACTGTTCCGCATGAGACCGATCTTTTTGGGCGGCGCTGTGCACATGTGCACGAACTGGCATCTTTGGGCCTTAGAAGCTCTTACTCTAGCGCGCTTTTCTCCGCGCTACCTTTATAGTTTTTCAGCTGTTTTCGATCTAAGCTAATTTTTGTAGTTTTTTCGATAACTGTTTTTTTTATCGTGACCACTGCCTTTAGAACTATTTTTTCCTCCCTCACATGAGAGGAGGTGTTCACGATAACCTTCAATTTTGAGATTATTCGCCATATTGATTAAGTGGCACTCGGGTAGAACTAAAATAACGTAAGAATTGAGAAAAACGCACCCAAGGTACTCGAAATCCTTGGGTATCACCCCGCCTCTTAGGTATCATAGGAAGTGTTTGTTATAACAATGAAATCTTTTGTGGACCCGTCCTTTGCAATTCTCTACTCTCTATTGCTCCGTTCTTTCCTTAGGACCTAAACTAATCCTGCTTTGCATAAGAAATGATTTTCTATTTTCGATTGACTCAATTTTCCACCGGTGACGACAACCATGAACATGTTCATCCAACCGGACAACTAGTCCACGTTATAGAATAATTTCACTGGAAAATGCGTTTTAATACGTTTCTCGCCTATTTCATCGTAATTTTCGTGACACTTGGAGGCCAACACATTGTTTTATGTGAAAATTTCGGGGACAAGAATCATCGCGAACACTGCCTTTAAAGGCAGTGTTCGCGATAAGAATCGTTTCTCTGATTTTCAACCTATCTTGAAGACGGTTCATGCTGATTCCAATGATGTTTTGGAATCGTACAAGACCTTCTAGGAACGGAGTTATGGTCCCTCAAAAATTGAGCTAGGGAAGCATGGTGGACGAGTTGTCCGAGGCTTGTAACCTCCGTCTTTTGCAGCCGATGTATGCGAGCTGACCTGAGTAAAGAGAGAAGTTGAGAATGAAGGGAAGAACGGGGCTATTGATCGGAAACCATCGCTCATCTCACAATCTCGAGCATTCATTTGTTCACATCGGTGGGCGTGGAAAGTGCGTCTGGGGTGTGACGAGCTGACGGGCCTCCAACTTTGGGGCCATAGGGGACCGTTCCGAGCTCATTTTTCTTAGTTTTTTCAACGTTAGGGTTGCACTAGGCCCCGCAGCTGCCGATCTCCGCCAAAAAATCAGACATGGTTTTTATCGTGGACACTGCCTTTAAGTATCACCCCGACTCTTAAAGACACAGTCCAAGCTCAGCGACGACATCTGAGATTTCCTCATAATTGTGAAGTAGACCCACCATATATAGCACCTGCCAAGTGCGAGCTCTCAATTCCTCCGAAAAAGCGAGATACAGAAGAAACCCACCCTGGGGCGCCAACTTCGGGAAGCCACTTTGGCACGCCCCTTTTACGATTTTTCGAGCTCAACAGTGGCAAAATGAGCGATAGTTTCCGATCAATAGCCCCGTTCCTCCCTTCATTCTCAGCCTCTCTCTTTATTCATATCGGCTCGCATACATCGGTTGCAAATGACGGAAGTTACAAGCCTCGGGCAACTCGTCCACTATGCTTTCGCCGCTCGATTGGCGAGGGGCCATAACTTCGTTTCTAGGGGGGGAGGTCTTGCACCATTCCAGAGACATCATTAGAATCAGCGTGGCAAAGTTTTCACGATGAGCAGAGAAAACAGAAAAAAGCGATTTTGAGGTTGGACTCTGCCTTTAATTCCAAAAGGTAGAAGTCCACCTAGGGTGAGTAAATAAGCTTAGCGCACCCTCTCCTCTACTACGAATGATATATCTAACCCACGGTTGCATTCGTAACCCAGATGTGCTCAAATATGGAAACAAGTATATAGAGAGCTCTCTTGCTAACCTCTCCTGAGTACAGCTTTTATAAGTGTACTGGTCCTCTAAAATAGTGTTGGGTAATTGCTATAATTGCGCAATGTTTTTTGGATGTATCTGACCATGACCATGTCGGCGATGTTTCGATTACGGTAATTAGGAGACTGGTTCCGTGTGGATGACATTGTGACATTTTTCTGACAACAATGATTGTTCTATGGGGGGCAATTATCCGTGAATAGTCGCTGTGATTGGCTAACTGCTGGGTATTCCTCGTATAGAATTCTCATTAGGGTATGTCGCTGCGAAATACCATCTATGCATTAATACATCATCAGGACAGGAAAGCGGTTTCCTTACAGTGCACAGAACCTGCAGTGATTGTTGAAATGCTAAATTAAAATTGCTGAGTCATAGTAATCCAAAAATGGCTTGAATTTGTTGACTGGTTTTCGAGTAAAAAGTGAAAGACCGCGCGTTTTTCTTGCTAATCTCCTTTTTTTTCAGACGGCGTTCACGATCTTGCGGGTACACTTAAAATTGAGCTAGGGAGCTCATTTTTGGACAGGAGGCTGGAAATGGATGCAGGTCGCTCCTATTCCAATTTGAACTTGATACCTTAACTTTGAAGGGCACCTCACATACCAAAACAGCCGTGGAGCACGAAAACTGCTTCTTTCTGCTACGACTGTGGAGACCGGGGTGTGTGGGTGAATCTGCAGCCAATCAACACAGGTCGTCGGAGGTAAGTACTGAACTTGTCAGAATTCGTACTCATGACACGTCATCGATCGATAACCAATATTATCGATTTTCGCGCTTTTTCCACAAAATGCGGCCAGGAGTAGTGATTGCTGAACGGATTGGTTTTATTGGCTGGGCAATTTCGCTCATCAGCCATTATCGATAAATACCAATCAATAATATTGATTTTTTTCGCCTGTTGCACAAAATGCCGCAATGATTTTTTATTGTTCACTTTCACTTTTTTGAGAAATTTTCTCATCATGCAAGATCAAATATTAATGATCAATGGTATCGAGTTCTCACATGTTGAACAAAATGCGGGAATGAGTAGTTTTTCTCATGGTTTTGGGTCATAAGTTTCAAAAATTGTACTCATACGACAATATCGTCTGTTAGACGTTTCATCATTCCAAAATGGAAATTTCTGAGCAAAATTGAAGTCAGAAAGGGGGCCTTCGGGAAAAATGTGTGAAATTTCTGAAAATCTAGCTTCCTGGCAAAAGTAACAATTTGGTGATGGTGAAAAAAAAGTTTCAAAAATTTCTTGAAATATCTTAAAAAATGATTTGGCGTGAAAAAGCGTGAAAAAATAAAAAAGCTAGGAAATGAAGTGAAATAACCTAAAATGCGATTTGGTGGTTGATCATTTCACGAGATTCTCCGTTAAACTTATCAAAACGAAATCAAGCGCGCAACTGAAATATTAAGCCATTTTTTAAAGCTGTAATAAGGAAAGCAGCATAGGTCAAGCTAGGTGAACTCCATTACATAACGTGCTTGATTTCGTTTTGATAAGTTTAACGGATAATCTTGTGAAATGATCAACCATGAAATTGCATTTCTGGTTGTTTCACTTCATTTCCTAGCTATTTTATTTTTCCAGGCCCTTTTACGCCAAATAATTTTTGAAGATATTTCAAGATTTTTTTGAAACTTTTTTCTCACCATTACCGAATCGTTCGTTACTTTTGCCAGGAAGCTAAATTTTTTGAATTCGTAATGTTTGCTTTTTTTTCCAAAAATGACAGCAAAGTGTCCACGTGGTGTGAACAGGTGCACAAATTCAGCCGCGAACAGTCGTTTTTTGTTGCGAGGATTGTCCATTGTCCAGTGTAACCAGTAGCGGTGCCGATTTATGGATCCGGGAACAAGCCTTTGTCTTCTCATCGGAACCCACAATGCCCCTCTTCGCCGCAACTGAGAATAGCTCATAAAGCCAGCCACAGACGGCACCTAGTCTCCCCGGTTCTATTATACATGGGTGCGAAAAACTCCCAACGAGGGAGGGATGTGCTGGAACAGTGCGGACTGTGACAGAATAGCTGCTTCGTATTGTTGTTGAGAGTTTCTCACAGTTGAAAGAAATGGCAAAAAACCGAGTGTAAAATCTGGAAAATGTTTAGCTGGTAGCAGACAGGAGATTGAGTATGCTAAAGGCAGCGGGTGGTAGCGGAAAAGATTCTTTGAAAAAGAAGGATCCAAACTATACATGGAAACCGATACAATACGTCTTTTAAAAATAACCTCTTATTTATCAGGTAGCATAGATTCAATATACCTCAGAGAGTCGGGGAGGCTCTCTAATCGGGTACCTAGTCGAGTTGAAAAGAACTTTCGCAGCAGCACGGGCTGCTCCGAAGAGCACCCCATCTGTTCGATAGGACTACGTGGCGCAGAGAGACAAAACTCTTGCCGCAACCCCACTTCCCACGGGGCAGCACGTAGCCTGTTCGATGGCAGTACGCGGCGTAGCGCGGCAAAACTTTTGCCGCGTCCTATTTCCCACGCTGCAGCACGTGTCCTGCTCGATAGGACCACGTGGCGCAGAGAGACGAAACCCTTGCTGCGCCCCCGTTTCCCACGCAGCAGCACGTCGTCCTATAATAGAAGCACGTGGCGCTGGAGGCGAGCTCCCACCCCTTCTATGGGAGCGGGTCTCCCCCCACAAGGATACGGTCCAAGTCACGGCCCGCAGCATGGGATCATCCCCCCCCACAGCAGTCCGCGATAGGGTCGTCAACCTCGCCACGCTCGACAGCGAGGGAGCTCCCTTCGCTGAGGACGGTGAGGGAGACCCCTCAGCGGTCATAAATCGTCCAGAAAGTGACTTGAAGTCACCTTCTAAGAACGACCCGAAAGGCCGACTGCGCTCTCTATGGGGTGGGGCCCTTTTTATACGTGCTGTGCGGCTGATATGCGCCGGGTCAGTTCTGAAGCGATCGATCAACGTGTTCAATCGAGGGCATTGTGGCTCTTCGTCGTCCAAACTCATCATAGTTGAATCAAAAGCGTATTGTGGCCTAGTGAAACGGCTATGATTGGCGGCACGTGCTTCTCACTTGGACGACGTGGCGCACGAAAGTACGTGATCGTATCGTCGTCCAACCGCTTTGTAGTCGAATTGAAAGCTTACCGTGGCCGAATAGGACCCCCCGACTCTCTGAGACGGTGTGTGAAACTTCTGTCAAGCTTTGAAAAAAAAATCCCAAAGAAATCTTTTCACCTCTATTTCTACAATATTCGCCCTAAGTAATGCTTCCCCTACAGCCTACAAAACCGTCTGCAGAATTTGGTCAGAAAGCTAGAGAGAAACGTTACCAGCGTCCTTTTTCGATAAATTTCTTCGAAATAATTTTTTTCTCAGTTTTGGAAAGTTATTCGGTATCTAGGTGAGGGAGGCTATCGAACTACATAACGCTTGCTGGGGTTAATAATTGAACAGGAAGGTCCGGAATGTGATTTCCAGATCGCTGCGCAGTATATACAGCGCTGCACAGCTGTAAACTATGTAGTTGTGTAACGTACTTCACACAAGATTTCCGAAAATTGACCGATTGACCTCAATTTCGTGTTCAGGACCTCGATTAAACCCCAGCACAAAGTTTCTAGGCTCCTCTGAAAAATTTTTCTAATACACTTTTCTGTAACCCGGCTCGAAGATCTCGGTTGCAGCTTAGAACATAGACCTTTCAACACTGTCAGAACGGTTGGGCCGTACAAAACTACCCCCCTGATAAGGCTTTGGGACAAATTGTGGCAGGTGATGGCAAGACAGAAAACTCTGACCCCATAGGCGCACTTCTTCAACTGATCTAGTGTATTTTTTTCAAACCTTCTTTCCAATCAGCTATTCTAATGTGGTCCTCAAATGGATGCCGCCAATCCGTTCAGATATTCCTGAGGTGGCATGCTTAATTCGCCGTGAGGTCGGCATTCCTTTGTTCCTACGCGGACCTGGCATAATGAATTCACAACTGCTCTTTACTGTAGACCGCACAGCCACCCGCCTCAGCATGGCATCACGGCTAATTTCAGACGCGATGAGGATGACGCAATCTGATGCGTATGTGATATCCCGCTGAGTGGTGGCAGTGAATAGTGTACGCGTGTGATGACATGCCGCAGCACATCACAATAGATACATGTGATTAGGAACTGCAGGTGAAGAATTTTCGGAGGCAAAGTGCGGTATCATCGCTTCCTTCGAGGGAAGAGGGGCGAAATTGGCAGTGTTGGTAACGAAAGTGTTTCTTAACAATAACTTGGTTTAGAGCCAAACGTGGTAGATTTCGTGTCACGTCGTTTCCAGAGATGCTTCGCGTTTGTTCAAGGAACAAAAGCTAGCCTTGAAGGATATGCTGGACTAGTTCAGTCCTCATCTAAAGAAATCCACCTGGGCCTTAAAGGCAGTGTTCACGATAAATCTCGTTCTCGAGGTCTCAGTGGGACACACTAAGTTGGCAGAAGCTGGAGAGGATAGGGTCGAAAAAAGCAACGAAAACTGGCCAGAAATCAATAAAAACGGCTTTGAAAGCTATCCCGGTGCGCCTACCTATCCCGTTCCGCCTCCAATCGGACGAGCTTGTGGCGCCGCACACGTTTAGATGGCAAATTGCCAAGCAACTCTGCCGCGAATAGCATGATTGATTCGCGCAGATTTCGCAATTAGCGCGCGCCTGCCGAAATCAGCAGGGCCCATGATTCTCGTCCACACCCTGAATTTAAAAAACCGTCATTTTCACTTATTCTGGACGTTTTTCTTCGCTAAAATTTCACTATTAGTTACCTCACGACCAGAAATCCCATTTTTGGGTCGAACTCGAGTGCGATATTCATCGTGAACACTGCTCTTAAAGGCAGTATTCCCGATAAAAATCGTTTCTCTGTTATTCCGCCTGTCTTGAAAACGGCTCGCATGCTGATTCCAACGATGTCTCTGAAATCGTACAAGACCTTCTGGGAACGGAGTTATGGTCCCTCAAAAATTGAGCTAAGGAAACATGGTGGACGAGTTGTTCGAGGCTTGTAATTTCCGTCTTTTGCAGCCGATGTATGCGAGCTGACCTGAGTAAAGAGAGAAGCTGAGAATGAAGGGAAGAACGGGGCTAATGATTGAAAATCATCGCTCAACTCACGACCTCGAGCATTCATTTGTTCACGTCGGTGGGCGTGTGTTGCGCTTTTGGTGTTTGCCTTGTGGTCGAAGTGGCGAATTCGGGCTTTTTGGAGCTTCTCCTGGCTCGTTTTCATGCGTTCTTTCAACGTCAACGTTACAGTGTGCCCCTCCACTACCCTATCCTAGAGGGAACTGAAATACATTTTTTATCGTGAACACTGCCTTTAAGGATTATTAGATTTGGCTAGTCTCTATAATATTCTTGAACTTTGAGATCATCGGCCAAAACAATTACTTCACATTCACGTTATGCTGCAACGACCAAGAAATTGGGAAGAACCAGTTCAAGAAATGGGTCTTAAAGGCAGTGTCCGCGATAAAAATCGTTTTTCTGTTTTCCAACCTATCTTGAGAACGGTACCATGCTGATTTCAAACATGTCTCCGAAATCGTATACGATCTTCTGGGAACGAAGTTATCGTCCCTGAAAAATTGAGCTAAGGAAACATGGTGGACGAGTTGTCCGAGGCTTGTAACTCCCGTTTTTTGCAGCCGATGTGTGCGAGCTGACCTGAGTAAATAGAGAAGTTGAGAATGAAGGGAAGAACGGGGCTTTCGATCGGAAACCATCGCTCATCTAGCCACGAATTCGGGGCAACTGTTATAGAACGTGGGCGGAGTGGCCCAATGGGTTGGCTGGCCCACGAGATTTTCACCTACTCACCGGCCATTTTTAGTCGCACTTCCGTTCTCAATCTTCTTAGAGGTACCCAAAGCTTACGTTTTAACCAAAAGAAACGTGCAATTTTCTCTTCGTGAACACTGCCTATAAAGACTGGCTTAGGCGCTTGCGAACATTTCCGTCGAGATTGCATCAGGGGTCGAGAATGGCCAGCTTCAGAGAATTCAATTTGTTCTCTATTGAGTAGATCTTGAAATTTTTTTGAACCGGTGTCCTATAGGGTTTTTCTTGGGATTAGAGTCGTGGCTTGCGCAGCGTGAGCTAGATACGGATACAGAGCGTGTGGCAAGCTCCAGATCGCCTTTCTCAAGACGCTCCAAGAGTGCCTCCAAGTTCTGCTGGGAAGCGACCATCTGGATATTATCGGAAATTCCAGTTGAAAGCGAAAAAATGTCAAATCTCCACCTTGCGGAGGTGGCACTCGAAGTGGGTATTGCCAGTTGGTCAGTATATTATTTCAACATGATGGTACTAGAATGAAGTTGCCGTAAAAAACAAACTTTGCAAATCTCTTTATTCAAATGCTTGTCAATGAATTCTGGAGAACTCGTCACTGAAGATGAACCATCGGGTTATTAAGGCGTGAGAGCGACCTACAGAATCTCACAGAGTTGATTGATATTGCAGAAGCTTCCGGTAGGGCAACGGGTGCACGGAGTTCCAACAATATATATGACCTGCTCGGCTTGGTTCCCACTGGATTAAAATAATTTGGGTGATTTTCATGATATACGGAAACCGAAATGTAGAAACAAACTTACCCCGGACTGTAAATACAGGCATTAACCCAGTTGTTTCCGCAGGTTTCCCTAGTTGAAACCGCACATCCCAGTTTTGAAGTTGCTGCCCAAGCCATCTGCAAACACTATTGGGAATGAGAAAGACTAGGGTTTTTCCGGTAACCTTATTCTGATGTGTTGTTAAAGGTAGGTGTCGCAACGGAAAAAAAGCTGTTGAGAAAACCATAAAAACTGGTTTGGTTCACAAACGGTTGAAAGGCTATGAAGATAACGAAGTAAGACACCGACCAAAATTTAGAGTTATCAAGTTTCTCAGTTAAGGGCAGGGTCAAGCAATGTTTGGAAATTTCCAAAAGGGGGAGGGGTCGCCACCAAACTTGAAAAGTTGTGGAGGGGGTCGCGCCGTCAAATTTTTTTCGGTTCTAACTCAGCTCCCCCACAGAATGTTTCTTACACAATCAAGAGTTGTTCAGATTTGTTTTTCAACCGCTGGTTGTTCGTCAAAATTGCAATTGTTCAAATAGCGAAAAAAATGGTTTTTGAGGAAATTCTAGTGTCATTTGCGTTGCTCTTACGGGACGTAACTCAGCGGTTTGGTATAATAGACCCACTGATGAAGTAGAAAAAAGCAAAGCCACTCACATAAAGTGAGGAATAGAAAAAATCGCTCGCTGGAAAAAGTGACGTAAAATGGCAGTTTTTTACTATTAAGTTTTCTAGTTTTGGTCTCCATTCTTAGAAAGCGGCAGTCGGGCATAAGATGCATAAGAATGGTTATCAAAAACTATATGGGCTGGATTTTTTCAATTTTTTTCTGTCGATCTCTGACCTCCTTGCTTTCACAAGGTGAGGTAGAAAATCACGTTGACATTCACAGGCACAAATAAATGCTAATTTGGGTAACAAAAACTGTTGAACAACGCTAACAAGCACTCCAGTCAGTGTTTTAACTACATATATGAGGATGGAAAATTTTGAGCAGGCGAGTACGGAAGTCATTGTTCATTTAATGAATTACAATTCCCAACCAGCTGATGTTCTTGATACTAGAGATCATCGATGCCAATCATATGGAATGGGCTCGTCCGCCATCGAAAGAGCGGAGAGTTGCTTGGGAGTAGTGGTTCGATTGTATTACACTACCCCGGGTCAGGTTCTCTCTACACACAGAGGGAGGAGCACGGACGAGATTCATTGCTGACGCGACGCGCGCGGCGGAATTTTTTATCCTACTATCCCATCACTGGAGCGCGCTTGCCACAAGCTCACGAGATTTCACGGGCTTTCATGTTTTTATTCATTCTCACATGACTTTTCTTTATGTTCCTTGGTTGTTCCTCTGATATTCTTATCCTAAACACTGATTTAAATAACTCTTCAATGTTCTCGTGCAGTTGTGCCGCTTGGTATTTGTAGAAAGTGTAATAGGGTATTAAAGATCGAGCACCATTCTAGATGTAGTGATGGAATCGTTGCCGCCGACAACCAGTTTGGCTCTGTATTATGAAACATAAATAAATAGTTATGTGAGAATCAATAAACACACGAAATGTCATGAAATCTCGCGAGCTTGTGGCAAGCGCCCTCCAGTGATGGGGTAATCAGATAAAAAATTCCGCCACGCGCGCCGCGTCAGCAATGAATCTCGTTTGTGCTCCTCCCTCAGTGTGTAGAGAGCCCCTGACTCCACTACCACCGCAGCAGCACTTGCGGAATGTTGATCGAATCAACAGCGTCAGTGTGGTTTGGCTGGCACACGTAACGCGTGCGGAGGGCGCTGCGGGAAAACCGCCGCGCGCGCGTCGTCGTTGGAGCACGATAACCGTGGGGCATCTGACGAGAAAAAAAGTTGGCGCTCGGTTAGTGCGCTCCAACGAGGACGCGTGCGCAGCGGTTTTCCGCCGCGCGCGTCACGTGTCTCAATCGAACTGCTACTGCGCTGTGGATTCAACCAACATCCCGTGCGTGCTGGTCTCGGTGGAATCGCGTCTTCTCGAATTCACTAATTATAACTTCGATGCTGTCATTTACTGTGATTATCACTTTGTAGAAATATTCATCGATTACACTTACTCTTAATCTCAAACCATTTTTAATCAGGATGGCTGCAGAATCTGTACATGGGGTTGGATTATGTCGGAACTGATTGAGGAAGCTTACTACAATGTTAAGCGCAATTAATACTACTCGCCAGCGCGGCACACGCGTGACGCCCGCTCCGCTATGGCGGAGGCCGTAACAACTTTTTCGTCAATTTCATTACGTTTAATTATAATTAATTTTAGCTCTATCTCCTGCTACTAGGATAGTAGATCTCATGTACAGATTTCGCTTGCTCGCCAAAGTTGGGGCCCATCTTGATCCCCTAGCCGCTGGAGTATTCATAGTCTCCGCAAGCGCGTCACGCGCGTTTAGCACATGACGCTTGCCTGCAGGCGAGACTCTACCATCACTATCTCTCTCCGGGGAAGCCCCTTATCGCACTCAAGTGCTGAGACTCTAGTGCCGCTCTCAAGACCTACTCTACGCCACTGCTTGGCCTAGGCAAATTTGCTGCTGCCGAGCTTGCACGACTTCAGGTGGGGGGCAGGACTGAACATGTGAACTAGAAACCCTTACGCCCTTTCGTGCTTTCGCCGCCGCGGTATGAAAAGGGCGTAAGGCCAATTATATAGAGTTGTGACACGAGGTCGCGTCGCTCTGATCAGCGACCGCCTCCCACCCTTTAAATCTGTCGCTGTGTGCGCTGCACAGCGACTGCGACAGTGACAACGACAGGCATGGGCACATTTGCAGTATGTCAGCCCTCCACGACACGTCGCTGCGACGGACACGCGACAACTGTTCCCACGACGGCCGGTGCGATTGCTCCGATGCTGGTCCCGCCACGATTTGCGCTAAATGCCATGACTGTCGCTCATGGCAGCGACAATGTATACCATTGACCTTAGGCGACGTTTATACTATCGCCGCCGAGAGGCGCGGCGTAGTGCGATCCTATAATATCTATCGTGCCGCGCCGCGCAGGGCTGTGCGTAAGTGAATTCTGCAATTTTGTAAATCGTAAGCAAGCTAATGTTTCCAGAGTAGTCATTGTGGATTAGTGAGCCCAATCGCTCCCGTCCTTATTTTGAATAACTTTTTCTCTGAGATGGCAGGGTTTCAGAAGCTAAAACCCTGGTACTGTCCATATCTGCCTGACAACTACATAATAAATGCGAAAATAAGAGAAAAACGGTTTGCGTTGGCTGGCCTTTCAAGCCAGCCTATTCCACCGATGGAGCACCTTGTACGGTGACGCAATATTTCACACGATCTAAACGTGTGAAAACTCCAAATTGGGCGTGGGGTAAATAGGCCAAGGTCGTGCTCTGATGGAGTGCTTTCAAAGCTTGATCACAAAAAAAGAACTTCTAATTTAATAATTATTGTGCATTTTGATTATTCGAATTTCAAAAATTCGCATATGCTCTTCAGAATATTCGAATTTCGAATATCATTCGAAAGTCAGTTTTTGAAATTTTCTTATTTCGAATATTATTCGAAACCGCTTTTTACGAAATATTCGAATTTCGAATATTATTCAAAAGCCCGTTTTCGAAATATTCGAATTTCGACTATTATTGGAAAACCAAAAATTTCGAATTTTTGAATGATTCGAAATTTGAAAAAATCATTTGAATATTTTTTGATTAATATAATTCGGTCCAAAGTATAATGTTCACCGTGGTTGTCACCTGTAAAAAATGGGCTAATCAAAAATGGAAGAATATTTCAGGCAAAACAGTATTAGTTGGGGTCTGAAGGAATGAACGGAGCAACAGAGAGTAAAGAATCGCAAGAGACGGGTCCACAAACCATTTTATTGTCACAACAAACAGTTCCACTGAGAGTAAAGAAGCGGGGTGCGAATAAAGGATTTCGTGTCCATCTGGTGCGCTTTTCTCGGTTTCATCGTCAATTCAGTTCTACTCGGGGGCCAAACAATTGATTTAGCGATTAATCTCAAAATCGAAGATTATCGTGAACACTGCCTTTAGCGATCCTGGTTGACAGAAACAAGGACACTACTCTACAGAGATAATGTTCAACCAACTCTCTTAGAAAGGTATCTGAGGTAAAAGGAACACCATTCTATTTTTTACTCGTAAATGATGTCCTGAGAATACCTTACCCTTGTCATAAAACTGATTGGGGTGCTGACGAACTTTGCTCTGTAGGTAACCCTCATTCCGGGTCCATCCACCAACCTAACCTGAGACCACCAGTGTTTGATCGCCTGAAAAGAAAGTCAATCACATAGGCACCGGCCCGTGATTCATTGAAGTGATCAAAGTACTGCTGCGATGGAGTCAACGCGAGTTTGTGCAGTGGTTTTCGGGAGGACGTAGATGTTTTGCTGCATTGTGGCAGGAACACTTGGATCTGGACTGTTCGCGCATCTGGCCACAGAAGCTTCGGCTGTTTTCTCCAAATCGCAGTCGTATTGCTGAAATGATGCGAGTAACTTCAAAATTCGGTAACCCAGCGATTCAATAAGCACTGCAATCAGAGCTGTAGTCGGTGATACAATGCTTTTCTTATGGGAAGACAATTTGAACCCTTTCATGAAGCGCGCAGTGGCTCACAGACCACATCACTCTCCTGCTGCGTCGACTTCGAGAATCATTTAGTTTTACCAGCTGAGCTGTAGTAGTATTTTCAATATCCTTCAATTCGACAGGCTCGGTGAGGTTTATTTGTTTATTTGAGGTACCTAACATAAGCAACGAAGTGAAGCAAGTGATAGTAAAGTCGCCAAGCACAGTGCAGCAGCTCAAGAAGTGCAGACGAGAGACAGACAAAAATTCGCAACAGGAGCCTTCGCATTGGAATTAGCCGTTTTGAGCTTCAAGCAAAGTATCAGAGTTGATCTGTTCCGGAGCGTAATGGTGTTAGGCTCCGTCCATAGCAGACGACCAGCGGCAAAGCGTCAAGGCGTCAGGGCAACATGCGCCAGCGCTCAAACGCTGGCGCATGACGTTCGACGGCTGGCTCATTCAACGTGTCCGAGAACGGCACGTGGTTAACGATGGTATCGATAATATTAGTGACAGCCGTTACGGTCGCTATGCCTCCACCGTCAGCGACTGGCCGGCTTCAGTGGTCGCTGGGGAGTCAGATCAATTACAAATGCTGAAGATGCAAACCCCCAGCGTCACTTTACGGTCACGTGATGCTAGGACGTCTGCTATGGACGCTGCCTTACACGAAATTTTTGCGGAAGTGTCCAGAATGAGACTTCAAAGCTCCAAACGACTGCAAAAGTTGTCTGTTAGCTTTCGCGTGACCCGTGCTTCGGCAATTTGGAATCGTCGTGTTTGTTCCCATGTCTGACGAATGTGCCAAGTACCGAAAGCTAACGGGCATCTTTTGCAGTCGTTTGGAGTTTTCGAGTCTCATTTTGAACACTTCCGCAATAATTTTTGAAATGTGATAAAACGTATTTACTGCTGGTGAGGTCATATTCGAAAAGGCCTAATTGATTTTTTTGAAGACCACAGATCTTAAGGGGGAAGGATGAACCAAACGTTTGACGACTGCTCTTGGGCTTTGGCTCATGCAGATCGTGGAGCGCAGTGAGCCACGAAGAGAAACAGGCGCTTGGATCTAGGTGGGAATTCGCCCTTGTTGGAGCCAGCTGACATTCATTCCAGCTCCTCCTCAAGTTTTGAATGAAGCGCAATCTAATTGTTCTCTCATTGAGTTTGACCCCAGTTTTTCTGTTTTTTCTTGAAAAAAAAACCAATGAAACCTACCAGTTTATAAATATTCGCTCCAGCAGGCAGTCGATTTCCGGTATTTTTGGCAACCTCTCCTTTTGCGAGTAACGATCTGAATCGATAATGTTAAGGTCAGGTCTATTCCCGAAAAAACTGCATTCAACAAGGAATGCTGAGCTCTTCACGAAGATTCAAGGGATTAATATTAAAGGAGTATTTTTTCTTCGTCCTGAGGTTTGGAGTTTGCTTCATGAGTAACATCGGCATGAATCGTGAAGAGACTTCGCGTTCACTGTTGAAAGTTGGCACAAACTCGGTGCATCTATGCTATAGCATGTGGCACCGGGTTTGCGCCAACCTTCAACAGTGAACGCGAAGTCCATTCACGATCCATGCCGACGTTAATCAGTTTTGAACCAATCCGACTTACTCCAAAAAGTTCTTATTTCCTATAAAACGTTGTGCACTATGGACACAGTCTCTGAGTTTCTACCGGAAAGAGCGAGATAGTCAGTTAAATAGTGAGAATTCAGTTCACAATTACAGTTACCACTATTTCACTTCGGTCAGTTCTTTCATGACCGAAAATTGGAAAAGATTGAGTGACCTTATTCACGTTAGGAAAAATGGATTCCGTTGTTTTTTCAAACGCAAAAGTAATACAAGGTTGAGAACCATTGGATCCTGAAAAGTTTGACGTGCAAAATTCATACCAAAGACTGTACTTCAAGAATCGACAGGTAAGAGACCGGGCAAGATGAAACCCGAAGGAACCAGCTAGATATATGTATGTAATACATTTCATTGTGAGGGAGCGGTTGTATCCATATCATGCCAGAGATAAACATGAGGGACCACCTCTAAAACAATCTGCTAAATGGAGGTTTCAGGTGAGGGTTATGGTGGCTCTAATCTTCTCCGTTTGTGGTTTTTTGTTTTTGTTAACATTTGCAGCGAACCTTCGATAGTTGTGCATGTCCAGGGCCTTTACTCTGATTCGGTCGTTCGTGACGGCACTTTGGGGACAAATCTGGTTGATTGCTGAATACAAAATGTCGACACAAGTATAGAGAACTTCAAAAAACCTCACAAAGGCCGGAAGAATGCAAAAGTATGCAATCAGAGATTCTATCTTCAGCTTTGAAGTAAACCATATCAAAGAGAGGTTGGAAGGAAAAATAAAAAAATCATAAAGTAAGCACCTGGATTCGGATTTGCGTTTGCTGGGGTCGTTGTCGCTCCAGGTGCTGTTGGGGTCGTTGTCGCTCTAGGTGCTGGTGTGGTCGTTGTTGCCCCAGGAGCTGTTGTAGTTGTAGTCTTCACATCTTCGAAACACAACCCAATATACGATCCGGTTGTTTGACAGGTTGAAGGCGTGTATGCCGTACATCCATCTGCAGCCGTACAGACCTTTCTCGCCCCCGTCGGATACACCACATCACCGGCTTTCACTTGTCTGGAAACAAACTGTCATGTGAAATGTCAGCTGGCTTTGCAAACACGAACCTGGATCTTTCGTTGCAAACTCAACGTAGTGGAATTCCTAATTGACGAGGAATACTTACGGTTGATCATAGACACATGCCGCAGATGAAATCCTTGGAGTGGAAGCTGGACATTTCCATTGATAGCATCCAACGTTGAGTGTTTTGTAGTAGATCATCTGCATATGAGTTGGTGACCGACAGATTCGAAACTGTATACCTTTCCACATAAGAATAGCAAGTTTTCGAGCACTGACGTTTGAAAACTGAATGTTGACTGCCTTCGCTTTGTTGTTCGCATCCCAAACCGCCGCTTGCGCTTGTGCTTCCCATTTGGTCAACGCTGATGTAAGAGGTGTACTCAATCCGGCATCACCAGGATTATAGCTAAATATGCCTCGCATGAGAATATCTATTGTGTCTGACTGTGTTTCCATGCTATCTTTCAACTGTTTCAAAACACACCCGAGTATGTTGACTCCATTTGTTGGCGCAGGTGAGGGTAGGTCAAATCTACAACCTTCCACGAACTTCTTGGCCATTTCTTCAAGATCACAACTGTATGCCTGAAAACGAAAGATGGTCTGTTCGTTTTTGTCATTATATAGGATCTTGGTGCCCTGGTGTATTTTTTCAGGCAAAAGCGGCCTCACCATCGTGCTCATATGCTAAGGAATAGCGGTATACAGTGTTGTTCAAATTCATAGAACAGCCCTAATTTTTGCACTCAAAGGACCAAGCCTCAGATATCGCTGCACAAGAACATCACCAATGGCTTCAAAAGTGCTCGAAACTCTTGCGAGCAATGTTCCAGAACAATCAGATTATGATTAGGAAAAACTGCTTCTTATGAGGATAGGTGCTGACCTTAAAGGCAGGGGCCGGGCAGAATTTCGATTTTGAGAATTTCCGCTAAATCGGTGCTCCTGCTACGGGTAGTCCCGAGGAACATGCGAAAACTGCGTAAAAACCGGTCTTCTTCAAGTTATTCCAGCCACTTCCGTTAACAGATGACCCAGAAAAGTCAGAAAAGTGTGGCCATGGTCCATATTTTAGCGGTTGTCCACGCATTCTTCAAAAGTGCTGTGTAAGGCCCCCGTCATAGTCGGTGGATCTACTGAGTCTCATCGGGTCGATACGCATCAAATTCGTGGAAGACGAGTGCAAAAAAATCAACCCGCTGAGTCCGACTGCGACCATCTGATGCCCACCGCAATCCCCCCGGTCGATACTGATGGTTCTCATGCGTACAAGGGCGGGGCCAATGCACCGACTAAGTCCGACTGAGTCCCATTGAGTCCCACCGGAATCGTCCTCACCCCACCCGGTCGATATAGGAGTTTCTCACGTGATTTGGGTGCATTTTTTTCGGCCGACTGCGACCTGCCGAGTCCCGCCGCATCTCGACTCTCGTCGTCTGCGCTCTGCCCCACCTGCTGCTGTTAGGGGCTGAGCAGAGTGCCACCGCGGCGCGGCGCGGTCTGATGATGGAGAGCCGTATAGATAGATCGCCGCGATCTATCAATACGGCTCTTAATCATCAGGCCGCGCCGCGCCGCGGTGGCACTCTGCTCAGCCCCTTACGGAAATCAGATTCAGACATGTTGAAAACATGAAAAATCAGCCACCAAACACGTTCCGATTCACAGCTGAGGTGATAATCTTCACTATCAATTGCGTGTTTCGCAGAGGAGTTGGTTGGCGCTGGGGGCAACCGTACTCAGTTGGACTCAGCAGGTTTTTCGACGAAGTCTGACCGGGGCCTAATTGTCGGTCATTCCAGCCATGATTATCATGCTGTGAATACCGTAATCCCTGACTTTGAGGCTGTTTTCTCCAGAACTAAGGACCCAGAGTTCGTGAAACGTTCAGACGATGTTCAGCTAGGCCAGCCCAATCTATTTAACCCAAATTTCGGTAGTGTCAAAATTTGACCAGACCTTGCCGTTAAGCGGTGCAGATATACGGGCCCACCCCAATCTTTTTTGACTTCCACGATTTCAACCGCACAAAGTTAGGAATAAGTTTGTTACCTAGTGACATGGAGACATTATCCACAATTGTTTTGAGTGACGCTAAGGTGCGTGAAGGGGGGATGCATAGGTAAAGCTAAACAAGGCACGTCGAGCCTCAACATTAGGATTGCCTCGCATCTGTGGAGATCGCACAACTGTAGCAATAGATACTTGAAAAATCTGGTGCAGTGCAACAAAACGAATGACGCTTGTTGACTGAGAAGACTATCGATGCGCGTTGAGATGCATTCTGCTTGTGCAGCCTTGAACAGTATGCAGTTCACGATTGACATTCAAGGAAATTCGGACGCTCCGGTCTCACAATGGTTACTTTTTCAGTCTCTCCACTGCTGCCCGCCCATCATCCGTGAAGATATGAGACCTGTGTCCCTTCTAAGAACCCTTCACAGGTCGGGGACGATGCGCTTTGCTCCTGCCAACATGGTCAGAAAATGGAAAGAGGCAGGTTGTCACAGCCTCTGTCGGGAAGCTTGAGAAGTCATGACGCTTGCATTCCAGGCTGTATTTTCTGACGAGAAAAAAAAATGGATTTTGGATAGTCCAGATGGTGCATCCCATTACTGAAGGGAATTGCGGAAAGACAAGCGGTCAAACTAGAAGCGCAACTTCGGATAGCTTAATGGACTGAACTGCTTTCCTGGCCACTGACGGATTCCCCTTGACTTCGCTTCGTGCAGGGTGAACGGTATCGACTGCTAGAAGGTGCTCTATAACTATCAACTGCCATATCTCAGAAAACATCCACACTTGGATCTTGTTTTTCAACATAACAACGCATCAATCCACGCGTCGCAATCAACTTCTGCATGGCCATAGGCGCACATCGTGACCGTTTTAGAGTGACCCGCATGTTTTCTGAACCTGGATCCAATGAAGAACCTCTCTTGTACGGAAGGTGTATAAGAATGGCATCACCTTTTCCTCGATTTCTGCTCTGGAGATCCATTCTAGATGCACGGGCGAGTGCATACCAAACAATGATCCATAGTTCTGTTACAAATACGCCTATTAGGATTTTGATGCTTGTGTGATTTGTGTTTTATTTGCTGTTGAAGTTCGAATAAACTATTAATTCCACAGGTAGACAGAACATTTTGCACCGCGTGAAATGGAAACTTTTTTCTCAAAAGAGGCAGTACTTCTTAGCCAATGAACTGATTGTTCTTGTACATTGTATACCAGGGTTTTCAGCACTCCAGACCCCATTGGTGATGCTCTCGTATTGCGAAGCCTGAGACTTAGTCTGTCGAATGCAAAAACTATGCAAAGCCTATATTTTGCACAGCAATGTAGAGTTCGCGTAATAAATCTGGTCCGATGATTGGATGGGGCTGCAAGTAGAGATCACCCCTAGCGCCAGCCGCCTGGCCCATGCGTCAGACTAAAAACGAGAACGGAAACCATAGAGTTCACGTAATAAACTTAGTCTGATGAATGGACGGGGCTGAGTCAATAGATCGCCTCGCGAGAATCGAAACCCCATTCTCTAGTCAGGCCGCCAACCTCGCACGGCCAGCCGCCTGGTCTATGCGTCAGACTCAATCGAATAGGGAAACCATACAGCTTCGGGGTACCAAACGGCTCGTGTACAAATCATATCAGTCGATTTCACTGATAACGTGTTCACATAAGTTCTGACCATAACTTATGACTTAGCAAAACTATAGGGATATGCTCCAACGATGTGAGATGAACGGATCCCCGATTCTGTATACCGGCAATCCATCTTAAGTCCTTTCTATCAACTAAAAATTCTGCGTAATTTTTCGGAATCTCAGCTAAACGTGCTGAAAGGACTATGGGTTAGTGCCTCGAAGCGCTTACCGCTTCGTACATGTCGTTGCTGGGATCGAGGCTGCCTTTGGGGATTCCTCCATCCTTCACTTTACCACTGGCCACTTTAAGACGGAGATCGTTATGAGCCTTCAGTGCGTTGACTCTATCAACGTTGCCGATGCGCGTACCGTTGCAGTCTTGTGAGTTACACGTGTATACCACCTCAAAACGGTATTAGACTATCTGGATTAATGGTGAGACGAGAAGAACAACTTACCGCTAACAGCACTAAAGGTTTTAGAAACTTGAAACGCCACATCATTGCTGCTTGAAGCTAAGGCGAAGAGCCGGGCATATATATGAACATATTGTGTTGTTCCTTCATTTGCACCATTGTTAAAGGACACATTCGTCGTCAACACAAAGTACAGTCTGCAAAAAAGGTAATAATTGACTGTGGCCACATCCTCTTCCGGGTTCTGCCCATAAGCTGTCGTTCAGGAATGATTTATTTGTATTATTAATGCTTTCAGGCGGATACAGGCTGTGTAATAGCGAAATTCTCATGCATCATATCTATAAATAAGCTTAGTTCTTCAGAAAAGAGTTACAGTGCCGGAACTTATAGACTCTGGCGAAACCCTAGTGACGTGCAGATTTCGATTATCACCAGCAGAGCAGCGGAGCGGTGAGATTTGATGAAATATAAGTAGTGATAAGAAGGTTCCGGCGCAAAAGCCACCGCTCCGCGCTGTGAAAATCAAAAATGGGAGTTCACTTTTAATGAACCAGAGTCTGTATTTCGATTATTAATTTAAAGGCATCGTTCGCGCTGGATATCAATTTTTATTTTTCAGGCTAAATTTAATGATTGAGCCCGGTAGACCACACTGGTAAAGTTTGGCGCGTCAAAAACGTTGGGCAATGAGGTTGGAAGGCTTCAAAGATAAAGATCCGCCACCAATTTTCACCAGTCATCTAGCACTTTTTCCTAGAATGTTGGTGCGACCGTAAGGCAACATGAAAAATAGTTACGGCACGAACACCAAATGCAGAAAAAAACCCCGAAAATGACAGTAAGGAGGCCTCCAACAGCAGAAAAACTTGAAAAAGGATTTTGGCGCGAAATTCAAATTCGTATTCACAATGTGTTCCGATTGACTTCTCTTTACAAATGAGGGTTTTTCATGGGCTCTTTCGACATTTTCGTTCACTAGAGAGGCCAAGCTACACAAAAACATGAAAAAATAAGATAGGTTTTCTGCTCGTACGATGCCTTTGGCCATTGGTATACCTCCCTGTCGCTGCAGCGACAGGTTTCGACAACTATCACTCATCGTGTCGGGACCAGCACCGGCGCTATGGCAGGGTAGGCCGTAGGATCAGTTTGCGTGCGCCCGTCGCGGGAACACGTCGCTGAGGGGTGTTATAGTTATCAGTGACGTAACCCTGGTATACTCCGTCGCCGCAGCGACGAACCGTCGCTGTGCTGGGCACAGCGACAGGCTGCCGCTGGCTCTCCTGGACTTCTCAGATTCATCTAATTCACGCTGTTTTACGTGATTTTTGGCATATCATGGACAGCATAGTGACATAAAAAGGAATAAGTTTTTTAGTGGTTTTTTAAGGTTTCAATTAAGGGTTTATGTGCTGTCATTATCTCATTAAATCACTTATAGATCGTTCTTTTATTTATACATTTGTCTAGACTGTCGAATGCACGGATTATATCCCAAGCCCACATAGACTGTGATGGCATGACCATAATCGATTCTTCTGTTTGTTGTGCAGATGCGCGTGTGCGGAAATTTCAGTACGCAAAAGCGCTTTGAATTCAATGCGGCGACGACGACTCTGTCGCCGTGTCCGTCGCCGGCGACCCGCTGTCGCTGAAGTATACCAATGGTCTTTAAGTCTGATGAGTGGACGGGGCTGCGACGGTAGATCACCCCGCGCAAATCGAAACCCCATTCTCCAGTAAGGCCGCCAACCCCACTCGGCAAGCCGCCTGGTCCATGTGTCAGACTAAATCAAAACGGAAACCATATGTGCCACTGCGACTTATTCCCATCACTGGTACAGTGGCAATACTTGCCGCGAGAAAGGTTGTTGTACACAGTATTTCCTATTATTGAACACCCCCCTCTATTTGAACACCCCTCTGATTGACCCCCCCCCCTTCAGGTATAGGTTGAAAACTAGAACTTCCCCCTC
Source organism: Aplectana chamaeleonis (assembly GCA_029168955.1). NCBI lineage: Eukaryota > Metazoa > Nematoda > Chromadorea > Rhabditida > Cosmocercidae > Aplectana > Aplectana chamaeleonis. Next base: position 40,066 of record JAPDOI010000116.1, on the reverse strand, counting down.
TATTAGACCCCCCCCCCCTTCAGCTAAAGAGACATTGGAGACCCATTCCTACCGGACGTGAACTGTTACGCACTGCTCGAGATGTAAACACCCAAATATTTGTTGACATTTTCGAAGAGATTGATCTTGACAAGGACTAACAATGACTTTATTGAAGTGCTTGGTTTCATTGTTTAACTGTTTTCATTAGCTGAAGTTGCATTTATTTCTGGCTGTGAACGCTGATGATTTTTGACTGCCCAGCAAGACACTGCGATCTTTTGGGGCGGAGCTGTGCACGTGTGCACGAATTGGCAACTTACGATCCTAATAATTCTGTTTTCAACCCTTTTCTTGCCGTGTAACTTACATGTTGTTTTAGCCGTTTGCGGACTAAGCTGATTTTTATGGTTTTTTCAACACGATTTCCATCGCGACCAGTGCCTTTAGGTGCTAATGTTGCTAGTACTGTGACGCTTATATGATTGTCTTCTACATGTCTTCAGAAGTGTCTCGAATCTCAAATAATTCGACAGATGACGATGCGAGGAACTGAATTCTTCAGTCAAATGGCTCCCTGTTTTCACAATATAATACTTTCACAAGGTACATGCCCCCTCTTTGCACTTTCGAATTTAATAAGTGCACCTAACGCAGTCTACATAGTAGTTGGTGGCTGTCTGTGATTCCCGCCTTTGAGAAAAAAATCCGATCAATAAACGCTATCGAATCCACCACCTATATTATTCAGAGGTTTCGTTTCACTCTCCATCGGAAGTTTCGAAGTAGGTCTTAGATACAGGTGCACCATTAGAATGATATAGAATAGCAATTGATAATGAGCAAAAAACCCATACGAGATACGACTTACGGATTACGGAAAATGCGAAAAATTACGATTTACGAATTGCGAATTTACAAAACTGTTACAATTCATCTCTTCAATGCCGTTCAGTCCGCAAAACGCACGTTGATTGCGAAAGCATGCTGCGGCGCGGATGCGAGTTTCCTCAGACAGGAATCTGGGATCACCCGGGCGGTGGGATCAAAAGCAAAAACCACCCGGGTAATCCCACATCCTTGTCTGAATATACTCACAACCGCGCCGCAGCACGCTTTTGCAATCAGCGTGTACTTCGCGGACTAAACGGCATTACGGAGATGAACTGTACGCTCAGCCCTGGTGGGTTAATGAGCACTCACTATCCACAGATAGATTGAGTCTTCTTGAATTCTGCAGTCGTAAAATGGCGTATCGACACGACGTTGGGCCGAACTCCATGATCATACCTTTGAAATCCTTTCTTTCAAGTGTCTCACAGCCTCCCACCCTCCTGTCATCTGCTTCGACGAAGTAGATGGCAGAGTCTCTAACGCTGACGGGTTTATTCTTACCCTTCAACGTTGAAAACCCGTGTCGTACAAAGGAGCTTTTAATTGCAATACAGCGTAGGACACACTAGGGCTAGGTAAAATCCGCTACGATTTTGTTGTAAAAAAGGCGAGCGACAGAGCCCTAAGTGCGCTCATACTGGAGCGAGAATCATCGAACTGCTCGATCATTCACATTGGAAAGTTTATAAAACGCCTATGAACTACTGTGCAAAAACAATGTCCCATTTTGAATTCCGCCACAAGTTGAATAATTGCACTAACAGCTACTAGATGAGCTACGTTTCCATCTAATAGGCAAGTCGCTGATTCCCTTTTCTTAGAACCCAGGAGTCTGTGCATCGAAGAAGTCAGCGACTGCCAGAAGTACATCATCAAGTTTAGAATATTTTTCTCCTCCGCTCCTACAGGAAAGACTTTCTGGAGGATGTGGTGGCTAGAGATGAGAGCTGGGTACTATACGACGCGGGCGTACGCAGAGCCTTCTGGCTTCCTCGAGGAGAACAGCCGCCAATTCAGTCAAGACCGGATCTCCACCCCAAGAAGGTTTTGTTGTGTTGCTTCAGGGATTCCCGCGGCATGTTTCTCTATGAGCTATTACCGGAAGGTCAGACAGTTACCGCAACAGTCTACAGCAAGCAACTTCAGAAGTTGAAGGAAGCAATATTAGAAAAGCGGCTGAGAAAGACTTCGGTACACCTGCAGCATGGTAGCACTCGACCTCACATATCTCATGTCACGCGGGACAAACTAACGGAGCTCGGCTGGGATACGGTCTCTCACCCACCCTATTCTCCTGATCTAGCTCCCCCTGACTATCATTTCTTCGGCTCTCTCAAGTCGTTCCTAGCCAAGAAAAAATATTCTAAACTTGATGATGTATTCCTGGCAGTCGCTGACTTTTTCGATGCACAGACTCCTGAGTTCTAGAAAAAGGAAATCAGCGACTTGCCTATTAGATGGAGTAAGGTTGTAGATATATATGGTGATTGTGTTGTGGATTGAATGTGTGAAGCAAGAATGATAGAAAAAATCTTCCAAGACTTATGTTGCAATCTAATAATTACTCAACGCAATACAATCATTAATAAAGTCGATATCAATAGGGATTTCGGCTCCAAGCAGATCGATTCACTCTGACCGTGCGTCTTCTTAGACTGTGCCTTGCGCGTATATGGGTTACAAATGTTCGTGAAAGAGAACACTCGCAGAGCGGAATGCACAAGGCATGCATTTTCCCGCTTCGATTTATGCATGCTCTTTGATTGGATGAGTTCGTGAAATTCTGCTCTCTCACATTGGAAAACGTACGTAACGTTGATAAATCCCCTATGAGTTGTTGGAGTCGGCTTATCGCATCCAGGGAACCCAGTGAAGAATATCATGAGCATCCGAAAAGGTGTTATGGATGCCCCATATGCAGCAAATACTGTCAAATCGCTCACACCGTCGTTGGGTGGCAGAGCAAATCCGCACTCGTGTTGTCGGCTCTTTTCGACCTCGTTCGAATGGAGTTATGGTCGTAAGAACTGTCACGATGACGGGCACAGCAACCGCTGTGGTGGCACAGTGGCAACGCTCGAGTCTCTTGCATGGTGAGCGTTTATTCGAATCCAAGATTGGACTTTGTTTCGAAGGCAGGTGTGTCGGAGCATCGCAGCCTTCTGCCCATTATATCACCCTCAGGGCCCGTATTCATAGAAGAACGGGAGCCTTCTGGGGAAGTTTTTGATACTGGCCAATGTATGCGGCGGGCGGACTTTGGACCCTCCCGGGGGGCTCCCGTAGTTTCATGCATACAGCCACTGATAATCAAGTTGCACTGAAGTGCCATTTAGACGTTTGTGTTAAGTGCCGATTTCGAAAGGTTTGCTACCACCCCAAATCGCTTCAGAAATCGGGCGGAGGCGCAGAAACAAATGCTTATAATTTTCCGATTTGAGGAATCATTTCTACTTCTACAAAAGCTCATTACCTTTTTGTCTGCACTGGTAAGGATTGACAATGCTACCTTTTTCTGTTTCTGGCGGATTTAGCAGTGTTTCCCTCTCCTCCATCTTTAATTATGATTTGTAAAAAGTTGATTAATAGAACAAAAGTGAAGGCAATCAGTTTTCATTAAAGGCAGTGGTCACGATGAAAAACGTTTCCGAAAAAAACACAAAAATCAGCTTAGATCAAAAACAGCTCAAAAACTGTGAAGGTAGCGCGGTGAAAAACGGGCTAGAATTAGAGTTATTAAGACCCTAAATTTCTAGTTCGTGCAGACGTGCACAGAGAGATCAAAGTCTCATGCCAAGCACTCCAAAATCATCGACACTCAGAGGGCGAAATAAATGCAAATTTACCTAATAAAACAGTTGAACAACGAAAGCAAGCACTTCAGTCAATGTTTTTGACTAGATGTGTACATAAATCCGGAGGTTCATTGATTGAAATTCGGTTTTAAGCCAGCTGATGTTCTTGATATTATGTAGAGGTCATCGATGCCGATGATGAGGGGTATGCTCGTCCACCATCAAAAGACAAGAAAGTTCAGGCTTCAAATTTGACCCAGAACAGCGTTTTTTCGCGATTTTTTCCTATAGGTCCTACTACTCGAGACCCAGAAAAGGATTTAGAGAGGAAAAGAAGACGAGCTTATTTGAGCGCGACCACTGCCTTTAATTCAAGGATGGCCAAATTTCAATTTGACATAATGATAATGAACCGATGCCTTCTTCGCCCCAGTGTTTGATTCCGGCCAAAATCGTAATAGTGGAGAAATCAAGTCAGAAGCTCGGCCTCCGGCTATATTTTTATCAATAATTTTATGTGACAGGTCAAATTTACTCAACAATTTTCATTTGTTACGTTTGAATATGCTCCGCGTTTCCGAGATTAACGCCCTACAGGTTTATATGATTTTTTGGACTTTGACCTATAAAAGGTCCGATTTAATTTGTGCTGCGATGACATGGAATCTGAGACGTGAGACGGAGCACGGAAGTTGAAAAGAGTTGGAGTTTAACACTTAAGAGACCGCGTGTCCACACTGCGCACCCATGGCTGTTCTGCCCCTCGGACCGCGTGTCCACACTGCGCACCCAAGCCATAAAACTTTTAATATTTTAAATATTTCTCTGACGTGAAGTTTTTCTTAATTACGGATAGGTTCCTTATGATGTAGCCTACTTACACTCACAGTGGTCAAGCATTTTCAGTGTTCCTAGTAATTTTACAAGCATCTCCGGAAATGGCAGTTTTCGAATTTTCGAGCTTCTTTGGCTGGAAATAAATCGTTCCAAACTTGGCTAAGAAAGGGTATCAATGATGCTTATCACGGAACTGATGTTCTACAGTTGATTGTCGAAATAGTAGTGCCACCTATTTGAGATAACTGTGTTAGTTCATCGTTCAAAACTTTGCTGCATTGACCTCGAGGGTTATTCGAGTTGCTGCACAAGGTTCTGGTTTTTACTTTTCAATTTCCAATGAAATTTCCTTCGACTGCGGTATATTAGCCATCGATCAACTTTGTTCAAAATTTCGCTAAATTTCGAGTGGAGGGTAACTTGGGGGGAAAGGGGTGAAAACCTAGAAATAGTTTAGTGCTTAAAATTTTACTGAAATTAAACTACGGGGTATGTTTGGAGGCGCTGAACAAAGAAGTGGTGTATATTTCACAGTTTTTAAAAGCTTCGCTGGTGACTGTCGTTCGTCATCCGTTTGTAAACGTTTCACGTTTTGATGCGATTTCGCTCACGTAGCCATTGGGGAGGATTGGGTGCTGATCATGAATCTGATTCCCATTTTGAGATTTCTGATAAAGTTTCTGTCGGTCGCATCAGACAACTTGGTAGATCAAAGTATTTGAGTCCGCCGAAAGTTCTACATGAGGTTTATTAGGGCATCACAAAGGAGAAGTTTGTTTACTTTTCAAATTTCCAATACTCCGGGTCGGCCTAGCACGGCTCAATCCTAACCATTAGCTGTAACCAGAAGGAAATTCCAGAAGTCGACAAACAAACGCTTATTTCATTACCAGCCTTGTGCATGTAAAGCTGGAATAACTTCCAAAATAAAAAAAAGCAGGTCCGCGAAAAAGCGGTGGATCATTGCTTCACCATGGCCTCACTCCAGATCTTTGTGGAGCGACATAGTCTCAGGTGGAGTAGAAACGGAATACTTGGTTGTCTAAGTAGGAAAGCCTGCTCCGATCGAAATGGTTCCCAGCGGACCGTGTGTCCACACTGCGCACCCGCGAAAACGATTAGCCGTGGAGCGCACCGGTCCGCTGTGGAAATTCGCCGTGGAGCAGGCGGTCTCTTAAGTGTTAACTAACATCTGACAAGGGAAAATTACTTGCAGAAAGTGAGCACTCCTGACGCAGAGCCCCTTATTAGATAAAATTAAACGAAAATTTAGAATTTGGCCATGTTCCTCTGAACGGGATTCTGAGCGTTTATTGGTGAAAAACCATAGCTAATTGTCATTACGATAGCCGTAAACAACCTTAACCTTTGCTAAAATCGAAAGTGGAGGCCGGCATCGTCTTCAGAGCCTCATATTCAGCCTCGTGCTCAGAGCCCTTGGACCATTTTGCGGTATTTTTTCGATTTTCAATGCCCCAAGAATCCACAGGGGCTTGCTCCCCTCCATTGGACTCCAGAGGTCGAAAAAATTTTTCCCTGAAATATCGTACAGATCAGCTATTCAGGGCGATGAAGAGAGTTATGGAGTTCTTTTTCAGTTTCTGGGCTTTGTTGCTGGGTAAGCGGTGAGAACATTAATATACATCAACTTATTGATAATATCACACTTTGAACAATGAATGTTGCAAAAATAAGGGCGGAGTCTTTTCGCCCAGAGGGGTTTTCCAAACATCTAATATGGGCCAATTCGACACACGTAATGAACAAGCGTCTGGTGCTCGATTGGGTAAGCCCGTGTGTTAGATCTCCTGAAGTCCAGTCAGAGCTGGTTCTTTTGGTCGATTCATCAAGCCAATTCCAAGATCATGCGGAGATCGGAAGTACCTCGCCGGACTTAAGCTTATCGAGGTGATAAATACCAGGCCGTCCAAGAATTCCTGTCCGGAAATTTTTAAAATTCTATGATTCTCCTTAGAAGTGTTATAATATCAGGCAAGTGTGAGAGCCTTCTAGAAGGTCCTCCAAAGTTCTACGCTAGGGGTTTATGAGGCGCAGTCGCCGCGTCTAGCTACCAGTACAAGCTAAAATGGACCAAGGTCGAATTCGTACGTTCGTGTGCTACGAGTGGCTGCTGGGCAACGACAAGGGCACCGCGGTCGCCAACATCTGCAGAGAGTGCAAGGAAGATGCAGTGTCCCAACGCACAATCAGACGCTGGTTCAATCGTTTTGAGAGCGGCTACCTGAGCCTCGAGTACAGGGAGCACAGCGGGAGGCCTTCTACGGTGGATGATGACGAAGTCCGTCGCTGTATCAAGGAGAAGCTGGAAGCCACCACCCGTGAACTGGCGACGACGCTCGGCTGCAGCATGTCCACCATCCACAATCGACTCAACTTATTCGGCTACCACAAAGTTCTGGCCCGTTGGATCCCCCACCGTCTGACGGACGCCAACAAGCAGAGCCGCGTGGCCGTCTGCCAGTCCCTTCTCCTTCGTCCGCATCGCAAGGAGTTTCTTGAGGACCTGGTCACTGGGGATGAGAGCTGGGTCCTCTACAAAAACGCCGCCCGTCGTGCCGTCTGGATCCCGCGCGGAGAAGAGCCGCCGACGCTGCCGAAAGCCGACCTGCACCGGCTGAAGATCATGCTCTGCTGCTGGTGGCACACCAAGGGCATGCTGTACTTCGAGGTGCTCCCACAAGGCAGGACGGTCACCGCCTCCATCTACACCGATCAGCTCGAGAAACTAGCCGCCGCCATCCGAGAAAAGCGTCCCCGACGGGTCTCGGTCCACCTGCTGCACGACAACGCGCGCCCCCACGTGGCGAAGGAGACCCAGCAGAAATTGGCGACGCTCGGCTGGCAGACGGTTGCCCATCCTCCGTATTCTTCGAACCTCGCCCCCTCCGTCTACCACTTGTTCCGCCCGCTGAAGCACCATTTGGTCGGAAGAAAATTCACCAACTACGACAACCTCAAATCCGACATCGTCCGCCCCCGGAGTTCTGGTCGAAGGGCATCGGCGACCTGCCCAATCGATGGGCCACTGTTGTGGATAACTGTGGTGATTATATTATTGATTAGACTTGTTGTTCAATAAAGTTGAAAAAAATTATAAATGGTGAAATTTTCGGACAAGAATTATTGGACAACATGGTATCCCATCGGGAACAACGCCACCAAATCATCCTCCTGATGTATATTCCTTCTTGAAATTCGAGGCTATGTACATACATACAAGTGCATTACATTATACATAGCTCACGAGTTTGACTTCTATGTACACTCACGTGGTTCAGTTATTGGACTGATATTGACTTCTGTGTACAGTCACGTGGTTCAATTACACTATGTAACACGATTTTCATTCCTGGCTTCTAAGTGTTATATTTCAGTTGCTTATGTTCTAAGTATGTGAAAAAATGACTTCATTGAAAACAAACTTCGCTTACACTGCAACAGCAAGAAGAAAACTCGTTTTTTACGAAAATAGGAAGAATTTTGTTCATTATCTGCATTATGAATAGCTAAAAACAAAAAATGCACAAGGAACAGACAAACACAGTCGGGAAGCACTCAGCAAGGTTCAGAAATGTGTAGATTTTCTAGATTTACGATTGCACTATGAATCACTCTCTCGAAGTTGCACCCAAATGTAGTCCCTCATCATGTTTCGTTATACTGTCCTTGGTAACGACTGTGTCCGAGGCTAAGGTCAGGGCTGGTATATTCTCCGGACCACAGATCACGAGGATCATAAAATGTGAAGATTTTGCGAAGTTGTTGAACAGGACGGAGAGAACGGCTCGGAGTAATTTCGTTGCAGTTGTTCATGGCTTCCTAGATGATCACAAAGCTGAAAGCTAGGTGGAGTTGGTGCACTCTCATAGCGAATTACGCCAAAATGGGATGCAGAATGTCTCTGAAAGTTCATGTCATTGATTCGCATCTTGAAAAATTCAATGAGCAAGGCGAGCCCTCATCAAGATATATTGGACTTTGAACGTCGTTACGAAGGACAGTGTAACGAAACCATGAAGGGGACAACATTCAGGTGCACTTTGGAGAGAGTGATTCCCATTAAAATCGTAAATCTAGAAAATCTACACATTTCTGAACTTTTTCGAGTGGTTTCCGACTGCGTTTATCTATTCCTTGTGCATTTTTTGTTTTTACCTGATCATAGTGCCAAAAATGAATAAAAATCTTTCTATTTTCGTAAAAAACGGGTTTTCTTCGTGCTGTCGTAGTGTAAGCAATGTTTTGCTTAATGAAGTTAATTTTCACATGCATCAGGCACAAACAATTGAAACATGACACTTAGAAGCCAGGAACAAAAACTGACTTGCTCAAACACCCGATTTTCCAAATTTGATTGTTCTAGTCACAACAGCGAAGTTTTCCTGGGATAACAGCGATTTCCTGTCTGTTCTAGACCTAACGGATTAGGAAAACACAATTTTAGACTGGGAACAGAAAAAAGTGAAAATTTGTTACATAGTGTTATTGGACTGTTATCTCTTACGTACTTCCGATTCTGTGCGCCATGATTCGGAAAATTTCTCGTATACTCATGGTTAACAGCATAGCAGTTCCAACACCATCCCGGTCAGTCCGAAACTCCCCTTCAGTACTGTCCTCCCACCTCAATCGCTAGAACTCTGTGATATTGATAGCTGTTCAGAAATTCCTACCATTCGTTAATATCGTTGTGGAAAAATGCTTCTTTGTTTTTAATAATTTCTGTCAAAATTATCATATCTGTACGCAAGAAATCATTCCAGCCGTATAGCAGCTGCACGACAAGTTTTAACACATTGAATAACTAACTGGGAACATCAAGCTGCCATTACTAAACACTAAATAAACACTTGTGGTTCTCGGTGGTTGAAGCGAGACCAAGATTGTTGAAACCTCTTTATTTGGCTGACGTTTCGGCGATTTTCGCCTTCTTGGGAGTGGACAATTCTACTAGACAAACATTTTCTCATTGAAAAGCTTTTACACGGTAAGTTTGGTGCTCATTAAAGGCAGTGGTCACGATGAAAAACGTTATCGAAAAATCTACGAAAATCAGTTTAGATCAAAAACAGCTCAAAAACTATGAAGGTAGCGCGGTGAAAAACGGGCTAGAATTAGAGTTATTAAGACCCTAAATTTCCAGTTCGTGCACACGTGCACAGAAAGATCACAGTCTCATGCCTAGCAGTCCAAAATCATCGACATTCAGAGGAAGAAATAAATGCAAATTTACCTAATAAAACAGTTGAACAATGAAAGCAAGCACTTCAGTCAACGTTTCTGACTAGATGTGCTCGTAAATCCGGAGGTTCATTGATTGAAATTCGATTTCAAGCCAGCTGATGTTCTTGATGTTAGAGATCATCGATGCCGATGATGTGTGGTATGCTCGTCCACCATCAAAAGACAAGAAAGTTCAGGCTTCAAATTTGGCTCAGAACAGCGTTTTTTTCGCGATTTTTTCTTATAGGTTCTACTACACTATACCCAGAAAAGGGTTTAGAGAGGAAAAGAAGACGAGCTTATTTTAGCGCGACCACTGCCTTTAACACACTGGATGGTGAATCCGAGAATTTTGCGCAGGCTAAAAATAATCAAGCGCGACAAGGCTTCGAACTCGCCTCCTCCATTCCTCACAGACTGCGCTCACGCCCATTGCGACAACCGTTCACGTTGACTGGGGCATGAAATGGTCTTATTTAGCGCACGCTTTCGCCCACCATTTTAATATGCTTCCGCGTACAATCAGACTATAAGACAATTTTTGGTCTAACTATAAGGTTGAGATCGGTGCATCACAGGGTGAACCAGTGACTCATATTTTTTACGTTGTGGTGCGCCTGCGAGTCAGACGCTAAAAACGCCTATAACTCCGTTCGGAGAAACGGAGCTCAGCTAGAAGGATTAATTTAGAAATATTCGTTAAGAATTGACCCGAAATTTCCACTTTCTCCAAGTGACCATCCCTTGTCAGAAGTTGAAGGTAAGTGGCAGCAATCCAATCTGTGAGAACAAGGTGCCATGTGAAGTTTCTCTTCAATTTTTTATTGAAAATTAGGATGAGGATTCTTTGCGGACGCTGTCTCCGGAGTATATCCTCGAAAACTTTCAGCTGATGGGCGTGAGCAGCAAAGCGGTGGATTCTCTTCCATAATCATTGTGGGGAATGACCGATAGAGTGTTCGGCCGTTTTGTGATTTACCATGCATTAGCCTTCATGCTGTCAATGCAAACTCGCTTAAGTGCATTACTACAACACATAAAAACCAAGGGCAAGAACGAGCCACTTGTTGTGTTCGTCATGTGTCAACATTTTTATGATAGAACATTCTAGTTCCTATCCTGTGACATCGAAAATTGCCGTGATTTGTATGAAATCGGCGAAATATGATATATGGATTGTAGTGGAAGCGAACGAAATAGCTCTAGAGGGTGGGAGCTGGCAGCCGCGGCACCTCGACATCTGGAAGTTACCGAATAGAGTCTCAACATGTTGATTGAAAAGATACTGTATTTAATGAAAACTTAGCTTCCTGGTAAAATCGCGGCTTTCAGGCAGCTGGCACACTTTTGCCAGCGTTCCGCTGCTAGCTCTAATTGAGTTGCCCAGCCAGAATGAGCCAGCTGTCGGCCTCGCATTTGCCAAATGCCAGCTGAATGCTAGTTATCCCCTAGCTGTTAGGCAACTGACACATATTCGCCAGCCGTCCTTCGCTGGGATCAAATGATATGCCGTGGGTATGCCAACTGTTGACCTCGTGATTGCCATTGGCCAGCTAAATGCCAGCTATCCCCCAGCTGTTGAGCAAGTGGCGAATTTTCGCCGGCGGTCCGCTGCTTCCAATGTCTGAGTAACATCGCCGTCCTACCAACTTTTTCGAGAGCGTATGCTGCCCTTCAGGCAAAGTAGTTTGGCCGCAAGACAGGGCGTGTCAACTTCGGATTCTCCTTCCCCTGCACGGGAGCTGCGCTGGCTTCATTCAGTAGAACAGAGTACATTGGATTCCTGATCAATCTCCATCTTTTCACTCGTGGCAGTCACAACGACAACAGCGTGCTGGCAAGGTGTCCAGGGGCGGCATGCACGTACGCGGCGGGTTAGGTTGGGGTTAGGCAGAGTTTGGAGCGTCGGCGCGTTTGATGATAGCAGCGCGAGGGCTGAAAGAGGGTTAGGCTAGCACTGAAAAATCGTTCCCTCGCAAACCCTACGTAGGAGGGTGGGGCAGCCGAAACCCCGTTAAGATCCCAACTATTGATTATCTCCAGCACTCGCACAGCAATGATCAAACGCGCCGACGGCCCAAACCCTGCATAACCCCAACCTAACCCGCCGCATACGTGCATGCCGCTCCAGGCCAGCGACGTTTTGAGTTTCTCATTGAACCCATTCTTTTTCTTGCATTTGGCGGCTTCGTTGGGCGCCTGAGTCCACCAAAAGCGCCGAAGGCATTGCTTAGAATAAAATCCCCCAACCATCGATTGAATCCACTATGGTTTCGCAGTCGTACAAATGCATCCCTACACGACGTGGAGCCAAAATCCTCAACTGCGTCATTAGGGATTCGGTCATTGTTGGCCTATCGGCGCAGTCAGCCCGGTCGATAATAACGAAAGACATGAGTGAGGTGGGGTGAAAAAACACTCGATGTGGCTGACATGATCTAAATTCAGAAATGAATGATATCCATGATGTCGTTCCACTGAATTCGTACATATTGAACGCGTCAGCCACGGCTGGCCACACCGTGTGTTTTTGCAACCTCCATCGCCCATGTTTTTCATACGTATCGACCCGGCTTGCGTCGGCGTTTTTTCAACTACCCTGACAGGGGCCTGAAGCCCTTCCTTACAGCTGTCGCACAGCCGCTCACATTCCTTTCATCAGCGTTGCCGCAGTTGGTGGTATACCATCCGACGTTGGTGACGGGTCTATCCTGAAGGTGAATTTCCTGCAAAGCAGCAAACAAGTATGTTGGATATCACTTGACAGCGATTGACAGGTAAGGGTGGCAAAAGCGTGGTTTGTGGCCAGAGACACCGTCAACTGCCCAAGTACAGAATCGAAAGTGTTAGGGACAAGTGGCCTTCGTCTGCAAGACGGCAGCACCTCTTAAAGGCAGTTTTCACGATGATAATAGATTTTCTGCTTTTTCACCTATCTTGAAGACGGTCCCATGCCGATTCCAATGATGTTTTTGGAATCACACAAGACCTTCTAGGAACGGAGTTATGGTTCCTCAAAAAAAATTGAGCTAGGGAAGCATGGTGGAAGAGTTGTCCGAGGCTTGCAACCTCCGTTTTTGCAGCCGATGTATACAAGCTGACGTGAGTAAAGAGAGAAGTTGGGAATAAAGCGAAAAACGGTGCTATTGATTGGAAACCATCGCTCTTCTCACAATCTTGAGCATTCATTTGTTCACGTCGGTGGGCGTGGAAAGTGCATCTGGGGTGTGACGAGCTGACGGGTGTCCAACTTTGGGGCCGTAGGGGACCGCTCCGATCTCATTTTTCTCAGTTTTGTCAACCTTAAGGTTGCACTAGGTCCCGCAGCTGCCGATCTCCACCAAAAAATCAGACATGGTTTCTATCGTGGACCCTGTGTTTAACAATATATGGAATAACTTTTCGCTATATAGCCCTGCACCTATGTGGCTCCCTATGAACACAAGACGTCTTCTGGGTCTAACGCAAGCAAGGGTACATAATAGCAGGTACCAACAGACTTGTGGAAACACCCCCAACCTTGATGAATGTGGTACAGGAGCCTCCATCGTGGCCCATATTAGTGTCCACTAAAAGGGGAACAACATCAAGATAAGTTTAGATGTTTAGGACGTTATGATAATAATAATAATGGTAATTTATTATGTAGTTTGAGACATACGTGAGATAAGAAGAATCAGCAAAGGAAACAAATAATAAGGTTGTAGATAAACCGCAGTGCTAATCCGAGAGAATCCTGGTACTCGCTAAACGCTTAAATTGCCTGAAAAGGTGTGGAATAGGCTGTAGCCCATGCCTTAAGGACACGTATGCAGAACCTGCTCGACAAGTAAAGCTGAACGCTCTAAGGTCCAATCTTGGTTTCTTAAAGGGAATTTTCACTAAATCTCCACGAGTTCGTGAAGGTAAAAGAGTGTAGAATTGCGAAACATCAACTTTCATGATCCTCGATAACATCTCGAACACCATGCACACATCTCTCACTTTTCGGCGCGATTCCAAACCACTCAGTTTCAAGGAGTTGTTTCTTAATCTCGCTCGGGATATCCTCGAATATGTAAAGCCGTAAGTACGAATGAACAGTTCTCTTGTATAATTGTTTTAAACTTTTTCAATCAATGCAATGTCCCCCTTTTTGAACGGACAGAACACTGTTGTTCCAGTTTCGACAATAGGTCTGACATACGTTTTGTATGTCTTTAACAAAATCTGCTCATCTCTTGTGCAAAGGCTTTTGAAAATCTGGAAAATATCGTTAATAGGGATTGTTGTCTAGATGAAGCATGAAGCTCTACCACTGGCCAATTCGAGCTTAGTATTAGCTTTATTTCTATATCTGCAAAAAAAAAACTGGGCAGGCTGATACTTCTAGCACTGTGAGGCTTTATATGATTCTCTTGCGTGTTTTCCAACGGAGTATTTCGAATAATGTGGCAGATGACAAAGGAGTGGGAACCTTATTCTTCGATTAAATGGCCTCTCCGTTATCCCAAAATTAAATTTCGATGGAGGTACGAGTATCCTTTTTGAATTTCTCACTGTAGTTTCGATTTCGTATAGTACCTCTGGGACGATATCTGTTATTTACATAACAACTCTAAGCCGGACCATCTATAGTCTGCAGAAATGGAAGTAGGACATAGTGAGGTGTCGGACTCTTCCTAACATACTGTAGTCTGATTTTGTTATCACTCATTTTTTTCGGAATACCTGAGATTGGTCGGTGAGTTTTTGTTTCGACACTCACATTTTCACCTGCTTTCATTGCTTCCACAGATGTAGTCGTATCTGTGAAAACACAGACACACCGATCTGTCACAGCTTTTTTGGAAAAATGAGTGATACCACTAACAAACTACCGTATGTTAAGACGAGTCCGCAACCTCACCAGGTCCTACTTCCATTGCTGTGGACTATACAATGTCCTGTTTTGGATCTTCAAATTTTTTTTACAGGCGTGTACGGCTCTCGTTGTTAGATATCACAAATAAAGGTCATATGAAAGTACTGTTTACTCAAAGGGCAACACAGAAAAATCTATTCTTAGCACGTGTACGAAATGTACTTACATTATATGCAATAGTTTTGAAAATAATAAGCTTAAGTGAAGGATAATATATTAAAGTAAAAGCCATTTTTTACGCACAGGACAACGCCACTATCCCGTTACGCACAGGACAACGCCACTATCCATGTGAGCCGGTCTTCTTTGGAGTGGTTCCGGAGTAATAATCTTGACCTCCTTAATTTGCCAGCCGTCAGCCCTTTTCTAAATCCCATTGGGAACATGTGGAGAATTATTGTGCGTGATATTTACAAGGTAGGAAAGCTGTGCGACAACGTCAGTGCTCGCAAGTAAGTCATTCTGGTCGCATGGAGTGACATTGACAGGTACGTTCTCAGGCGGCTCAGAGACACCTTCCAGACAGATCGTTCGAACTTATTACACGTAGCAGTGCTGCCACTTCGTACTGACAATGTTTTGTTTTTGTTTGTGTCCTATTGGTTGATAAATTTTAATGTTTTCTGAGTGTTCGTACACATATGTGGCGTACAAAAACTAAACTCTTCTCGATAAATAAGGGTCAGGTAGAGAAGCTGTGGCCACACGATGTATTTTATGATTCTTGGTGTTGCAGAAAACGTAGGAACGTGTTCTGACATCTAAAACCTTGATCTGACAGCTGCTCAGCTTATTTCCGGGGTGTTCGTATTTTTAATACAAAGGTGATAGAGCCCAGAAGGTCCCGACTGGTAGTCCACCTCCTTGAACCACTCAACCAACTTGACTCAGCGGAGTAGCTGAAGGGATCAGTTATACTGAGCTTGCCTTTTTTGCCGTTTAGACCTCATTTCAATGATGTTTCCTACCTTTGTGCAGTTAATAGAAAAAAAAACGAGGCAGCTATGATAGAGAACCTATGGCTGTAATAAAGAAACCGCGGGCGCAGGGAGGGGGCGCAACCCTCCCGTGTCCGGCGTATGGCAGCCCCTTTAATGCCTCCTCTGTAGAAATTTCAATAGTGGCGGCCCCACTTCGTCACATGTGAAAGCAGAGACAAGCATGAGTAGCCTCGCGCAGACGGAAAGGAGACCGCCGGGTAGGAGGCTGCTGTGTCTTAGCTCCACTATCAATGATTTCCGGCGGGCATAGCATACCCGGCCTCAATGATGCGGGTGGACGGGCATAGCTCGCGCGGCCTGCCAGGAAGATATTGATCACTTTCTGAAACGTGAGATCGATGTAGTAAGCAGCCGTCCTTCTCTCCGTTCAGCCACTAAGTGACTAGAAACCCTTTCATCTACCCAAAAGGCAGCCGGAAGCCCTCCTGTCTACCTGAGGGGTACTCAGGAAGGTGAAAAATCGAAAACTCGTCCAACAGCGGGTGTACTTTGAACCTTCAAGGAAGGCTCCTAGAGTTTGATGAATACGGCCCCTGAACAGGCAGCAGCGACTGTTTATCCATACGTGTTCTATTGAATTTTTTGGTCAGTGGAGTTGTTCTGAGAGTTTCATGCTTCAACGTGCCAACATCCCAAGTATTCCACGCGCCAAACGCTATGAATAAACGGTTGCTGCTGTCTGTTCAGCAATACTTTAGTTTATTTATTTATTTATATTTACGTCGCGAGCGACGCGCTTTACAACACATAAATGTACGATGCATCACCCTAAGGGGCTGAGCAGAGTGCCACCGCGGCGCGGTGCGGTCTGATGATGGAGAGCCGTATTGATATATCGCCGCGATCTATCAATACGGCTCTCAATCATCAGGCCGCGCCGCGCCGCGGTGGCACTCTGCTCAACCCCTAACGGACGAACAACTAACATTAACAGAAACAAAGAGAGAACATGGATGAACCTGAACAGGATCGAATGTTGTTTACGAATGTTATTACCTCATTTGATTCTCGTACCGCCATATGCTCTGAGTTTTGCACGGGGATTGAGATTTCAACGTGCTGGCAATCTCGTCAAGTCATTCCCTTGTTAAGAGTACGAGGCCCATCCAACGCGACCAGCGGGGTCGGAACACACAGCAAAGCGATGAATCTCTTCTATTCACAATGCCCTTCATTCAGGATGAGGTGGGCAGCGCTAACAGAAAATGCTTGAGCGGAGTCCTTAGTGGCCATCACTACAAGTAATTTGAAGCAGCAGTTGGTTCGGAATCGTTAATATGATCGTGCATGCATTGCAGCACGTTGCGTTGACTGCCCAGTGGGCAAAGAGGGTGACTGCGCTGTCTAGGACATATTCTACATTATTACATGTAAGAGCTGCGAGGACGGGTTTGTTGGCGAATCAGCTCGTTCCTTACATGTGTGAATAAAGGACTATATAGATCGCACAGAAAGGTCGCAAGTCAGCACTGCAGTGGTTTGCCACAGGGTTAGTTCACACGAAGGAGAAGGTTTTGAGGTGAGAGTGGGGATCCTAGCGTGGGAGGCCCAGACTGGTGTGCGCAAAGCGCTGGAAATATTCTGTATCAATGCCAGAGTGATCAAGGCCGACCGGGGCCGGCATGCACGTACGCGGCGGATTAGGTTGGGGTTAGGCGGGGTTTGGGGCGTCTGCTCGTTTGATCATTGCTGTGCGAGTGCTGGAGATAATCAATAGTTGGGGTCTCAACGGGGTTTCGGCTGCCCCACCCTCCCACGTAGGGTTTGCGAGGGAACGATTCTTCAGTGCTAGCCTAACCCCCTTTTATCCCTCGCGCTGCTATCATCAAACGCGCCGACGCTCCAAACCCTGACTAACCCCAACCTAACCCGCTGCGTACGTGCATGCCGCCCCGGAAGGAAAGCTCAAATATAACACGGGAACTCCAACCCTGCATAAGGGTCAGCTCCTGATTAGGGCACTTTCAGTCACTCTGATACGTCATTCGCCATACTGCTGATCACATCATTGTCTAACGAATTTTAGAAGTCGCTTAGCCCTATATTTTCCTGCCACTTGTTTCAAAAAATTTTCTGAAGTTGTGCAGAAGAGTATCTATTTTTGACCGAATATTTTGGAAGCAGATTTACTTTTTTCTGACTCCGACGAGGGCGAATCTGCTGAAACGCTAGTCGAGTCAGGTTATCATTCCACCTCATGCGTACTACAGACGAACGTAAAAAAGATTGTTGTATAATGATTTGTTTGCACTGAAATTCATATGTGTACAGCGTTCAAGGGTGAAGAAGAGAAGCTCAGGAAAACTGGGGATCGGAGCCCCGTCCGACAGCCGTCGGAGCGGCCGAGGACGTGGGCTCTGACAGCCAAAGTGGGCGGAGTCATTCCCCCTGCTGCTGCCTTCGGTGCCCCTGCAGCTGCGTTCAGTGCCTCTGCTCCGGCACTTTTTAGGTGCCCCTGCTGTCGCTTTTGCTGCTCCTGCTCCAGGCATTACTCTAGAATTCGTTGATCAATGAAGTGGTTGCATGCGCGCTGACATGTTGATAACGCTGCAGGCCGATGGCCTGCGCTCGCACAATATGCAAGTCGAAAGCCAGCGCTGGATTTTTCTGCCGGTGCACCGGCTGTCCGCCAGTCCGATCCATATCTGACGCATTCGGCGGCGCTCCGATCCCTGGTTTGCCTGAGAGAAGGGAAAGACTTATTGCATAACACGATCGACAATCAGGCATCATGTTCGAAGATCTCTTCACGGAGAGTGGTCATCATGATCCAACAGTAATCCGAGTCGGCGAGAGCGGGAAAAGCATGCCTCCGGCTCTCGTTGTGATGTCGACTGCAAGAAGGCTCCGTTGTAGAGCGGTAGCCACTCGCTTCTGCGCCATTCTGCCTGAAAAAAAAGAGACGCATCGCAGTTGAAAATTTCTTGAACAAGCTCCTGCATCCCTACACATAGCCTGTCTTACTCATTTTGGGGCAATTGAAGTGAGGCCTATAGAGTCTATGATGCCGAAATCTCCTTATCGCTGTGATATCCTGCCATGACCGACCGCTGCTAGCTCCCCATGGATCATCAAAGATTCAGATAACGTCTTGTGTTGCTTGTCTTTGGGTTGGTATGTAAACATGTTTTAATTCAGCCAGCCCAACTGTTTCCCTCGTAAACTCTCGTGTGATGGTGTTTTTACGCTAAATCAACCGGCGCACTCAGAGACATAGTGCACCCTCATTCATGCATTTCGTGATTTTGATTTGATTGTGTAGTAGGCGCCTCCTGTAGCTACACGCCCTTGCTGATTTACGTACTCACATCAGTAGCGGTTGGATGGATGGATGAATTAGAACCGCGTCATAGTTCTTCCTTCCAATGACAGTCTGTCTCTTCACTCTAGTTCGCTCTCGTACAGCGACTGTGAATGAAAGGCCTGAGACAACTCGTCCAATAAGTTTAGGCCTCCAAAATATATTCGTTTTCGGGAAGCTATGACTCCATTTGTAGGGAGGCCTGAGCGATTTCGGAGGTACCATTGTGATCAGCGTGTGATTTTCTCCGCATAGGATTAAACTTCGACTTATTCTTCCTAGCGTTTGTCCAACTTTGACGTAGGGTGGCTGGTTCTTGTCCTCCACTTATTTCTGTCACCTGCGTGCTTCAGAGTAAGTCGTGCCTTAGAAATGCGTTTTCGGTCTACCTCGCGGCCTAACACCAGCCACCTCCAAGCTGAGCGCAGTTTTGAACACGGAACTAGCGTCTTTCCGTTGAACACATCCAAACCATCTCAGCCGAGCTTCCTTCATCTTTACATCTATTGGTGCAACTCCGAAGATGGCGCGCACAGTATCGTTCGTGACCCGATCCCTTCAACTGATACCCAATGACCATCTGAGCATTCTCATCTCCATGGTGTGCAGTGACTATTCGACACGCCTTGTAAATTGTTGACTTGAGACGGTGTGAAATATTCTGCTTTCCACTTCATCTAAGCGGCTGTTACGCGCCCTTGAGCTTCCGATGAAATATCGCCTGTCAAGGTGATTTTATAGCCGAGATATTTGAAGCAGTTCACTTTCTTCAGGTCGGTGCCATCAATCTTGATTTATCCGTCATCCACTTGCGCGCAACATTCCATGTATTGTGTCTCCGCGATGATGAGCCGCAATCCGAAACCTTTCAAGCGATTCTTCCAGAGCTCCAGTTGAATTTTGAACTCTTCCCTCGTCTCGAATGCCAACATAAAAAAGTTAGCGTAGAGAAGCGACCACGGGTGCGGTTTCTGTATATCCCGTGTAGTTGCGTTCATGCAGATTATGAACAGCAATAGTGACAGGGCAGACCCTTGATGGACTTCAGCACCAAAAGGGAAGGGCTCACTTGCTCCTGCTGAGCATCTGAGCACAGCACAGCCGAGTGGACTGATACGAAAGATTGATTTTGATGAAGGGGCCGTAGTGGTTTTTGGATATTCTATCTGATTTTGATGAAGGGGCCGTAGTGGTTTTTGGGCTTTCTATCTTCCGCCTCGGCAGTACAACCTCTTGGAAGCATTTGCTTCTAAACTTACTCCTCGTGGTCGTATGACAGAACGAGAGAGGTCACCACCATGAGCTTCGATCGCGGGAAAACGATATTATCAAAAGTTATGCTATGGCTTGCACAGTTCGTGGGGAAAAAAGTTTCAGGTATCTAGTTGAGTCACCCTCCAGATTATCGCATGTTCCTGAAGTTTCACGTTCCACTCTTTCAGCTGCCACATGGGAAAGTGCAGGTTTCTGAGACAGGATTACCAAAATAGGTACTATCATACTAAAGAGTCTTCAGCGCTTTGCAACAAGGTGGGGTCCGTGGGGGGGGGGGAGGAGCTGTTTATGGTGTTCTTTCTTCCCGGGTTTTCTTAAACGCTGTCTTAAAAGGCACCGTTCTGTGGAAGGCCATTAACGATTTCAAACTGTTTATTCTTCCGCTTCTCGTCTTCAGATGAATCTTCAGAGGTAAGATCGCATTTAGGGAGAGGTAAGATCGCATTTAGCGTCAACATGTTAGCGGTCATAATTTTTCAAACGTTTGAGAACTACAAGTCAGAAACGATCAGAGCATCCACTCTGCATCTTATCATGTTAACAACAAGTAAAAAAGCCTAGCAATAGAAGTTTGCACTCACCGAATTGTCCCCTATGGCCTCACCAGGCTTCGGGGGCAGGACCACCATCTTCTCGCATCTCTCCATGTCTATTTCATTTGGATAAATACATCCGTATAGTAACGCGCATGTGTCTATATCATCGATATCGAATGACACAGGGTAAAGTTCGATTTAACACAATAGAGAGGGCAACGGGTTTTCAAGTTAGAAAATGCATTTCTCTATTATAATGTGATACGCACACCTGACAAACACAACAAATGATCCTTGTTGCTCATTGTGCTCATGTGAACCAAATAGTCCTCTGAATGGTAGGTTGTTTTTTATGATGACTCAAATTATGACCGTGCGCTCGATCACTTGTAAAATTGAATTAGAGAGACGACATCCCATCTTGAGGCAGGCTTCAGTCTCGGCGAGCCAGACGTAGAGGTAAGCAGCGAAGAAGGTCAATTATTTCGACCTATCGTTGTCACCAGCGATGCTTTGAACTGGCTCACTCTTCTGCTGGCTGAATACACGTTCTTGTGCTTTTAGAAATAATGCATTAGAGTTCACGTAAATCGTTGGCTTCGACAACAATACGCAGCCTGCGCTAAAGAAAGTGCTCACGATATTTTCTTACCCGGTTTTTCCACCTAAAGAGAAGTATACTAAACGTTTGCGACGTCTGCAAAAACGATTTATATTGTTATTATCTATTGAGCCTCTACAGTAAGACTTCTAAGAGCATCCCGTCCCGAGCTAATGTTCCCAAGAAGGCATAGGTGTTTTTGAAACTTCGTAAGAGATGTATTGAGGTAGTTGGAAGAGACGAGAGAAAACGGTGGATAAACAGTCTTTTCAGAATTATTTCAGCCTCGAGATGGGATGCAGCTGTCGAAATTGCAAAAGTCAACCTATTCACCAAAGTTTGTCCGTCTTCACGTATTTATAAATATCTAGCGCCTTCTTTGTGACGCACCGCGGAAATCGTCGTCCAGAGAGAGCCGCGAATGCCATGAGTGCGGCTACTCGGTCGAGTGGCATCAATAGGTGAATCCAATTGCCGTAGGAATATCGCTATTTTGCCGAGCTGGTCGTGCAGCGGAAACTAAGATTTCATGTTATTGTCAGATAGTTTTTCCAGCACACCGTCCATGAAAACACCAACCTGACGGAGCAGCCAAACCGTAGCATACCGGAACAAAGATAGACAGCTCGGAAAGTCACTTCAGCTACGGCCCGATTTGACCCTTCTAGTCAAACATAAGCATCTGCAAGTCTTCTCTACGGGCGGCATGCCTAAACGGGGGCGGCATGCACGTACGCAGCGGATTATGCTGGGGTTAGGCAGGGTCTGGGGCGTCTGCGCGTTTGATGATAACAGCGCGAGGGCTGAAAGGGGGTTACGCTAGCACTGAAAAATCGTTCCCTCGCAAACTCTAAATAGGGGGCGGCATGCACGTTCGCGGCGGGTTAGGTTGGGGTTAGGCAGGGTTTGGAGCGTCGGCGCGTTTGACGACAGCGCAAGGGCTGTAAGGGGGTTAGGCTAGCACTGAAAAATCGTTTCCTCGCAAACCCTACCTAGTAGGCTGGGGCAGCCGAAACCCCGTTGAGACCCCAACTACTGATTATCTCTAGCACTCGCACAGCAATCATGAAACGCGCCGACGCCCCAAACCCTGCCTAACCCCAACCTAACCCGCCGCGCACGTGCATGCCGCCCAGGAGGGTGGGGCAGCCGAAACCCCGTTGAGACACCAACTATTGATTTTCTCCAGCACTCGCACAGCAATTATCAAACGCGCCCACGCCCCAAACCCTGCCTTCCCCCAACCTAACCTGCCGCGTACGTGCATGCCGCCCCGGGAGTGTTACGAAGCGGTTGGGTAGGGGTTAGGGCGCCGAAGCCTTTCATGATTGCCCTGCGAAAGCTGGAGATAATCAATAATTGGTGTCTCAGCGTGGTCTCGGCTGCCCCAATCTCCTAGGTAGGGTTTCCGAGGAAATGGCTTCTCAGTGCTACCCCAACCCCTTTTCAGCCTACGCACTATACGCGTCGACGCCCCAAAACCTGCCCCAACCGCTTCTCAACACCAGGGTTCGGCGTGAGGTGTGATGTATCACGGAGGGGGGGGGTCGGACCCGTCGAAATTCGGTGGGATGGGGGGTCGGAACTTCGGTCAACCAAGAACCAAGATGGACTTCTCTCAGGGCGGCGGGGGGGGTTGAGAGGGGGCCTCCTGAACAGGCAGCAGCGACCGTTTATCCACATCGTTTATCAAGCAGAATACGCATGAAGTTGGTACGTTGATACATGATAAAACTCGTAGAACGCCTCCACTGGCAAAACAGTGTGGTGAAACACGTATGGATAAACAGTCGCTGCTGCCTGTTTAGGTTTTCTCGGTTGAGAGCCATACCGTTAGTATAAAAAATTACGGCGAAATTAGATCACAATAAGAGGTCAAAATGAAACTGGAGATCATTCTGAGAGAGCGAAATGAGTCAGGAGATCGAAAAGGAAACTGAATAGTGAGAAACAACTGCGAAAAAACAAAAAGAAGAGCTTACAATTCACTGGTGATGAAGCGTGCAAGGCAATAGACGACAGTAGCATGGCCATCGTTAATGAGTCTGACATGAAGAAGGAGTCGTTGCCAGGTGAAGTGTGTCACCAAAGCGCTCCTGAATATGTCAGCAGCAAAGGTGTTGAGTACTCGCTGTCACCGAGGTCATTACAAACGAGCGGACTATCCTGTCAACGAAATGACACAGATGTTCTGAAATTTCGTAGTCGAAGATGCATTTTTAGGCGATTTAGGATTCACGGGCTCGAACCCGCTAAAGGTAGAAAATTGCGCAATTCTGAGAAATAATGGATAGTTGACTGTTTGAGAAGAGCATTGTTCACTGTTGTATCTCTTGCAATTCACTCCACGAAACTGACTCGTGCCCAAGGTGCGATATCGCCTGAAGCATAGGATTTATGCCCTGAGGGCACATAGGTGCAGTTTCAGGCATGAAAACCACATTTAGTAATTGGCTATCCGGATGTGAAAATGCACCCGAAATTTCATGAACGCAGCTTCAAGCCCAAGAGCGCTACATTAGAAGGGTGGAGCCTGTTTTCAAGCCCTGAGGGCACATAGGTGCGGTTTAAGGCATGAGATCCACATCTAGTAATTGGCTATACGGATGTGAAAATGCACTCAAAATTTCATGGCCACGGCTTTAAGCCGAACAGCGCTATATAGGGTGGGCGGAACCTGTTTTCATGCCGTGAGGGCACATAGGTGCCGTTTCGGGCAAGAAAACCACATATAACAATTGGCTATCCGGATGTGAAAACGCACCCAAAACTTCATGTACGCAGCTTCAAGCCCAACACCGCTACATAGGATGGGGTTCATGAAAAAACGGATAGCTGCGAAATATTTACAAGTATTTAACAAAAATTTGAATTAGGGAGTTTCGCGTTGCTACAACGTGCGGAAAACCTAGTCACGGACCCAAGTAATTGATTTCGTTCTTCTAACCGGTTAAAAACGGTTTTTGAAAATCCATTTTTAGGTGTGATACAATCGATTGTATCACACCTGGAAATGGGTTTTTGAAGACCGTTCTAAACGGGTAAATAATGAAATCGATTACTCGGGTCCGTGACTAGGTTTTCCGCACGTTGTAGCAACTCGAAACTCCCTAATTTAAATTTCGTTTAATACTTGTAAATACTTCACAGCTATCGATTTTTTCATAGACCCCACCCTATGTAGCGCTGTTCGGCTTTAAGCTGTTGTAATGAAATTTTGGCTGCGTTTTCACATCTAGATAGCCAATTACTATACGTGGTTTTCATGCCCGAATTCGCACCTATGTGCCCTCAGGGCATGGAAACAGGCTCCGCCCCTTCTTCGTCTTTGCAGCCACTGAGAGTATTCTGTCATAGGTTCAGAAAATCAACCACTAGCGTAGGGATCGTCCACAGATCCATTGTCGCTAGTGTAGTCGGTCTCTTCGGGCAATTGAACAGGTGCGCAGTAGTATGCCCTTGACTACCGCAATCAGGACACTCGTCAGGTTTGCTGTTATCAATCTTATGCAAATATGACATAAGCATGGGAGAGTGTCCACAGCGTAACGATGCAAGGGTGCACCTGGCATGCCTGCCAAGTTCCATCTTTGTCTCGCTGACCTTCGGAGGTGCGACTCCCAGGATGGAGTTTATGGCAACCCTGCTCTAGTGTTCCTTCACGAATCGGGTATGCTCCGCGCGCAAGAGACGGAGGCGCTCCTATTGTGCTTCGGTCCATCTCTGCACATCTACTTTCGACGGAGCATCGGCGAAAGGCTTTCTGATACATCTCTCTCTCACCGGGTTTGGTACTCTTCGCGATGGATGATTCGGCTGCTTCACGATGTTAATGTACATTCGTTGCGCCTGGAGTTGGCAGTGGTCTTTAACAGGCAACATGCGAGCTTCGGCGTGTAGGTGCTCAATTAGAGAGCTTTTAGAATAGCCAGTTGCAATTCGCAGAGCACAATTTTGGACGCGCTGCAGCTTGGACCAAGAGGTGTCCGACACGATGTGCTGCCAGACTGGCGCAGCATAATCCAAGGCGGGTTGCACAATAGCCTTATACGTGGTCAGGATCGTTTCTTTATTGCATCCCCAGGACGTTCCACCGAGAGCACGCAAGACGTTGAGTCTTGTTTTCACTGTGGCTTGCTTCTGCTCAGTGTTCTTATGGAACTTCAACGAGGGATCCAACACGAGTCCAAGTAGTCTGGGGAATCAGGTGGCCTGCAATTGAGTTTTGTCCCACTTCACCATAGGATGGGCACTGTGCTCTGCATTAACAGTGGAAAAGACGGTGACGGATGGTTTGGAGGCAGAGACTGTGAGCATTTTGCGATCGAAGAAACATTTCAACTCGATCAAGTAGTCATTGATCTTACTGGCGGCTACCTTAATGTCGCGATCTCGGCAAAGAATAATAATATCATCCGCGTGCGTGCAACGACCTTGAAGTGTCCTGAGGGGAGCGGGCAGATCTTCTAGATATAAGCTAGAAAATTTGCAGGCGATAAAGCTCCTCCTTGAGGGACACCAGCGGCGATGGGGATGCTATTGGGAACATGTCCCTAGAATAGCACATTTGCTCCGACGATCGCTTTAGTGAAGACAGTTATCCACCGTTTTACCTGCCATGGCTTAATGGGATAGACTGGCAACAGGCTCCTCTGATAGTAGGCCAAGATTGACGGTGTCAAATGCCTTTTCCTGTTAAGTCGAGGGCCACACCAACAGTACGTTGGGGTTTCATGGCATTGAAGCCGTCCAGAACATAGCTCACAATTTCCAACAAGGCCGTAGTGGGGGAATGTAATTTACGGAAACCATGCTGATGCTGCTGCTTGATGTTGTGTGCTCCGCCCCTCCTATGTAGCGCTGTTCGGCCTAAAGCTGTGGTCATGAAATTTTGGCTGCGTTTTCACATCCGGATAGCCAATTACTATACGTGGTTTTCATGCCCGAATTCGCACCGATGTGCCCTCAGGGCATGAAAACAGGCTCCGCCCCTCCTATGTAGCGCTGTTCGGCTTAAAGCTGTGGTCATGAAATTTTGGCTGCGTTTTCAAATCCGGATAGCCAATAACTATACGTGGTTTTCATGCCCGAGACCGCACCATTGTGTCCTCAGGGCACTTATCAATGTTCAGCCATTGAACAAACATTTGGTGTAATTTCCACAGGAGAGTTGTTTTGTCTGCTTTCGTGGAAACATATATTTATTGCATTACTAGGATTAATTTATACAATCGATGCGTCAATGTAGTCTTGATCTAAAAATTCGTTCACTATAGAAATATGCGAAGTGAGGACCTCCCCCCGCGGTCGTCGCCATCACTTGTTCCCAAAGGGGGGGGGGCTGAGCAAATCGCTTGACTTGGGTGGATGGGTCGGACCAATGTTGGGTTGTATCACACCTCGCGCCGTAGCCTGCTCAACACTCGCGTCCGTGCACGCCGCCCCATAAACAGACTTGTGACATATTTTCGGACATCACATATAGGCCGGATTCGCTAAGGGTTTCAGCGCGAAGGACGCAGTTAGAAAACATAGGTATTTCTGTGCTACATTCTATGGTACCTTAGATCATATGAATGACTAAATTGACCTGGAGCGCCGAGAGCATTTCCATAGTGCATCTCACCATCGTCGAGTTCGAGAAGTTGTCAATCGAATAATCCGATTACTTCACTGCTATCGAATAGTACTTTGATCTTTTCTAAGAAGAACATGTTTTTCGAGGTCTTAACAACCAAGTGTGTCGCGCTCTCAAATCATGAAAGCCGCTGCTCATTTCAACCACTTTACGAGTCGAATACTGTTCATTAGAATCTACAAGCGCAATCTTTGAGAAACAGTCCAGTGACATAATTCCGGTCATGTCATTCGTGACCTATACAGAATCACCAATATAGAGATCATCAAATTTTTATAGGTAAGGTGGGATTTCTCTACCACAATTCGTACAGCTAATGCTTAAGCACTGCAGAGACGTCAAGGCAGATGTCAATATATGTAAGGTGCGTCCGAATGAGAATGGCGGCCCATGCGGCCGGCGTGCTTGGCAGGCGGCCGTCGCGTTCGGCGCTCTTGGACCAATATGCAAAACGTCCCCACCGCCATCGACTACGAACGGGGCAGGTACCGGCTGGCAGCAAGCGCTGAGCCGATCAATCAACCCTGCAGACGGTGGGAGAGTGGATGGCCGTCGTTGAAATCCAATACTCGTCCGAGGGCGGCACATGCGACGGCCGCCTGCCGTTAGCTTGCACGCCGGGCCGCCTGGGCCGCACCATTCCTCCATTCAGCAGGCACACTTTAGGTGTGCTCTGCGAAGGAATCGATTACGCTCACAAATGCACTTGAAGGATAATCTGAGTCCGTAGTAAACTTCCAGTTAGCCTGATTGAATCACGCGGACTGTTGAATTGGCAGTTACGGGCGCATGAACGACATTGCGGATACGCACGTTGAAGGCGATATGCCAGATCAAGGTCACTGGCGCAATACCTGACGGGGGTCTGATAAGTCGGATGGACTACATAAAAATATCCTGAAAGCAAATCCAGCACTCACTAACTTTCAACCCAGAGTCGCAACTTGCGGAACTTCAGATGGATGAGCATTTGACGGAAAAAGATCCAAAAGTTTCAGAACCCAAAGACCTGGACCAAACCTGATCCTTGGTGATGGCAACTTCAAACAAGTGATTAAGAGGAATGGATCGCGTAGTGAGCTTGGAAAGGGCTTATATCTCACGAATGAGCCAGAGTCAAATCATCAAGCCGTGTATAGGACAATTTTATTGTAAATAAATGTGTGCAGAGCATATAAACTCGTTCCGGTTTTTCTATTTTTCGTTGTAGCGAAAGGCCCGTAGAGAAAGCCGGACATATATTATTGTCACTCTATACATCTCCACAACTCTTCGGAGAATTTTCTTCAGGACGCCTCCTACCCCGGAAAGCCGACTCGAGACTTGATACTTCAGAAAAAAAAACTTGATGCTCATGTACAAGTAGGCGCTCTGGCTTTTCGGCTTGAACGTCCCACACCCGGCAATATTTATTTAATACCCTAGAATATCATGTGTTTCTAAAGCGTCACATTTCATTCTGGTAATTACTGGATGGGGCAAAACAACAGACTTTTGAAACAAGATTGCCAAAATACAATCATAGTAACTGGTTTTCAGCGCTTTAACCACATTGGAGATTCCGTGAGGTGCTGTACATGCCGTTATCTCGATCCTGTTGTTGCTACATGCTGTCTTCAAAAAGATCGTTTTCTAGAACGGGCAAGGGGCTCTACACACCCAGAGAGAAGTCGTGTCACCTGTTGCAGGTCTAAATTCACTCGGAACCACTTTGCTCGAACTGGGTAAGGTGACGTTTGAAACTGCAGAAGCGGAGCGACTTCTCCCTTTGTGTGTAGAGAGCCTCTATCCCCAGTAGAACCAATTAACGGTTTTGCATAGGTTATTCAGATAAATGTTATACCTTCTCAAAATTCGAGAGACCAGAGCTCCCTTTCTTCGCCCCTCTCCATGCCTGACTTGTTTAAACTAAAACATTCGTTTAGTAACGCAGGTGGGTCTATATCAAAATCGATGTCAAATAACATAGGGAAATTTCGATATCACACAATAGAGAGGGCAAGTGTTTTTCAAGTTCTAAAGTACATTTTTCTATCATAACGTTTTCAACGCACGTGACAAAAACAACAGTTGGGCCCTAGTTGCCCTTTGTGCTTATGTTGGCCAGATAGTCCTCTAAATGGCAGGTTGTTTTTTTTTATAATGACTCAGAATATGGCAGTACACTCGATGATGTGGGAAGCTAATAAGAAAAATAAGAAAAACAGGAACCTTTTGTGAGACACACTCCATACTTTATGAGCTCTGCGTAGAGGAAAGCAGCGAAGAAGTCGAACATTTGAAACTAGCATTTTCAGCAGTGATGCCTTTAACTGGCTCACTGTTTCGGTGCCTAAACGCATTATCTTATGTTCTCGGAGAACTACATCAGAATTCGAGATGAATTACTGGGTTTTTTAGCAATACTCAGCCCGCATCAAGGTGAGTGCTTACTATGATTTAAGTCCCCGATTTTCCCTTTTGAAGTAAACAAAGCGTTTGACGCATGTTGAAGCTTCGTAGCATCTCGTCCCGAATTGATAATGCCAACAAGTCATAAGCGTTCTGGAAGCTCTGCGAAAAGATAAGGTTAATCGCCGCTCATCAGGCAATATTAGGGTGTTTTGAGAGAAAGTTTAGATCTGGTCATAAGCTTGTATGTGGGATCTATTACGCTGTGGGAGTGCTAAAGATAAATTCTGTGAATAGTATTTCTGAGGTTTATTTTGGGCTACGGTTGGTACTATGTCATTTAAAAGGCGAAACCTACCTTAATTATTTTCCCCAAAAATCGACAAATAGCCATCGAATTAGTATTCACGGAACCGATCAATACTACCACAGAAATTCTGAGCCAAATCCGAAACTTTGACAAAACTACTGTGTAACCACCGTAATCTACCGTAATCTGTTGAAAAATCCATTACCGAACTTCAGACTCGTTCTGAGCACTTCAAGTAATTCATAGAGAAAGAACTTGTTCCACGTTTATTGCAGCATTCCGGGAATTTTCGAAAGTCGCGCTTTGCTCTTGAATACCTCTCCTCGATGGAAAGTTTCGATTGGATTCAAGGCATAGTACGCCTTCAGAGCCATTTAGGGTTCTTCGAGTTTGATAAGTTGGTTAGGCTTGTCTATGAAAAGAAACAGTTTGTTATAACGAAGATGCAATATCCACCCTCAAGCTCCGTGAAAAGCGCGTCCCCCCCCCTCCATCATAACTGTGAAACTTGTGGTTTTGGAGGCAAGAAATATTGCTAAAAATGTCTCATCAAAATCTACAAGATGGTGTCGGAATTTTATTGATATCTTAAACTTTGACTCACTTGACTTAATCGGTTGGCTTTCGCCTGACGCGGTCATTCCGCATCTTCACCGAGTGCGTCCTAGTAGTCAGCCGTGTCCATTTTTCACGGTGTTCAGCCACAATTTGGACACATTCCATCCAGCTGTCACTATTCCATTTCATCCAGCTGTCACTATTCCATTTCATCCAGCTGTCACTATTCCATTTCCTGTGAAACGAAACATCGCGCCTAAACTGTCTTTCAATGCCGACTGACTTCAAATCCTCTTTAACCACAACCGTCCAGAACTTTCCCCTACGCCCAGGTGGCCGTTTACCGTCAGGATTTGAAAGCATTCCTAAAGCGTGTTGTGCAAAAGACGATCCGGCGTTCTTCTTAGTATATGCCCGAGCAGTCGAAGTCGACTTTCCATTGCTGCTAGAGATGGCGTTGGGAGATGCTGGCACCTCCCTCGTGTCAAGCGTTGATGTACTGCGTCGATTTCCTTGTAAAGCTTTTCGTTATAAGCAAACTGACGGCACGGCCAGAAATATTCAAGAAAACGCCTGAAAAAGCTTCCTCTCCGTGCAATTCAACCTTTCAATCTGCGTACTTGCTGAGTGCTGCCCGTCTCCGATCCGTACCTGCATCCATGATAGGGCGAATGGCGGATAGATAGACTAGCTGCAACTTGACTTCCTTCGCGATGGTGGTAGACCACAAACACTTGGTTAGAGAATTAAATGCAGACGTAGCTTTCGCACATCGTTGTCCGAATCATCCGCTGCATAAGCTACCATCGTTCTTCAGCCAAACAGACCCAAACATAACAGAAATCATCCACCAGGTTCGATACGTTTGTCCGTCACACAAACTCCCGTTGAAGAAGCCTCTGAGAGACCCGCATCTGCACTTGCATTCAAAGTCAGGACCCGAAGGGCCGAAAGTCCGCATAGAGCTGCGGCATACTTCGAAACGAGGTTCACAATCCTTTGCAGTTTTGCGTAGTTTTCAGCGAATAACACAATGTCGTCGGCGTACTCCAGGTCGACAAGGGAGCGTCCGGATGGTGTTAGGAAAAAAAACTTAAACTATACCTTAATTATAGGTATGTTGCTCTTTCCATAACACATTTTGACCCGTCAAGACTCACGCGCATTAATTTTTTGAGCAACATACCTATAAAAAGGTATAGTTTGAGATATCAATGAATTTTTAACACCGTCTTGTAGATCTTGATGAGACGGTTCCAGCAATATCCTTCCGACCCCCGAAAACCCAAATCTAAAAGAGATATTTCAAAGGGACGGAGAAAACGCGAAAACGTGGTTTATTTTGCTGATTCGAAAAGTTCGGGGGTGAGTATTGTATATGAGGTGAATTGTGTCAAATTTCGTCAGAAGAGACCACCTCTCCATCATGCCCCCCAACAGGGCCGGTCGATCGACTGAGTCCCGACCGGTAATCTTCCCACTTCGGAAAGAAATCCTCCAAGTTGCGTACTGCAAGTTGCGCAATGATTGACTTTGAAATGTAACTTTTCCTGAATTCTGAAGAACAACACCAGAAACGTAGAGAAACAGTATGTTATTCCCCCCTCCCCCACCGAAACATTTTCAATACCCCTAAACCTGTATAATAGATGAACGTGGAAATAACAAGAAAAAATTCGAAAATTTCAAAAAAGGAACTATATGAGAAAAATCAGCGTGTATTCATAGTGAAGACTTAAAGGCACCGTTCACGATAATTTTCATTCTCAGAATTTTCATGACAAACGCTTCTCGTGGCTCTCAGAAGCAGAACAGTGTCGAAGAAACGGGACGAAAAGCTACCCAGGAGCCGCGATACGGCTTAGAAAAGTGGGCAAACCACGCCGCTTTGGGCAAGTCTGGCCCCTTTCCGCTCCTCGACGCGAACTAGGTAACACTTGAGATCGTGAGATGAGCGAGGGTTCCCGATCAAAAGCCCCGTTCTTCCTTCATTCTGAACTTCTCTCTTCACTCAGGTCAGCTCGCATACATTGGCTGCAAAACACGGAAGTTACGAGCCTCGGACAACTCATCCACTATGCTTCTCTAGCTCAATTTTTGAGGGACTATAACGCCGTTCCTGGAAGGTCTTGCACGATTCCAGAGACATAATAGGAATTAGAATAGGCCCTTTTTTAAGATAGGCGAAAAAACAGAAAAGGGACTTTTATCGTGAACACTGCCTTTAAGGTTTATCGATAACAAGGTACACACCCTTGCCTCTTGGCGGCGTATTTCTACGCGTGCCTCGCGGTGTGTTCACTATTTGATCGGACGTTGGGTTATAGATGATGACGCGGAAAAATTCGACCACCAAACAAGTTTAGGAGCACTCTTTGGAGAACTCTCAAGAAAAAGCATCCTCTTTATCCAGCCCCCCCCCCTCTGACCTCAAAAATTTCTCCGTAATCGCGCGCTTACAACTCAAGCACATGCCTTTGGGTAGTTTTTCAAGCTTCTTCTAGAAATACGACCCTTGAAGAAGCTCGGTCATCTCAAATCACCTTCTGCCCAAGACATATGGTTTCGCCGGCGCTTGGCGCAGTGCTAATTTGGTCCCACACACCTTCTCCGGCGCTTGGTGCACTCACACTTGAGTCCCAGACACTTTCCGCAGCACTTGGCGCACTCAATGTTGGGTCCCACACACTTTCCCTGTGCCTGGCTTACTCTCAGCTGGGTCCCGCGCAATTACTCCGGCGCTTTTCGCCCACCTATTCAGATTCCGCACATTCTGCGATCACCAGTCAACTCTTAGGCGTATATTACCATATTATGTATGATGTCGGTGTAGGGGTTGGATTCACCGTCTTTGACGTTCCCGATGCTCTTTTTCGAAGTTAGGGAGAAAATTCCAACTTTGGCGTCGATTATGGTGCAATTTACTGCATGCTTTGTGGAAATACCGCACGGAACCGCACAATCACCTTTTCCCGGTGCCGTGGTGTGTAGCTTCTCACAAGGGAACCACAATAAGTCATAGTGACCATTCCAAATGAAATGTACTTCTCTAGAACCATTTTTGAACGAAAAGTACGAATATGCACATTGCAGCTGCCTAGACCCACTCTGAAAAAGTTATGAGCGTTTCTTTTAAGCTTCGCGGCAAGGTAAGGGTACCCCCATGGAATTTTTAGGGTGTTTTTGAATTTTTCTCCTGATTTTGCTAAAACATGTATGTAGGGGTAATCTGGGGTGCTGAACACGAATCTGGGGTTCGCTTGCCCAAATTTTAAGGTTTACTGAAGGTTACGGTAGGTAACATGCCATTTAAGAGGCAAAACCTACTTCAATATCCCGATAATCGACAAATGGACATCAAATTCGTATTCAGCACCCCAAATAACCCCCACATGAAAACTTTGAGACAAATCTGAGACTTTGACCAAACTACCGTATACCCACCGTAATCTGCCGTAAGCTGCCAAAATCGATAAACCGACATCAGATTCGTGTTCAGCACTCCAAATAACCCCCAAAAGAACGATTTGAGCCACATCTGTCGCCACATTCCGGAAATCGTCAGCAGTCGCGATTTGCCATCAAATTCTCCCCAGATGTGAATCTGTGAACGAATACAGTCAAAAACTTCGGAAAATCGATGAATGAACCTCAGATTCGTGATCAGCACCCCAAATAACCCCCAGAGCGAATTTTTAGTCAAATCTGGAATATTTTTTTAAAACGCTTCGAGAGCCCTCTAATTGGTATAAATAAACGCCGGAACGAAAATCCGTACAAGTCCAAAACGCTGTTAGTCTGCGCAAAGTTTGCAAAAAGTTCTTTCAACTTAACTTTACTTAGTGGGGTAGTCTTGGGCGCTGAACACGATCATGAGGTCCGTTCCCAGATTTTCTTAAAAATAATGCGCTTTTTGGAGGGTACAATAAGCACGAAAATCACGCGGGTCTAGGCAGCTGCGATGGGCATATTCGGACTTTCCGTCCGAAAATGGTTCTAGAAAAGTACATTTCATTTGGAACGGTCACTATGACATATTGTGGTTCCCTTGTCAGAACCAGCAGCTGGACATGGGAGTGCTCGCAGTTTTACTATAAATGCCCGAGAGATTCTAACAATGCGATCCGTTTTAGCAGACTTGGCAGCCGCTCTGTATACTCTACTTCTTACGACACACATTCAAAGATGGATTCACGAGAAAGCGACGAAAAGCGCACTTGAATTCCCTAAATAAGCTGCATATTTTCTGACCTTGACTATTTGTCCGGTAGGATGAAAGAGTTATCGCTTCTGTCCTGCCGGACAACTAGTCAAGGTCAGAGTCAAAGACCGATGAAAAATGGAGTCTTCTGAGAGTTGAAGATAATATTATTAACCGAATTTGAGAAGAGGACTTTGGTCTCGTAACGGATTCCTGTGCACAGTGCGGATATTGCAGTGTTTAGTTATCGATAACTGGGCGGCTAAAAATAGGTTCATTCTTGCACAACCAGAACGTCGGCCCAAAAACCACACTTTTCTGGTTTTTTGTTCTTAATCCAATGTTTGAACAAAATCGAAAGACCTGGCGAAGTTTTATTCTTCATTGTTTCGCATTCATAAGACAGTAGCTCTGTGTGGTCTGGAGAGGCGTTTTTTCCGGTCGATCATCCAGCAAGAGGAACAGAAGCGTCACGAGAGGCTCCGATAGGCCGAGGAATCAAAATACCACATTCTCTGATTCTAGAGATTCTCGCTTTTAAACGTGTGTTCTGAGAGCTTCCTATTCTTGCAGAGTTACCGACAATAGAAAGGAAAGAAGGATTTTCTAACTCGCGAGGAGTTCGAGGAGATAAACTGTATCAGACGTTTAATTGTCGGTCGTTTTTTGCATTACATACATGACACACAAAGATGAACATGAAAAAAAATGAATGCTTCAGGATTTTCAAACGCGAGTTTTCTCCGAAACGTGTGTGTTTTATGTGGGCTATTTGCTGTATATCACAACCTCGTAGGCTTAAATGCGCAAAATGGTGAGTGGCGAAAAATCCGGAAACACTTTTTCGTTCCCAC
This sequence comes from Aplectana chamaeleonis, assembly GCA_029168955.1. NCBI lineage: Eukaryota > Metazoa > Nematoda > Chromadorea > Rhabditida > Cosmocercidae > Aplectana > Aplectana chamaeleonis. The sequence continues at coordinate 4,748 of JAPDOI010000116.1, read as the reverse complement.
GCTACTCTTAAGGGCAGCTCACAAGCTTGAAAAGTGGTTGAGATAGGGAAATAATGGGGTCGTGCGACTCCTACTGGAACGCTTACGCTGTTGAAGCGGCGAAAACGAAATGACCGTAGTTGGTCCCTCTTGAGCCAGCAAGACATGCAAAGCTGCCTTCAAATGCAGTGCTCACGATGATCATCCTCGGTGATTTTCCGCAGTGAAATGATAGGTGGAGAGAATCCGAGATTCTCAGTGACGAAAGAACGGTAGAAAACAAGCCAGGAAAGGCAGAACAATAGCTGCAAACAAGCGATTTAAAGACATCGAAGCGCATCATATCCTCTCTGCGCCCCCTGGACAAGATCAAATGAACACGCAGATAACAGGAAACGATCAACAAAAGGAAGCGATGATTAGTGAGCTAATCGCTTGATTGCTTTGATTGGTATTATGCCTGTTTATGGCGAACGATACTTGTACAAGCCAGATCCATCAGACACAAATCAGGCGAAAGCCATTCTAAAACGCACGAAGAAGAGCGACTCCAATTCCATAAGGTAAAAAGATGGCAGGGTGCTCACACCCGAGTGCACATTGTGTCCAGAGGTTCCTTAGCTCTCTAACCATCCAGCTGCTAGTCATTAGATTCTGTCTGGCAGACTGCTGATGGTCTATACCTTGTGAAGTGGTAGGGCAGAAAAGCGTCACTTAAGGCCCTTTCACAGGTGCCCGACCGACGTCAGACGAGTCTTTATCGAATGTGGAATATCTATCTACTCTGCCTTTTCCATCTTATCTATCTGGACTTGTCAATTTCGGTAATGACACGGCCGACGTCGGCAGGCAAACTATGAAAGGCGCTTTAGTCACCATGACCAAAAGGTAAATCTCACAAAAATGCGACAACCTCACTCCCTTTACTCCCCGTGAGCATTCTTTTACAGATCCATCTCCGATCGCTGCGATAGCCTGCTTCGAATGAGAAGCAACGGTCGATGCGACAATGATCGATTCATATAATTATCATGCTATCGCATCGCCCGGCGATCCAACTCGAAAATGAGATAAATAAATATTTCATCGAGAAAGCTAATGTGATATGACAAAGGGTTGTCACTAATATTGTGAGGATTTCATATGTCAACTGCCACCATCTGATTCGGTATACTTTGACCCCGTTATTATTTGCCCAGCTCAAAAGTTTTTGACAACACTATTCAAAGTCAACGGCAGTCACGGAAGTTCAACATTGATTTAACTGGAGAACAATCGAATAGTGACAGTACGCCGGCTATATATACATCGGCTGACCTCCGACTCATCACACTCACCAGCTTTGGCATGAACAAGCTCATCCTCTTCCTCCTCTTCGTTGCGGTGCTGACTCCAGCAAGTCTCAGGGAAATTGGTGAGTTCCCATTTTTGCTGTTCGGAAAATCATTCTCCCCTTAGTGGTGAGGCTGGACATAAGCCAAGTATGGTACGTGCCGTTTCTTTGGGAAACCGCACTCAGCTATGGAGCCCTAAATCAAACAGTTCATAACTTCGTTTTCCAATGAGCTACTATCTTATCTCCCCTCCCAAGAAAAGTGGATGCCATCATTGGATGGTACGCTAGCCTCCAAAACGCCACTGGAAGGTGGCATCTGTGACGGATTCAGCGGTGCATCAATCAGTCATCCAAATCGAACTCACTGTGAGCAGGCGACTGGGATTGAAATAGTTGGCGAGCCATTTGTAGGAGAGCTCAGACGGGACAGAGCAGTAGGCCGCTCCAAACTTCCTGGAACTGTGCCTGCCTATCGATCGACTTCGCTGTCGTCGCTCTTGGGAGTGTTTTCAGTGTCTTCAAACGAAGAAGTCGAAATCAGCTACATATTGGGCGCGATATCATTCCGTTGATATCCGCTCTCTGCTTGTTTTCTCGCGTGCCGATTTTACTGCCTAGCAGCGTTGCGAATTCCCTATTTAACGACCTGGATCATATCGAATTAGCTCAGGTACTAATTGCTTGTCATCCTCAGTTGCAAGCGAATTTAGAAGAAGCCCGTTTGGCAACCTATCCCGATTCTGCAGCCATTAGTATTGAATTCAATAGATTCTCCCACAGAATTAAACCACCATTCCGTTTTCTTATTGCATGAGCGACCAGAGGTGTTTATAACCCAAAGAGAGTGCGGTGGTGTGCACGCTTTTGTCCAAGGGTCACACCCAAACATGTAGTTAACGCTTTGGAAGTAAACTGAGAGTTTTATTCTAAGAAGGACCGTTGACACACTGTCCTGCTTTTGGTGAAAAACCTGGTCGCGTCGTTTATTACTACCTGGATGGCATGGGAGAGCCTGCTTTCCCATGGCAGAAGAATGGCACGCTCGCTTCTGCAGTTTGTGTTGATCCAGGAAAAGTTATCAAAGGTACGTAAATTTTCAGATTAATATATTTGTTTGCTGATAAATGAGAAACGTATTTGAGGCAAGATCAGCTCGATGTGCCACAATGGAAGATGGACTAATGAAATTGGAGAATGCCACGACGCTTCTGCGTAAAGTGCATCAAAGAGCACAACACCTTCACAATAAGCCATATAACATGCTTTGGCATCCTTGAATGATTTTCAATAAATGAATTTCTCAAGAGTTGTTTTCATGGCCAAAGAGTGAGTAAAAAATGAGCACTAAGGCCGAAATACTGGGATCAGAAAGATTTTGAAGGTCTGATTTCTTCAAATGTACAGTTAAGCAATCTATCCAAGTCAATCTACCACCTAAGGTGATAAAATCGGTTCTCATTTAATGAAAATACACGGTTGATCAGAATCCTATTGTGGAAGGAATAGGTGAATTGTGGCAGCGGTATTCGAAGCCATTGAAACTTAGTTTTGTGGGCTTCAAAGCTACACTTCACTCTCTTGCTAGTGATAGATTGCTCAACGCTTTGCGTGCCGATAGGGCTCTGAAGAATAATGCGGTTTCTTCGCCAAACTTTCTCAGCTTTCTCTCTTCGCACTTACCGACCACTCAAAGACTATTTGACATATCGTCGATCACTGGATGTGGGGTAGCCGCGACGCTGCTAGGACTTTACACACCGCAGCATGCACGTTCGTTAAAAATAGTGATTGCGAGAGCGAATCAAAAAGACTCTCAAGGCCTGTAGTTACGTCGCTCGAAGCTTTGAAAACTGGCCAAAGAGACAGCATTCAAAAAACTAATGTGGACGAGTGTGTATATATTGTGGTGGGGTCTGGGAAGCTCATGGGCGAAGCCCTCGAAATATTTGACTAGTTGACCCTCAAATTTCGTAGTTTTGACTCGCTTTTGACGCTTTCGATGGCCTAAAGGCAGTGTTCACGATGAGAAAAGTTTTCGAAATTCCACTAGGATTGGGAAGTGGAGGGACACTCTGTAACGTTAACGTCGAAAGAACGCATGAAAACGAGCCAGGAAGAGCCCCAAAAGAGCCCGAAGTTGCAACTTTGAGCGCATTGAAAACCCCAGAAGCGCATCACACGCCCAGCGACGTGAACAAATGAATGCTCGAGATCGTGAGATGAGCGATGATTTTCAATCATTAGCCCCGTTCTTCCCTTCATTTTCAGCTTCTCTCTTTACTCAGGTCAGCTCGCATAGATCGGCTGCAAATGACGGAAGTTACAAACCTCGGACAACTCGTCCACCATGTTTCCATAGCTCAATTGTTGAGGGACCATAACTCCGTTCCCAGAAGGTCTTGTTCGATTCCAGGGACATCATAGGAATCAGCATGGGGCCGTTTTCAAGATGGGCGTGAAAACAGAGAAGCGATTTTTATCGTGAACAGTGCCTTTAAGCGTTGAAGTTGCTGCCATAAGAACCCAACGTTGTAGCTATCATTACACAATGCGTTGCAAGCGATCACGTAAAAAGACTGGTCGGAGAAATGGGCATTTCCTCTATCAGTTGCTTGAACAAGGGTGTTTTCCATTGGGAGTGGTAAAACGCAACTGACAATTTTAAATCTGAAAATCTTAAAATTGTAAAGAGGTTGAGATTTCTGGCACATTTTTAGTGACAAGCTGAATTTCGATAACCTTTACAAAGTCCTGGTATCCAGAGCAAACGGTTGGCTCTACACTCTGTTCAAGGCTTGACGTTCTTAAAACCCGAAGAGTTTGTTTAAAGCGTATAAATCTTATGTAAGGCCCTTAATGGAATCTGGTACAACTGTCTACTAACTGTACAAGAAAAAGGATGTAGATTTACTGGAAAAGGTGCAGAACAACTTCACCCGTAAAACTGTTCTACGATGTTTCGGTTTATCGTATCAATCTTTGCCAGGCGGAGCTGACAGGAGGCTAATGCTTTCCCTACCTAGTTTGCTGAGCAGGCGAAAGAAAAATGATCTCATTAGAGCGTTCAAGCTTCTTACCGGCAGAGTTTCAGTCAGTGCGTCAACATTTTTTGCGATGGTCCCGTAAAGGACCAGAGCAAGCAAGATCAAAATCAGGGATCCAGTGGCTAAAATCCAGGTTAGGTCCAAGTTTTTCGCAGTCAGGGTTGTATCTCTCTTCAACAAAATTTTCTATGAGAACATTATGCTCTAATCACTAAATCCCTTTGAGATCATGACCAAAAAATTAGCCTACGCAGAGGATTCTAGAGAATAAGTTTAGCCTACTTCTCATCATTGTATGTTCAAACACATTGTCTCGTTTCCAGTGTCTCTTTTCATACATTTTTTCTCATTTCATTGGGTTGTGTAACTTCATGAGCGGAATATGTACC